>CM060732.1:82527983-83210691 GCA_030704615.1 Takakia lepidozioides | reverse complement strand
GCAATAGTGAGCGAAGAGAACATTTTTTTTTTGGGGCATTTGTGATTGGTCCAAATTTTGGCGGGGGAGTAGTGGTGGGATGCTGGAAGCCGCAGAACAAAATTGAGCCAAAAACAAAATCGATACGTGCCAGAAACCCCCAATGAAAGGCAGTGCAAACTTATTTATTGGCTTAAAATTAATTTAAATTCAATTACATTATGGAATGGCTTGGTGTCGATGGGGAGGCAAATGATTTATTCGTCTGTTGTGTCTCCACACATGTGTCGCACACATGCGGGCAAAAGAGGGGCTTCAACCACATCTGTTCAATGGGTGCAATAGCCGTGCACGCATTGCATGATTTCTTTTTCGCAATGAACAAAAACCAGATGACAACTGAACGCCTCATTGACTCATTGGCTCATGCCATTTGGACTTTGCAACGCACCGGCCATGTTTCAGAGGGCAGTATCTGAGATATTCAAGAGTTATCTCAATGACGTTATGCAGGTATTCCTGGATGATTTCAGTGTCTTCGGACAGAAATCCAAACACTTGGCACAGTTAAAACTTTGCCTACAAGCCTGCTGAGACAATGGAGTAAGTTTCAATCTGGAAAAATGTACATTTTGTGTGAATTTCAGGATTACTGTTGGGACACATTATGTGCCAACAGGGAATTTTCGTAGATCCGAAGAAGGTGGATGTTATCCAGAAAATACCACCACCAGAAAATCCCAAAGAAACTCAAGAGATTTCTGGGACATACAAGCTATTACAGAAGGTACATGGCCAAATATGCTCACAGAGCGGCACCAGTCTATAGACTGCTGAAGAAGGATGCCGAATACCGATGGTCTCCAGCTTGCCAGGATCATTTGATTCACTAAAAAGGGCCCTCACAGCAGCACCAATTCTAATAAATCCAAGATGGGATTTACCATTTCATGTACACAGTGATGCATCAGGCTAGTGTTAGGGTATCCAGGGAGGTCCGTTTGTACACTAATTTTCATTTGATGTAGGATGAATAGTGTGCGGGCAGTAGGAGAGTGTAGGCAATATTGTGGGTGGAGAAAGGGGAGTGGACAGAGTCCATTGTATTTCAAAGCAGGTGTTTGAGAAGCCCTTGAAAGATTAGCCCAAGACGTCCAGGATCTTTGAGGGCCTCTAGAAGTTGTGAGCCTGGGGTGCAGGCGTATGAGATAATTAAGGGGCTAGATCCTATACCATAGTTATCCTGCGGGAGCTGAGTGAGAGCATTTGGGGTACTGGTGGGTAAGCCACATATTCGTTTGGTTAGTTGGATAATACTTATGTCAAGTTGTTTGATGTCGGGTAACGAGAAGGGGGCCGCGTGGAAGGCATATTGGGCTTGTGGTTTGAGTACTTTTTGGGTGATAGCTAGTTTGGGACGGATGGATATCAAGGATTTGAGTAGTGCTAAACTTTTGTTGGTTAGTTTGACAATTGTTGTGCCCTTTTGTATGTGCCAGGTGAGCGAGGGGACTAATTGAATGCCAAGATATGTGTAAGGTTCGTCTGGCCCCAGGAAGGGGAAGGGTTTGTGTTGGTAGTGTATGTGGAGCTTACAGTGGCAGGCTATCGTGGATTTTGTGAATTTGTTGCGATGAGTGGCTGTAGTGACTGCTCATTTGTGAAGGCTGAGCTCCATACCAGACCATTGGTTGAAGCGGGATAATTTATCAACCTGACGATTAAGGTGTTGAGGTTTGTGTGCAAGAATGGGAAGGTCATCGGCATATGTGGCTGCAGAGATTTCATTAGCAGAGGTTTTGTTGCGCACCTCACTTCGGTAAACTCCCCTTCAAGTCATAGTTGCTAGCTTTGATGCGCGCGCCTGACTCCCAACCTGGCCGCCAGGCCAACTTGGAGCTTCGGCTGCTCACCGGGGCATAACGGTCCCCCTTTGTTCTCCCAAAGAACCCTCCACCGATTTGGAACCAGCGGGAATTCCCTTTGGTAGTTGGCAGTCCGGAACAGCTCCCCACTCTTTGGTCGCTTTCCGGCTCGCTCGCTTACTCATTAGTTTTTTGGTTACCAACGGGCTTGCACCGTTCTCGGGGTTACTACTCCCTATATATACTTCTGTAGCTGTCCGCGGGGGTTTCACAACCAGCCATGCCATTTTATAGCGAACCACCACGAAAATCCTCGACTCCCTGTGATGAGTCGCGATGAGTCTTGGCCCACTCACCACGGCCCCTATGGACCGTGATGAGTCCCAAGACTCCCCACGACTCCCACCACGAGGTCTCCGCCCCCATGGTGAGTCCTATGCCACACCCACTAAGTCCCGCTAAGCTACCACCACCCCTTGTGGAGCCACCCCCACCGCAACCCGGTGTGCGGGGCTCCACCTAGTGAGCGCCTCCGCTTCCCTGAGTGCCTTGGGCACTCAAGGGTGCTTCAGCCCCCCCCATACCCATCGCTGCCGCTGCCCCCACCACAGGGGCAACCCCTCATGTGTCCCGACCCCCTGCCCTCAAGGCAAAGGGCCGCGACACACACCTTTACCAACAGGGAGTCGATGTCCTCATCGACTTGTCCATTTTGTAGAAACGAACATCCAAGTTGTGGCGTCCCACATCAAGGAGTTTGTTTCCGTACCAAGGCGTCCCATGGCAAAGAACCAAACCCCACACTTGACTCTACTCTCCACTAGCTAGTTCGGCCGACTTCCTCCAAGTCCCGGCCAAGGGTGGAGCCTCTCAAGCTCCTCCCAGTGCACTCTTCTTGGCCTTCTTCAAGGTCAAGGAACGATCCTCCCCGAGGATCGAATCGCCTTACTGCAACAACATTGCTTGCGATCGCTCCTGATGCCGCTTTTGGCATCACTTTGCACAAGGGTTCACCTCAAACCCCCTTTGACTAGGAAGATAACCTTGAACCAACCGTGCGCCCAAATCACTACAATTGGGTCCGTCTTGGAATGCTGGCCTGAGGTACGGGAACACGTCGAAGCCGCACTACGACTTCGTCCCGAGGCTACACGATTATAGTACGTGAACGGAATCACATAGCTTCCGCGTTAGCCCGCACTACAAAGCAACCACCTCGGTAGCACAGTTATAGTACGCGCACGCGCCAGGTGCACACTAGCATGTGAACTCCCAAAGAAGGCGCATGTTTCCTTGCCCCTTGGATGGGAGTCACCCGATTTCGGCACTGCGCAAACACATGATTAACCCAATTTACCTCTCCCACTTTTGTAAGCTAGCATGCATTCTACACACTAGCCAACCACACCATGCATCACCATTCCAAACAAAATAGGACACACAACATTTGGAACCCATTTCCTTTATAACAAATTTTTGTACAATACAAGTTTTTGCAATCGGATTCCTGAGTTAGCTAAGCCGGGCTAAGCATGCATTTCCTCCCCCACGCTCCAAGGTTGATGTCCCCATCAACGCTTCTTCCACTTTTGAGGTCGCCCTTCGAAAATTGCAACCGCCTCGGATGCGTTTCCCATTTCTGAGGCACGCACCCAATCGTGAAGGATCTTCACAAACTCATGTCAGCTCTGCTCCGTGCCGAGTCTGATGAGAGGGCAAAACAGGCTGAAATAGATCGAAGAAGAAGGTGCCCTCACCACATTTGTCCTCAACCTTGTGTCATGACCCATGGAGGATTTGACTAACCATGAACCCAAGAGGACCTTTTGTATGTGCTGCTTGTGTCTATCGTCAGGTAATGTCGGATTGGTCTGTGAGAACCACCACGGTGCAGCTGAGCGGGCGTCGATTGAAACACGGACTGCCAAGACCAAGCTGACTCTCCCAAGAACCTTGTAAACATTAGGAAGAATACCACATCACGGTACGAACATGAGCTAAGAGCCCATTGCGGTGGTGGTGCAAGTTGCGCTTCGCCCCGCATCAGTAGCTCAATGCAAAGCCTCCATCCCACGTCCTATCATGCGATCATCGTGTTCCATGACACAACAACTCGATACTAAGAAACCGCGCAGGAGAAATAAGAAAAAAAGCTAAGTCCCAACCCTCTAATAAGCAACCCTATAAGCAACTTTTTAAATTGTTTTAACCTTTTGGCTACCACGCTTGCACTATAAGTCATTCCAACGACTATTTGGTGGTGAGTTCACGCTGGTCAACCATCGTTGACCAACCTTTCGGCTAGTGCGGAGCCATGTAGTCATGACGAAGTCTACCAACGTAGTCACCTAGAGGACTACGTAGTCACGCAGTCATTTCAACGACTACGTGAAGCCCCATTTGGTCCAAAAATACAGGGAAGTCATGGTCAAAGTCAGGAAAACCATGACTACCGCGGCCTGGCAGTCAGATATACCGCGTTCTGTTGTAGTGTTGAGAAGTCGATCAACGATACTTGAATTGAGTATCGCACATGAGCAAGGAGGGTGCATCGGGTTTCATTGAAGAAGAAAGGGGTATGGGGAAAGTGACGAACACTTCTCTATAGCTAGTGGTAGTTATGCATGAAGGTGATGCACTAGACTCAAGAGACAAGACAGTGAGTTGTCGCTCTCTCAATGAATACTCTCTCGATGTTTTGTGATATATCCTAAGACTCTAATGAATATTGTGGCTCACGTATGTTAGAATGATTGGACATAATTCCAACACCTCTCATGCCACATTTGTGGACTCTGTTTCAAACCATACAAAGTTTTCAACAATCTGCACACTTTGGCCTCGTGTTTAAAAGTTGTAGGACATAACTTGGGGGTTGTTGAATATAGATTTCAGAAAGCAATTTATACATCTAGCTAATGGATATGATAATCGTATACGGCTATTAAGGCAATGAAAACTGGTAGAGAGGTGATTTTGACCAAAGGAGAAAAAGTCTTTCCGTAATCTAGTGATCCTTCTAGCTACAAAGTCTCCCGCATTGACAGACAATCCATTGATTGTCTCGCCTTTCTCATTGATAGCTTCAATGGTATTGTAGATGTCACTGTCATTTACTTTGGGCCATTTGTTCGAAGTCGAAACAGACGGATCATAATTTTGGATTTTGGATTTTAGAACCTTTTTTCGTGAAATTTAAATTCTCTCCACCCACCCACTCCAAATCTCTGCAAGCTTTTTGCCAATAAGCTATCCAGTCATTAACCTTACTCATGTACTCGTCCTCCAACTGGATATAGAACTTTGTCTCATGCATCTCTTGTGCAAATGAGACAGATTTATGGTTCCCAAATTCTGTTAGGTATGGAAATTTGCATGTGCCGAGGAATAATAGTACTTCCTCGGAGTCAGCTGTACTGTTCCACAATGTACTGTGGAAATTGGTAGCGTAAGGTAGGTGTTTCCAGGTGTTACCCACGTTTACCGCATGATGCGGGTTGGATGAACCTCCACATGATGATAGCCCTTCCATTTGACGAGATACTCCGTTTCTCGGTTCTTGAACCTCCTCGACTTAAGTACTGCCTCCACCTCGTACTCAGGTTCATTTTCATGATCCAACAGCATAGGTGGCGGACGCAACACTTGATGCCGATTCGGACGCGCTTCATCTTTGAAGTAAGGCTTCAAAAGGGAGACGTGAAATACTGGATGCACCTTGCTGTTTGCCGGCAGCTCCAATTCATACACATCCTCATTCATAACCTTCCGGATGCGAAAGGGTCCCGCATACGGAGGTACGAACTTTGGACTCACTTCCGGAGGTAGTCGGAAATTCTTGATGTTCAACCAGACCTCCGTGCCTGCCTCAAACTTCACTTCCCTCCGCTTCCGATTCGCCTGCCTTTCATACCGTTTCCTAGCTTTGGCAATGTTGTACTTTGCGAGCGTCAACAAACGCTCGCGTTCTTCCAGTACCGCCGCTACTGCCAGTTCCTCAACGTCCTGGGCGGCCCAACTTGTCGGCACCAGAGGTGCTTTTCCATAGACCAATACGAAAGGGGAAACTCCCGTTGCGGAGTGTTCTGTGTTATTATAACAGAACTCTACTGCGTCTAAGTGTTCCACCCAGTCTGATTGGTCTGCCGACACGTAATTCTGCAAGATCTGCTTCACTACGGAATTCACTCTTTCCGTTTGGCCGTCGGTCGTAGGTCGGAAGGCGGTGCTCATCTTCAGCCTCGTCCCCATCTTCTTCCAAAGTGTCCTCCAAAATTTACTCGTAAACTTTGGATCGCGGTCCGAGACAATATCCTTCGGGACTCCATGATGTTTTAAGATGTGGACGAAGTAAAGTCGCCCTGTCTCTTGCGCCGTTGCCATCTCCTTGGTGGGGATGAAATGGCCCATTTTACTGAACCTATCCACCACCACCATGATTGCATCGAATCCTTTTGACAGCGGCATAACAGTCATGAAATCCATCGAGACGCTTTCCCAAGTCCCCTCTGGAATCGGCAAGGGTTGTAACAGCCCCGCTTGCTTTTTGTACTCGCTCCGGTTTTGTTGGCATGTGGTGCATGTCTTGACATACTCCTCTGCCTCCTCTCTCAGTTTGGGCCAGAAATACTCTTTCTTCAAGAGTGCCGCAGTGCGCTTGCCTCCGCCGTGGCCCGCAAGCGGGCTATCATGGCATTCTCTCAAGAGACTATCTCTGATCCCTCCCTTTGGCACGTAGAGACGCTTTTGCTTATACCGGAGCAGTCCATTTTGCAAGTGGAATTGCGATTTAACCCCCCTCCTCAAGTCCTGCATCACGGACTTCGCTAGCTCATCCTTCTGGCAAGCCTTCGGGATCTTCCTTTGGAGCGTCGTCTCGCCCCTGTACACCAACAGGAGCTGCTGCTTTCTACTTAAAGCATCGGCCACCACATTGTCACGTCCCGGTTTGTATTGGATATCCACGTCAAACACCGCCAAAGTATCTTGCCACCTAAGTTGTTTTGGGGACAACTTGGGTTGCGTGGCAAAATACTTCACCGTAACATTGTCCGTGAACACCTTCATTGGGTTGGAACCAACATAGTGGCGCCAAAGCTCAAGATAGTGCACCACCGCCTTCATCTCTTTCTCGTGCGTCGGCCACCGTCGCTCCACTTCGTTCAGTTTCTTACTTTCGTAAGCCACTGGACGTCCATCTTGCATCAGTACACCCCCAATCGCAAAGTCCGACGCATCTGTATGAATCTCGAACGGCCGATCGAACTCCGGGATTTTCAAGACTGGAGCTTCCGCCATCCGCTGCTTCAATTCAGCAAAAGCTTGGCCACACAAGGTGTTCCATACCCAGACTTTGGATTTACACAGAAGGTCTGACAACGGCCCCGCGATCTTGGCAAAATTTCTCACATACTTCCGGTAATAGGAGGCGAGTCCTAGGAAGGATCGCACTCCCGGGACCGAAGTCGGAGGCTCCCAGTCCAAGATCGCCCTCACCTTTCTGTCATCCATTTTGATCCCATCCTGTGTAATCACATGCCCCAGGAACTCCACTTTTGTGACCCCGAATTCGCACTTTAAAGCTTTGGCATACAGCCGGAAGCGGAGGGAAGTTAAGTTTGAGGCAGGCACGGAGGTCTGGTTGAACATCAAGAATTTTCGACTACCTCCGCAATTTTTGGAACACCCTTTTCAGGTGCTCCAGGTGTTCATCCTTTGTTTTCGAGTACACCAAGATGTCGTCGATGTACACGATCACAAAGTCATCCAACCATTCCTGAAAAAGGCTGTTCATCAGCGTGCTAAATGTCGCTGGTGCATTGGTGAGCCCAAAAGGTATCACCAAGAACTCATATGAACCATACCTTGTCCTGCACGCGGTCTTCTCCTCATCTCCTTCCGCGACCCGAATTTGATGATAGCCGGAGCGCAAGTCGATCCGGCTGAAATACTTCGCTCCTGCCAACCGATCGAAGAGGTCGTCGATCCTTGGCAAAGGGTACCGGTTTTTTATAGTCACCTTATTCAGAGCCCTGTAATCGACACACATCCGCAGCGTCCCATCCTTTTTATCTGCAAATAGCACCGGGGCTCCGTAAGGTGACTTACTCGGCTGGATGTACCCCTTTGACATTAGATCTTTGAGCTGAGTCTTCAGCTCGACCAACTCTCTGTGGCTCAACTGGTAGGGTGCCTTGGCAGGCGGTTCCGATCCCGGTATCACCTCAATCTTGTGGTCAACTCCTCTTCGCGGTGGCAAGCCGTTTGGTAAATCCTCCGGCATCACATCCTGGTATTTCTCCAAAATCCCCTTGATCCAATCTGGGCTCGGATCCCCATCGCCTTCTCCCTTCACTTCTCTAATGTAAAGCAAAAACTGGGGCTCGTGTGCCTCCTCCACGACCCACTCCCTTGCTGACAGAAGGTTTATTCGCCCTCCCACGGATTTGGGCGTTTCCGACACTCGTAAGACCTCGCCACCATTCCCACATGGCAGCGTGACTACTCTCTTGCGGCCATCTATGACCGCTCCGGATTTGCTCAAAAAGGTCATCCCCAAAATGAGATCCACTCCATCGATCTCGCAGATGGTGAAGTTCTCACGTCCCTCCCAACTCCCCAGTTGAAGAGGAACATCAAACGCCAACCTTGTCGCCAACTGTGGTTCTCCTTTGGCAGAACGCACCTCAATAGAGGCCCCCACGTCACTTGTCGGGAGTCCCAACTTTCGCGCCGCCGCCGGCGTCATGAAGGAGTGCGACGCTCCTGTGTCCACCAACAACGACACGTTAGTTCCGGATATTATCCCATCCACGAACAATAACTGACTCCCTTTACGCAGGGCGCCAGTTTCCTGATACAACTCACAAGAATAATTGCCTACCTTGCAAGTCTTGGCGACCACCGCTTCCACCAAGCGACTGATGGTATCTTCCGACAGCTCCGTGGTTGCCCGAGTCATGTTCAATTGTCGAGGTTTCGTGCACTTCTTGGCCATGTGCCCGGGCTCCCCGCAATTGAAACACACTCCATCAAAGGTCGCCTTCTGTCCGCCATAAGCCGCTCCCCCCGCTTTTCCTTTCGAAGCACCAGGTGCCGCCTTGACGTGTGAAGGCCCTCCCTTCGATTTCCACGTGCCATTGTCGTCGCGTGGCCTATCCCACTTCTTTTCCGGTCGGAAGGAGTCACCTTCCCGCCGGGTCTTCTTGTGGTTCAGCTCCGTACGGCCTTGTCTCTCACCCCTAGGGACATCCGAGAAACATTCAGCCCTCTCAATTGCCTCGTTCAAAGTCTTGGGTGGCTTCTCCTCCAACTTCCGCCTGGCCCATGGGGCCATTCCCGCCACAAAGTTGAAGACCATTTCTGGTTCTGCCATGTCCGCGACTTCGAGCAACAGCACATTGAAAGCCTGGACATACCCCCGAATGTCATCTGTTTGCTTCAAATTCTTCATCTTGTCCCGGGCAAGCCAGGACGCGTTGAGGGGCACAAACTGTCTCTTCATCAATTCCTTGAACCCACTCCAGTTCAAGGTTTCCGGGCTTGGACCTCGGTCGTGAAGGCGTTTCTGCCACCATTGTTGAGCATAGCCCCTCAAATAGGTGGGAGCCACTTCCACCCGGTCCTCGTCACTCAACTTGGCCGCCCGGAAGTACTGCTCTAGCTCCAGGAGCCAGGTGTTGAGTGCCTTCTGATTTTGGACGCCCTCGAAGGTGCCGGGTTCCTTAGGCTTCATCTTAAATTTTGCCTTAGTGGAGGTGGCATTAGCCGCCTTCAACACGTCTTTCAACGTCCCGCCAAATTGCGCCAACAACCCTTCCCAAAAGGCTGCCGGCATGGGAGGCATCTGTTGGTCGGTCAGAGCTCTCAGGGATTCCTCGGGCTCCGACTCCTCAGATTCCTCCAGCTCTTGAGCGGCCTCGTTTTCGGAGACATGCATCGCTTCCTCAAACGGCCGCCTCGGTGACACGTCGCCCCCATCGGGCTCACCGGGATCATCATCTTTTGGGCCGTTCCGCTTTCGCTTTGGCTTGCCCGACCCCATGATGAGGCCAATCCCAAGGACAATCACGTACTGAACTCTAAGCTCTGATACCAAGTGTCGCGCACCTCACTTCGGTAAGCTCCCCTTCAGGTCATAGTTGCTAGCTTTGATGCGCGCGCCTGACTCCCAACCTGGCCGCCGGGCCAACTTGGAGCTTCGGCTGCTCACCGGGGCATAACGGTCCCCCTTTGTTCTCCCAAAGAACCCTCCACCGATTTGGAACCAGCGGGAATTCCCTTTGGTAGTTGGCAGTCCGGAACAGCTCCCCACTCTTTGGTCGCTTTCCGGCTCGCTCGCTTACTCACTAGTTTTTTGGTCACCAACGGGCTTGCACCGTTCTCGGGGTTACTACTCCCTATATATACTTCTGTAGCTGTCCGCGGGGGTTTCACAACCAGCCATGCCATTTTATGGCGAACCACCACGAAAACCCTCGGTTCCCGGTGATGAGTCGCGGTGAGTCTTGGCCCACTCACCACGGCCCCTATGGACTGTGATGAGTCCCAAGACTCCCCACGACTCCCACCACGAGGTCTCCGCCCCCATGGTGAGTCCCATGCCACCCCCACTAAGTCCCGCTAAGCTACCACCACCCCTTGTGGAGCCACCCCCACCGCAACCCGGTGTGCGGGGCTCCACCTAGTGAGCGCCTCCGCTTCCCTGAGTGCCTTGGGCACTCAAGGGTGCTTCAGCCCCCCCATACCCATCGCTGCCGCTGCCCCCACCACATGGGCAGCCCCTCATGTGTTCCGACCCCCTGCCCTCAAGGCAAAGGGCCGCGACAGGTTTTGTACTGGTATCCTAAGTTGCCACGAGCCAACCATCTTAGTAGGGGTTCGAGAAAAATGATAAATAGGTAGGGGCTCAGTGTGTCACCTTGGATAGTGCCTCGCAGTATGGGAATAGGAGGGGTGGAGCCATAATAGGAGTCGGAGTACTCGGTGGTGCTGTTAGTATAGATATTACCAATGAGTTGTATAGCGCTGGTAGGGTAGCCTAGATCTGTCATAATGGCGAGTAAGCGTGGGTGGTCCAAGGATCCAAATGCGTTTTTAAAGTCAATGTAGAGGAGATAGATGTCTTGTTTGGTAAGTTTCGCGTCTTCTAGAGCAGATATAATATATTGGATTTGTCTGGTAGTGCTACGTGTAGCTCGGAAACCTTCTTGGGGGTCACTTAGAATACGATGTTGTTCGCCATAGTTAGAGAGCATCGTGGTTAGTATACTTGTGAATACGAGGGCTATGGGCCTGTAGTTGCTAAGATCAGCTTGGGTCACCTTTGTTAAATAATAGGATGGTCCGGTTATGCTTCCAGATATGTGGGACCCTTACCATAATCCTTAGCAAACGAACTGACCACTCACTGATCAGATCACTATGATAGTACTAAACTAACATTTTTGAAAATTAAGATCTCTCAAGACGCACAACCTTTTCCCCTCATATATGTTTCCTTCTGCTGAATTATCCTAACCCTGTAAACCCCTTCACATTCTAGGACTAAAGCTCACAAAGACAATGACCTAAAGCTGATCGAAGCTGGACACCGACCACAATGCCATCACTCATGATCTGGTGAGGAACATGGTGAGAGATGATAGATTACACAAACGACAGGATGGTACATTCCTCCGCGGGGCACGGGAGAAAAGCCCTCGATTTATGCAAACATTTATGGAGATGTGTTCACCAGAAGGGGGAACTGTTGACAGTTGTTGATTTAACAGCGGGATAGGGGTATTTCAAAGTAAAAAGATCATGAGCCTAAGCATTAGCAAGAGTTTCATGAGCTGTTAGATAGACATGGCAAGTATGCTCGTCTTCATTTACACTACGAGTACATGTAATTTCTATCCTGCAATACTCTTTATCCACAGCAACTGCAATTTTCTTCAGAAGCATTCACATGGCGCGGTCGGACCACGGTTATACCGCGGTAGCCGCATCCCATTCCACTGTTCTCTTATAATCGGCACCGACTACCTAGGTTCGGTGACTATCGAACCTAATTTCATCACCATATGATGATAGAGCACCTGACAGTTTTAGTATATCTCCACTGTCGGAGCCGGATGACTCCCTCGAGGACTCAGTATCGTCACTCATCGAATCTGCCTCAGAAACAGAGTCTTCAGTTCCTCTCATATCATGCAGCAGCATCATCCGCTGTCTTCTCACGTAGCAGTCTACAATTTGTATACATATATACCAATTTGTCAGCTCTCGTGGGCGGGATTCAACCTGTTGCATATCTTGTTGTGAAAAAATGAGTAATTGCTCCAATTGCGCTTACAAGATGAGGCAGAACACACTTGGGCAAGAATACGCTTTGCAATGGAGCTAATGTTCTTGCTCATGCTCCAATCAAATCCCACCATTCATATGGAAACATGTTGAGTTATTTCGGATCCGACATGTCCTCGAAAGGGTCGCGGCGATTTAAGAAGCACTGGTACTCAAATATAACTCTTTCTGTCACGTTCAAAGGAGCCAGTCGCATCAGCACTTCTACGAGGCCGGGGCCTCTTTTGTCCACCATCTACGCCTTCAATGGACGTTTCCTCGGCCTCATTCCCAATGACAGATTAACCTGGCTCTTGGCCAAATACTCTACCCCCCCCTTGTGACACTGAAATACAACCACCTCGCCAAGACTTTGCTCAACTGACTAGTTGACGACCTCCAAGACACCCCTCCCAAAAAACCCCGCTCCTTGACAAAGCTAACCGAGCCCTTTCTCATAATACTATCCCCCAGGATATCTTCTCCCTACTCGTCACCTCTTTTCAACTCACTCACTTATACTACTCCAGCGCACTTTCATGCCCGATGGACCTCACAACATTTGCCAATCCTCACCCCCGAGACTGCATTTTCGGAGCCACCGGATATGCCACCCAGCACGCATGGACGGGGTGTGGATTTGCCCACCGCCCCCCCCCCAAGGCCCCCTTGCTCACGAGGCTCTCCAATGGGCCCGCATGGCCGCACACTCCTCCCCGTCGACCGTCACGATCCTCCTACTCACTCACCAAAAACTACCCAACAACCCCCATCCCCTCCTACAATTCCCATCTGGCGTAACACTTCTTGCCGCTATCGAACCTAACCAACTCCGGTACACTCACACCCCTCCTTTCCCCAAATACCTTCGATACAAGGAACCCACCCTCACCCTACTCCACCATGTCCAACATGCCACGCATCCCTCCATACCCACTGCCTTCCCTACCCTGGATCAGCTCTTAAAGAGCACCCACAACCTGAAAACCACAATCCACCCCCAACCCGCCCACATAATCCCATCTGGGTCACTTCCTAGGATTAACCCAAGCAAGGCCTAGAGCAAGGCGCTACTGCACCCTTCTCCTGCCCACCCTCTGCTCCCTCCGCCCTTCCCATCCTAACACCATGTGCTGCCCCCCAAATTTCCCTCGTTCCACTCCCACTACACTGACGGCTCCCTCATCGGCTCCAACGCCGGTTATGGAATATACCATGCCGCTGAGAGGGGAGGATTTGACAAGGGGCTTGCAGGAGGAGCTGACGCTGTCGGAACCTGGTAAAAGTATTAAATTCCTATATTATTCCTTTTGATTTTTTCCACATTTCGCCACCTCACGATAAGATACCATATACATTTGACTCAACTTATGGAGAGTTTCGTTGGTGAAAATGCATTTAATAATTTTGCTGATTTCCAATTTTTTTTTTCAGATGAGTATCTCATGCAACTTGGAAGTCAATGTAACTGTACTAGATGGCTTGTCACGCTTACACGAGCAGAAATTTGCAATAGTTACGCAATTTTTCTCACATAAGCACATTTTTTCGCCCAGATACATTCTCTGGATATTCCTAGAATATGTCAAATATCATAGTTTGCTCACAGGACCCAACCTCCATACAAACTACAGCTGAGACTCTTCGCAATATGGACTAGGTATCCACCAAGTCGAGCTTGGCTACATGATGTAGTCTGACACACGATATGGCTGAGAGAGGCGGGAGCGGCTGCAGGTGAGTGATGGTGAAATACCATACATAACCGAGCTTTTAAGCAACACTCATCCACATTTTCCAAATCGTCACCAAAAATTCATGCCGTCTGCAATTTTTTTGCCTTCAAATAATCTTAATAAAGCTCATCCAGGGCCACCGTCCCCTGTTCATCCAAAAACAAAAAAAAACAGTTACTAAGATTTCATTTTGAAAAAGCCCAAAACGGGCTGGTTACCCTTTAAGGGTTAAAGGTGATGATGAAAGACTTTAGGGGCTGCAGTGGGTCCACCTGAACATACACTAACAAGCTACATGTCCGTCCTGGTATATTCACAAGGGTGTTGATGGTGCCAGGCTCAAAAATTAGCCAAGCAAATCAATAAATCTACACTACCCTTGATTCACAGGGCATCTATTTGACAGTTGAAACTAGAAAGAGCTGGGGCAGCCGAAAAGCTTCGATACCCCCATACAGCTCCTATCAGTCGGCATGCATGAATAGCCAGTCATATCACCTAGTCTCTTGACATATAATACAAACTATTCCTTGTATAATTTCAACTTTTAAGAGTTTCCAGCTGTAACTCATCAAGAGATTGAAGGCAGTGGAAAAGGCTCCTCTTGTGGCGGTTGCTGGGGCACTGCACCCTGGATGGAAAAGGGGGAAGAAGCTGCTGCAGCAGGAGCCATCTTGTCTGAGGGAGAAGGGGAAGGCTGTGATGCTTTTGTCTGGGCCTGTGGTTCCACAACTGGGCTGCCTGCAGGGGGCTTGGAAGGAGGGATACCCCCATTGCGAATCTGGGCGAGAGCAACTGCTTTCATGCGATTAGATTGGGCGGCATCCAAGTAGGGATCAGCTAACAATGCCCTATCAAAGGTTCCAATGGCATCGTCCCAACGGCCTTCGGCAATGAGCAATAATCCCAGGTTGTTGGAAGCTGGGGCATAATCTGGGCAGAGCTCCAAAGCCTTTTGGTAGGCTGAATGTGCTTCACTAAATCGTTGCATCTGCCGGTATAAATTGCCAAGATTACAATAAACACTGTGGGCTTGCTCAGGAGGCACAAGCCCCAATGCTTGCTTATAGACTCCTTCCGCCAGTGAGGGATCTTCGGACAATTGCACTGCTATTCCTGCACACATACCAGGACATGACTGTTAAAGTCAACGTTCTGGTGTAATAAATAGCCAATAGAATCTGGACTTTGATATCCAATCCAGGACTTTAATTGCTACAGACAGCATAGATTGATAAGACTTTCAGGTGACCCTTGTATCTTCCAAATAGAATTGTACAATGGACCACATCATAAAAGAGTCCAGAAATCCAAAGGTCCAATTGATCACACAAAGGTGTACCAAATCATGAGAATAGCCATATGCATTTTGGTAGACAATCACATCCAGCAACTAACAGCCTCATAAATGAACTACATGAGACGACCTTTAGTGTACATACGGGTTCAAACCACTTGAGTGCTTCCTACTTAAGAGACATGGACTGAGAGCCTAGTAACTCCGAACTCACACTTGAGAGGTAACCAAAGATAAAGAGACAGCCCATCCAAGGTAAAGAAGAGCATTAGAGATGAAAATATAGACACCGGGACAAAACCTCAAGGAGAACAACAAAAACAAGGACGGAAACAGAAAGAATGCTGTCTCATTACTGAGGGAGTCAATCCAAGAGAACAAGACAAATCAACCATCCTGTATAACAATGACCCACTGTTATAACTCGAGGAGCGGGTGTCCCTCCGCAGGCAGAAGTAGCAGGTCCTGATTTTCTTAGTAAAGGGGACAACAAAAGAAAATGCTCTAGTCTCAATCTCCAGCATTCAGTGCAACCAGGATAGCCGTTAAGATCGTTGCAGAGAGAATGTACTCATAAGATGTTGTTTGCCGTAGTCTTGTGGCCATTGACCCCGCGCCCACTTTGAGCGGAACACAAAGGGATGGAACCTACCTTTGTCAGGGGCTGACGCCGGTAGTAAGACTTACCTTGGAATAAACAATTGGTCCGGGTTTTCCAGATATCCTCGAGAAATCTCTTTACAAAAGCATCAACCTGCTGTGTGTGGTTTGCCCAATAACTAGGCCCCAAAAGGACCTGGGTTTTTGGCTCAGCCTCAAGACTTTCAAAGTTGGTAAACAGAGGTCCAGGTACAATTGCCTTGATAGATTAGAAGAGAGCGTCTCTCTGGTGAGAGAACCCTGGACAATGAATGAGAAAATGTCTTCAGGTTGCCCAACAACGGGCAATTGCACTCTCCCTTTCCTCTCTGCTTCTGTTTGCTGTTCAAAGGTAGGCTTCCCGCCCTGAGTCTAAATTCCAGTCTACTGCTGAGAGTGGGTAGAGCCTTGAGGTCATCCATGATGTCCTCCCCCATGTCACAGACTGGAAACAAGTTCAGGGAAGTTTTCTGCCTACCTTCATTTTCATCGGACAATTTCCTGGCAACAGACATGGCTTTGGACACTACAGCCTCCAAGTCAGATTTATCCAGCAGGGTCAAGACTTGTGGGCTAAGATTCAGATCCTTGAGAATCTCTTCTACTCTCTTCCGCAAGGACTTAGCCTGTTTGACAGGGCGATCCTGCTTCCAAGATATAGACTCGATTAACTTAGGATAAGCCTTTTTGACATCCAAGAAAAATACATAAGTGGGTTTCCCTATAATCTGGCCTAGGGTGAAGATATGATCCACACAGCCCCTGTTTCGCCGAAAGCCAGCTTGGCCTCCGGGAAACAACCTCTAGATTCCAGATCAACCTCGAGACGAGTACTCATACCTCTGCAAAATATCTTGCCAACTGCATTGAGGAGCGTGATGCCTCAGTAGTTCCCGGTTCTTCTCTGTCACGCTTCTTGTATAGATTGACAATGACCCCCTGTCGCCAGCGAAAGGGGATCATTTCAGTCCTCCAGATAAGGTTAAAGAGAAGTACAAGGGCCTCTATCATGGGATTGCCACCGTGCTTCATAAGCTCGTTGACTATGCCATCAGGTCCACCAGCTTTCTTAATTGCTTCCACAATCTTAGAAGAACTAATGGGAGCGTTGTAAGCCTTTGGCATAGCCTGTCTTGAATCATAGGAATAGTTTTTCCAACTGTGTCCTTCCATTCTTCAGGACCCCACTGTTAGACCTAGAAATTCTGCCAAGGATACTGTAATGGGCTTCAAAGGTTTTGACAATGTCAGCCTTTGAAGTCACCACTGCACCCTTAGTATTCCTCAGTGCTTGTATTTGCTGACAGTTTTTCGGCTGGTACAAACGTTGAAGGGCCAACCAGAATCTCTTGTCATTACCACCATGGTGGTTTGAGTTTATTTCACTGTATATCTTGTCCCAGTATAATTTCTTCTGAGACCTTACAAGCTGATTGATATCTTTGCGGATCTGGTAGTACCTAACCCACAATTCTTTGTTGGTATTCAAATTGCAGCACTCTTTATAGACGACTCGTCTCTCAGCTATCTTGAGTTTAATCTCACTGGTCCACCAATTAACAGCTCTACCACAGACAATTAGTTTCCTCCCAATGATCTTGTCAGCCACAGAGGAGACGAAACTCTCCCAAGAATCCACTGCTCTTTCGACTTCATTTCTTGCATTGCCAGAGTGAGACTGAAGGTCTTGGAGCGAGTGGACAAAATGAGGGAGAGCAGTTTATTAACCGTCTACCATTAGAATTCAGCTCGTCCTCACCAAAAGGCCCAATGGTATCATCCTGATGAAGATCTTTGCCCACCCGGGCATTGAAGTCACCCAATAAGACCACCTGACCTTTGGTGAGGAACTTAGCACAGTCCAGCTTTACGTCTAAACACAACCCACAAAGATGTCCTTCGTATTCACGCCGCCCTTCAATTTCAGTTTTAGCCAGATACCGTGCTCATACCGCAAACCCTTGTTGATAATTTCACAATTGTCACACAAGAAGTCACGGACAAAGAAGCCAACCCCTTTTTGACCACGTTTGGCAGAGGCTGCATTAAGAGAGCACATCTTACCGATCCACTATGACCATTGACATCTCCAACCAGTTTGTCCGAAGTTTCCCATGTCTCTTGCCCAGCACAGATATGAATATCATTTGCCCGAAGAACTTGTCCCACTTCAAATTGTTTCCTCTGGTTAGTCAGCCCTGAGAAATTGAAAGTGCCCAGTCGCAAGCCAGCCCTTTGCATATGAATTGTTCGTCATCTAGGTAGCCTATGGTTGCTCCTGGACGGCCAACCATTCTGCAAAGGGGGGACAATTATCCCGTGTGTAGATTCTGCTCGTCTTGTGTAAACTTTAAGGATTGGTAAACCATTCAGAGTACCAAATCCGTCAGTCACATGAAGCTCAGGCTCAGCACTCTTAGGGTCAGTTTGTCTGTCTGACTGCTTGGAATCAAAATCATCCAGTGCATCAAACCGGTTAGAAACTTTCAAGTTGAAGTCCCTGCCCTTGGTTGTCTTCCTAGAGCGCCTCATTGAATCACCAATGTCTAAGACCGCTCTCCAGCCAGTCAAGGGACGAACTTCTTTGAGATTGAATTGATGTCGTCCATCCTGGGATTCACCCCAAAAACTACAAATGAAGCCCTAGATTTGGCACAAGTAACCAGTTCCCAGGAATCACCCTGGGGAGTGTTGATATTGATAAGAGGTAATGTATTGGTAGAACTTGCAGGCTATAAGTTTAAGCACAAGGACCAACCCTAGCCCAAGTGCCGAGTATGCTAGACAGAGCATACAACTGCCCAATTTGGGCGAAGGGGTTGCCCCCAAGTGGTAGGGGTCTGCTGCTTGTTACGATTCAGAGATCACACGCCAGGGAGCTGCAGGGAATGGCCCGCATAGGCATATTCTAAAGAGGGAGAGGCCCCAGACTCTCCAACTAAATCCAATGACCTTACCTGAAGCAAAGCGCTTTAGGTCAAAACAAACAAAGACACGGGGTCACAAGGCCGGTATTTAGTCACAGAGACATTTATGTACTCACGTATCAAGTCCACCCAATGGCAATAGGCTTCCTAGAGGGCAGGGAGAAAAGAGATGGTACTCATATGACGTTGTTTGCCGTAGCCTTGTGGCCATTGACCCCGCGCCCAGTTTGAGCGGGACAGAGAGGGAGATAGAGAGAAGACCCAACTAAACTGATGATTGGAATTCATGAAAAAACTAAAGGCCACAAACCTAAGTTGGACCATGCAACTGGGAACTTGTTGCGGCGGGCAATGGCAGTCTTGAGATAGCTTTGGGCCAATCCAAACTGCAGAGTACACAGAGTGTGTAACCCTAATTGTTGCCATTGCACTGCATCCTCCGGATCCTCCATTATAGCCTGCAATCACGGATAAAATGCTGTTGAGTTTCACATGTTTGTGGAATTGAGTATTTCTTCTTCATGTGGGTGCATGTGTATATCTTTGTATCTATACATATTATGGATCAGTTTTTGCAAATTGAAAGCAACACTGAGATTGCATCTTAACCAAGTATCCGATCTAAATGTTTTCCATATGCTTCATACAAAAGCTATCACATCCTTGCAGCCAAAAAGGGGAGGAACTCGGACACTGCTGGAGCACTCAGGTCAAGCTTCCTCCACAGCGCTTCTTGTTCCTCAAAACCTTCAAGTGACAGGTAACTTTGTTACTGGTCATCTTCTTCCCAAATCATGCAGTCCCACAACACCAAAACTCTGCAACAGCAGATGTAACATACCCCACAAGAAAAGTTCAAGACTGATATGAAGGTTTATTTATATCTAATAAGTATTAGAGAATAGAGATTTGAAGATGACGTAGTGGCTCACCTGCTGTAGGGTGTGAACTGCTCGGTCTTCAACTTCTTTCAAATCCGCACCCCCTCCTTCAAAGGAAGTGGCTGACTCATGCTGAGCACGATTCACCATAGCCAACCCTGCCCACGCAAGCCGTGGTTGAACAGTTGCTGGGTCTCCCTCCCTCAAGATTGAGGCCATCTCATTGGCTGCCCACGATAGCTGTTCAACAGGATGCTCAGACTGCTCCGCATCCCTGACACGATGTGATGCCACTGCATATCGCGTTGACATTCGAGAAGGCTCCAATTTGGTTGCCTACACGACCAACATATTGTCATAAAACAGCTTCAGCTTTACGAGCAAGGAATAACATCCATTTAGGTGACCAACTCTAAGCCCAAAATGATTGTACAAGCAATCTGTCTGTCTGTCTGTCTGAATCTCCTTGGAAGAGAATGTGTTTAACACCAGCATCTTCAAAATTTGTGCTGCCTAGATAATTTTGAAGAACACTACTGCATCCTAAATCAATACCCACCCTCCTCTTTCCCCACTCCTACCTGATCCACCCCAATGCTGAACATTTCGGACTTGTCAAGAAAGTGAGGAGAATGAAGTGATGGCTGGACAAATTTTGGTGGTTATATTATTATAGTTGTAGGCCCTCCGAAACATAACCCTTCACAAAATCATGCCCCACCACAGAAAAATGAAGCAGAAAGACAGGATAAGAGCTTACTTGCTCTAAGCAGCAACTGGCATTGCCAAGGTTCCCAGAAACAGAGAAGGCAGCTGCTAGATTAGCCCACACATGCCCTGCACTTGCATCCTCCTTCAATGCAGCTTCTAAGCATCGCTGTGCTACAGCGGCTGCGGCCAGCTGTGTGGCATATGCATCCCGACCTCCACCAGCACCAACTCCTTTTCGAAAAAAAAAAGATCAGTATGGGACTACTACCAGAAAATGGTGATTGCAAGTCATGAAGACACTGCTGCTACAATATCAATACCAGTCCAGGAAAGCCGAATGCTGGCTGAAAAGGAAATGAACGCTGTCCCAGAAACTGTGGCAGTGATTAACACCCAACTAGAAAGGGCCTTATACTGCAGGGCCTATGCATTAATGCTTAGCATCTGTTGAGATGAATCTCTCGGCCTCCTACAAGCCAAACACGCTGGGCACTAGGTTTGATGTGAGTAGGGTTACGTGATCAAACGTTTTTACTCATCAACACTCTGTTACCTGGGGTTTGGGTTTGTAAATTATAACAAAGCAAATATTTTTACCGAGTTAAAATGTAAATGGTTTTTCTACAATCTACATGTTGTCTTATGTCTCTTACAAGGCTGCCCACTCTACCCCAGCCTTTGGGATCTACGTTGGTGCACTTGAACAGTTTATCTCAAAGAATGGTGGTATAGATCCTTGTCGTGATGGAGGCCTCTCTCATTCTACTGTCCTACATGTGATTAGGGGGCACTGCTAACCGAGAAGCCCCCATAACTACAACATCAACTTTAACGATAACAAATGAACTATTCCAGTAGTACCCCGTGCAAATCCAGTCTGCACCATGTAGAAGCGGAGACAGAGCACCTCATGTCCCACATATAATCAGATCAGGGAGAGGTAATGCTGTCCTCCAGAAGCTGGCAGATGCATTTTGGTTTGAAGAGTAGAAATAGTTTGCAGATTATCTTTGCAAGGACCCATCTATGTAGGGGTTGAAGTCATTATTTCTAGTCATAACTTTTTGATTTGTTTTGTGTTCTTGTCAACATTATAGAGTTTCTTTCTTCCTCTAGCTCTGTTGTACTTTCAATATATTCGCTACTGTCCCTGAGCCTCCTTCCTTACATTCTCTACGTGAATGAGGGCTTTAAGGAGTTCCTCACCTATTTCTGCGATAACTACACATTGCCAGGAAAAGTGAACTCACTTCCTGACTGACAAGGCTTATAATGAGATAAAAGCAAGACTGCGTAAGACTTCTATCTAGCTGGCAACTAATTAGGAGATTTCAAGATGCATTCCCTTAGTGATCTCTTCCTACAAGGAGGAGCGCATCATTGTTAACCTCTTCAGGAAAGGAGACTTTCTCAGCCTTCAATGATACAGTGGGGCTTAAGGACTACCAAGAGGCACTCCCAAGTTGGGTAATGGGCTGATGTGGAAAAAAAAGAGTACCCTACCTGTACATTAACCGAGCTCGAAAAAAGGGAAAAAGGAATCCACATGATAGTGATGATAATCAACAACTTATGATGCATTGTAACTGGTCCTCTGTTCAGCAGAAGGCCCTTTCTGGCATACTGAACTAAACCTATTCACTCAGTTCAAGAACCCCAAGACAACACTGAAAGCTGTGGCCCTCCTTGTGTCTGAATTCTGGGGTCAATAGGTCTGATGAGTACATCCCTGTTCTTGACAATGAATGACCATTTTGCCAAACTTCCCTCTCTACACACATTGCCGTACAGATACAGAAAAGATAAGAGAAAACAGGTACCTGCAAAAGAGGATCCATATTGGCGAACAAGCAGGGCACCATAGTTGACGAGTGTGCCAGGATGGTTGCGATCCTTCTCCAGAACTGCCTGCAAACAGCGTGCCGCCCGCGCCAATTCACCACTGTACATCGACAACCTCCCAAATGTCTTCCTGTCAGTACATTGCTCCAAATCGTTTTTCTTACGAGAATAGAATGAATATGTTTGCTAGTAACATCGCAAATAGAGGAAGAAGAAAGACAAAGAAACTTTATATAACCTCAACAGGGACAAAGAGAGAAATACTTGTGAACATGGTTATGAAGATTTGGTTGTGAACATGTGCTCTAATGTACCCTTCCACTCCTAGTTCTCGTCCCCCCCACACCCCTGGAGTTGGTTATCCCACCAATGTTTTGCACCCAGCTTGTAGATGCTATAGGAATGAAGCAACACAGCCAGTCACTGTTGACTTGAGATTCACATTGTGATCACAACCGAAGGCATAATGATCATCCAGCACTGCTGTTGTACTGCTGTCAGATAGATTACACACAGAATACTCATTCGCCATAGCCTTGTGGCGTACTAGACAGAGAGAAAGAGATGATGTACACCATCACATCCTACAAACACTGGTTATGAAGGTGACCTTGCACACTAGTCCCTGAAGGATATGAACCACCTGGTGTGGGCTTGAGGCTCACCAGGATATATGAGACACAGCCCAATATGGTCATAGCTCTTGAGTACAACTGACAACAATCCTGTTAGCTGATATTTTGAGGGAATCCAAGGGCTGGCATTGGTATCTTGCTAGAAAGTATCAAGTGAATTCCAGCGCTACTCCTTTAGCCCTCTACCGTGCCACAAAAGCAACCCATGTTACTGGTGGGCACTGAACATCACTGTTCTGGCAGAGAAAGAGAGGAAGACAGACCTGTGCAAGTAGGCAACACCAAGATTGGCAAGAGCATCCAAATACTTGGGTACAACTTCCAACAGTGATGTCAAGACAGCAATTGCACTCTGTTCCTTCCCCACCAAGCCAAATGTAAACACAGCAGCTTCTTGTGGAATTTTGGGATGGCCACATCTGACAGTACTAAATTGACTTACAAAACAGAACGAGCATACTGGACAGAAACAAGCTACAAGTTTACACAAAGGAACTGCAAATGTTCTGCACATTCTGTGATTTCTTACAACAAGAACCTTAACATGTATCAATACAGAAGGAATGGAACGTCTTATCAGCTTTTTGATCTTAAACAGCCTGAGATAAGGAGCAATAGTGTCAAACTAAAAGACTCTGTGGAGCTCAGCATTACTCCACATGCAACAATATTGTCCTCAAATTATCACCTACCCTTTTTGTAAAGGCTGATTATGCAAGTTTTCTGTCAGCTCTTACTGTTTTTGTAAGGGGAGATGATGTACTCATTATAAGTTGCTTGTAGTACGTGGTGGCCATAGACACCACACCCTGTTTAAGTGGGGCAAAAGAGGCAGGGAAGGAGCAAGGGAGGAAGGGGCCTGGGGCTTCTATAGTTGCAGAAGGCTGACTGCAGCAGTGTGAGTTAAACTTCAAAAGAAAAGTTGGTTGTCACTTTCCAGATTGGCTCAAGAAAGCTCGACTCTACCAGAAGAGAGTTGTGAGTGTGCACATTTAGAGGGACAGGAGAAAGGGAAATGCATGTGCTTACTCTGTCCATGTGGCCAGAGATAATTCAAACTGCTCACAAAGAAAATAGAAAGAGATGCAGTGATGGACATATCAGATCCCATGCTTGCTGTACCATTGTAACCCTAGACCCAGGCACCCACTCTCCTTGTAAGATGAAAAAGCCGATAGAAGCAAGGACCTGGATCCGGCCAGTGCGTAGGAGTAAAAGACCCAGGGTGTTCCAAATGGAGGCCTGCCCACCAGCTGTGTGGGTCATCTCTTGCAGCTTGCTAACCACACTGTCAACCTCCTCTTTCTGGAACTCCTTACCAATTCCCACTTGGACCCCAATACTCCCCTGCAACAAACACTGGCCCACCTAACAAACACCTGTCAGCCCCAAAATGACTCGACTATCTGAAGGCAGTTTTGGAAGGACCATGAGTTCCTGCTGATTTGCCTGACAGAACCCCACATGTGAGTATACTCTCAGTAAATAACCCTTCTGTAGCAATCCTCCCCATCAGCCACAGGGCAAGAAGGCATCATTGCAGCAAACCAAAGACTCCATGAAGTTGGCCAAGGAGGATGCCAAGCTCTACACCGATCCTATACAATGCATCTCATCAGAGGCCATGCATTTTTTCGTGTTGTTCCTCATCAGAGCATATACGCGAAGGTGCCCTAAACTGAGTCCTTGCTAAAGTGGTCCATATTAGCAGTCTGGAAGGTGAATGACGTGGCTTAAAAGTAGCAGATACCTGAAGGGCTTAGAGTACACCCACTTTCAATGTCAACTTGCTGAAGCAATACTGTTAAGAGATGTTGACCAATCTCCCAGACACCAACAGTTAGCAAAAATCGGGATTTATGAGGTTGTGCTGTAATCATTTAAGGACTAAACTGGCATCTAAAGTCTAAACCAAGTGCTGGGAATGAGAAGCATCAGGAATCTTTGAATAGTCACAAAGTCCTAAGTACTCAACTATTCTTGACAAGTGCAATGTCCGTGCAAAAGTATCCACACTTGCAGGTTTGTGCAGCAAGCATTCAGGACTATGCTGGTTTGTACAGGGTAAATAATGTTACAATCAAGCTGTTCCTAACATTAGACCTTGGTACCTGTCGGTTACCACCAGCTGCTACAGGCAACGCGGCAGTTTCCTGTACAAAAGGGTAACTAACAAGTAAACTAAAATTATAATTTTCATACAGGACATTGAGGAACTGCAGTTCAGTCTATTTGGATAAGAAGGTCAGCAGGTGTGTTACTGATAAATGTTTTACACAAAGGTGGCCAGGAATGTGGTTGGGTCTTTATAGTGGATAACAAGTGCTACACAAAGGACTACTACAAAGGTAGTTGTATCCTGGACATTCATGTAGACAAAACCGGAGAATGTCCTTGTGCACATCGCTGTATCTAGGGTTATGTGCCAGCTTGATGTCTACAGTTGTCTTCCATGAATTTGTGTAGTAAAGCTTGCTGTATGAATCTGTGATTGGGAAGTATCATGTGGTTCTCTTATTAAGGAATAATACTGCAGATTGGCACAAACCTGGGTGCGGTGGTTCTGCACGAGAGCCAGCAATCGTGTTCTACTGTGCCCAGTCTCCTCCTCTGCTTGCTTTAGTATCTCTATTGCTTTCTCAAATGCTGTTGCTGCCTGTAAGCATCAACAAAAATGGCTATGATTGGTGTTCTTTCGGACATAAAGAAAGAAGTACCCTTTCAATTCAGAAAGCATGTTAATGTTTTTTCAAGAATGGGTAATTTAAACATACAGACAAATTGAGACACCTCCTACCCAAAATCTTCATGACCAGCCAAGAACTCACGAACCTTAAGAGGCTGCCCAAGCCGCTGATACATCAGACCCAGTGCAAAATGTGCATGAGCATTCTTTGGGAGCTTTCGGGAGACATGTATGAGACCCTGAAATGGAATGCAATGGCAAACAAAGTTTAGACACACATATAACCCCGGTTGTTGTGTAGAGAATATACTAGAATGAGGTTCACAAACATGTTTGTCAAAGCAGGTATCCTTAGAAAATGTACAAAAATATAGAGAGATATTAAACAAATGTCATAACTACAGCTATCAGCGGAGTCTGTGGCAACCCTGAGAACGTGCTTTTTCTTGAATAATGCCAAACTTTTTTCTCTCTCTATCTCTCCCTTGCTCTTTCTCTCCCTCAAGCACCATTTCATTTCATTTCTCCCTCAGGCTGGCGGCACACTGACTACCGACACCCAAAAGCCAAATAACACACATTTGGCCCCAGAGCTGTTAGCCAGACATACTTCTTTCAAGCTTTTGATCTTTTCCTCACGGGTCGTAGGGAGACCAACAAGGTGTGCATCGGAGTCGATGTCCAACCCTGCATCAGTGACCAGTTCTCCTTTAGGCTTTGACCGTGACTTTGTGGGCTTCCCTGCCTTTTTGGTTTCTTCATCTCCTTCCTTCACACACTTTGGCTCCTTCACTACTTTCTTGCGCTTCTTCTTGTCATCAGGTGTGGTCCTGCACCATGAGGAATTCATCAACATCTGGGTCACCAGCATATTAAGGCTTGCTCATTAAGTCAGGGCCCAAGCTCTTACTTCCCAAGTATTATTCGTCCTCACTTATTTTGTCTTCCCCTGCAGGTTCACCACAGACAAGTCTATGGCCACACGCTACCTCCGCTGAATGTTCTCTTTCCCTCCATCCTTGGCAGGGTGCTAGATTGATTTGTGAACAATTAGAAGCTGTGAATGATAACGTTTGGAGAAGTACTGTTAAGGCTAGAACTAAATCTCAGGAGTGTGAGCTTACAAAGACAGTGAATGCCCTCCTTTTCTGTTTTTACTCTTCCTCTCGTCTGCCCCACCTTTCTGCTCAACAACACAGACTGTCTCTATCACACATCAAACGACGTGAACAGGGTACGTCACCCTATCCCTCCCTCTCCTTCTCCTTGTCTCCCTCCTTCACTCACAGAGATTTTGTCCAGATGGTTAAGTAGGATGCAAAGTGCACCTGCTGGACTCCGGTTGAGCAATGGGAGGCAATCCATCGCTTGCAGGCACACCGTCCTCTTCTCCATCACTAGGCGGAGGTTCCGCGTTAAGATCAGCAAACACCCCCTCTCTTGATGAGCGGCCGCCAGAATGGCCTGTTGAGTATCCACCACCACCTTCTCTTCCCCCTCCCTCTTGCAAACCCCTCCCTAACCGGCTCCCAGAATCCCTGGACTCCCCTGGTGAAACTGACACTTTGCTCGCTTCTTGATTTGGTCCTTTTCCCTGGTCCCTGTCTGCAGCCTCTACTGTCTCTTTATGAGGCAGACCTCTCTCCAAGGGAGAAGCCGGGTCTAATAAAGACCCTTGATCCAATATTGAGGCTTGATCTGGAGATGCCCAATTGAATGGACACATTCGGCCTGATGGCGGCATGCGTTCAATTTCCATGGGCTCCAGCTTCATGGCTTGACTTTGTGGGGGCACGTTTCGCTGAGGATGAAGTTGAGACAACCCCATGTGCTGCGTCTGAGACAGTTGTGGAGGTGAGGGACCCCCCTTGAAATGACCTGCTTGGAAGGCTGCCTGCTGCTGGGGAGGGCGCTGGTGCAATGCTGCTTGATGAAGCGTCTGTTGGGGGCCAAGTGCCAATGTCAATGTGAAGTGCCTTGGTTTTTCAATTTTTCTCAAAAGAGAAGAGTTGGATTTCCAGTCCAGCTACAATTTAACATGTAAGAATGCATTGCTCATCTTATTAAGTCGCTGGTGAATCTTCACCAGCGGTTCCAGCACTGTGCTCTAGCACTCAATCTGGCAGCAGATGTGAGACAGGTGAATATCACACTGTCTAGAGATCTACTCATTGACCATTCCTGGAGAAATGACACACCCAAAGGCATAATAACCCTCCTAGAGCCAGTTGTGGGGCTTCCAGCCACCAGGGTATATGGGACTTAATCTACATTACCATAGACTCATGCAACAGCCACTGAGATCTGGTTGCAGAGGATTGAGTGTTTGATGTACAAGCTGGTATAGAGATCATGCCAGAAAACACATGTTGATTCCAGCACTTCTGCAATGGATATGGGACACTGCAGCCACGCTAGTCTAGAAGAGAGAGAGATCATTGACTGTTCCCAATGAGATGCTCTAAAGGGCTAGTCCCATGGGGTGCTAACCCTCCCAGAGCGGCCTGTGGAGCAAAGAGTACATGAGACTCATCCAAGAGTTGCCATAGAGCTCAGGCGCGGCCACCGACAACAAGTGTCTGAGAAGTGAGCTTAAAGAGAGGCCAAAGTAGAATCCAGCACTGCTGCTGCTGTAGCTCAACTTTTGCCACATGTGACAATGTGAGTCACACATTGTCTAAGAAAGGGGGGGTGGGGAAGCAGTAATGTCCTCCAAGACTTTGCTCGTCATAGCTGTTTGGCTCTAGACTTCCCAGTTTTGACTGAGCACAAAAGGCAGAGGGTGAGAGGGCAGGAGAGGATAGCAGCAGGCGGGGGAGTGCCTTCATTGAGGACACACTCCAGTAGTAGGACTTACCATCATAAACTAAGCTGATTATGGCTTTTCAATTTGCCCCGCGAAAAGCCCTTAACATTGCATCGAGTTCATGACAAAATCCAACCCAGACTTCCAACCACCTCAACTTTTATAGATCTCTTATAGATCTGTTTTTAGATCTCTCCTCGAAATCAATGTGGGAAAAATTACCCCCTGAAAATACTACAGGTTTTAAAAGTGCGTGACATCATAGCCTTAAGGGCAGGATGCTAAGATCTATACACTGCTGAATCAATCCCCCAACACCAAATAATTAGAAAGAATTCATATCTTTTTCCTGCCAGCTTTGACCACCATTGGAGATGGAGACAGAGACAGGGACAGAGATAGCGAATGTACTCATGAGACATTGTATGCCATTGCCTTGTGGCCATAGACTCCAGAGAGAGAGTGTGTGAGAGAGTGCCATTCCTGCAAATGTTGGCTTGCCATAGCCTTAAGTCCATTGACCCCGCGGGAAACTAACCCTCCCGGAGCCTTTTGTGGGGTTCGGTTTAGCTTATCCCTGCAACTCAGCTGCAGGTATAAACTCATTTCCCGCAACTGTCCTTGAGGTGCTCGCAAAGGCACTTGTCCGCATGCGAACTCGAAAACCCGGTTGCAGGGTTATTGATTTTAGTTTTATAGCCCTGCTTTTACACAGAAACGAAATGCCTGGGGAGTTTGTGGAGGCTTCTGCCTGTCACTCTGGAGTGGTGCCTCTTTAACTGCTAGTTGTAATTTCTCCCATAAGAGCTGAGCACAACCATCAATCTGCTGCGTGCTAGACCCCAACAGGGCCAGGGCTTTAGGCTCAGCCTCGAAGATTTTGAAAGTTGGTGAACAGAGGTGCAGGAACCATGTTCTTGATGTTCCTGAAGAGGGTCACTCTCTGGGGAGAATACCCCGGACAATGTATCAGAAAATGGAGGGAGGGAGAGAGAGAGAATGTACTCATAAGACTTTCTTTGCTGTAGCCTTGTGGCCATAGACCCCGCACCCAGTTTGGAGAGGGAGAGAGGGAGTTTAAGGGGTGACAAGGGTAATGACCTGTTGGTGGAGGGCCTGCTGCTGAAGAGCTTGGTGTTGAGGGCTGCCTTGAACCAGGACAACCCCTTGCCCCTTGCTAATCTCTCCCTCTTGGGGTGGTGTCTGCCGTGGGGCAGTAGTGGGCTTCAGATTCTGCTGCCCAGCATTACCTGGTGGCATCGGTTTTCTCATCTGACCAGGTGAGCTGGTGGGGCTTGCTTCCTTTGTTGTCATCCCCCTCGGAGAACCATCTGTTATATTGCTATTTGTTGAAAAGGTCAACATTGACCCATTTGAATTACTCAACCGCTGCTGCACTTGGGTGCCCTGTCTGAAATGAAGGAGACTCTGAGGTAAAGCCAAAGACTTGGAATCACCCAACATTGGAGTCACGGTTGGAGTTGACCTCACTGCATCTCCCCTGAAGGAGGCCAACCCATCAGCTGAAACCCCTGAAAGTGTTAGCCAGCCCCAACAGCTTATGGGGTATATGGTCCCACCTTGCAAGGTCATGGCATGCACTCTATCCACATAGAAAAGTAAAAAGGCACACCTCTGCCCTGTGCACATTTGAAAAGCGGCTGTCTTTCCCACAAATGTTTAGGGCTACCTACCGTATTAGGATTATTTTAGGGTCCTTATCAAAGACATTGAGCAATTTCCTCCACCAGTAAGCCAGGTCAGCATCGATCAGGAAGGGGCCAAAGAGGGAGGAAGGAAGGGGAGGAAGGACCAGAGACAGCTAAACCCTCTTTAGTGATATCTTAGGAAGAATCAAGTTGGCTAGCACTGAGTGTGATCAACTCTTCCCTGAAGAAATGACCAAATCTTCAAATTGATGCCAAAGTAAATAACTTGCACCATGATATAGATGTGCACCAGCTGACAACTGGGATCAAAGAGAAACTACCTGCTCAGTGTTGTGGCAGAGTCAAATTATAAAGCTTGCAGTCACATCAAAGCCAGTCTAAATATGGAATGTGGGGCAAAGACCGAGGGTGTAAACATGCAACAGAGAGTGCCATTCCAGTGATTGGCAGGTATCTGGAGTGCGGATACATTAGGCTAGGCGCTATAAGAGGAAGAACCTAAAACTTGAGAAATAGGTCTTTGACAAATGAGAAATCTCAGTATTTGGCATGCTAAATAGATGATGCAAGCTCACAGAGAGCACCTCTAATTGGTGCATTCCTCACATGATTATCCAAGGGATTTGTGACAAGAATCCAAAGTAATTCGGCCACATATATAGAGCCCGATTCAAATAATTCCGTGCAGCCGATCTGAGAGTCCAACCTGGTATCATAATTGTGATGAAATCTAGATGAGATCCATGAACACATGGGAAAAGTTTCTGATGCTCTTACCCACAAGTAAATGAAGTCAAAAGGTTAACTCCTACCTGGTATCGAAATGAAGGCCAGGGGTGGTCCGCACACCGGATTCCAGGGCTGGAATGGATTCCATTTCCCCCCTGACAGCAGCATTGACCTTCAGTCCAATGTCTCCTTTGTCCCCATAACCTCCGTGATTCACGTCCGACAGCCTAGATTTCAGAGAGGAATTACCCAATGTAAATCCTTCTGAAGACCGATCCTCTCTCTTTACACTGACAGGCGGAGTCGAATTTGTGGGTCCCAAAGTCAGCCCTGACTGCAGCAGCTCCTGTCTCCGAGCGTTGATTGACCGCATGTCTCTCTCCATATCTCTTCCGCAGAGGTCACTTGAAAAATGAGCCTTGATTGCAAGGAGATGGCAAGGTTGGGCCGGTCAGGGACACTCTTACATCGCACTCCCTCTCTCCCTTCCGTTAGCGTTCTCCCTGCAGTATTGAACGTGTGTATTGTCTTGGAAATGCAAGAGCTTTCCCAATACAATCATGTAACGGGACCCCTCACACAGCCTGCCATCACAAAACTTCTTGCGGACGGTCTGTAAGCAAGCAACATGGGCATATGGGATACAAAACCAAATTGAGCAAGACGAAAAGCACACAGCCTCATGAGTCAACGTTCTGCACTAGAAGAGAACTGGCGATGACAACCCAAAAATTCGCAGCGGAGAGCGAGGATGGCCAGCAAGATGTACAGAATGCAACAAGCGCCAGTGATCTACCTACCCGGGAAGGGTTTAGTTTCCAGGTGCCTTCACTGTGTCATTCCCGATTATTTTTCCACCCCACTGGTCTTGATTTGGTACATCTTGTTTTCAGCAGTAACCAGAAGTACCCCACCACCGGATTGCGAGGAACCCAACCCACCAGTTAGTGCATCAAATGTTGGGCGACAAACTTCAATCCCTTGACCGGATGACGCGTTGGATAACCTTCTGACACGCTTTGTCCCGCCCTTGGAGCCGAACGAAGCGGGTATGCTTCCTTGTGGTTTTCTACGTGTAGGGTGAGGTCCTAAAATGAGGGGACCGCCTCGTGCCTTATTAGGCCCCAGCCCCCGGCCGAAGGCCCCACCCGGATTTCTCATTTTGATGGTTGCGATTCTCTTGATCGGAGGGCTCACAAGAGCAAGAACCTCACGCGTCGTAAGGTGCTTCCTCTCCACGAGAGGAGGAACTTTACGCGACATAAAGCACTTGCATTTTTTCTCTTGAGCAGGTAGCCCAGTGGTTGGGTGTTTGTGCCTTGCCTGTGCATAACCTAGGTGATCCTGGGTTCAATCCTTCAACATGTGCCTTCAGACTGTCCATTGGGCCCTCGATGGCCTGTGTGTTGAGCAGTAGGCTCTGTAAATTCACTGGACGTTAAAGAATCTTTATCTTTTATCTTTGTATTTATCCTGCCATCAAAAACCAGAATTCATCGCTTGGCCGGGCGGGCATTACACTCCCCTCTAATGCATTGGGCAGCGAGGCTTGGGCACGCCGTACCTTTTTGTTGCATGTGCTTTATGCAGTGTAATGCCCTCCACTATACATAAGGTGCCATCCTAAAAATCCCGCCCCGTAAGATGCCATCCTCTCTAACTAAGAAATCCTGGCCGGGTCTTTACGAACGAAGCGGGTATGCTTCCTTGTGGTTTTCTACGTGTAGGGTGAGGTCCTAAAATGAGGGGACCGCCTCGTGCCTTATTAGGCCCCGAGCCCCCGGCCGAAGGCCCCACCCGGACTTCGCATTTTGATGGTTGCGATTCTCTTGATCGGAGGGCTCACAAGAGCAAGAACCTCACGCGTCGTAAGGTTCTTCCTCTCCACGAGAGGAGGAACTTTACGCAACATAAGGTAAGGTGCCATCCTCGCCTGGCGGAAAAATCCCGCCCCATAAGATGCCATCCTCTCTAATCCTGGCCGGGTCTTTACGAGGATGTAGACCTACTTTGCGTAAAGAAGTACGCACATGCAGACACAGGCACATACACAAATCGCGGTAGGCAGAGAGAGGCGCAATGGAGAGAGTGCTTGTGCCAAGCCGTACAGCCGTGGTTCTTCCCCGGAGAAACATAAGAGAATTTTGTTAAATCAAGGATGTGCGTTAGGTGCATGATTCACCCATGGGGAGCAAAATTTTGCTAAGCCTTGCAGCATGTGTTGTTGGCAAGGTCATAGAGGCCAAGTTCATATTCCAGTCTCCATGCATGCTCTGAAAGATGCAACTAGGCTGATTGAGGTGGGAAACTGCTTGCATTCTCAGTGGCGTTGAACTGGGCCATACTGAGAAGCACTACAGAAAGCTTCAATGTTAGACGTTTTAAGGGAATGGGTGTACTGGACAACACCACAATCCCCACTTCAAAGCCCATCCAGTTGCAAAGGAAATGGCCCCCATGGACAAAGAAGACAACCATACGCACAACTCAGAAACTCCTACAGTCAAACTGTATGAATGATCAGAAGGGACTATCCAAGGGTGTAGAGTTGCAAACTTATGCTTGATGCCTTACAATTCCGTCACTCTGTTCACATATGGAGTCCCTGATTACCCCTCGCTTCAATAGTGGTGCAAGGAGCGGGAATGATAAAAACCGTCCCACTGAAATCCAGAAAAACCCTTCCTAATTTGTAGTGATGGTGCAAGTATCTGCAATTGCATCAAGTTGGACCGAGCTGAGTGATATAGGGTTGGGGATATTGCCAATACCCGGAGGCTTGTCCCCTTAGCCTGATGCAACAGCAACAAAGACAAACATGAGCAACATGGCCCTACCCTCGTGAGTTCTCTCAAAGCAACGGACAATCAAAACACCAATGTGGAAGACTCCAAGGCTAAGCATGGATATTACACTATATCTGTATGGCACATCAACTTTCTGCACATGTGATATGACAGGCCAAGACTATCCTTGTCCCTGGTGCATTGACATAAATTGATAATATCGAGAAAATATAAGAGCTCTTTCACGCCCCCTTCTATGACCGCATCAATGTCTTGGAATGTACTTTAAAATAGCACAATGTGACATCATTCGTTTTTGTCCCGTCCAACCAAGGGATAAAACCCAATCCGCAGATTCTTGTCCGAAAAGGAGAATAATACACTAAGCTCACACATTTCAAGTGAAGAACACAGGGATAATCATCCCAGTATCTAGACAGTAAAACATGCAGTAATATTCACGGCTAGATATATCAGCTCTGTTAGGCTTTGGTTACGTGGACTGGAAAAATTCGAGTACTGGCTGGTAGGCAAGAGACATCTAAATGGCTGCTGATCATCTTCAGAAGTCATCCCAAGTATACACAATCCCTTGTCTTCAATTCCACTTTCGATCCTTGATGGCAAAACTTCCCATGTTCAGACTATAGGTTTTAACTACCACGCATATTATCATACTACTCCATTTTGATTTTACACATAAATGTCTATTAGCAGAATTGATGTTCCCAGATGTCCAATGGCAGTAGACTGCGAACGCTGTCCCATCGCTAAAGAACAAGACACCAATGGCTACAATGTTCTGACATCAATATCATGGTAACAGCCTGACCCACCAACAGTAAGCCAGCCTGATCAGGAACATATCAGCATACACAAAGAGACTAGTAAGAGGACTGACCTGTATGGACTGAATGAGTGCAACTATGGAAGCATGCGTGATTTGGGGGCAGTCCTTAACGTCCAGGAACAGCAGTGAACGACCAAGACGGGGTAGTAGAACTGTCACAGCAGTATCTGTCCAACTGAGGCATCCAGTCAACTCCAGAACCTGCAATCCTCTGCAATGAAAGGCAAGAGCCCTGTCCTGCCACATCCCTTTGTTAGTAAGTGGAGTCCTTCCAGTAACCCATAAATACACAATGGGGTAGGACTGCAAGACCAAAGCCAAGCTCACCTTGCAGCCACTCCGATGTAAAAGATAGGTGGTTGCATCACCAGTAACAGGATGTTCAGTCTTTTTTTCTGTCTTTATCTTAGTTCTCTGTTTTTTGGTTCCTGATAGTATAATGACCTTCTGTAACATTATTTTCTTTTGTTTTAATTTTTTAGAGCTTTCTGACATGATACACAGGCTAGAGAGCTACAATTGTTTGACCTGAAAATTGGGGTAAGGTCAGAAAAAATTAATGCCGAATTTCGTGTAGTCTAAGGGGGTGTAGTGACCCCTTTCCTTGCAAAAATGAAATTCGAATAGAAAGGAGAACCCACCGGGCAGAGGAAATGGTTACTTTGTGACAACCTGCCAAACTCAAAACACAGAGAGCAGGGCAGCCTTCAGCTAGTGCACAGACACCACGATCTGTTACACTGACTTGAGCCTGCAATGATGTCCCTGGCGTCCTTGCTTTATGGCCCTGACAGAATCAACATATCAGCCAAACTAATGATCTTAAGGAGTTATTGTGTATAACCAAATAGAGGCAAGCTCACTCCTGCTCTGCACAATTATTGATCAAGCACGTTATCACTTCTCTGCCTCAGTCTGTCTCTCTGTGTCTCTCTTCTCTCTTCCAGGTGAGGTTATGGCCACAAGGCTATGGCAAACAACGTCTTATGAGTATATTCTCTTCCAGGTGATGTTGTAAAGCTTCTTTGTTTGTCGATTTCCTCTCCGTGTCTGCCATAGTTCTTTAACAGTCAGCCATTTCTTTATAGTGCGACAGCAACCACATAAATATCTGCTATCAGATAACATCAAAGGATTCCCCCCTTAAGTGAGCACCCCAACATCAGCAGGGGCAACACTGGACACTTCTGGGAGTTGCCCATCTACATAATATCCCAGCCCCAGAGCATACCTTCACTGTAGTTTGTCCCCACCATGTGTACTCCTCCAGAGGTACCTCTCAAGAATACAATATGCTAAAATGTGTTGTTTGGTCCACATGAAATCTGAACCCCATTGCTTCTTCTTGCCCTGTCACCCTAGTAAGCAAAATACACTGGAGCTTGAATATTTCCTCAAGTACTGTCAATGAAAGATTACCTGGAAGCGAACCTCCAAAAGATTAGGGCAGTAACAGCTAAGCTGGACAAGAATTCGGTCTGTGACAGCCGGAAGTGCAACTTGCTCCAGCTTTACCAGCGACTGCACTAGTGTACACAGCACTGCTTCCTCTGCCTGCATCATAAACCCCTCCAATTAAAGAGATCTCAAGTGCTTCCTGCAAGGACTTGTGCCCCGTTTCTGTGTACAAACCAGACATGGTGTCTATGTTCATCTCTTTCTCTTGTTCTCCCTGCATGAGGGACTCCCACACCAGGTTTAATTTCATCTGGATTTGACTTACCGTCCTCCTTCGTCCTGTGGACCATAGGGGTCCACTGTGGATGTTGTGAAGTTCCCTTCATTTCTTTCTCCTTATCTTTGTGAAATGAATCAATTCTGTTTCTTTTGCTCCCATAGCCTTTTGGACTTCTGTTTCTTTGATCCACATTCAGTATATATTCTCTCTCCCCCAGAACAAGCATATTGAAGCCAACTACCCATCAAAAGAGAAACGAAGCTACTCTGGGTGTGTGCTTCTCATCATCAGGCATGAGTAAATGGGATCATAACAAAGCTGGAACCTCTGTGAGATTAAGAGTGACATTCTGGCTGTGGGACAAGTCGAGGCACGTCAAATTCAGACACCACAAAGATATGACATGCCAGCTAGTGTTGAATGATGTCTGGGCATGCAGATGGCGTAGCTGTTTCCCTCGGATCCTCAACAAATCTAGTGAAGGTGAGGACACCCAAGGCACTGAACGATGATGGGCTGAGTACAAGCGCAGTGATACCAATGAGTGCGGCATGTCCACTGCCACTGTCCTTTCAGAGAAGGTTGCAGTCCTTTCTGACACCACTGAGTAATCCGAGCTGCTCGGATCTTGGAGCAGAAGGGGTGAGCAAAGGGAAAAGTGGTGCAAGGAGATGCAGCCTTGGAGGATGCGCACAACTTCAGGCCAGCCAAGCAAAGGGCAGTGGAGGTGGAGCGACGTGAGGGTGGGGAAGGCAAGCAGGAGGCGATCCAAGGCAGGGCCAGTGATTAAGGAGCTTAAATCCAAATCCAGCTTCTGCAAATTGGAGCAGCGCTGTTGGAGAAGAGAAAGAACGCCATCGAGAATCAGGGGCTGTCTGACCAGTCTATCATGATACAATGGTGAGATCAGATGGTCCATATGCAGGTCCAATGTGCTAAGCTGGCGTGGGAGCTGGTGTACAATGTTCTCCAGATCCATGGACCCCAGTAGTGGGCATGACACCAGAGCCAGGTGTTGTAAGTGTGGAAGCCCTGCACACATCACTTCTATCGCCTTGCTGTTCAGCTGCTTCAGACTGCCCACCACCCCAATGCTCAATTTCAGAGAGAAATGAAGAAACTTTTTGCTTTGTTAGACCACAAGAGAAAGACATCTTTGCACATCATCACAAATGTAAAAAATCACAGCCACCCTTCCAAGATTTGAGAAACTACCACAGCTGAGACCTTTGGACAATAAAAAAAGCTGTCACTCCACTCTCGACTGCTAAATCGCTGGGAAGCTCAGAATGTTCTGGATAATATCTTTACCAGCACAACATTGCAAATCTAACTTGTATCATCCCTCGTACACACAGCTTCCCCTTCATGCCACGTTACAGATGCACCTCATTCATGTTCTATGACATCTCAAATCAATGTACCTCAGGAGAAAACGCTGTCACTAAGAAACCGGAGTTAGGCAAGATTGTTCAAACATTGGGGAAACCCTTAGTATGTACCACTTGTCTAGAATCTAAATTGACCCGCTCTCAAACCCACACTTGATGCATAAACTACAGAAAGGCAGCAATCCCAAAGACAACAAAGGAAAACTGAAGCTTTGTTTCAATCTCATGAAGAACATACCCCCATAATTCAACTGCCTTCAGAGTGGAAGCATGCCGCTTTGTCAGCTCCAGAATGCCCTGCTCTGTCTTCAACACAAATAGTGTTCTTTAGCTCTTCTGATGATTATGAACCACTTGATAATCAAATTGTTGAGAGACCCCCATTAAGGCACAGAACAAGTCTCTCACATCATTTTGTCAGACAGACACATACCTGTTATTCTGTCAGCCCTAAACCACAGGAAAAGCTTGAATCTCCCTCTCCTTCCACCCATGCCTTACCATCCTCTCTTCTTTCAACAGAACTTCCAAACAGATGAAGCAGCCTACATCCACACTCATTGTCGGTCCAGAAAAATATGGACATGTGATAGACTTGCTTCTGTCGGTCCCTAGAAAAAATTGTTTTCTATCAACCCAGGAGTAAAACTCTGTTTGTAGATTGCCCAAGAATACATTGCCCACTAGCTATTCTAGAATCACTTCACATGATAAAGTTGATTTGAGCCCAACTGTCGCCCTCAAGTTGCGATAGGCACGATTGCAGCTGCCCGATACAACCAAACCATCAGGAGCCCATAGATGCCAGATGAAAGAGAGCAAGAGAGGGAGTGAGACGTACCAAAGAGCCCAAGGGCTTTTTGGGGGTGCCGAATAGGGGAGGCACCAGTTCATATACCTGTCAGATTGCAAAATCATCTTCTCAATTACTTTGTTAGTGGCCTGCAGAACAAATCAACTTTTCCAAAAGGATTTCTAAAGTACATACGGTAATCGCTGGCTTGCTTCCAAACAATCCTCTTTCCATTAGCACTGCAAAGGGCGCCTGCAGAGATTACAGTGGCTCGATGACCTGCCACATATAAGACGTGCGTGAACATAACGAGTTAATTGCAGTGCATGCGTGCATACAAGGTGGGTTTGACAGAGGCGACTCCAGCGTCGGCAGACAAGCGCCACGCAGGAGAGGAGATAACGAGTTGGAAGGCGGCGCAGGATGTACAACAAAGTGTCGTCTGTGAGAAAACATGTCATGCCCCCCTCTTCCCCCAATTCATGCCAGCTGCTGCTCCGCTCTCTACTGGCATCTCCAATCCTCCTCTTCTTCGTGGTGTGCTTCTCTTTCACCATGGCCAGAAAGCCTTGAATACAGACCACACCCTGCTTTGCAGACTTATCGCCACAACACAGTAGACATTTATGGGCCAGCCGAAATGAGGCTGAAAGGTGTTATGCTTCTTGTTAACACCGAGGGATGCCTGACAATATATTCTTTCTGCCATCACTTCGGTAACCAAGACCTCTTAAGAATGGAACACCAAACAGATCATTCTAGGAACCCAAATGTCACCTTCCATGTGTCAAACTACTCTAGATATCTGAATCCAAGTATTCTGTTGATGTCCACAGTCAAATTGTGTAGGGTAAAAGGGCCTCACGGTAAAAGGGCCGCCCGAGTGACCAGTGGTTTAAACGTGTGACAGCCCTTGCGTGAGGCCCTTTTACCCTACACAATTTGACTGTGGACATCAACAGAATACTTGGATTCAGATATCTAGAGGAATGAGGGCGGAGCCCGAGTGACCAGTGGCGCAAACGTGTGACGGCCCGCGCGCGGGGCCCTTACCCTGCGTAAACGTTCCTTGAATAAATAAAATCCCGCCACGTGTCCCTTCTTTTAGGCGCCCAGATTTCTTTCCCCGCTGCGGCATCTTCTTTGCTCGCTCCTTTGGTTCGTCTGATCTCGGAAAGATGCTGGAAAGACGCGAAAATGGGGGAATGGTGGCAGGAGTGACCTTACGGGATGGAACGCCATTCCGCAAATTTCGGTTACGGTCCATCGCATAATTCAACTGCTCCCGGCCCGTTAGGGTTCACAGGTATAAGCCAACAGAAAATACAAAGGATTTTATTCAAGCAACGATTACGGAAAATATTATGAGTTGCTCCACTAACGCATACTAGGGTAGGAGCAATGCAAACCCAAGGAAATTTCAGTGTTCAGTTTTGAAGGGTACCTTAGATTTGCATTTGCAAGTTTCCTTAAAAAAATTGTCCTTCATGTTGAGGGGCTATAATTTTGACAGCCCTTCATTTTTTTTTTGCGGCCATTCGGCGAGCATGCATGTAACATTAAATTTTTTTTTGCTGTACAATATACATGAAATGGAAGTCTTTTCACATTACACAAGTCCACATATGATAAAAATTATGAGAGAATTCAATCTGAATCTATTTCCAATGGAACAGCTCTACGGTTCTTCATGCTACTCCAAATCTAAAAATGGCAGTCAAATCCATGGCCTCCACTTCGCGCCCACTTAAAGAAACTCGCATCAATACATCCAACGTCCTCAACTTCAATCTATTTCTCCGGTTATTTTTCACCCAATTTTGCTTTGAGAACCCACGCTCGCAAATAGCTCTGCTGGCAGGAATAACCAACACCCTTTGCCAAAGACTAATCAAAGTAGGCTAAGCAGTAAAAAAACTCATCTGAAACGCAACAATATCAGCGTCTTTTTTATTGGCAAATTTTCGCCAGATTTCGACCTCAAAAAATAAATGGAATATGCACAGTCGTAAATTCCCTATTTTTTCATGGATGAAATCGCCAAACTTCTCCAAACAAAAAATAAAGTATAGATGAATTTGCCAAATATGGACGATATAAATGGATTAAAGGTCAGAAGTGGATGAACAGATTGTACTATTTTTTGCAAAGCTCTATAGCCACTCGTGCTGTTTTCCAAATTTCTTAAAAAAACGCGCTGAACAATATGCCCAGGTAGGGTAGGTCACATGGACTAAGGACTTAGAAAGTAAGCCATAGCCATACAACACACACATTTTGCTGTTGGCAGTACGCGGTGGAGCATGTAGGGCCCACGCAATGGCAATGGAATTTGGCACATTGGCAAAACTGGAATAGCCATTGGAATTTGGAACCTCCAATGGCTATTGCAACTTGGGCAATGGATGGGTTTAAGCACTTGTACCTTCATTATTAAGCACTTGCACATTGAGGCTTGAATCCTTCGTTATTAAACTTAGACTTTCATTTGCAAGTTTTTTTTTTGTTTAGCCCTTCATGATGAAAGGTTCAGATTTTATCTAGCCTTTCTTTTGAAGGGCCCTGATTTTTCTGCCCTTCATACGGAGCATTTTTGCAAGCTAAAGGGTGTTGCAGTCTTCAAAAGTAGACACTGCAAGGAAGAGTGCATGTGTGCCTGTTTTTGTTCAAAATTAACCCTTAAGCGACGACCACCGTTTTGGTGGGTCAGCCCAAAAAGGATACATAGTGGCATGGATGATGCCATAACTTCCTGCCATGAATCATCCACAGAAAGTGACCTTACAGAAATGTTCCTACCTACTACATCCATCTGCCCCTGATTTTTCAGAGACTTTCACTGTTGCAATTGGCAGATTATAAGAAAATTCTAATGTGATTTTTCCACATGCCCACTAATTCGACCCAAAAAAATGCTTTGACCAAGCTGGAAGTGGGGGTTCTTGATTTTTCCTGTGCAAATGCCCTACATACTCTGATTCCTGGGCACTCACACGATGTAGGAATGAAATTGCAGCCCCATACCCCCAAATCTTGTTGGGGGATCCTTTGTATGTCAAATTGGGGGGGTTCAAAATGCACTCCTAGTACAATAGTTTACAATATGTCCTATGGGGTCCTCATTTTTTACCTCACAACTTATTCCTACGGTGATGTTGTGCTCTGCAACAATGCACAGAGAATGGCAAAGGAATTTTTGGATTCTTCCAAATTTACCTCAGATTTGAAATCTGCCCATTTTTGGGTTGCATCCTGGGAGATGCTTGAGTCAGAGAGAGAAGACTCTGGCCGAAGCCGGCGTAACTAAGAGCCACTTTGCGTTGCAGCTACTGCCCCTTTTCAGGGGTGGGCCCTATGAGAAAAATGGTGTCCAGGGGACACCCAGTAATCTGCTGAAAGATGGTACCCGTGGAGCTAAGGGTACCACGTGGTACCCAATGGGTACCCAAAGACGCCCAAGATACCTAGGAAGCACGATGAGGGTTGGATTCAAGCCGACGTTTGTTGGTAATGATAGTAGTGAACGAAGCGTCATGAGGTGTATGGCTCTAAAGCATTTATGGATAGAAGTGATGGGGAATTTAAAGTTGTTTTGAAGTGCAGAGATGTTGGCATTATGGATGCCCCCTCTGGTGCCGGCAGTGATGACAGTAAGTGGGCCTGTGGCCCATCCCCGCCGTCGGATAGTGAGGATAAGTGGTGCATAATTTTGGCGTTTTTCGAGGGTGAAGCGATCGTGGCAGTATGTGAATTCTATGAAGTGAATGGTGAGGGTTTGGGATGGGGCAGTGGGTGGGGGGGCGTTTATGGGGAGTCCCTAGAGTAGCAGAATATTCGGGCACAGTCTGGCAAGGCATGTGCAAGATGCGTCGACCGCATACACATGGGAATAGCCATGTGGGAACCGTAATATGGTCGGGTGGTCTGCCTTGGTAGGTGCCAGCATTGATGAGTGAGACCCATCGAGTTTCATTACGGCGCAATATGAGTTTATGGATATGTCATACGGTATGGTTGTGCCTGGCAATACGGAGCCCGTGGATGACGAGATGGGGACATTCGCTAAGGAGATAGGGCTAGGTATTGCATGTCGCGTAGATGTGGGAGCAGAGTGGGCAATGTGGAGAAGGGTGTATGGTTGGCCAGAAGGTGTGCTTTTGCTGGTGGCCCATGTACGGGGTGTATCTGAATTTAAGTGTTTGTCGTATTTGCGCGTCAGATGCGGCTAGAGTGTGCCAGAAGTGATTTGTCAGTTTGTCGTGGAGTACTGTGGAGTGTGTCTATTGTTGTTTATGTAGTTTGGTGTGGCTGAGAGAAGCTGCGGCTTGTTTGTTGGCTTCTTTAATCAGGGTAGTAAGAAGGTTCCGGATCGGCCGGGGTTCTGGGGGGTCTAAAACCGAGTGAATCAGCCAAAAGGGATGTGCATGAGCAATGTGGATGGGGTCATCCGAGGGTTCAACTGGGGGCTTGGAGGCCCCCATCTAGGCGAGGAGGTCGGCCTCTTGGTTGCCATTAATACCGGTATGTGATCTAACTTTGAGAAAATGAATGGGTTTATCGATGGAGATAGCGCGGTTGATAATAGCGGAGATAAGATTACGATCAGGGTGGTGGTGGTGGGAGGAAGGACAAACAAGGTGGTTACGAAGTAGAAAGAGTGAAGGTAGGCTATCCGTGAAAATGTAGTATGGTGGAGGAAACGAGGCTAATTGTGAAAGAGCTTCAAAAATAGCCATAAGTACTGCACGGAGTATGGTTGCGGGGTCTGGGAGTCAGTGGGCAGCCCCTTTGTTTGTGGCGGCATAGTAGATGTCATATCCGGCATGGGAGCCGAAGAGGGAGCCATCTGTGTAGTGTGAGTGGACTGGTGGGTATTTGGGGGAAGTAAGCCCCAGGTATACAAGGGGGGCGCCATAGGAGGTTATGTCGTGTAGGGTCCTGAGTGGTGCACTCTTCATAAAAAGACCATATCACGTGCGTGCATCGGCCAATATAAAATACCCCCGTATATAGCTTAAGTCATGAATTTATCATATGTATATATATTTTTAAGAGTATATTAAAACCCCTAAAATATTTATATAAAAACAAATTAATAAATAACAACACCCTGTTGTATGTATTCATGTGTTCATTCATAATATAACAAACCCTTTATTTATGTATAATTTTTAATACAAATTTATGGACAAATTATAGATCAAATTTTTAACAATTTCAAAATAACTTGTGTAACAAATAAAAATTAGTAGAAAAAATATTTTTCATTGATAAAATTGTTAAAAACAGGCTGAAATGTGTTGAGGAAGGTGCCTTCATTAGCAGTGTCTTGTTCTACAATTGTGATGCTGCCGCTGCTGTTTCCACTTAGGCCAAAACAAGAAGAAAAAATTAAAAAAGAAACGGGGGGGATTTGTGTGCAGCAACTGCTGCTGCTGCTCCTCTCTCCCTCCCCAATCTTCCTTGGCCTAAGTAGGGGGAGAGAGACAGTAGCAGCAGCTGCTGCTCTCTCCCTGCTTAGACAAACAAAAGAAATAATAATAATAATAATAATAACAATTCTCGTTGCTCCCACATTTGGCATACATGTTAACGTTGGTACTGTTCTAAATGACACCTGATACAATCGTAGCTTTGACAACATCACCATGGACCTCTTTGCCTTTTTGGAGGGCTGTTTGCATGGTCGTTCATGCATTACATTAAACACAAATGAACATGATCTAGTCCAACTTCAACCCTTACCGCATCATTTGCTCATAGGTCTTTATGCCAAAGCCTTCATCCCGCACCCCTCCTGTGCATATCATGCATTCATCACGTTTCACAACACCACATCTCGTTCAGGTACAAGAGATTTTCAAGGATCTGACTTTAAGTCCACAAGTCTACAGGGCCTATTTTGTTTGTATTTCTAGGGCAACCATATTGATGCTAGTTTTCTTCTTACTTGACGACGATATTGCATATTCTGCTTGCCCCCTTTCATGCAGTCTGAACAATGATGAGTCCACCATACAACCATCCCACACTAACAGACCTAGATAGGAAAATGGAGCAGAGAGCAGCAGGCCCGCCCGGTTGAAGTCGCCTCGGGCAGAGAGGCCGGCACCTGTCCGACAGAGAACATCCCCCAGATGGAAATTCAGAGCCGAATTTCCATCCGGGCCCCCCAAAGGAAGTCCTGTCGGGGGGTTAGGCTGAAAACTGGCCGACATAAAAACCTCTCCGGATGGAAAAACGGCACCGAATTTCCATCCGGGGCTGTTCGGATGCAGTCGGCCCGGGGGGAGAGGCCGGCACCTGGCCGTCACATTACAACCCCCGGACGAAAAATTGGCACCGAATATCCAACAGGGGACGCCCGGATGAAGTCGCCTCGGGCGGAGAGGCCGGCACCTGTCCGACAGAGAGCATCCCCCGGATGGAAATTCGGCGCCGAATTTCCGTCCGGGCCCCCCCAAAGGAAGTCTTGTCGGGAGGTCAGGCCGAAAACTGGCCGACATAAAAACCTCCCCGAATGGAAAAACAACGCCGAATTTCCATCCGGGGCCGTTCGGATGCAATCGGCTCGGGGGGAGAGGTCGGCACCTGGCCGTCACATTACAACCCCTGGACGGAAATTCGGCACCGAATATCCAACAGGGGACGCTCGGATGAAGTCGCCTTGGGCGGAGAGGCCGGCACCTGTCCGATAGAGAGCATCTCCCGGATGGAAATTCGGCGCCGAATTTCCATCCGGGCCCCCACAAAGGAAGTCTTGTCGGGGGGTCAAGCCGAAAAGTGGCCGACATAAAAACCTCCCCGGATGGAAAAACGGCGCCGAATTTCCATCCGGGGCTGTTCGAATGCAGTCGGCTCGGGGGGAGAGGGCGGCACCTGGCCGTCAAATTACAACCCCCGGACGGAAATTCGGCACCGAATTTCCAACAGAGGACGCCCGGATGAAGTCGCTTCGGGCGGAGAGGCCGGCACCTGTCCGATAGAGAGCATCCCCCGAATGGAAATTTGGCGCCGAATTTCCATCCGGGCCCCCCCAAAGGAAGTCGTGTCAGGGGGTCTGGCTGAAAACGGGCCGACATAAAAACCTCCCAGGATGGAAAAACGGCGCCGAATTTCCGTCCGGGGCCGTTCGGATTTCCCCCTAGCAGTCGAGAATTCCCTGAAAAAACGTGTCTAAAAGTGGACTTCAGCCTAAAAACTAAAGGTTTAGTGTCTTTTTAGACCAAAAACCTAGCGGCCACGCTCATAATTACCTGCAGGATGGTAATTCGGCGCTTCGACTTACCTGGCGGATGGAAATTCGGCGCCGAATTTCCATCCAGTAACGATCCAAGGTACCTGCTGGATGGAAATTCGGTGCCGGATTTCCGTCCATCCGGGCTCCAAATTACTTGCAGGATGGAAATTCGGCACCGGATTTCCATCCATCCGCTCTCCGAATTACCTGCATGACGGAAATTCGGCGCTCCGAGTTACCTGCAGGATGGAAATTCAGCTTCGGATTTCCATCCATCCGCCCTCCGAATTACCTGCCTGACGGAAATTCGGCGCTCCGAGTTACCTACAGGATGGAAATTCGGCGCCGGATTTCCATCCGGCCGCGCTCCGACTTAGCTGGCGGATGGAAATCCGGCGCCGGATTTCCATCCATCCGCGCTCCGAATTACCTGCATGATGGAAATTTTGCGCGCTGACCTACCTGGCGGATGGAAATCCGGCGCCGGATTTCCATCCATCCGCTCTTCAAATTACCTGCATGACGGAAATTTTGCGCGCCAACTTAGCTGGCGGATGGAAATCCGGCGCCGGATTTCCATCCATCCGCTCTTCGAATTACCTGCATGACGGAAATTTTGCGCGCCGACTTACCTGGAGGATGGAAATCTGTCGCCAGATTTCCATCCATCCGCGCTCCGAATTACCTGCATGACGGAAATTTTGTACCTGGCGGATGGAAATCATGCGCCGGATTTCCATCCATCCGCTCACAAGTAACCTGCATGACAGAAATTTGCAGCGCCGACTTACCTGGAGGATGGAAATCCGGCGCCGGATTTCCATCCATCCACTCTTTGAATTACCTGCATGACGGAAATTTTGCGCGCCGACTTACCTGGCGGATGGAAATCCGGCGCCGGATTTCCATCCATCCGCTCTTCGAATTACCTGCATGACTGGAAAAATGGCGCCGAATTTCTGATTCTGGTGCCAGTCAGATCTGGGACTTAGCCATTTTCGGCCCCGAACTGGAAAAATGGCGCCGAAAAAAAAAACAAAAAAAAAAACGCCATTTTTCCAGTTCGGGGCCGAAAACGGCTAAGTCCCAGATCTGAATGGCACCAAAATCGGAAATTCGGCGCCATTTTTCCAGTTCTGGGCCAGTCAGATCTAGGACTTAGCCATTTTCGGCCCCGAAATGGAAAAATGGCGCCATTTTTTTTAGTTCAGGGCCCCGAAAATGGCTAAGTCCCTACGGTGGCTGGAACCGCAACTGGAAATTCGGCATCATTTTTCCAGTTCCGCGCCCTATCAGATCTGGGACTTAGCCATTTTCGACCCCGAACTGGAAAAATGGCGCCATTTTTTTTAGTTCAGGGCCCCGAAAATGGCTAAGTCCCTACGGTGGCTGGAACCGCAACTGGAAATTCGGCACCATTTTTCCAGTTCCGCGCCCTATCAGATCTGGGACTTAGCCATTTTCGGCCCCGAACTGGAAAAATGGCGCCATTTTTCCAGTTCGGGGCCGAAAATGGCTGTCCCTAGGGTGGCTGGCACCAAAATCGGAAATTCGGCGCCATTTTTCTCGTTCCGGGCCCAGTAAGATCTGGGACTTAGCCATTTTTGGCCCCGAACTGGAAAAATGGCGCCGAAAAAAAAAACAAAAAAAAAAAAAAAAAACAAAACGCCATTTTTCCAGTTCGGGGCCGAAAATGGCTATGTCCCAGATCTGACTGGCACCAAAATCGGAAATTCGGCGCCATTTTTCCAGTTCCGGGCCCAGTCAGATCTGGGACTTAGCCATTTTCGGCCCCGAAATGGAAAAATGGCGCCATTTTTCCAGTTTAAGGCCCCGAAAATGGCCAAGTCCCTAGGGTGGCTAAAACCGCAACCGGAAATTCGGCACCATTTTTCCAGTTCCGCGCCCTGTCAGATCTGGGACTTAGCCATTTTTGGCCCTGAACTGGAAAAATGGAGTCATTTTTCCAGTTCGGGGCCGAAAATGGCTAAGTCCTTCGGGTGGCTGGCAGCAAAATCGGAAATTCGGCGCCATTTTTTTTACTGCAAAGAACAACATGCAGAAGCATTACATACAATCCATGTGGACAGATGACTAGAAATTGGGGAAGGATCAGGAGAGGAAAATGGGAGGATGACTTACTTCGTATATCACCTCTATCATTCCATCCATAGTGAGCCGATACCATATCCGGTCTGTTTTAGCCATGGCTTTTTGAATGAGCTCAGGCTCCAGCATTTCGGCGAACATGTGCGGGTCAGTGAGACCAGTTTTCCTCACCCTGTACAGCATATGTGCCATATGGATATATACGTACGCATTTTCAGTGACCCTACAAGGCCCACTCTCCAATTCAGTCCACTGAAGGGCGGAAACAAAACAGATTGGAAAAAAGAATGCGGCACCGCATTTCGGATCTGCATGGGAAGGGAAGAACTTGAGCTTAATGTTACGGTAAAGTATTTTGCCACGCAGCCCAAGTTGTCCCCAAAACAACTTAGGTGGCAAGATACTTTGGCGGTGTTTGACGTGGATATCCAATACAAACCGGGACGTGACAATGTGGTGGCCGTTGCTTTAAGTAGAAAGCAGCAGCTCCTGTTGGTGTACAGGGGCGAGACGACGCTCCAAAGGAAGATCCCGAAGGCTTGCCAGAAGGATGAGCTGGCGAAGTCCGTGATGCAGGACTTGAGGAGGGGGGTTAAATCGCAATTCCACTTGCAAAATGGACTGCTCCGGTATAAGCAAAAGCGTCTCTACGTGCCGAAGGGAGGGATCAGAGATAGTCTCTTGAGATAATGCCATGATAGCCCGCTTGCGGGCCACGGCGGAGCCAAGCGCACTGCGGCACTCTTGAAGAAAGAGTATTTCTGGCCCAAACTGAGGGAGGAGGCAGAGGAGTATGTCAAGACATGCACCACATGCCAACAAAACCGGAGCAAGTACAAAAAGCAAGCGGGGCTGTTACAACCCTTGCCGATTCCATAGGGGACTTGGGAAAGCGTCTCGATGGATTTCATGACTGCTATGCCGCTGTCAAAAAGATTCGATGCAATCATGGTGGTGGTGGATAGGTTCAGTAAAATGGGCCATTTCATCCCCACCAAGGAGACGGCAACGGCGCAAGAGACAGGGCGACTTTACTTCGCCCACGTCTTAAAACATCATGGAGTCCCGAAGGATATTGTCTCGGACCACGATCCAAAGTTTACGAGTAAATTTTGGAGGACACTTTGGAAGAACATGGGGACGAGGCCGAAGATGAGCACCGCCTTCCGACCTACGACCGACGGCCAAACGGAAAGAGTGAATTCCGTAGTGAAGCAGATCTTGCGGAATTACGTGTCGGCAGACCAATCAGACTGGGTGGAACACTTAGACGCGGTAGAGTTCTGTTATAATAACACAGAACACTCCGCAACGGGAGTTTCCCCTTTCGTATTGGTCTATGGAAAAGCACCTCTGGTGCCGACAAGTTGGGCCGCCCAGGACGTTGAGGAACCGGCAGTAGCGGCGGTATTGGAAGAACGCGAGCGTTTGTTGAAGCTTGCAAAATACAACATTGCCAAAGGGAGGAAACGGTATGAAAGGTAGGCGAATCGGAAGCGGAGGGAAGTGAAGTTTGAGGCAGGCACGGAGGTCTGGTTGAACATCAAGAATTTCCGACTACCTCCGGAAGTGAGTCCAAAATTCGTACCTCCGTATGTGGGACCCTTTTGCATCCGGAAGGTTATGAATGAGGATGTGTATGAATTGGAGCTGCCAGCAAACAGCAAGGTGCATCCAGTATTTCACGTCTCCCTTTTGAAGCCTTACTTCAAAGATTAGTGTGTAGAATGCATGCTAGCTTACAAAAGTGGGAGAGGTAAATTGGGTTAATCGTGTGTTTGCGCAGTGCCGAAATCGGGTGACTCCCATCCAAGGGGCAAGGAAACATGCGCCTTCTTTGGGAGTTCACGTGCTAGTGCGCACTTGGCGCGTGCGCGTACTATAACTGCGCTACCGAGGTGGTTGCCTTGTAGTGCGGGCTAACGCGGAAGCTATGTGCTTCCGTTCACGTACTATAATCGTGTAGCCTCGGGACGAAGTCGTAGTGCGGCTTCGACGTGTTCCCGTACCTCAGGCCAGCATTCCAAGACGGACCCAATTGTAGTGATTGGGGCGCACGGTTGGTTCAAGGTTATCTTCATAGTCAAAGGGGGTTCGAGGTGAATCCTTGCGCAAAGTGATGCCAAAAGCGGCATCAGGAGCGATCGCAAGCAATGTTGTTGCAGTAAGGTGATTCGATCCTCAGAGAGGATCGTTCCTTGACCTTGAAGAACGCCAAGAAGAGTGCACTGGGAGGATCTTGAGAGGCTCCACCCCTGGCCGGGACTTGGAGGAAGTCGGTCGAACTAGCTAGTGGAGAATAGAGTCAAGTGTGGGGTTTGGTTCTTTGTCATGGGACGCCAAGGTACGGAAACAAACTCCTTGATGTGGGACGCCACTACTTGGATGTTCGTTTCTACAAAATGGACAAGTCGATGAGGACATCGACTCCCTGTTGGTAGGGGTGTGTGTCGCGGCCCTTTGCCTTGAGGGCAGGGGGTCAGGACACATGAGGGGCTGCCCCTGTGGTGGGGGCAGCGGCAGCGATAGGTATGGGGGGCTGAAGCACCCTTGAGTGCCCAAGGCACTCAAGGAGGCGGAGGCGCTCACTAGGTGGAGCCCGCACACCGGGTTGCGGTGGGGGTGGCTCCACAAGGGGTGGTGGTAGCTTAGCAGGACTTAGTGGGGGTGGCATAGGACTCACCATGGGGGCGGAGACCTCGTGGTGGGAGTCGTGGGGAGTCTTGGGACTCATCACGGTCCATAGGGGCCGTGGTGAGTGGGCCAAGACTCACCGCGACTCATCACCGGGAGTTGAGGGTTTTCGTGGTGGTTCGCCATAAAATGAGATGGCTGGTTGTGAAACCCCCGCGGACAGCTACAGAAGTATATATAGGGAGTAGTAACCCCGAGAACGGTGCAAGCCCGTTAGTGACCAAAAACTAGTGAGTAAGCGAGCGAGCCGGAAAACGACCAAAGAGTGGGGAGCTGTTCCGGACTGCCAACTACCAAAGGGAATTCCCGCTGGTTCCAAATCGGTGGAGGGTTCTTTGGGAGTTCAAAGGGGGATTGTTATGCCCCGGTGAGCAGCCGAAGCTCCAAGTTGGTCTGGCGGCCAGGTTGGGAGTTAGGCGCGCGCATCAAGCTAGCAACAGTGACCTGAAGGGGAGCTTACCGAAGTGAGGTGCGCGACAAGCACCCTCCTCCGCTGACAGATCGATGACATTGGTCGGTCCCGTTGCCTTGGCTGCAGCAGAGACGCCGCCAACATCACCTGTCTCAAAATCAAGCAGGAACTGGGCTTCAGCTCGTGGAACCGGTTTTGCGGGAGACTGCTCCGCCCTCCCTCTAATTGCCTTCTGCTTCTTCATCTTTGCAGGTGGAGGTGTCTGCTGCATTTGAATTTGCACTGCCCCCTTCTGCTTCATTCTCTTGGGGGGGTGGGGGGGGGACGGCCTGGTCCGGTTCGGAAATGTCTTCAAGCACGTGCTACTTCTTCTTGCTCTTTGCTGGAGAAGGGGACGACCCCTGTTGGCAATTGTCCATGAACTTCAAACGTGCGTCTTTGTCTTGTGCTTTCAACTTCAAAGCCTTGCCTTTCCAAACCGTGTCCTTGAAATGCACAGGGCTAGGCCCAACAGGAAGACCCGTGCTCATGGATCGGCTGGGTGTGCGTGCTGCAGCTACCTCCACGGATTCTTCCTGCGACTCTTCGGATTCCTGCGATCCCTCCACCACCTCCACCTTTCGAGTTAGGCATGCAAACATCTTCTGCATTCAAGTGTCCTATCATACAGTCTAACAATTGCACAACAAAAAAGAGGGAGGGTTTCGGTGCTCGATCAGCTGCACGCATCCCGATAGCACATAGCTCTCATTGGAGGTTGCGTTGCCTGCTGCAGCGCGATGACCATCTCCTCCTGAAGACGCATCTGCTTCTTCCCCTTTAGCATTGGCCTTGGCCCAAAGTACAACTTGCGGAGTTTGCAACCATGTCTCTTTTCTAGAGCAGGAACTTCCTCCCTCTCAGGTTGGAGCATAAGAAGAACAGAGACACGGAAAATGGGCAATGAGTGCAGATGGAAAGGGCGCAAGAGGGGTGAATGAGCAACCACGACAAAAGAACATGAAACGGCGGGGATGCATCGCTTGGGTTCGAAAGGTTGGGCTGGAAACGTCTCCTCGTGGACTATGCGTCATTAGGAAATTCGAATCGTTAAAGGTAGCAATCTGCCGGACAAACATCATTATCCAACGGTCAGGCCCCGCCGCCTCCTGCCACTTCAGCCAACATGAGTGTAGACATCAAAATGCGGCGCCGCATTAGCTGTCACTTGGCCCAATGCTTGTATTGCCTGCAGAATTGTATTCGGTGGTCCTTCCTCCAAACCCGTGTCCCATGCTGTTGTATCCAGGACCTGCTGTGATAGTAATGAATCCAAATTGGAATTATTGTCCTACTGCTGCTTCTGCACTTCTTCTCATCGCCCAAATATGGTTACTTATGTGCAGAATGCTCAAGTCCGCGGCTATAGGGCCCCTTCACGATGTTATGTCCGCGGTCATAGGTCCATGCCTATGAGAATGACGTGGCGTGAACTACGCTAGCGAGAACCAACGTGGCGGGAACTGTTGACGTGGCGTAAGCCTGGTTGCGCTCACGCTCTCACACGCTCACGCGGCCAGACTCACGCGGAGGCATTCCCCCTTGCTCACCTGCCCTCTTGAGCTCTCTTCTTATGACAGCCCGCACCCTTGAGACTGTGTATTCGGAGCCCTCGACTCCGCAACTGATCAACACACCTAATCCGGCGGTGGCCTTGCACATCCGCCACCTGGGCCCCTCACACATGAGGCTCTTTAGTGGGCGCGCCTTGCCGCCCACTCCTCCCCTCCGCCACCACTATCATCAAACTCACACAACAAAGACACCTGACCATCAACACCCCTTCCTACAACTTCCCCCTGAGGTGACACCATTGGCCGCCATTGAACCCAACCATCTTCGCTATATGCACAACCTGCCTTCCCTTATAAATACCTCCGCCACAAGGAATCCACTCTAACCCTGCTTCTGTTTGTCCAAGATCCCTCCCATACCTCCATACCCCGAGACTTTCCCACTCGCCTCAATCATCTCCTGTCCGATACCCATGGCATGTTACTCACCACCTACCCGCCCCCACCATCACACAGCCCTCCCTCCAGACCATCCACTAGGCCCAAACCAAACAAAGTCTGGGCTAAGGCACCCCCCCCGGCCCCTTTACCCTACACTTGGGGGGTGCAGCAGGGTTAGCTGTACCTATCACGTGCGTGAACAGAAGGGGGTTAATTTATTACCCCCATATAGACTATGTATATATAAAGGGGCTAGAAAATGTCTAAAATATATACATATTTTTGGGGGTCATATGTAGATGTTTGTATGTAGTATACTAGTAAGGGCTCTACCTGCCAGCCGCGATATCGCGGGAACGAAACCTTTCGCCCTCCTTTTGCGTCGTTTTTTCTTCCTGCCTCATGCACTAAGCCTCACTCCCCCCACTGTTGCGCTCGCTGCCCTCCTCGTTGCTTCTCCCACCTCTGCAGCTCCTCCTCATGTTGGTATTCTTCCTGATGTTTACAAGGTTCTTGGGAGAGTCACATTGGTCTTAGCACACCGTGTTTGAATCTCTGCCTGCTCAGCTGCACCGTGGTGGTTCTCACAGACCACTCCGACAGTACCTGACTAGACACAAGCAGCACACACAAGAGGTCCTTTTGGGTTGATGGTCGGTCAAATCCTCCACGGGTCTTGACACAAGGTCAAGGACAATGTGGTGAGGGCACCTTCTTCTTCAACCTATTTCTGCCTGTTTTACCCTCTCATCAAACTCGACCCTGAGATGCATATTGACTTCTGTAAGTTAGCTCGTTGGGTGGATCTGTGGTGGCTAGGAGTGACTTTGACAAGTTACCGCCGATGTGGCAGCATGAAAGTATCCGTAAACAGATAACATATATGAGGAGAAACTCCTTGGTGGATCTGTGGTAGTTTTGGAGTGATTTTGACAAGTTACTGTAGGTAGGGTTGGCATGTTTGCTGGAAGAACGTCTTCATGCCGTCAGTGTCAGCTGCTTCAGCTGCTAGTAGCAAGGCTGAGGATGTATTCATGATTTGTACACAGGCATGGATAGAGCTGAAGGAGCAGGGATAGAATATGGGTCCAAATTCATCCAAGAAGGCCAGATTTCAAGCTCCAAATTACCTATGCCCCCCTATGGATGGCAGATGGTCAACCAGAAGCCGCAGCAGCAGCGGCACAATGGATAAAATCAAGCACTGCTAATGAAGGCACCTTCTTCAACACATTTCACCCTGTTTTTTCCTCTTATCAGAATCGGCCCTAAATTTCCATGTTGAATTCTGCAAGTTAGGTGGTTGAAGGACTCTTGTTTGGAGTGACTTTGATATGATACTGCCAATGTGACAATAGGAAAGTATCCAAAAACAGGTAACAAAGACGAGCAGAAGCTGTGGTATGAATACTTTTCTGACCCCAGTCAATGGTGGGACAGCCAAGGCAAAAAGGTGAATGCCTGTCAGATTACCAGATGTCATTCTCAACACTGTAGACACAAGCAACACACACAAGAGGTTATTTTGGGTTGATGGTTGGTCAAATCCTCCATGGGTCATGACACAAGGTCAAGGACAATGTGGTGAGGGCACCTTCTTCTTCAACCTATTTCTGCCTGTTTTACCCTCTCATCAGACTCGGCCCTGAGATGCATATTGAATTCTGTAAGTTAGCTCGTTGGGTGGATCTATGGTGGTTAGGAGTGACTTTGACAAGTTACTGCAGATGTGGCAGCAAGAAAGTATCAAAAAACAGATAACAGAGATGAGGAGAAGCTCGTTGGTGGATCTATAGTAGTTTTGGAGTGATTTTGACATGTCACTGTAGGTAGGGTTGGGGTGTTTGCTGGAAGAACTTCACGCCGTCAGTGTCACCTACTTCAGCTGCTAGCAGCAAGACTGGCCCGATGTATTCACGATTTGTACGCAGGCATGGATAGCTGAAGGAGCAGGGATAGAGTGTGGGTCCAGATTCATCCAAGAGGGTCGGACTTCAAGCTCTATATTACCTATGATTCCCTGTGGAAGGATAGCTACAAGAAACCTGCATGGGTAGATGGTCAACAGGAAGCCGCAGCAGCAGCGGCACAATTGATAAAATCAGACACTGCTAATCAAGGCACCTTCTTCAAGACATTTCACCCTGTTTTTCATGCTAGCACCAAGGCAAGGATGTATGCATGATTTGTGCAGAGGCATGGATAGCTGAAGGAGCAGGGATAGACTCTCAGTGCTCAACCAAGACATGCGAACCCATCTCTGGGAATGGCCAAAGGGAGTAGAGGACCACAATCCTGTAAATAGCAAGACTAAAGGCACAAAAATGGGACTGACACAATTCAGATAGAGCACGAACAACAACATCATCACCATCCACCAGCTCCATTACCAACCACCGGGTGTGCAAAGGGGACATACCACCTATTGTAGCATATCACATAAACGAGGCAGAATTTCGCAACAACATGCATGAGGAGATGCGGACAAATAATTGCTATAAAAATTGGGCAGTCAATTCAAAGAATCTGTCACTACTACAAGCTACCAAAAATTCCAAATCCGCACAATGCAGAGGTGGAAATCTGCATGAGATACACAAAGCTAGCGACTGTCGACCTGTCTCATCTCTTCATCTGCAAAGTCTTCACTAGTTTGTCACTCCACACAGTAATATAACCTACAGTGTCTCCCAACTCTGTGTGATGAGGCTTCATGGATTTGTTGTGATATAGTAGAGGGGCATTGGGAATCCGGACATCATCAATGTGGATGGCCACATAGCCTTCTGGCACGACAGGGTACCCTTCACTCACCTCGCTCCCTTGGAGACCAACAATGCGGCCAGATCCGGCTGTAGATCGCGACACTGTGTCTATGAGCTTCACATGGTCTCCCACCATGACCTGCCATCCACCCCCACACATGCCAGATTGCATGAGAAATGAAGGAACAAGAATCTCCCAATGTACTATGTCTACACGGTCTGTAATGAAGAGGTAAAAAAACTGATCTATGCAGGTGGGGCAAGGGGGAATAGAAGATGCATAGACTTACCCCATTCTGCGAATCAGGGATCATGGGTGTCTGTGTCGGCTTCCTGAAAGGGTGAAGGTGTGCTGCCCTTTGACCTGGGGCAACTCATTCCTGGCCAAGCACCCACAACCAACCAACAAGCTCAGACATCACAACAATTAATGCACGCAAATTGTAAAGCACGAAGGGGGGTGGCAAATGTACAAGGGAGTGGAGCAACAAACTGTCTAATTCTGGCCAATGTGTACCATGAAGACTAAGTATGGTACCTGCCGAGGCTGAATGGCACGAGGGCTCATAGCGGCTTGCCCAAATGTGGGTTGCCCTCGCAGATACTCGGGAATGCTAGGAGCCTTAACTGCCCCCTCCAAGAAGGGCCATAAGGTTTGCATTGGAAAATTGTCATGGCTTGCCTCTGCAGAACGACTTCTCCAAGGCAATGGGTAAATTGCGTTGTATTCAGGATTCTTCGACCCCTTTTGTGGCATGTCGTCAACAAGAAGAGTATTTTGGGGATTCCAATCACAGGGCGGATGCCTCCGCGTGAGCCTGGCCGTGTGAGCGTGTGAGCGCGGCCAAGCTCACGCCACGTCACCGGTTCTCGCCACGTTGGCTCATGGGTCCGACGCCACGTCAGCAGTCTTCGCCAGCGTGGTTAACGCCACGTCACGCCTCGCCATGTCATTTCCACGGGCGTACCTATGACCGCGGACAGAACAGGGAGAAAAGGGCCTATAGTCGCGGAATTGGTAGCCGTAGATTGTGTTTTTTTTTTTTTGCATTTGACATTCAGCATTTGGGTGGATGTGATGATCGGTGCCGATCATTACTTCTGGTTTTTTCTTTATTTTTATTTTATTTTATTTTTTGCTTTTGACATTTGGCATTTGGGTGGATGTGATGATCAGTGCCGAAAATCACTTCTGTCGGTGCCGCCGATTTTTTTTATTTTTTTTATTTTTTTTCTTGACATTCGGCATTTGGGTGGATGTGATGGTCGGCACCGACCAGAACTTCTGTCGGTGCCGCTGATCATCACTTTCTGTTTTTTCTTTTTTTTCTTTTTTTTTTAAAATAAATAATTATTTTTTTAATTATTTTATTTTATTGGCTTTTGACATTCGGCATTTGGGCAGATGCGATTGTCGGTGCCCACCATCACTTCTCCCAGTGCCGCCGATCATCATTTTTTATTTTTATTTTTCTTGACATTCGGCATTTGGGTGGATGCGATGGTCGGTGCCGACAATCACTTCTGTCAGTGCCGCCGATCATTACTTTCCGTTTTTTTTTTTTTTTTTTTGACATTCGGCATTTGGGTGGATGTGATGATCGGTGCCGACCATCACTTCTGTTACCGATCACCAATCTCCGTTTTTTTTTTTTTTTTTTTGGACATTTTGCATTTGGGTGGATGCGATGGTCGGTGCCGACCATCACTTCTGTCGGTGCCGCCGATCATCACTTCTGTTTTTTTTTTTTTTTTTTTTTTTTTTTTTTTTTTTTTTAATGCCCAGGGAACGCCACTTGTTTCTAGAATTCCACATTTTGAAGAGGATGAGAGATTCGGCTCCTGTAAGAGGAAATTGAACATCCCACTTGGTTCGGATTCCGATTCGCACAGGGCAGACCGTGATAACTTCTCGAAGCCTCGTGTTCCTCTGCATGACAAATTCATGTCCGGAACCTCCATTCTGGATGAACCTCCGACACGACGGCAGGCTCCAGCATCAAACAGTGCCACTGAAATGATGCAAGAGAGAAACTACCCCCTTGATGTGCTGGAGTCTACATGCCCCGACCATGTTTGGCACATAGAACGCACAAGTGCAGGGTCTCGTGTGAAATGTACAGCGATCAGGGCAACTAATTTCGAAAAGTGCACTTCATCTATATCCAGAGGTTGTGCCCGGACTCCTGCTCTGACTTTCACGGGTTTGATGCGTCCATACGGCCAACCAGAAGCCAAGAACCACAAGTTCTGGTTCTACGCAGACAATTGTGGTAGATGTGTGCATGGAATTGTGCGTCCTTCTGTGGTAATGAAGCCAGCTCCTCCAACCGTTTGGCCCGTTAAGGTGGGAACACATCTCACGAGTTAGGAGATTGCAATGCTGGAGGAGGCAGGCTTTTCCCTTGCGAGACAACCCCAACTGCATGCATGTGCTTCTACTTCTGCATCCTCTCAGGTCCCTCCGGCAAATCCTCACTTGTGGCAACCAAACGAGATGGAAAGCTGGTTTGGCGTTTCCCTCCAACCGCTGAACACTTCGGCAAAGTGGAGTCCGCAAGAATGCTCCAAGTTCGTGTTGCAAGCACCACGGAAGTGCCCGATCCAGGATATGGTTGGGTGTACACAATGATCACTTCGACATCTGCTGTTCATTACAGGATCACGGTTTCCAATTTCCCCAATTGCACATGTCCTGACTTTGTGAATATGTTATCAACCAGTTTGGGCAAGAGAGGTAAATTCATACCCTGCAAATATTTGTATTTCATATTTTTGAAGAGGATGGTTTGTGATCCCAAACGTGACAACTTCGTTCACCAGACCACTCTGAGTTTCAACGAGGTCGATACTCTATTGCAGCGGGATACAACACATAGGTAGCATCTGTTATGTAATGTGGTATGTGGACGACCATGCTATGAAATGTGCAATTTGCAACATTGTCATGGAAATTCAATTCAAATCAATTCGTTTGCAACATCGTCGGCGGTGCAATGATATGGCGTCCCTTATCCCTCCATTATGCTTCCAACTATACTGAGTGAGCTCTGAGTGGCAACTTTTAAAAGCACATGCATCATTGCACCTTTCGAAGTCTATATGTTTTCCTGTCGCTATGCACTGCAATCATCTTTTGAAGATGATCCTAATTCTCATTGTTATTTGGGGAGGGAGCAAGGTCTTCCCGTGGCAGCCTCTGTGGCGCATACTTTGTGAGGATATTTTCTCGTCCTTATAATTGTAAAAGTGAAACAAACATTTGTAATTGCACAATGTTGGATGCTACAATTGTAGGCCCCATGGTAGTCTTCATTGTATTCAGGCAAGGATTCCCTGCATTAATCCCACGGTCATAGGACCATCCTCGGTTATAGGCGGTGCATGTTCATGCTGACGTGGCAGATGACGGCGCAGTGCCACATCAGCATTTGTCGCCATATCAGCCTGCTGACATCACGCTCATGCCACGTCAACGTGGGTGCACGCTCATGCCACGTCACTCCTGTGTGAGCGTACGCTCGTGCGCTCACGCGCAAGGCTCACACCATTGCGTTGTTGCCAATCACAGTTGCCCCGCCAAACAGAAGATAGGTTTTTGAAAAACAATGGTTTCATGGGCGGTCTCCCATCCATCTCTATGGACTGCTCACAATATCCCCCATCCCACTTGAATGCAAGTTCATTGTGCCCATGGAAAAGCCAATCCACCGTGGGTATGAAGTTACGTGGTTGCATACAAGACCATGTTGCCACTTCGAAGTGTTCAAAACACTTGTCCAGAAATGCTTTGCAACCAGGCCTTACGACGACCATCTTGCTACCACACAGTTTGTGCAAAAGCCCATTTGGAACCACAAACACATTACTACTACCGACATGGACGTGCTCACACAACAAGCCATTAACATCTAGAATCAGCAAATGCTTGCCCTGCTGAGCTGCAGTTTTGACGACCTGGTCATGCGGCAAATGAAGGTTGGGAGTGGAAGTCAGAACCGTGGGTGCTTCGGTTATATCTGCCTGCTTGGGAAAAAGGTCAATGTCTAGGGTTGTCTCGAAAGCCCCCGCCGCGTCTGCAGCTGCCTGGAGCACTGCAAGGGCCTTCTCTACCGCACAGTATGACAGACCTACAGGAGGGGGCGCAAGTCCCTCGCCAGGGGTGTCCTCCCCTCCACCAGGTGCAACATGCTCCACCTGCACTTCATCCTCGCATGGAGTCAGCGGAGTGACATTACCTGGTGACATGGCTGATGTGTCAAACCTGTCCTCCAGGCGTCTTGAGGCTGAAGGGCCAGCGATGCAGGAACTGTTTGCTGCGGACGAGCCCACAAACGTAGGTGAGGAAATGCTTATCCCAAATTTCTCGGCAATGGCTTTTTGGTACATCATGACATGCGATAGTGTGGCCTTCAAATCCATAATATCTGCGTGTTGAACACCTTGCGATCTTTCCATATCCTCCACTTTCCGAGCAATTGCAGAATACCCTGAGGTCCCCTCCTGCTATGTCCACGAAAGCCCATGAACAGCATGAAAACATGATGTCACGTGTAGGGCAAATCCCGGTAAAGAAAGAATGAACAAAAAAAGGGAACTGGAATGACTTTGGGAATCTCACCGAGCGCTCGCTGGTCAGGGTTCTACTGACAGAACCTTCCTGGGTTTCATGCAACGATGGACTTCGGCCTCGCTCTGCTGCCTGCATTAATCATGCACCAACTCAGTATGCTAGCAGGGTGAGCCATGACGAGGGACATATCATTCCGCGACATACTGCTCAGTATTCTAAGTATGACATAAGTATAACATAGGAGGCTGTGGCAATTTTACCTCACTGACACCATTCTTCCCAATCACCCATTCTACCACAAATGGAGCAGCTATGTGCGTACCTATGATCAAACCCAGACTACCTAATCATGAAGAAATGACATCCCCTTTCCCCTATCCCTGCAGCAAAACACTGAGAGTGACAAATGCAGCTAATGCACAAGGGTAATCATCACCAGACCATGGCCCACATGAACCCATCATAAAATGACATGCCAACACTCACAGTCTCGCTGAAATTGGATTTTGAGTGACTGCCTATACAACATCATCTGCCCACAAGTCTGATCATCGTGGAGTATATCCAATTTACATTTTGGTATGCAATTTACATTCTCGCCCACTACACACTATGGGGCTCACAATTCCGCCAACAACCACAAACCCAACCTACGGTTGCTGATTGCAGACAAACAGTCCAAATCAAAGCCCACTTACGAGGGGATACCCAAAGTATGATACCCCACACATGACTGTATGTTACTTTCCTCGCTATGAAGCCATTGTTGAAAGCTAAAACCAGACTCCGCAACCAAGTTGTGTGGATGACTACAGTCATTTAACACATAGACATAAACCCATGTACGGTTGACTCCCCATCCTGCATATGTGTGCTTTCCCCAGCTAGAGCAGTATGTTGTAAACATAGTGGATCAGTATGGCCATATCCTGGTGGGTAGCATCATACATATTTAAGAACATTCCGAAATGAACTTATGAACAGCAGGGTGTTACAACTGTTGCAACTGAAACATACAAAGCTTACTTAGCAGGAAATGGCCTTGTGCATCAATAGACTACTTACATTCTGTTTCATATGAGCTTATGAAACAACATCTACTACCTTGTGCATACTTACAGCTTCTGTACTTATACCTAGTCCTCGTACAATGCATGAACACAATAGCAAATGAGAACCCAATTGCAGAGAAGGGGTCACAACAAACAAGGGAGTTTCAGAGGCAAAATTCAGTGATGTTTGAACTTACAAGGCGCGCCTCAACGCTTGCCCGGCCACCACGTCCTGTTTTTTAGGGCTTCTCCCTTGATGAATTTGCCACCTTCATGATGGCACTTTTTGTGCTGAATCCAGGTGTCTACCAATACGATACCAGCCTGTCCCAATGTGCTTCCTTCACATGCGCAGGCCTCCCCACGCCTGCCTTGTACATTGCATGGATCTCGTGTCTTTGAGTTTTCATGGCCACGCCAAGTGTCTTCCTCATTTGCTCATAGTCAAGAGCACGTGGCGTGTATGCAAAAATGTTGTGTTCAGAATCCTGTATATTTCTTCAATGACATATTCATCTTGTTGGGCAATAGCCATTGACATGTCACACAAACGCCACATCTGCCCTTTCAGGGCTGCATGCCAGATATTGCGTGCTGGTCCAATGGGCTCTCCAGCTTTGTCAACCAAAACCACTTGAGGGGGGAGTCCATCCTCCTCTCTTGCATCTTGATTTCGAATTGCCTCCGCCTTGGCTCTCCTGTTCGCCCGCCTCAAAGCATTAGGTCGCTCCTTCTTCGTCATCGGGATGTCTTCCTCTGCCTCCTGTGGTGGTGGGACTGCTGGGGGTTGCCATGGGGAATGGGGGGCGGTACGGTATGGCCCACCGTATGTCCCAAAGGGTTGATATGGTGGTCGTGTAGATGGTGGGTAAGCATGAGGGTCTGGGTGGTAAGGTGGAACAGGCGGAGGAGAATGGGCATATGGCTGCTCAGTGTAACCACCTGGAGGGGGCTTGTATTGGATGTGCGGGTTGTAAGGGGCTGCAACGCCATACTGATCGGGGGTGGGGTAGGCATGTGGGTAATGTGTGTACGGAGGGTACTGTAGAATTGGTCGTGGAGGTGGCCGTTTGGCGCCTAGAGACTTGTTTAGGGCAGGTTACTTGTTTCAACAAGCCCCGCCCCGATGGACTGCCCACTACTGCTGCAGTGCCTTCAATGGAAGCTCGCTTAGAACTTCCTGGCCTGCACAACAGTAAACCCATTGAATCATTAAATTCATTCAAAGCATGAACAAAAAATCATTCTAACTTGAAAGAAGCACCTGGCACCTGCCAGTTTAATTCTGAAATTGTACTCATCCTACTATGAGGAGCTTCTCATCCCCTCAGCTGGTCCATCTACCCCACACCTTTGTATCCCCATAAAGATAATATTCTAGTTGAGGCAAAAGCACAGGCTGTATTCCCAAGCATCTCACAGTGGGCAAGACTCACTTGGCAGTGGCATGCTTTTGTGAAACCAAACACTTGTCTATTGCATTTTACTTGTAAACTGAAAGATCATTGACTACGAATCTTTTAGTAGCGCAAAAACTAAAACCCAAAGTGACTGAAGGATGAAGAAATTGCGCATGGGCTGGATTTTGAGACTTGCAATTTTGAAACCCCATACTGGAAAAGAGGAAGCTACTACCATTGAATTGGCACTTTTTGAAACATGATTTTGCATGGTATGTATTACCCAAAAGTCCTGAAAGTCTTTTGCAGAAAACCTTCCAAATGAGATTGGCTTCAAAGTTGTGCCACGTCCACTGGCAGATTTTTTGTGGCTTCCACCTTTCAACCTCATTTGTGTGGGAAGTGCATTGGTTGATGAGCTGCTAAGAAATTGTTGGACTTGACGCTACATTTGCATGAATCGTTCATAGTAATGTTCAGCAAGTCAATGCACAAAAACTGTAAAGACGTAGCCTCAGAATGAGCATGTGCTTACAGATGGAGATTGGGTAGGCGACGGGCGTTTCTGGGGAAGGTGCGGTGCAAGAGCTGGATGGCGAAGGACATCTTCAGTGGAATCGCCAGTGTGCTCGCCCGCAGGGACACACAGCAAATCGTCGTCCTCCTCTTTGTCCAGGTACTGGCGTGCCTCAACGGCCATGGTCTCCAGCCTTCCGCTGCGTCTAGGTGGAGTACTAGGCAGTGGAGGTCGACGGCGAGTACGCTTAGGTTTGGGAGCAAGAAGCCTGCAAGCCCGGCCCGATCAACAAGTTAACCAGCATCATGTGTTGGCTTGAAACCGATCTATCAGTGCCAAGACACATGCAAGATTCGTAAAGTAGAAACGGGGCTGAGTTTTTTCAGGCATATGCAGGCCTGGATTGGTATTCCGGGGCCTCATAAACAGCTCTGCCAGGGTAAAAAATAATAACTCAGAATTCCAGGTCAATCATATCATGAAAGCACCATGGTTTAATAAAAACATTCCCCTATACTTGCAGATTGTACCTTCATTTCAGAAACCAGATTGCAGGTCAAAAAGTATTTAAAACTGTCATGCTAGGCTACTTGCTGGACCATAAAGGTTACTGTTTTAGAATCCAGTTTTTGAATAAGTCGCCTTCCTAAAAAAACAGCCAGCCTGAAGGTATCATAGCATTGCAAATGAATGAGCAAGCATTACATGCAATGACATGGCTTATTTGAGTCTCTGTAAGGAGCTGCAGGTCTGGAATGGAATTCCAGGACTTCATGATCAAAACTCTGCCAGGGTAGAAGGTTAGAAGCACACAACACCTACCAGCAAGCAGGTCTTGAAAATCAAAATTATGATGGGGCCAGGTCTGAAGGTGCTTCAGTGCCAAGTCATAGGCAAGACTTCTAACAACACAAAACACAGGGCTGAGTACCCTCAAGCAGTTGCGGGCCCAGTCAGATCTGGGACTTAGCCATTTTCGGCCCCGAACTGGAAAAATGGCACCGGAAAAAAAAAAAAAAAAAAACAAAACAAAAAAAACACGCCATTTTTCCTGTTCAAGGCCCCGAAAATGGCTAAGTCCCTAGGGTGGCTGGAACCGCAACCGGAAATTCGGCGCCATTTTTCCAGTTCCGCGCCCTGTCAGATCTGGGACTTAGCCATTTTTGGCCCCGAACTGGAAAAATGGCGCCATTTTTCCAGTTCGGGGCCGAAAATGGCTTAAGTCCCTAGGGTGGCTGGCAGCAAAATCAAAAATTCGACGCCATTTTTCCAGTTCCGGGCCTAGTCAGATCTGGGACTTAGCCATTTTCAGGCCCGAAATGGAAAAATGGCGCCATTTTTCCAGTTTAGGGCCCCGAAAATGGCTAAGTCCCTAGGGTGGCTGGAACCGCAACCGGAAATTCGGTGCCATTTTTCTAGTTCCGCGCCTAGTCAGTTCTGGGACTTAGCCATTTTCGGGCCCAACCTAGGAAAATGGTGCCGAAAATGGTTTACGAGTGAGTGGTCGCATTGTGAGTTGCCTCCTGATTTTGTGAGGCACCTCCCCTCGCTCTTTTATTTCATTGAAAGACCGTTTCTGCTTCTGCTGGTATTGACATTCTTCAAGTGGATTTGTTCTTATTGTAGGATGCCAAGTACTGTAGGAGGGACGTCTACACCGCAGTTCATGTGCAGGAGGAACGTGCATTTTTTTGCCAGGGGGGATTTCATGCCTAGTCCAGAAAGGGACTACATCCTTCCTACTTATGTTGCCCGGCTTGCTTCGGTGTCCATTAGGAGGTGTTTCGAATCTAGTCGTGTACAGCAGATTTTAGACGAAGCAAGCCTCAAGAAAATGAAGATGAGGGAGGGGGCAGCAGCTATTAGAGCCCGTCAGGCTCGTAGATTTGTCTTGGATTCAGCTGAGGAAAGTGGGGGAGAAGATGCAGAAGATTCCCAGGAGGTGAGGTGGACAGTCCCCCAAGAGGACGGGATTTTTGAGAGGCATAGTGGAACTGATGCATCACAGAGCTCGGAGGATGAGGGGGATGAGGGGGACGAGGAAGAAGGTGGGGCAAGTTCCTCGGAGGGTGTAGGAGAGTAGTGCCCATTCCGGCTATGACAGTTAGAACACACTTGTATAGACGTGGCTTGCCACAAAATTTGCAATAAAATGTTGCATTTTCAAGTCCACTGGTGCCACATTCCAACTTCACATGACCCTATTTTTCGTGCCTCCTAACCCTATTTCCATGGATACACAATGGTCTGCTCATGCTTTTTTTTTTTTCCGCTCATGCTCATGCCGCTCATGAAATAGCAGCCCCCCATCATCAATCCATTCTTTGTAATGTCGTGCACGGTCCTTGATTTTCGTGGCTGTCACTGTCTGTGGAGCAGGTCTCATGTCTCGCGCCCCATTGAAAAGTCTGGATCTTCTATAGGCATGATTTTGGGGAAGATACGGTCGATGCCCCTGGAATATCAGTTTTTTGCAAGCTGCGGAATATCTCGAATCCACAGAAGGTCCACATGCTGGACAAGCAATGTACCCTTGGTGAACATGACCTGATAGCAAGCCATAGGCGGGGAAGTCATGTATCGACCACATGAGGAATGCCCGCATAGTAAATGCACGGTGTCCTTCATTGGCTGCCACATCAAAGGCTGGAACCTCCCTGCCACAATGTCGCTAGCTCCTCCACGAGTGGTTGCAGGTAAACATCCATATTCTCACTAGTCACAGATTCCTTTCCAGGAATCAGTAGTGTTAACATGACAAAAAAAATCTTCGTTACCAACCATTGAGGTAGATTATAATTGAGCACCATGATGGGCCATGTGGACCAAGATTGGGATTTTGTGCCACAAGGATTCACCCCATCCAACGCCAATCCAAGACAAAGATTCTGTGGGTCTGATGCAAACTCCGGCCATGTGTTGTCAATATGGCATCGAGCCTTGCTGTCTGTAGCATGTCGGACCATGCCATCTGCACTTCTGTGATTGTTGTGCCACTTCATAAGCTCTACGAGCAACTTGGCTCGGAACATCCGTTTCAATCTAGGTATGAGAGGAAAGTGTCGCAGCATCTTCTTGGGCACCTTCCCACGCCCGCCTTTGTAGCGGGGACTTTGGCACTTGGGGCAAATTGCTGCCTTTTCAAGATCTCCACGAAACAAGGACGAAACAACACACAGCCACGCTCACAGGCATGGATCTGTTTGTATCCTAGGCCCATCATGGCGATCATGTTTTTGGCCTCGTAATGCGGTTTGGGCAAGCTGTTCGGTTTGGGCAAAATCTCTAGCGTCAGCAATGACAACAACTCATCCACAAATGCATGGGAACATCTGTGAGTGGCGCACAAATTGAGCAACATCAGTGTGCCTATCAATCGGCTGTGACCGCACCCATCGTATAAGGGGATTTGAGACTCTCGCATGAGTTGTTCACGGTGAAGACCATTTGGCGTGCTTGCTTCCTCTGTATGAAAATTTACACCACCATGCACTCCACAGGGATTCCCGCCATTCGCAATATCATCGTCGTTCTCCAAGTGAGGGCCATTTGGGGCTGGTGTGGGATTTTGCCTGAGGGTATCTGATATTTCAAAATCATCCTGCACAGCACGGGCAATTGGTCAACGTTCGCAACATTTTGTACACTGGTTTCAGCCTCCACTTCATCATCGGATGTAATGTAGCCCTGCCAATTCAAATCGCATCACAAATTGGTTCGCAAGAAGACGCTTCGTTAAAAACTCCTGGACAACGTCATTTCAATGAACCGCCATCATGTAGTCATGGCCCTGACTACTCCTCAGGCACTCCCGACTGCATAACTTCCTGACCACGACTATATGTCTCCAGCACAACCAACGTAAAAATGCCATGTACTTAACATGTGCATCGTCCGCGGTCATCAAGTCATGGACATGACTGTTGTGACGCACTCTCGACTACCTGACTCCATCACTTGGACTCCATGACTCCAATACAACCAACGGAAGAAGGACACGTCATGAAGACTCCAGACATGGGGAAGACTAGAGAAGTTGTGGCCGCGCTCTCGCAGGAGAGCATTTGTGCTCAACCGGAGTGGTGGACTGACCGGAATGCTTTAGTTTACAGTTGTCAGACTTCTCATTGCAGAGGCTTCTCATTAGGGTTTTTTATTGAAAATGTGAGGGGCTTACGGTTTCACCAGAAAGTGGCCGCATTCATGTCTTGTGGGTTTTTCGGGTTTTGTTGGATTGCCAGTGTTCGGATGTCTTTGCTAAGTGTCAATTTTGTTTCTAAGGGTTTGCCTCTCTGATAGTCTTCATGGCGCACCATGCAGTTTGCGGCAAGAACTGGATTATGTAAGGGTTGACCCATGTCAACAAAAAATGAGGAATCATTATGTCAACAGGCAAATGCTTAAGACGTGTATGGCTTGCTGTTTCAATTGCAATTTAAAGTACTATGTGCTTGGCTCTCGAGATTTATCTCCAGACCTGCAATCTGGTTTTTGAAATGATATTACAATCGGCAAGTATGGTGGTGATCGTTGTATGTCAAACTATGGTGCTTTCATAATATGATTGACCAAGAATCCCACCCTCCCACCCTGTTTTTTCAGATACCCTGAAATGTAATGGGATATTCAAATGAGATGGTAAACATAGAAGTGGTTGTTAGATGGTGCCCTGTAAAGGGCTGCTTTGTCTTTCAATGACAATGACCTTAGTGGTCTTGTCCATGTCTTGGCATGACACGTATATCTTCCCTCTCTTTATCTGATCAGTGTACTTAGTGGTTTTTGTACACACCATCTACCCTTCTCCTTTCCTGTTTCACCTTCTCATTCTGATGTACTGACGATATTTTTTGAGGAGCCTTGCAGGCAGATAGGCAGCAAACACATTCCAAACTGGAATGATGAACTGAAAGCCTTGGGGTATTGAATCCCCCTTGGCCAGGTATGATCTTCTCCAGCAATAGTATGGTTGATTGATTGGGTATGAAGAGTAAGACATCCTTGATGATACCTGAGCATCTAAAGGACTTATGAATGCCGATATTATGAGCTAAGCCCTGGTAAGACAGCTTACGGGAGTATGTGTACACCTTATACTTGATCCGGTCAATGCACACTACTTTTGTTAGCTAGTCCCTTGTACCCGATGCCTTATATCAGAATCATATACCTTATGATTGAGTGACTACCAAGTCCTTTGATCAAGTGCTTCTATACTTCTCTTAGATATGGCTTCGCTCCTTGTGGCACCATAAAAAAATACCCAACTCTAATCTGTTGCTAGAAGATGTTTTGTCTATATCACAGGCATGGTACTACAGACCTGAGCTGCTGCTATATCTTGACAAGGTTCCTTGAACGAGGTTCCTTCCCTAGCCTGTTCTTCCCTGTGCGAGAGCTTATTGAGAAACTGAAAGGTATTTTCTAAAAACTTGTACCTATCCAGAGCTAAGTATACCACTGAACTCTCTGTTCTTTTCTCGTGATACTATACCAGTCTTGCTATGATACACTTTATGCCAACGTTTCATTCATGACCGGAGGAAGAGAGGATGTAGGATTCTACTCCCTTGGATAATATAATCTAAGGATAGAACTACATGGAAGAGGGGAAACCTTATGAGAAGGGGTTTGGTATGCACTCCCTTACGGGGTGAGTGCATACCACACTCACTCCGTAAGGTTCTGCCATGCCAGGGGATTGGCTGGTGGGTCCCTCTCTCTCCCTCTCCCTCTATAACTCTTTGGATTTCATCTGGCCTTAACCTTTTTAATGCTAGTTATTTGGTTGTTCATCCCAATTCCCTTTTCATCCAAAACTGGATGAATTTTTTGAAGGATGATGACGCTTACTCTGCAGATTTTGGTTTTTCATCCTAATCTCCTTTCTCATCCAAATCTGGATGAAATTATTAGGATGATGACCCTTGCTGTGCATAAATCTTGGTTTATCATTTGTTTTCTCCTTTTTCATCCAAACGGGATGAATTCCATGAACGATGGTGACCTATTTTAATCCAGGAGAGAGTAATTTTACCATCATTTATTAGAAATGATGGCAGTTATTAAACTTGAGCCTATACCCTAACCCTAAAAGTTATCTTTTTAATGGATGTCATCCATTGACCAGTGCATCTCCTGCTAGAATGCGACTTTTCATCCCCCCTGGATGAGAAATCGGGATCTGTGCCCTAAGCAGGTCGACACCTTTCACAGCACAGAGCTCGTGCTTCAGGGATCCTTGATGATGCGCCGTGTAAATCTGCTCCCCAACTGCTGCATGGTACCCGTGATGGCTGGCTCTTGGGATGCGCATTGGCGGTCATGCAGATTCTTCTCTGGCAGGTGACAAAACGATGATTGCTTTGCTCAGACCCTCATGGTTCTTTTTAATTGCAGCGGCGCTTTTACTCCTCGTTGGGAAGTACTCTACCCCTATTTATCTACATATTACATATGGCTCTTTCACTTTGTATGAGCTCTTCTCTATCTGTGAACCCTTCTACTGTGATTGTGTTCTGTTGGAGACGATCTGTTGGACGCCATGGCGCAGGGCATACCGCAAACACTCAAGGTCTTTTGAGGTTACCCTTGCTTGAATTGTGATCTGTACATGCTTTAGAATTCAGCACTGACATGGATAGCAACTGTGAAGACCTGCCACTCACCTGATGCATCCTCGCTAACACACATCTTTATGTGGTGGTTTTTGGGACGGGCACAGGTGAGGGTCTTCACTTGTCTTGAATTCTTGAAGCTTGCAGAGTCCGATTCTTGCATAAGGGATTGTTGCTACCGCCTGAAGCTGCCGATGCCAGTTGCTGTTTCAAATCTGCCACCTTGCTGCCTCAAAACGGCTTCAAGTCTGCTCTAATGAGGATCGCCTTCTTACTCCTTACCCTTGTTTTTGGTTCTTGATGACCACTTCTACATGTTTTGGAGTTAAGACACACAAGGGACTTCATAGAAAACAAAATCTCTACTGAAGGCTCTGACTGTTTTCAACAAAGGTATAGGGCTGCAGCTATAACTCTGGCTGCATGGAAACTAGGCTCTGAAATGAAACATCATGGCCTTGGCTTTGATGGATCAGAAGATAGACCTTGTCTGATAACAAACATTCTTCAAGGCTCTCATATCACCGTGATTTCATTGCATGATAGGGGACAGGGGTTTCTGAGTTCCTTTCTTTGTCAAGTTAAATAAGCACAGTGTGAAACTAGCTAGAATAAAGCTAGTTATTTGTATTTAACACTTGGATTTAGGTCAAGTGTTAAATCAGGTGTCAAGTTTAGTTTGACACCTGACCCGTCTTATCTTCACGAGAGCGGCAGTCGCGCGGCTCATCTCTCTCGAGTTGAGCCTGCGTGACCGAGCTCCTGCATCGTTTAGGACTGAGTGTGCTTATGATGGGAGTGTAGGTTGTTGTGGGGTGGAGTCCCCATAGCTTGGGGTGCCCCTGGCTCGACTTCTGTTTTAAAGAGTGATGGTTTTGGTTGTCATGTTTTGTGTCAACAGTGTGTACTTAGCTTTTCTATCACTCGAGAGAGATGACTCTATCTAGTTTGCCAGTGCTAAGCTAGATATGATGTTTTTGGGGTTAGTCCCTTGTTTACACGATTGTTCATGCCGGTGCTGTGCCTGCTTCCCTTTCCACTTTCATGACGTATTCGCATGAGGAATCCACTCTCCTACGGGGTGTGTGAAATTCCCGGTAATTTTGCAGGTGTTGCGGACCATCTGGATGTCATATCCCAGTAGTATTGAGGCGATTTCATCCCCTGCAAACCCATTGTTACACGACGTGCTGGTTCAACTTGTTGGAACCGAAGAGGGTCATGCTGAGACATGCGGCGGCCAATTTCCGCACTGTTGGCCGCATTCTCTTTGCAGATCTGCCAGACAATCTCATGCATGAGACCAACAAAAGCGTGGAGGATTTATTACATGGCGATGCGAGTTTCAGAGATGTTGTGAAGAAGGAGATGACTGACTTCATCGAAGGGTAGATGCAGACTAGAGTGGCTCAGTTTGGACTGCAATTTGCAGTTTTCGACTGACTGCTTGTCATATTATTCTTCACCCTATACACATAAGTATATATTCATAGCAAATGGACTTAGAATGGGTTAGCCACTTACCATATGTACATGTGGGTACAATTATTTTGGAATTTGGATGAAATCTCATGAAGCTATGGACTTTTGTAGGGAATTCCAATGGACTGTCACAGTCCATTGAATGTCCCAAATGCCATCTGAAAAACCTATTTGTGCAAAACCAATTCATATATGGACTTTACACTAGATACACAATGTTTGAATAGACACAAATATAAATTTGTAAACAATTCCATCCATCCATCAAGACACTATGGACTTTTTTATACCAAAAAAACCCCCAAAATGACAATTTGTCCATAGCATTTTGAAAATTTCATATTTGGGTGGAGATCTTTGCTAAGAATATATATATTGTTATTGTCTCTAGGAGCTTATTGTTATATGGACAAATTTCATAAACTACAAGATAATAATAAATAACTATTATTTCTAAGTAAGGGAAAAATATTTATATATATAATAAAAAATATCTCAAATATTTGGGATGAGACCATTTACTAAATATGATTAGTATAACATTACCTATGAAGATAAAAATATATTTGAACAAATATCCTTAATTAAAAGGTGCATTAATTTTTTTTCATGGACTTTCAGTGGAGGGCACATCTGCCGCTTTTGAGCCTGTGTAGTCTGCACTTACCCTGAAATGGCTCGTTTTCGTGCTTTGGGGGATTTGGCCATGTGCAAGCCAAAGTTTTTTGACACATTGTGGTGTACTGATGCAAGTAGCCATTCTGAGAGACGGGAAGCAATTCAAACCTTCCAAGATTTCCTCAAACATCGTTAGGATATTGACATGGGCTGGATTTCTAGCACGGAAGGTGATAATGTTTCCATGATTTTCCCTGAATGCACTTGCCTTCCATATGTCTGCATTGTTTTTTGTATCCTTATACTCATGCAACCGTTTTCCCGTTTTGTAGGTGATATCGACCATGCATCATTGCACATAGCCTACTAGGAAGCATTTGTGTTGGTGCAACGCCTGGGGGATAGCAAACGCAACCTGGATAATCACCAACTGACAGGTGATGATATTCACGAAGGTGAAGTGACAACACCCCCTTATGCTTTGCCTTCTGATCAAGCACTTTGTGCTATCCTGCAGCGAGCTCACAACTAGCCCCTTCCAGTCACGCCTACTATACCTACTTTTGGATCACCCACAGAGCTCTTGCAAGACGCCGAGCCTACACATGGAGTGGAAGGGAAGGTTGTTGTGCAAGACATTCATTGCCATGGGGAGGAGCCCCACCATGGAGAGGATGGTGCGCTTAAGATTCATGAGTCCTGCACAACAGACCTTACTCTACTGGGCATGCATGCCACTGAACCAGGTGCACTTATGCAACTGGAAATGGAATTGCATTCAAGCCAGACATGTATTATCAGCCTCGCCCCCTTGATGACCTTACTCCCTTCTGACACACGGTCTGCTATGCCTGCAGCAACAGGAATGAGGTCCTCAAAACCCCATGTGCATTATGTGAACCATTCATTTGCTTTTGGTGCAAGGAACGCCCTCCTTGGTCCGTCACCCAGAGCTCTCCTTTGGCCAAAATTGAGTAGTGCCCGTTGAAATGAAGTGGGCACTAAGGGAGCATCAAGCAGTGTTGTCGATGACATGCACGTTGGCGACTTGTTGCTTCCGTCTCCACCTCATGCAATCGAAGATACAAACGCCTTGCAGGGCAAAGATGGGAAATCGGTCACAACACAAGACAACAATGCGTCTATGCCGAGCCTTCGTCGCTCCTCCCCGTCAGTACTGAATGCCCTCTTTCTACATCAGTTTTGAATTTCCTGTCCCAATGCACCAGATTCTTTGGCATCCTCTTGCTGACATGAACGTGTGGTATGTGATTGCATGATCCATGAAAAGCTCAAGGAAGCTTTGTGAGTCAACAAATCGTGCTCTTTTCTCTTCTTTGCAATGGTACTGTTTTGAATTTCTTCTATCATTACCTCATTGGCCCTCATTATACAAATCTCCCTTCTTTGACATGTTTCGTTATGTTGGGTGTCTTCAGGATAGCATGTGGTGTCCAAGTCAAAAACTCATCAAATGTGTGGTTTTTCCAAACATCTGTAGGCCCCCACGTCAATCTTAGACTAGATGACGCAGATCTCTTGGTTAAGCCCAGGGGGTGGATAAGTGACAGACTCATGGATTTCTATTTGCGGTGGAAAATATTGCACCTTCCGCTCCATGTCAGAAATAAGATACAGATTCTTGACAGTTTCACATGGATATGCCTTCGTGAGCACTACAACAAATATGGTGGGGGCGCTCCTTCTATTCTGCAGTGGATGCAAGCATGTTTCCCCTACCTTCACTGTGATGGGGTGGAGGCAATGATTATTCCTGTTATATATGCGTACGTACTCTGCTGCATGCTACCCTATATTACATTTGTTGTTCTAATGTCATGCTATTATCACAACTGCATGCATGTTCTAACGCTGTTGTTTGCACTTGTCATGTGCAGTCAACATTGGAGTGTCGTCATTCTGGAATCCAATCGGTACCTTCATTTAAACAGTGTGAGAAGGTCACATACTCACATGATGCTGAAGCCGTTGTTTGCACGTTTGGGGCACTTTGCAGAGGATTACAACCACCTAGCCTGCAATGGCAAAATGCAACTACCACCCCCCCCCCCCCCCCCCCCCCCCCCCCCCGCCTTTGGTTGTATCCCCGTGTCCCCCAACAGGCTACAACTTGGGAGTGTGGTTGTTTCACGGCACATTACATAGATGTTTACTTGAATCAAACTTTTTTACATGCACGGGCTGGAGGTGCAGGCCCGGTACGTTTATGATTGTTCATGTCCATATTGGTGCCATTCATAGTATGTCTTTCATTTATTCACACGGTGTTTTTTTCTCCCTTCTCTGATCCTCATCGTGCGGTTTGTTTCTGCAGTTCAACAAGCATTGGTTTCCATTGCATGAAGTTGCCAAGAAGAAGAAGCAAATTAGGGATGTTGTATTGTTGGAATTGCAGAGCACAAGCCATGGCCAACCATACTCTATTGGGGAAGATGAGCCTGTCCCCAATGTGGTCCATGGCTACGCCACAAGACCGGCATGCTCATTCATGCACCGATGAATATTGGACAGCCCCTTTAGGAACTTTTGACTGCATCACCTGTGATCGAAACACAAGCTGGAGATTTTGTCTCCGCTCCGCGCTTCGCTCCCTCTATGACATTTTAATACAATCTGCAATTGTTTGATGTATGATGACAGTCTTTACTCTACAATTTTATTTTTCCCTCTACAGTCACTTCACTGTGAAGAACCCATGGGAAATGTAGTCCTGGTGGAATGGCTTTCATAGCATGGCCCTGTGTCATGTCTAATACATTTGTGGATGCCATATCGAGGTAGCAAATGTCCATGGTCAGCCCTCTTTATGGAATGGAAGGGTGTCATTCCCATCTTTCATTGTGAGGGAGAAAAGCAGATATGACCTAGCCATGATTTCAGCATTGACGTATTCCTCATATGCAGAATATGCATGCTCCAGTGATGATTAAGGGCAATGATGATGAGTGGCTCACAATGCAATCTGGAACCTGGTGAATATTACCATAACGAAAACCACAGGGCACACATTGCCATGAGAGCGATGTAGTAAGTCTCCAGGGTGCCGAGGCTTTCATGCGGGTTGCTTGCATGTACAGTAAAATTGTTGGCACTTTGGGACTCTAATGATGAAGTGCTAAATTCATGCTTTTCTATGGGGGCCCTCTTATCCCACCACATAATCACTGACGTCCATTCATCACGACAAAAAACCAGTCTGGGGGAACAACTTCATCTTATTCCAGAAGGATTTCAAATGTGACACTCACCTCCCTCACAAATCAATTGTGCAATTCCGCCACCATCATGCAGTTCCAGCAGCATTAGCATCTACAAGGTAATCAACAATCCGTGCTCTCATGCACGTTGCTGTGTGTGCATGTCACTGTGTTGGTGGTGGCAAAGTCTGCAACGCAATATCCATTGGTGAGCCGCATGAGACATTATGAAATTGTGATTCGGCATAATCGATTTCTTACCAGTGTCCGCATGAACTCCATTTTTCTGTGCATGCACACCACTTCTACTACCATGCTAGCATCAGCGGACTCGGAACCCACAAACATGTGTGTTGTTCAACTGTTTTGTGTCAGGCTAGTAAGAAGAACCCCTAAACACAATGGATGAGGCATTCAACCAAGTTATGTCTACCTCATGTTGTGTTCGAAGATAATGGCGAGGACTCCTGGACAGGAAATGTTTAAAACTTCCCTATGGGTGCACCTGACATGCATACATACCACATTTCCGTGCATATGGATATGAATGTTGGCGACAAATGAAGCACAAATATTTGGCACTAGTATTTTCAGTAATCGTGCAATTAGATTGAGAGAGTGAGGACGTGATGGGATGGGCCATGGGATAGAACATGGTACATTCCATGTCACAAAAAGTATCAGAATATTTTCATGCCAATGCAATAGCCTCTTCAAAGAAGACATTGAAGATGTCATGACATCCAATAGTAACAACCCACAGTCATGGCTTCAATAAATTTCAATTCAACCCGCCCTCACAAGAAGGAGCTAAATGCCTTCATACATGTATGCTATGTCTATCCTGCATACAAGGAAAAATGTAGAGACAACGTCACTGTTTTCTTCCCAAAATATCACTTGCAATTGATGAACACATTACTCCTCAAACGAGTCAATAGATTTGAAGTCCCAGTCATATTCTGACACATCAACTTCATGTACATTGGATTTCATTTTCCAAGATGAAATTTGCACATTCCAATTGAATGTATGGACGACATGGTGGAAGTGATCCGTCTCCCAGTTCTCCAAGAACACCCGCAAGAGTATGCTGGAGCTATTCAGTTCCCCCAGATGCAGAGTGAACGGACATGGTGTCCCCATTCACCGTGATACAAATGTCATCTGGAGTAGTGACAGGGCAGGTATGCGAGATATTCTTTTGCAGCAACCGATAAATAGGGTTGGGGACGGGGTCTATCAATTTCTTGACATCCTATGAACCCTCCACCCATTGGAAAACAATCAAAAGATGGAAACTTTCATGCTCTTTGTCTGGGTCCATGCCTAAAGTTCAAGGACCCCACTCCTCATTTGGGGCCTCAAGGAACCTACAACGCAAAACAAGAGTGTTCGACATCATGGACCTGCATTGTTTGGAATTGTTGATGCAGTGGTCCATCAGGCAAATGCGTCGTGCGACGATGGGAGTGAGGTTTCCAAGAATTCCTGTATCAGGCTGCTGATTGGGACAGGGCCCACGGCCATTGGATGAGCTTGCGCTTGAGGGCATGGTCTTGGTTGAAGATTGCTTTACAATGAACGCAAGTGTGCGGCTAACATGAAGGACTGAAAGCTGGCTCAAAACAAGAAGGCTCGCAGAAATGAAGACAACAAAGAAAGAGTGCTAAAACCCAGCAAACACAATGAATGAAAGCAAGAATGAAATAGGGCTCCAAGAATGTAAGAGAGCAAAGCAAAATGCAAAGTTAAATGCATGCATGGTTCGTAGGTTGGGCACGGTATCATGTATGAATCCGTTACTCATCTGAGCTATCACGAAACCATAACAGTGTAATGTCATTTCCATCCTACAAGGGAGGAGTGCATGCATGTAAGGGTTGAGAAGGAAGCTAGATACCCACTTCTAGGGGAATATGGATATTCACTTTATGCATTCATAAAATATCCAAAGTTTTCTGAACAAACCACAGAAATGAACCCAAATACGTCATGAAAACACCCATTGAATTCAATGTGCATAAGGGGAAATCTTCTCCTTCACAATTTCCTTGAACAACAATGACGTCATTGAAATATGTCTATGTACAGACAAACACATCTGAACTTCCCCCTGCACCCTGCGAATCAGGATGCGTACGATTGCCTCTTTGCATTCGTTCGTTCAGGCATGGGTGGCAGATGACGCTTTCTACCACGCGCCTCCAGAAAATCCTTTCATCTCACAAGGGAGTTGGTTGTTCCATCGTCAACCTCAATGGGGGTCTTCATAGGGATGATGAATACCCTCCTCGAATGTGGACGTCAAGTCACAAATTTTCCCTTTCGCTGCTCTAGCCATAGCAAGAAGGTGTTGCTGCAAAACTGTGCTCTGTCTTGTCATGTCGAAAACCCGTTCAAACTCATTGGATATCAATTCTAGCAATGGCAGTCCTGGACTTTTCTGAGACGAATATGGTGATGAGTTCTGGGTAGGAAGGGAAGCAGCTTTGGACCGCATTGACATGGGTGATTCAGGTGGTGCAAACAGGCTATGAAGACCACCTCTGCTGCTGCCAATAAGGCTTCCACAGTATTTTGCTATGGTGCCATCTTCCAAGTTGGGGTGCATCATTTGCAAGACCTTCACGTGATGCACACACATATTCCCTTTGCGGGCATGACGACAATCACAACACCCCCAGTTCGACTGTGGGTTGTGCACCATATAGGTAGTCCCCTCATCCCAAATACATTTCACAGTGGCGATGCCCCATTTTGTGTGAAGAAGGTGGACATTGCAATATGGAATCTGTTTGGCCAGCAGAATTGAGTTACACACAAAGCCCTCAAGACAGTTGTTACGGATGAAGCCATATGTTTTGGCATACAACATATACCAGTAATGGGTGAGCAAATCACCTGTCAATTCATGAATGAACCAATCGACTTGTCTGCTGACCAGTGTGCTCTTTGTGCATTTCAGTTGGGTCTTCATGTTGCCATAATAAGCTTCAATAGCGGTGTTTGTGTCTTGTCCTGCATGAGGAATGTTGCGAGCACCCATCGTCCACATCTTAGCTTTAGGAACCCACTCCTGCTCCAAGTAGTTGCAAAATTCACTTAGAGATGGATACTTGAAACGCAAATTCACGAGTTCACACACCGCCCATGCTTCGCCTGCGTCACCTTCGCTTTTTGAAGCACTATACATGATTTTTGACATGTCTTGCATGACACATGCACGCAAATCGACATCTTTGATCTTAGCCACGACATTCTTTTGTCGTGCTCTCCTGACATGCCAAAGGCATAGAAACACTGTAGAATCCCCCCACACGGCGCTGACATACAAGAAGCCATGAGAACATTATAATTTGGGCATGTGCAAAAAAGCAAGGAATTTCTTGGACTTGTGAATCAAAAATCACCTGATAGCTTTTATTTCAGCATCTGCATCATCAACAATGAAAGCATGGGGGTACCATCCTGCTTGATGAACCTGAATCTTCCCGTTGAGAGCGGACATCCATGGCTCCAAATCGGTTGCTTTTGAATCTTGCTGTGATGATCCATGCAACTGGGATGTCGTTCAACCAGTCGTCGAATACCATCATGGTGTATAACGGGTACTACATAAACAACAACCAATGAACAACAATTTAGCAAGGACCAACGGAGGCAGCTTTGACGAGGTTCATTGTACGATGCACGGGGATGCACTCTGGCAAGTATACATTGCAGCTGGCTTCAATGAAGTCAATGAATTTAAACCACAGATCCCACCTTCTTCTCATTGGTTCTGAAGGTGGCGTCACAAGCGACAATACGATGATGGCCAAATTTTGACATTTGTTCTCGCTGCCACGCTGTCTGTATGCCAAGAACAAATGGAAGATCAAGTTTGTTGTCACAAGATTTCCAAGCCTTATTGTTCTTTTCTTCTTGGTAGTAGAAAACACTGGCCAGATTTTCATGCACCCACATGCGGACACTCTGTGTATCATTTGGGTGTTTTTTGAATGTCTCTTCATCACATAGCTTCGCAATATTCCGTATGTCATGGGAGAGAAGAAAAGTGTCGCGGGTGACGTCCAGCCCTTGGTCCATCAACTCCTTCACTCGCATGGTGTGCTTGGCCATTATCTTGTTTATGCTCAGCCCAAGACGCAAATTGTGCAAAATCCATGACTTCATGTCATCACTGAGATGGGGAACCATTGCACTTCGGTTCAACTTACATGAAGGTCCGTGGCATATAACACCTCTTCCATTTACATGTTGTTTGAGTATTTGCAAGATTGGGTGTCTCAATTTTTACGTAACATGGTAGTTTCTGCAATGACCTCCCTCCGTGATTTTACCCATATTTGTCCAACAAATCAATATTTCATCTAAATTTATGTGGTGTGGGATTTCTAACTACAATAGGTATGTGTACCAATTGTTAGATTGCAAAAACAATCATGTATCAGGGAGCCATGGACTTTTAAAGTTGATTACTGTGGAGTGCAGATGACATTACACATAAAATCTTATAGACTGAAAAAACATCATGTACACTCATACAATGGCACAAAGAAAAACACACTAGTGGTGCCATTTTTAAATCCAACCCAAATCCATTTTTATATGGACTAGTTATCTTAGGGATTGAGAGCTATGGACTATTTTGCACCTAAAAACAGGTTGATTTGCTCTAGTCCATAACATCTTATGATTTGGGTTTTTGAGGTGTCGTCTTTTACTAAAAAGACATACAAACCTATAATCTAGAGGTGCCAGTTGGTATATGGACAAGTGGTTGTAAACTCTAGATTTTGACGTCTAAATATTTTTTCACATTAACGATTAAAATATCTAGTAAAAAATATTATCAATATTTGAGGAGGGACTCTTTACTAAAAATGTTATGTCTACTACTACCTATTTTTTTAAGAGTAAATTGAAAGCAATAGACTCAAAAAAAGAAAATTCCATGGACCTCCAATGGACTCAACATGTGCCGCTTTTGATCCACCCAATCCTGCAACTGCCCGTTTCTCATAATAAACTATCTCCGCCATAGCAGGGTCCAGGTAGCATTGTTTGACAACAAATCGGCACATGCATCCTCTTTTGATACCTTCTCCTGTTTTGTTGTTTGTTGTCCTTATTTGTTTCGGTTTTTCTCCTGTGGATGCTGGCCCCATTCTCTTTCTCTCCCTTTTCTTGGGTGGACCTGCACGCCATTTCTTCGCACGCATAGCCTCTGTTACCTCCACAGTGTTTTGGGTATTGTCTTCTGGGCCATAGGCGCAGTGATACCTACGCCAAGAACATGACTGGCCATTTAGAACAGCTCTTATGAAATCCGTAAGTGCACGGCTATTGGGATTGGACACAATCTGTATAGTCTAAAGCATTCATTTCGTTTTCCTGAATCGTGGCATGCTCATCAGGAATTCATACCTTGTAATGTTGATGACACTGTTGATGCGTGGTGCCTGAAGACTACCAGCAGGGGTGCCTTTCTGTCGATGACTGATGAAGGTGCATGGGGCCTCATTCAGGGAGGACTCACCAGCAATAAAGTCATGCACACGATTCCAAGGGATATATGCAATTTCAGCTGTGTTCTCATCAGGTATCTGTCCATGCCATTTGGACCTCCATTGCACGTCATGGTGTGTGAAAGTACCTGTCTTTGGTGTCTGTAGCAGACTTTGCAGTTTACAAAGCAGGTGGGGCAAAATGTTGCCAACTTGAACCACTTCAGCCATGCTTACTGAAACAAAATCCTTTTGAGTTGGCTGGTGTCTTCTTTCGCTGCCCTATACTGCCACAAACGTCATGCTCTTTTATGCTGGTGCTCGATGGGCCAGAAATGCACACAATTGCAATTTACAATGGAATGCTACATGTTCATGTGGGCAAGATGCAAAAACGATTCCATTTGGAATGTGAATGCGTCGGCCTAGGGACGAGACGCGTTTGGAAACCATGGAGACAACTGCTAGAGGAAATGCACGATAAGGGTAGGAAACCCTCGCTTTGGGGTGGCATTGCATGTGAGGACGTGGCATAAATCCGAACGTCCATTGGTTTCCTCAGATTTGCCATTTCAAATTTGAATAGGGTAAAACACCCTATGACTCTTATAGTACCTATGACCGGTCACCTCATAACTGCTCGGGTCAGGCCGCACGAGCTACCATTGCTGGGCCAAGACTGCTCAGTTTTGCCACTTGGCAAACAGTTGTTTGATAGCACCCCCCAAAAAATGTGATTGGGTCATAGGGCCCAACGCTCGCACAAGCTTTCTGATTTGTTCGACTTTGAAACCCCACAACTTTGTGTGGACAAGTGTGTTGGGATGCCCTGGATGTGGGGCATCTTATCAATTTTATCGGGGGTAAAAACGACAAAAAAAATCACCCTTAGATCTTCCGCCATCGATAGATGAACGGTCATAGGCCTGTCTACCCTACCTGTCAGAATGATTTTTGAAACAGACCATGATGTATGCTTCAGATACCATGTATGCTTGGGATAGCGCATACTATGGGGGATGGAGGACGATGCCATGCCCAGGATGGGAGGCGGGATGGGGATGCTCGTGAGGGCACGCGTCATGTCCCCGCAGCGGGCACATGAGGCGCGGGGGGGGGGGCGTGCCGCGCAGGAGGCGGGGGGTCCACGCTGGCTGAACCGTCTCCCTCGCATTCAACTCCCGGGCCTGATCTATTAGGTACTTGGCCGGAAAAAGACCCAGGCAGTTGAGCCCAGAGGACCTCACCCCACCAGGGTAGCAACTTTTATCCTCTGGCACCTTTCAGGAGGGTCAAGGAAGGACGACTGTTGATTTGTGTGTGAGAGAGAGAAGACAAGACATTGAATGCGTGGGTTTCCAAGACTATCAAAGCCCACCACTACAGTGGGCAGGGCACGCAGGCCTTGTGAGGTGCGTCGTCCGAGTACAGCGGCCATCGCTTGCGTGCCTGCCCACTGGGCTCATCCTCGGGGCCCGGACTGGACACCGACCTCATCTCGCTTCCCCATGGGCGTTGGAGCCGTCATTGTGGTGTGGGTACTTCGTAAAGTCAGGAGCTGAGCTCATTCTTCTGGGGAGATCCTGGGAAGGCAGCAGGTGCGCATCCCAAGATACTTGTGATCAGCGCGTGGCCTCCACGGATCTAAAACTTGCAATAGATTGCCCTGATGCCTCATATTAGCGCTGATCAATACCATCAGCCGGGGGGCTGGCAAATGCGAGCCGAACGAAGATCATTCGAGATCCTATGGTTTGTAGAGAAAGGGGTGCTTGGTCCATGAAGGTGGACCATTGTCATCGGTCACTTTGCCACCCAAATTTCCCCGTGTAGATTCACAATTGATCTGAATGGCAGCTGGCTCAGATTTCCTTTCGGGAATTTGAAACTTTCCACCCACCTGCCTTCTCTAGATTGAGTCATCGTAACCCCTGGATGTTCCCAGGCGTTGGCGCAGAGCTCTCGATCAGACAGCTATTGCAATCCAAAGCCACAATCCCCAAGAATATTTCACAACCAAATTTAGTAGGCTCCAGCACGTTGGAAAACAGGATTGCAACTATGTTCAAGCCTAAAACTACCTGATCCTAAGCAGCAATGTGTTCATTGTTGCCTTTTCCCTTCAAGGTTGTTTACATGGGACGGTCCAACAGCTCAATGGACTTAATATAAGACCTTCCGAGATGATTGATGGAGTGAAGACTTTGAACGATGGAAGAGAAGGATGAAGATTCCACAACAAGGTGACACCATTTGCAGCATGGGTGAAGATTGTGTCAAAGAGAAGAACTCCCAAGAAGCAAGTTGATAGATATGGTGCTAAGAGCCTCTGACAAAGACTACAGTAAAAGCGATCCTACTGAGCAATCTGTAGGGTGCCAAAAATGGTCATGACACTAGCAACATACTTAATATAGGGTGACGGCGCCTTCGAGTCTTCTGTCTCGTCGTGTGCGGTAACGCTCTGCTCTTTATTACTGGCCAACCCCCATTACTTTGCTGAGATTGAGAGCTCGAGAGTGTTGAGACTCGAGACATTTGGGTGGTTACCTACAGTGCTCAGTACGCCTCGTTTCTTCTGAAGGAGCGAGCTTCATTGCGGGCTGTGATCTGTTTCCGACTATTGCAGGATTGTGGTCGTAATATTCTGCATTGTGACTCCATAACCTTCGAAGATTGGTTTCCCCATAGACGTCATAAAGTTCCTTTGGATTTCTCAGACTGTGTCCCCTACCTTTCTTGGACCCAAATATCCTTGGGGACTTGGTTGTCAGTGTATTTGAGTTTTTTGATCGTTCTCTTTCTGTGACAGTCTCACATCTGTCCCGATCACCTTCTGCTTCCTTCTAATGCTCTGAGAGGTGGGTGGTTGACCACATTGTTCTCGAGCAATCTGTTTTCGGCTTACCAAATTCTCTCTTCTTCCTTCCAGACGAATTCCATTCATGGCGGAGATGCAGGGTAGGTTACTGAGGGTATTCACAATTACGGTACTTGTAGTAGGTATGGGGATGAAGGAAGTGAGGGCGCAGTTGAGTCTGAACTTCTACGCCAAGACCTGCACGAATGTGGAGAGTATAATACAAGAGACCATGGTTGCGAAATTCAACCAAGCACCCACCTCAGCTGCCGGCCTTCTCCGGATCTTCTTCCATGATTGCTTTGTTGATGTAAGTCTCTGCCTCTCTCTCTCTCTCTCTCTCTCTCTCTCTCTCTCTCTCTCTCTCGGGATCAACTCATCACTCGGGAGGCATCCATTAGTTTGACTGCAGCTCCACTTGACAAATGTTGGTTTAGCTTGAGCTTCTACCGACGTCTCATGTGAACACAATACATTTCGTACGCCCTGGCCAACTTGAACTCTCTTCATCTTTTATCCCTCCATCCAGGGCTCCATATCTCCAGGCACTTACGACCCAAATGCTGAGGTTCGAAAAAACCCGAAAAAACTTAAATCTACCTAGTCTCTGCCGCTGCGCCTCTTCACGATTATTGAATCCCACATTGCTGGTTATCTATAGTCGTCTGCATTGAACCGCTAAGTGGACAATGTTCAACCAGGGGATTTGGTGAGCAGGTGCTTGCCGTGAACTGGCAAAGCAATGAGGGACGTTTCATGCAGCATAGTGCTGTTTGCCTCGCATCGGCTATGTGGCCCCTAAACGAATATAGTCCTTCCGCTTAGTGTTGTCCCATAGTGATCCCCAAAGCATTTCGTATTGTGGCTTTGCATAGTTTTCAAATGGGAACTCTGTAGCCAGGAAGGTCTTACTTGACGACTATAATGTCCGTTGGGGAGCGTCTAAGGGAGCCCCCAAGGATGAAAGATCCTGAATCATGGGGCACACCTGAATTGACAGTAAGAGCTTTGCACCATTTTTTCCTTGGACTACTTCTGGGTGAAGTAGCAGTCAATAGCAACGATTCTTTCCTATTTGATTCAATGGAGAAGTGAACACTGATTTTGGTTTTAAGAGAACCTAGCTGCTCTTCTTGAAACCTGGCAAATTACCTCACAGAGTCTGGACTGAGGAAACATGCTGTACAGCAGTGCTACCTTTTGGGCATGTAGTATCTGATTTGGTCAATTTCTGGGCCTGCGGTGTCCACATCTACACTCCACTTGGAAACCTCACCTTGGCCAATAGGTGCTGGGTGCCAACCTCAGAAGCCGGCCCCTACCCCCACCATGGATAGCAGAATTTCCGAATATGAAAGGAATTTCTAACCCATGAATATTTCTTCGGCTGTGTAGGGCTGCGATGCCTCAGTACTCCTTGCATCAACAGCTACCAACAAGGCAGAGAGGGATGCCAATGTCAATCTCTCATTGCCTGGGGATGGGTTTGACGCAGTGACAAGGGCCAAGGCTGCTGTAGAGGCAGTGTGCCCTGGAATTGTTTCGTGCGCAGATATTTTGGCTATGGCAACACGGGATCTGATTGGATTGGTGAGTCATCTCTTTCTCCTTCTGAACTATCATTTGTCTTTAGACCTTGAAAATTCTTAGTACAGCATTGAATGGTACATTTAGCGTTCTGACGCCTTGGATGCCCTCATAGCCTATCCTCTGTCTCAACAACTAGAGACATGCACATCTTCGGGTTTAGGATGGTATGTTGCAGACGTTTGGGTTTTAAATTGGACTGTTGCAACATCTTTCTGATCTGCCTTGTTAATATGTCTGTATGGAGTTGTTATTATGACTTACACAGATGATCTTCAGGTTTAGGATTGTATGACTTACAAGTAATTAGGTGACTGGAATATTAAGTATGGAAACTGCAGTGATAGCCTGCACAGTGGGTGAATTTCCAGGTGGGTGCTCCAAGATATGATGTGCTGAAGGGCCGCAGAGATAGCCAAGTCTCCATAGCTGATCATGCAACCCAGCAATTACCTGGAGGAAATGATTCAGTTACCCTACTCACCAGCCGTTTTGCCAGTAAAGGCCTGTCTCAAGCAGACATGGTGACCCTATCTGGTACCACTCTTCTTGCCGCACAGGTCTCTTAATATAGACAACTTAATGGATGCAAACAGTCTGGACATCCATTCAAAGGGCCGGCTGCTTGACTGCATGAAGAGCCTGCTTGCTTCGTCATGTAGTGTGGATTTTGACCACATGCTACATGAGAGAGGGATCTGAAAGGTGACTGCACTAGGAAAACTGTTTCACCATTTGTGTCATCATGCTTTTCTTCTGTGTGAACCAAAGCTTCAGGTCAGAGGATGTCTTAGGTCGGTATGTGCCAGCCAGGTGCAACGGCAGGATCAGGCAACGAAAATGTCCGACTTACAACAGTAGCAACATAAAGAAGAGACTACTTTCTATCCTTGACAATGGCCGTCATGGGGTTACCATGGCTACTCCCTCTGGTGTCGACCTTATCTCTTAAAGGTGACTAGAAGATATCTATTCTATTAGAGACAAAAGTGAGCTGTTCAGCAACTATAGTGTTACTTGAAGGTTCTCATTTTGTGGTGAAGTTGGGATTATTGCAGGAGGCCACACCATCGGGTTCGTGCACTGCGGCCAATTCTTGAACCGCATATACAATTTCAACAAGGACATTCAAACGGACCCTACAATGAATGCTACATTTGCCCAACAGCTCCGGCTGGCGTGCCCAGATGTGAATCTTGACCCGACAGTGGTGGTATTTTTTGATGCTACAACCCCGAGGAAATTTGACAATGCCTACTACCAGAATGCCCAGCAGGGAATGTCCATTTTAGCCTCAGACCAGGAGCTTTTCAACGACCCACGAACAAGACAACGAGTAAATTCATATGCCAGATCCAATGCAGTATTCATCAGTAACTTTGTGAAGGCTATAACAAAAATGGGTAATATTGGTGTTTTAACAGGAGCTCAAGGGGAGATCCGCAGGAACTGTGCTCTTATAAATTGAGCCAAGGGCCGCAGTGGAGAGAAAGCATCGTCATCGGTCACCTCAGGCATTTCCTACATCCATACAGTAGTGGTCGAATGGGAGCTTTTCACATAACTCAGCAAGAGGGAGGCTCTTGTAGCTATACAATAAAACAGCTGGAAGGGGAATTTTTACGTTTCCAGAAGTGGACCCCTAGCAAAGGAGGAGGATATGAATCAAAACTGTCTGTAACACAGAGGATGGAAGTCAGTGGGGAAAATGAATAATGCCATTGCCTTATGACTGACTTGCCTCCATGAGGAACTGAACGGACTAATAAAACTCAACGAGTAGAGAGGTCTTCCCGCCAAGTTCAATTTGAGGTTTGTACTTGTTGCTTACTGCAGTAACAGCTTGCACCAGGGACAGAAATCAGGAAAGTCTTAGTTCAGTATGTAAAAGACACTTCAGCCTATGTTCACACTCAAGTCACTCCAATCTCTGAGAGGAAGACCACAACACTTAATTGCAAATTAGCACTTGTTCCATTGTTTTGGTTGCGCGCAGAGTCTGTGTTCCTGCCCATATTTTCCTATTGAACCCCATGTTGTTTCATGTGTGTCACTCTTGAGCATCTCTTTGTTGACTCCCCATAAGGTAGCTGCCTTTCTTTTAGAGAACAAAGAGGGTTATATCATCATCGGCCTGGTATGTAGTCCAGGAAGACAATGGGAATCTGGGAATGGATGGATTCTACTTTTGAGGGCATGATAAATACAAAAGGAAAATTTTGGACCCGCTGCATGCCTGTGCTCTAACTTAGCTTACACAGCGTGGTTGAGTGAAGAGAGAAAAACAGTGAGAAGATAGCCATGCATGTAGGTTGCGTGTCAAGTGACGAATGATAGGACGTATGACAAACCACCATTCCACTTTCTCCAGGGAGTTGACATGATGTAGAAGGCCGTGACATTGAAATTGATGCCCAGGAAAGACTGGAGCACCATGTTCACTATACCAGCATTCGATAATCTACTGTCTAATGAGGATTGCAATACAAAAGCCCAACACGGGGATGTGCTCACACTTGGCCTTGAGTGCAGGATATGCCTTGGTGTGAAAATGTGCCACACGCTCAAACAGCTTGTCGCTGAGCTCAGCTCCAATGTGAGCCGTCACCATCGAGCTAAAGCCGGCTTTCGTCATGTTCTTCAAGAATTTCCCATACGACTCCGCATCCGTGAAAAACTTATCCGCATCTTCCTCTGGAAAAAATTGCACGTTCTCAAAATATTCGAGCTTCTTGATGTGGAACGCGGATGTCAATTCGATGGCCTCTCGGAGCTCCTCGTCGCTCGGGTAGCAGAGTGGAACGTTGAACGAGTCTCGCAGCTCTGCGTCGATCGCACCTTCGTTCACAAGCTCTCCCCACGCCTCCTCCATCGCTGCCAACCCGTTCCACTTGTGCTCAGGAAACTGATTTTCGGGGTGCTCCCGCTGTTGTCTAGAGACGACATGCACAGCCATCAGTCCACCAGGCGCGAGCTCATCGGCACGGCGCTCGAAGAATGTGCGCAAACATGCTCTTGAAGCCTGCGCGTAGGCCTCCGCTACCACTGGGTTTGAACGTTGTATCCAGATACGTCCCTTGTTGTATGCGGGCGAAGATTTGTCAATAACCTGTTTCGGAATCTGCACACAACATGCAATGCGTTTAACACAAACAATCTGACAGCAACTCTGCACTGCGAGATTGTTGTGAGCAACCGATCAACAGATTCGAGATTATATAAGAACAATGACATCGTACCTCGCTTAAATACATGAGCCCGAACGTCGAGATCGCAACATGGAGACTCGCACGAGGAAACAATCGATCAAATTGGGAGCCCGGAACACCTGCAGCAAACCATGTCCTCTCCTCCTTTCTACCGTCACCTGGCAACTGGTTGAACAAGGTGTTGAAATCGTTGGAGGGCAAATCCGAAAAAAAATGGAAAATCTCTTGTTTTGATGCTAGCTTTGTTTTCAAGCTGTCAGCAATGAGCTTGGCATATGCGATCGTGTTGGCACCCACAGAGCATCCAAAGTCTGCTACATGGATCGGTTGGGCAGACGGCAAGGCAAGCTCGAGGAGGGATTGAGAATTGGTTGAAGGTAGCTGCCCATAAGCTTTTGGGGCCGCGAGTTTTGTAAGTAGCTTGCTTCTCCTGCACCTCCTGTTGTTGTAAACACAGACCTTGGAATCTCATCTCCTATCAGGGTGCCACTTGAGTCGTTGGAAAGCCCCATGATCCTCCACTTTGCTGCAAGAAAAGCTCCCAAAGCAGAGGGATGACTGATCTCTTCAGCTGTTGGGAAATTGTCGGGCAGTAGAATATCCCAGTGGCAGATGTTAAATTTACAAGGGCACAAAGACAAAGCTGAGTCCTTTGCAAAGCTACTAGAAGCTTGAAGGGAACCATAGACAGCTGCACGAAGAGGTTGAACATGAGAGAGATGGTCTACACAAACACTGTCTATGGATGGAAGAGAGCTATGGGATGCAAGAGTAACGTATCATACATGGGATGCATGCAAGGGAGGAAGCACGTGCCTAATGACAGAACACGGATTGACCATGGATGGTTACTATGTAGTCCACAGAAAAGATGGCGGGGAATCATCCGGATGCATGGGAACGTGTGCAGGGATCCCTGGCACCAAGGTCCAGTTGCGGCATAAAATTCAAGGGGTGCCCCCACACGAGGGTCTTCCTCTGCGGAAAGAAATGAGACGATAGTTTTTTTTTTCATCATCAAAAGAAACTTTGGAACTAGTGAAGGAAGATCTTGGAGGTAAAAGATAAGGAAATGTCATAGGTGTGCATTACAGTGTAATAGGCACTGTGCATTATACTTTTTTGTATTGCCCTCGTCGATGTATGAAGCAAGTTAGTTAGTTAGTTAGTTAGTTATGTTTTGTTTGCCTGCGAATTTTTGGTAACCACGTCGTAATGATTGTGGCTCCCTGGTCCTCCATCCACACACCTCCAGAGGCTCTACATGCCTTGCCGCACATGTGGGGCTGCCCACTCCCTGCCTGGGTCTAGCTCGCCAAAACTGGCTCCCCACTCCCCTAAACACTCCTTGGCCCGCCTTTCCCTTCCCTCCCCTACCCCTACTTCCCCACCCATACCCTAAGTACTTATCTTCATGATTACTTCACGTTATTCACAAGTAACTCATTGTTTGGAGTGATTTAGGAAGAGGAGCTTTAAAGTTAGTGTTTCATGGAAAATGAGTCCTAGTGTTAGTTTAACATGCATGTAACAAGGGCTTTAGGAGGACAAAAGGACATAAGGTAGGTCCTATCAATATTAAAATTGTTCAATTCAAATGTGTTAGTATATCCCCTATAAATAATACTTCTCATATTTTAAGAAAATATATTAAAAAAAAGAAACACCGTGGAGCGGCCGCTCACAAATCAAGCCCTTTAATTATAGTGAGAGGAGAAAGTAATCTCTTTCATAGTAACAAGGCTCATTTTCAGATCGAATATAATCCAAATAAATAGTTTTACCTTACATAAGGTTGTTTTTATCATTGAGGCTTGTTTGATGGGTACCTGCCAAAAGTTTGTTCCTAGTATTGAAAATTCCTCCAAACGGTTGTGCTTGTCAATTTTTGAATTGAATATAATCTAAACAAATATTTTTACCTTACAAAAGGTTAATTCTTATGTTCGATGGATACCTGTCGGAAGGTTGTTCATATCAATTTTAAAATTGCTTATTCCAAACATATTGGTATACCCTCCGGAAGATTGTTTCTATCATTTTTTAACTTGCATAAAATCCAAATAAATAATACCAAATGGAAGGTTGTTTCTACCATTAGGTCATGCACGATGGATACTTGCCGGAAGGTTGTTCATGTCAATTTTTAAGATTGCTCAATCCAAACATATTGGTGTACCCTCCGGAAGATTGTTGTGTGTCATTTTTTAACTTGCATAAAATCCAAACATTTGCTTCATATATTGAAAAACCAATTTATTTTTTTTCCATGAATTTATTGAGTAGTATTAATATATCCTATCATTGTTTTAGGAAAGCCCACTATTTTTCACGAACTTCTAGCGACCAAAAGTACTTGAAATTCCATATCTCCCACACCGCAGGTCTAAAACTCATGAAACCAAGCCCGTGCACCCCCTCATGGAGGACTTTCCAACGGTACCAAGCACAAGGGATGGGGCCGCGGTTTGGGACATTTCAACGCTACAAAACAAACAAACAATAAAAAACGTACGCGGATTTTCGGTAGCCACGTCAGTAATGACTGTGGCTCCCTAGTCCCCCATCCGCGCACCTTCCGAGGCTCCACACGGCTGGCCACACATGTGGGGCCGTCCCCACTCCATGTCTTCATCTAGCTCGCCAAAACTAGCTCGCCGCTGCCCTAAACTTTTGTTTTTTCCCTGCCCGGACCTCGCACGCCCTGCGCCCTTACTTCCCATTATGCAATTTGTAAAATGATAAGAACAACCTTCCAGAGGGTACTCTAACGTACTTGGATTAAGCAATTTAAAACTTGACATGAACAACCTTCCAAAAGGTATCCATCGCGCATGAAGTAATGGTAGGAACAACCGTTCGTAAGGTATTCAACATGTTTTTGTTTTGTTTGTCACTTGGAGATCTCCCAAAACTGCAAGGTCTCTTGCCACAATTTTAGTAATGTTGGAAAGCCCTCGATGAGTAGGGCTGCACCGACTTGGTTTCTTAAAATTTGGACCTACGGTGTGGGAGATATGGAATTTCAAGTACTTTTGGTTGCTGGAAACTCATGAAAAATAGGAAAGTGGGCTTTTCCTGGAACAATGATTGGCCCTTTATTTGTCTTTTGTGCACGTGGACGTAAATGTAATTTGGGTTTTTTTTTCCATATTGGCGTTCACAATATTGTTAGTAGTGTCGTTGAGATCTCCCAAAGCGCAAGGCCTTTGGCCACGATTTTAGTACTGTTGGAAAGCCCTCGATAAGTAGGGGTGCACGACTTGGTTTCACAAAGTTTGGACCTATGGGCCGAAAATTATAGAAATATGAACAATTTTGGTCGCTGAAAATTCAACTGAATTACAAAATTAAGTGTTGGAATGACAGAGGAGGTCGCACTTGGGCCTCTACATTGGATACATAGGAGATTGCACTTGGGCTTAGATGGGCCTTAACATAGGAAACGCACTTGGCTAGTACATAGGAAATTGCACTTAGAATGGCGGTATCGAGGGCAACGTGGGATGATTAAGAGTCGGTTGTCTTAGTACCTTTTTTTCTCATAAAGCCTAAGGAGCTGACGCAGCCTGAATCCGACGAAAGTACCGTCGCACGCATGCATTAAGTTCTTACATTGTTCCTATTGTTTTTTGAATAAAATATATTTTTTCAAACAAAAGAAACATTGTTCTCATAAGTCCTCACTAGTAGTGAGGGGCATTGGGCAATGCGTAGCCCTAGTTTGCATCTTGGACTATTGTAAGCCCAAACAACCATCATTTAACCAGGGTCAGGGCACACGTGCTTCATGAGAGGTTGTGGGTTCGAATACATGTTGGATGTCATAAAGGTGTCCACCTTCCCCGTGGAAGGTATAAGTAGCCCTTTGGAGGCAAGTGACCCCATAATTTATGCTTGCTTGGATAGCGTGTCCAGATTTTTCTTTTGTATGCCCAGTGGTAGACGATACCTAACTTAGCAAGGGTTCAAATCAAACACTAGGTCAGGAGTATAAGAAGTTAGTGAGATGAATATGCCTCTCTCTTCACGCACATTGCTAGCATGCAAAACCAAGGGCAGTTCCTCTCGCAAGCAGAAGTGGTTCAGGCTGTGGGAGGAAGAAGGGAAAGTGCTTGGAATTCCATCCTTGCCAACATCCCACAATATATGTATCCGTTGCTATCAGACAACAATGACATATGCAATATCCCTGTCTGGATGGCCTCCCGGCAAGGAGATGGACAGTCTGTCGTACTGGTTCTTTCTATAGCTCGAGGAATGGCATCGGCTCTGCACTTCAGAGTTGACTGTGAAGGCTCCCTGGCCTCCGTGGAAAGATTGACCTACAGATGCAATTCCTTTATCACATTCGGGTGCTAGACAACGAGGGTAATGCTAATCCACTCCCTCCTATGAACCAGGCAGTGCAGTGGGCATATCACATATCTATTTACTGGTTTCTAGCTGTCTCCCTGCAGGATCTCCAGCTTGATCCAGGAGAGTGGAGGTGGATGGAAACTAAACACTCACCCTTCTTAGCTTACTCGGTAAAGATGGGCTATTCCATTCCCAACTCGCTCTTTCCTTCGATAATGGACATTAAAATGGGATAACCATAGGCTCACATAGAGTAACTTATAGGATGTTATCTGGAAGGATATCTGGAGAAAGGATCGTGCCGCAAAAGTCTCTGTCTTTCTTTGGAAACTGGCACACAGGGTTTTCCCAGTAAGACAAGCCACACATGAAGATCATTAACCTACCTGCCCTATCTGTCAAACAGAACCAAAAACGATGGAGCATTGCCTCACAACCTGTCATCTGGCTTCTAGGGATGGCGAGTGGTCTTATCTTTCTACTCACACTGGCCCCTCTCTTCTTCCCTCCACCCTCCTCCCTGCTGCTTCTCAACAGTTTGCTTGGCCATCCCCCCTCTTCTTGCCCTGTCTGGGCTCCACTAAGAGCTCTAATTGCATTGTGGAATTTGTTGAAACCTAGATGTGTTTGGGTTTACGAAGGTAAGCCCCCCAGAGGCAGATCAATTTTATATCATACTTACCTTGATCTGCTTACTGAGGGGAGGAAGGCTTGGTGGAGTGGTATGTGCAGCTATTCCCAGAACTTCAGAGCGCAGGGGGAGGAAGCTGCTCCAAGATTTCGCCAGCACCTGGGGTAAAAATGATCTGCTCAGAGCCTGTCTTCCCAACTTACGTATTCAATGGCAGGAATCTATCCCCGCTCAATGGGAAGGCCCCTGGTGATGGGGAGGAGACTGAAGTCAACTGGCGTCACAAATGAGCTAGAGATCCTAAATCTAAAGCGCACTTGAAATTCTAGTACAGTCGACCCTGCCTTACTGTTACTTGTTTATGTGTTATTTCACTCTAAATGTTATAATGGTTTTGATACTCTATAAAAAAATACACTAGAAACCATATCAAGAGTGTTAATTGGTTATTTGTTAGTTCATCCTACTCTCCATAGTGTTAATGCACCTCCATAGTAGTTAGATTCCATAAAGAGACACCCTCAAAAGCTTCTCATTTAACAATAATAGGGTCATGAATGACTACACATGTGGCTGCGACGGGGCCCACGTGTGGCGGAGGGTGGGAGCGCCCCTACCCGGACCCCGCCAGTCTGCTGCTGGGTCTGCCCAGCAAACTGGTCCGCTGGGGCCCACAAAACACATGAGCTAGTCTGTTGGGGCCCACAATATGCACATTCTAGCGACGACCGAAGGTCGGAAGCTAGTTTAGCGTAGAGCAGGAATAGGGTGCCAAAGTGCCACATTTTCGTCACCACGTCATCATCGCCATGTCATCGTTGCCACGTTTCGTCGCCACGTTTCGTCGTCAAATTCTGTCGAGTCTGCCCGAACTGCCCGAACTTGTCACTCACGCGCGCACGCTGCTGCTTCTTTCTCGTTCGCTGTCTTCGTTTGTGTTTGATGTCTCTGGGTATCCATGCTGCAGACTGAGGAGTAGAGGGTAGCAATGTCAAGTCTCTAATAGAACATGAATCCTCCAAAGAGGCAGTAGTCGGAGCCATAGTTGCCCAGGCAGTTGCAAATATAAGAGAGAGAGAGATGAAGTCGATGCTAAAAGAACGAGAGAGGAGAGGGGCTCAACTCGGCGAGCACAATCTCGGAGAGACAGAGAGCACAATGAAGTTGTGCTGAGGTCAGCTGCAATAGCCCGCACTGCTCAAGGACTGGAGGAGGCCCTAAATGATCAGTTAGAAGATCCCTTTAGTGGGAGTGGATATGGGCAGGGGGGGAAGAAGAAGACTAGGGGGGGCTTGATAGCCTTGTTGCGGAGAAAACCCACTGCTAAAGATAGACTTGCTCGAAAAATATGGAATGCTCGTGTTAGAGACGCCAATGTATGTCATCTAACAAGGGAGGAGGATGCTAGATATAGGAATGCCTATCCCAACCAGTGGTAGAGCACTTGGGGTTTGCACTCATAGAGTAGCTCACCAAGATATGGTTGTGAAGAAAGGGTTTTAACTGAGGATGCGGAGGGAGTGTTCAACAATATGGCTGAACGAGTTTCGGTGTCATGGAACGCCGTGCTTGTAGGATTTGAACAGCAGGGGTGTGGGCTGGGGGCCTAGGGGAAGGGGTGAAGCCCAACCACATCACGTTTGTGCGAAGGGTGCGGGATGGAGGCTTTGGAGACCTATGAGCAAATGATGTCACTTCTGGGCATGCTTGTGCGGAAATCAGACTGACAGATCAGACACTGCTAGTCCAGGCATTCTTCAACACATTTCAACCTATTTTCCCCTCTTATCAGAGTAGCAGATGCAATTGAGCATAAAAACTAGTGTGATAAGTTGAGTTTGGTGTTTCATGGTCAGTCAAATCCTCCATGGGTCATGACACAAGGTCAAGGACAATGTGGTGAGGGCACCTTCTTCTTCGACCTATTTCACCCTGTTTTTCCATCTCATCAAGCACCTCAACCATGACCACAGCTTCTAGAAAGGATCAAGAGAGGGAGTCCACAATGCCTGGCACTTCTGGGCATGTGAAGATGCTTTGTGAGGCAGGCAAACTGAAAGATGAGACTTTTTGTGCATTTGCAGTGCTTGTGCAAGCCTGGCAGCCTGGAAAGTGCAAAGAGGTCCATGGTTGCATCGTCAAATCTGGAATTATACCCGGTGTCATGCTCAACACTGCCCTGGTGGACATGTATGTCAAATGTGGGTGCATTAAAGATGCCAAGGGAGTGTCTGACAGTATGGCTGAACGAGATGTGGTGTTGTGGAGTGCGATGATTGCATGATGTGGACAGCAAGGATGCGGGATGAAGGCTTTGTAGACCTATAAGCAAATGATGTGTGAATGGGTGAAGCCCAACCACATCACATTTGTTTGTGTTTGCAGTGTGTGTGCAAGCCTGACAGCTCTGGAAAAGGGGAAAGAGGTCCATGGCGACATCTTCAAAGTTGGAATTGTACTAGATGTCATCCTGAAGACTACCCTGCCAAATGTGGGTGCATTAAGGATGCGAAGGGAGTTTTCAAGACTATGGCTGAACGAGATGTGGTGTCATGGAACTCAATGCTTGCAGGGTATGCACAGCAGGGGCGCGGGATGGAGGCCTTGGAATGATGTGTGAAGGGGTGAAGCCCGACCACATCACGTTTGTGTGCGTTTGCACTGCGTGTGCAAGCCTGGCTGCCTTGGAAAAGGGCAAAGAGGTGCATGATTGCATTGCCAAAAGCTGGAATTGGGACAACCAAGGCAAAAAGGTGAATGCATGTCAGATTACCTGTCATTCTGAACACTATGGCTGAACGAGATGTGGTGTCGTGGATTGTGATGTTTGCAGGGTATGTACAGCAGGGGTTCGAGATGGAGGCTTTGGAGACCTATGAGCAAATGATGGGGGAAGGGGTGAAACCGCCCACATAACGTTTTTGTGCGTTTGCAGTGCTTGTGCAAGTCTGGCAGCCTGGAAAGTGCAAAGAGGTCCATGGTTGCATCGTCAAATCTGGAATTGTACCCGGTGTCATGCTCAACACTGCCCTGGTGGACATGTATGTCAAATGTGGGTGCATTAAAGATGCCAAGGGAGTGTCTGACAGTATGGCTGAACGAGATGTGGTGTTGTGGAGTGCGATGATTGCATGATATGCACAGCAAGGGTGCGGGATGGAGGCTTTGTAGACCTATAAGCAAATGATGTGCGAAGGGGTGAAGCCCAACCACATCACATTTGTTTGTGTTTGCAGTGTGTGTGCAAGCCTGGCAGCTCTGGAAAAGGGGAAAGAGGTCCCTGGTCTGGGTGTCAGTACATTGAATGAAAACATCAGTTTAACCCTTGTAGGTGTCGCAAATGTTGTGAACAAGAGAGCTGGACACAGTACTTTTCTTATGTGTGGGTTTTCTTTAATGACAGGTGGAATTTGAAGACTGGTTGAAGCAAGGAGATATAAAGAGTACGATATGTGAGGAAGTTCAAAGAGAGTGTCCTGACATCTTGGTCATGGGAAGCCATAGCCCATTGGTCATGGCTCTGGCACATTGCAACGGAATTGCATACTCTATTGACTGGCAGCCATAGTGTTTGAACGATAATCAATACAGCTTGGTGCCTATATATATTTCTGGCAGGATATTCACAAACTAAAAAGTTCCTTGAGCATTGCTGTCAGAATTTCTACCAATTGTGGGATGATGGCATTTGCATTCTTATTAACCGTGAGAAAGAAATATATTTTTTGGATTTACGATGTTTTTTTTACGATCTGTCATAGGTATGCCTATAAGAGTTTCTAGAGTGGGTTCATAAGACATAACAGGGATGGAGGATGCCTAATATGGACTTTGTCAATGCCCATGCAAGTGAATTATGAATCCAAATGTGACAAGAGTAGTTTGTTATTAGTGAGTCAACCGGTCATGTGCTGTGAAGGGCCATTGCTGGTCCAAGACTGCTTATTTTTTGCCACTTGACAAAAAATATTTTGATAAAATTCCCCAAAAATATGATTGGTCATAGGGCTCAAGGTTCACATAAGCATTTTGATTGGTTCAACTTTGGCAACATTCTGCCATTCTTCTTGCGCGAAACAACGAAACATGAGATGTGAATTTTACATTTTTTTAACCCTGCCCGGACTGCCTGCCCAAGAACGGCCAATACACCAAATTTTCCCAGAACGTGCCGGGTCTGCCCGGTTCTTGAAGTTGTTGCAATTTTTTAAACTGCAGGAACTCTGCGTTTTCCGCCATCGTTCACCTTACAACGAACGTTGATAATCCTTGTGAGTAGGCGGCTTCCCAATCACTGACGACGTTTTTTCTTCGATTTGACTCTCCTGGTGAGACCAAGCATTTCTGATCCTCCTAGTGGGAAACCTCTTAAGCTCCATAGATCATAAACAACATTTCAAACATTTTTGTGTATCGACAGCCCTCTTATCTGCTGCAATGGCTGTTTGAGTGCAGCAAATTCGTGAAGTTGTTGCACTTCTTGAACTGTATGAGCTCTGCGTTTCCCGCCATCATTCACCTTGCAAGCTGAGAGCTCTCAGCGAAGACCGTGGCTTTCCCTCATTTTGTCATTGGTAGTACGAACGTTGATAATCCTTGTGAGGCTTAATTAGGCAGCTTCCCAATCTCTGACGATGTTGCTTCTTCGATCTGACTCTCCTGGTAAGAGTAAGGATTTCTAATCCTCCTAGTGGAAAACTTCTTAAACTCCATAAATCATAAACAACATTTCAAACGTTTAGGTCTGAGTTCAGCAAACAGTTATGCGAATGTTTGCTTGTAATAGGAAAGAGAATGGGCAAACCAACACCAAAAGAAATGTGCAAATTCTTCTTGTTTCAATATGATTGAGGGATCTTCTGTGTATGTTGTCTCTTTGATTGTCACAAGTAATTCACCAGTCAATGCTGAGATTGTGGAGGTGCAGTCCGGGCTCACATCTGTTTGTGATGTGGCCAGTGGCCACTGCCTGAGACAGGCAGACATCCCTGGTACCCACAAAAAAATCTGTATCAAACATGTCATGTCTGTCATGACACTTTAGAGGTACTAGAAAACAAATGCAGTTGTCTCATATGGCAAGATCAACAAGAAAAAAATAAACAAACAGGTTGTTGGACACAAATGTATATCGAACAAGGAAATCACACCAATTAGATGATGACTTGACATGTGTGTGTTGGCAAGTAAATCACAGAAGGAAGCATTCCAAAAGTATCTGCAGCAAGCATTGTACACCATCAACTTGCATCGGCTCTTGGAAGTGGAACAGGTCGATCAACAATAGGTACACAAAAATCCAGCTTATCCTGGTACATTAAAATTTAGCTTTTGATGATTTGAGTCTGGCCACTGCCTGAGACAGGCAGACATCCGTAGTACCCACAAAGAAACTATAACAAACCTGTCATGTCTGTCATGATACTTTAGAGGTACTAGAAAACAAATGGAGTTGTCTCATATGGCAAGATGAAGAAGAAAAAAAAAAACAAACAGGTTGTTGGACACAAATGTATATCGAACAAGGAAATCACACCAATCAGATGATGACTTGACATGTGTGTGTTGGCAAGTAAATCATAGGAGGAAGCATTCCAAAAGTATCTGCAGGCAACTGGTGTTCTAGACGCTCTCACAACAGGCACTTCTCTTCTGTCCTTTGCCCTATTTCACATACCTTGTGTTTTATTGTAAAAGTTGCAAAATTATGATATATCTCAGAAAGTTGCAAATAGTGCCTCGGTTACTAGGAGAATATTTGAAACTGAGGTAAGAAGAGTATGGAATTCAAGGTCCCTGTGTTTGGTTGCCTAGCATCACATGCACATTATAGCAATTCTGACTGGACAGTTGCTGCTTTAATACTCGCACTTAGGAGTACATGAGGCAAGTAGCAGGGCCTTCTAGATCCTGGCCCTTCCTTCTTACCAAAGAAGAGAAAAAGATAGACTTTGTAGCACTTTCTCTTGGCCCCATACGAATAGTCTACCAGCATTAGCCCATGTCTCACCAAAATCATTTCATAAGCTGAAAAATCTGCATCCAAGAAATGGGACTTTCTAAATGCATATGACGAGCATAACTAGTCCACATAGGTTGTTTCTTCCATTCACCAACTAGAGCTAAATTCATCTGACACAATCATGACTAGCCAGTAACCGTGCATCAACAACAGTAAAACTTACCTGGCAATTGCCCGAGCCGCATCCTAGCCCCAACAATGCCCAGAATGTAGTTTCCATCAACTGACCCACCATCTGATCTTGAATTCATCTCGTCGGGAGCTTAAGGAAGGGATGCCAAACTCACCCCGAACAGCCACATTGGCTGTTTTGGAGCATGTTGACATGCACTCTTTAAGCACCCCATGTAGCAGATCCGTACTCCAAAGCAGGCTTTGTCTGCGTCAGCACTAAAGGTCCCCTCTGTGGGCATGTAAACACAACCCACAAAGAAGTCCTTTGTATTCATGCCGCCCTTCAGTTTCACCTTTAGCCAGATACTATGCTCGTACCTCAAACCCTTGTTGATAATTTCACAATTGTCAAACAAGAAATCACGGACAAAGAATCCAACCTCTTTATGACCGCGTTTGGCAAAGGTTGGCTTGAGAGTACACATCTTACCTGCCCATTTATAACCAATGACATCTCCAACCAGTTCATATCATTAGTCCGAAGAACTTGTCCCACTTTGAGTTGTTTCCTTTGGTTAGTTAGGCCTGTGAGGTTAGATTGTGACCAGCCGCAAGCCAGCGCTTTGCATGTGAATTGTTTGTCGTCTAAGTAGCTTAAGATTGCTCCTGGATGGCCAAGCATTCTGCAAAAGGGGGACAATTACCCCGTGTGTAGACTTTACTCGTACCAAATCCTTCAGTTACATGACGTTCAGACTCCGTACACTTAGGGTGAGACTACCCCGGACAGTGAATCAAAAAATGAATATTATCTTCGGGATGCCCACACAACAGGCAATTGCACTCTCCCTTTCCTCTCTGCTTCTGTTTACTATTCAAAGGTAGGCTTCCTGCCCTGAGTTTAAATTCAATTTGGTGCCGAGAGTGGGTAGACCCTTGAGGTCATCCATGATATCCTCCCCCATGTCACAGATTGGAAACAGGTTCAGGGAAATTTTCTGCCTAACTTCATTTGAATCTCTTCTACTCTCTTCTGGCAAGACTTAGCCTGTTTGACAGGGCGGTCATGTTTCCAAGATATAGAGTCGATTAACTTAGGGTATCTGGTGTTGGACATGTGTTGCAAATGACCCCACCATCTGACCTTGAATTCATCTCGTCGGGAGCTTAAGATCCGTACTCCAAGGCAGATCTAAAAACGCGGCAAAGCAAGGTTTCAAGGAATCAAGCCCAGTCCGATGGGGGAGAATGGCGGGATTAAAACCTTTATTATCTTTTCTTTTTAATTTTTCCTCTTTCATCCAGGAGACTGAAACTCTCTTATTACTCTCAAACTCTCTTTTTATCCCCTGAAATTTTCCTTCACCTTACTATCTTTCCATTGGTAAATTTCGCTCCAAATAGCTAAATCTCCATTACATGGACGGTCATTATTAATTCTATAAAAAATGCCAATGTATACATAAATAACATTATTTATTTATTAAAAAAAACTTACGTGTATAACGTCAGTTTAATATGGATAGACAGCTTGTTAATGCTAAGAGACGGAGAAAATATGCTTTAAACAAAGAAAAACTAAACGAAAGCAAAAATACAGAGTTGAACATCCACAACAAACCACAGAACCAGATCCAGACCAAACAAATGCTAAACGAAGAAAAAATTACAGGCTCAGTGTCGGGAAGCTATGGAGGGCTTGGGTTTCTCAATTTTTCTGGATGTTTTTTTTTCTTTCCTTATTTCAGGAGGGCGATCAGTGCAGCTACATTGGGTGGTTATTTGATGTGATGTCTGATGCTTGGGGACGGACTTGGGGACGGACGGACGGACGGACGGACGGAGGGGAGGGGAGGGGGAGGGGGAGGGGGAGGTGTTTGCATACCGGGCAGAAAAGGGGGTTCAACTCCCCCTCACTTCTTGGGCATAGATAGGGGTATGTATGCCTATGATGGTTATACTTTTGCATAGTTCCTCATGTTTTTTGCATAGTATATATTTCCAATTATCAAAAGAATCACTGTATGCGTGGCAATGACCCACCCCTTTTTGTGCCAATTGCACGTAGTTCTCAGAAGTCGTCGCTAGTAGTGCGGAGCAACGCGAAGCCCTAGTTCTAGCGACGACCGAAGGTTGGAAGCTAGTTTAGCGTAGAGCAGGTACAGGGTGCCATAGTGCCACGTCATCGTCGCCACGTCATCGTAGACAGGTCATCGTAGCCAGGTCATCGTCATCGTCAATTTCTTTGGAATCTGCCCAGACGGCCCGCGCGAAATAGGCTAAAAGAAATCGCCGTGCCAACGTCTTTGGAACTGCCCGCAATGCCCAAATCTTGATCTTCTTGAACTGCAGGAGCTCTGTGTTTTCCACCATCGTTCACCTTGCAAGCACAGGCATGGATAGCTTGAAGGAGCAGGGATCGAGTGTGTGTCCAGATTCATCCAAAAGGGCCGGATTTCAAGCTCCAGATTACAGGTTGTGTCTGGTTGCAAAAGTCCCACATCTGCTTGAAGCTAAACCCAAGTTTCAAACCTAATCTTACATTGACTAGATTGTAATTGTTGTCTGTCCGCCATAATCTCCCTATAACCAGTGTTCACTGGAAACAATAAATACAAATTGTGAAACTGACATTCAAAAGCTGAAGGTTGCTCTTTTTCCATGTTTCAGCCTTCTTGGTCCTTATTTTTGTGACCATTGTTTTGTTAAACGTGGTGATAATGAAAAAGGGGAGTGCCCATAGACCTGAGCATGAGCCTTTTAAGCAACTTGAAGAAGGAATAACACTTTCTGTTCCAGCAAATTGAGCTCTCTTTCTGTTTTTGCCTATAGATCCATCCTCATCAAAGGCATTCAATTGAACAATTTGCCTGATTCTGGTGATGTCAGGTTGCAGGTTGCAGGATCCCGGCGAAATTCCATATCTAGGAGCAATGGTGCCATTGGGACTGGGCAGATGGGTAACACACCCAGCGTGAGCAAGAGTGAAATCCAATTTTGGATGCTGCTTGAATGCAGTTATGGGACTGAGGTGAGTGGGCGAGCTGGTGATCAGAAGCGCAAATTGTCGGACATGCTTGGACCTCCTTGGAGCAAAGAGGACCTGGAGCTCTTCTATCAAGCATTTCGGAAATATGGCAGAGACTGGAAAAAGGTATCTTATGACCACAATTGACTTGTTGAGATTGTATGCATTTGCGATGCGTGTGCAAGCCTGGCAGCTCTGGAAAAGGGCGAAAGAGGTCCATAGCAACATTGTCAGAGCTGCAATTGTACCAAGTGTCATTCTGAACAATACCCTCGTGGACATGTATGAAGGGAGTGTTTGACAGTATGGCTGAATGAGATGGAGGTTTACTATTTCATGAGCAGAAACCATGAGCCATGAGCCATGAGCCATGAGCCGCATGAGCGGTGAGCCGAAGTCTAAGACACGTGGATTTCATGAGCGGACTCCTCCAAATTTGGAAATGCGGCAGATTAAACAAGTATTAAAACAATAGTTTTATATTTGACCTTGCCGTTTTTGGAAGTTACAGATCCTGTAATGCGGCGAAGATATGTCGTCAATAACAACTCCGCTCATGGTTTTTTAGATCCGCTCATGGAAATGAGTGACCGTGCAACGAGAAATCCAGTATACCACGGCAAAAGGATGTCGCATACTGGCCTGTATAGAGTATTCTGCGGTTTTACATGCCTTAACATTGGAATGAAGCTGACCCTTTTGCCGCGACTGAACCAATAGAGTCTGCACAATTCTGTCATCTTCCAGTATTCGGCGGGAAAGTTTTGCGACTCAACTAGGAAATGTGGTGTCGCATTAGGGTTCGTACGTGCGAACTTTCTGGGCAGTTTGGTGTTGGTGAATGCCGCATCTACCAGTACCTACGACGTTACTTGGAAATGCGGCGCCGCATTTCCTTGCCGGGGGTCGAATGAGGAAAGCAAAGTTTGGGAGAGCAGAAAAACAGGAACCCTCCAACACACAAAAATACATGCACGTGGAAACACGAGTGAATGACATAGTATTATCTTAGTTCGAGAAAAACAGGTTACTGGTAGGCAAGACATAAGTCGGACCTTTCTGTGGCCAGAGTCAGAGCTACTTGCAGCAATACAGTTCTACTATCCGAAAAGGATGGGCGTACCATAGTGTTGGGACCGCAAGCCAAGGTCACTGGTCCCCTGGATCCATATTCAGAAGAGTGTGCACCTCTTGGGGGCTCAACCCTGGTGCATGTATGAAGTGATGAGTTGTGGAATTACACCGGAGTCTCTTTAGGTACACGTAGTACAGATGCTTGCCCCCTTGTTCGCCATGATCTGGAAGTCGGTGCAATTGCAGGTGGGTAATTCTGAAATGGTGATGGTGTACACCTCATTGCAAACAGCTGAGCCTGCCGTGGCCATCTGATACACACGCCCGAAGCCTGGTGGGGGCACTTCTGTCGAGCTCTAGATTGTACAGTTCATCCGAAGTGCATTCCCCATCCTTGTCTCGTTCACTTTTGAGGGAGGTCGCCGCCTCTTCGGTTTCCCCCAACGGTGTGTAGGATGCTTAGAGCTGTCGGGTCCCATTGTTCTTGCTCTCATAGGGGTCGGTGGTGGAGGCTGTGGAAGCGGAAATGGTTGTCTGGGGACGTCAGTGCGCTGCACCATCCGAAATCCTGCGGCGGTAAGGGCGTCAGCCTCAACCTGACTCAGATCGCAGCCTGGTTCCACCGGCCACACCGGGGGAGCCTCTGGCATTGTTTGTATGCCGTACTTGGGCTTTCCATACACGCAAGTCATAATGTCGTGCCTGCAGAACCAGAACTGGGTGGTTGTCGCCTCCGCAAACTTTGCATGGACAAATCTTCCTGTAAAAGTAGGAGCAGGGACAGCACCATCTGGATTCCTCCTTATCATCTCTAAACAACGTTGCCGTGTATCCACTCGAATTGCGGAACACCTGCCTCGAAACGACGGCTTTGTGCGAGCAATTCTCCACTGTGACGCAGACACAGTCGTCTCCACAATGGCTTGGCCATACTGCATAACAGCGGGTGGAATCTGGGGCAAGCGAGCGGTGGCAATTTCTCGCACGGAATCCCCGCTTGAAGGCGATGGCGATTTGGAATTGCGAGGGCTTCTACTACTGGAAGACACATTGTGCGGCAACATGACGGGCCCTCAAGGTGCTGTCCGAATGTTCCTGTCGGATCTCCAGGAATCCTCTTCGCACCCGGGTTCCTCTTCAATCCTCCGCCTCACAGGGCGAGTACGGATGTCCCCCTCTAGGTGCTCACCTCTGCGGTGCAGAGGCGTCCCTTTGATCTTCTCTCGCAATGATGTCGCCCATTTCAGTGGATTCTTCGACCTCGAAGCTGTTCGCACCAACAATTCCTCCATGTCCGGCCCAAAGCCCCATTGTTTCCCGCTCAGGAACTTGTAGTACGTGGCTTGCTGCATGATTGCTCTGTCGATGTCCTCCGTTGTGGCCGTCACTACGTCCACCAGATGTGCGGCAGAAGACGCTCGCCAAGAGGAGTGCACTGATTCTGCCATATTCGTGTTCGGCATGTCCGTGTCGGAATCCAAGCACCGCTCCTACAAGGACACAAACAATGGTGAGGAACCAATGGAAAGGTCCGTAATAGAAAGACAATTGCACGAAAATGACAGCATCATACCTCCCGCATGTACTGTCCGAACTATCGATACCAGAAATGCCACCACCCCAACCAGCTGTGCAAGGCTCCCAGATTGGTTGTCTCCACTGCATCTGACGTGTTCCACCAAGCCTCGATGATAGCAAACTTAACCTCCGCGTCATCAAATGTGGGTGCATCCTTCCACGCCGTACAAAGGACACGGTGTTCAGCCTGGAATGAGCTAGCAACAAATTTGGTAGTGTAGTGAGATAGACTCTGCATCCAATGGAATCCACAGGATCTCTCTTTCCCCTCCATTGGAACATTGGGGTCCTCACCGTACACACGCCGCACCGCTGCCCAGTTGGCCTGAGCGTTGTCTGCCATGAATCCCCTGAAATTGGGCTTTGGCAATCCCGCCCTTGCCATCTGCTCGTTTATGCCCTCCCAATCTCGGATTTGAACGACCGTGTGGAGGACATAGGGACCTCAATGCACTCATCTTCATCTTCGGAAATGTCGAATACGTCCACACGAGAAGCTATGGAGGGTCTTGACGGTCCAGGTCGGGAATGATTATCGTTGCATACCTCTCTGTTGGCAGTGGCCGCCTGTCGGTTTCCGGACTCCTTTGTGGATGGTGTGGGCAGCGACTGATTCGGAAAGGGAATGGGCATTCCCACAGCTCGGTACAAGATGGTGTCTGATGGGGGTACGTGCCATTCGATTCCGCAACCTCCGTCGTTACCTAGCACGACAATGGTCTCATCAACCTATCCAGGAACATCCTTCCTTTCTTCTTCCAAATAAACTGTGCCCGGTTTGAGCTTGAATTTGGAACAAAGGTAAGTTTCGGTCACTCTGCAAAGTCCTCCCTCGTTTGGGATCCAGGCTCTCCCAAGTTGCGGAGGACAGCAAACTATAGCGTAGGAATTCGGAGCCATCGAAGACTGCAAGAAGTTGGCAAGTGCGAGGTTCAGTATAGCAACAGACCAAGGCTCACAGGCACCATGCGGAGTCCATCGACGATTGGAAGTCGCACATTGAAGTGGAAAGTATTGTTTCAAGCTACATGCATGAAGGTGAGAGGTGTGATTCCATAGCCAGTAAGTTAGACAATGATGGCCGATTCGGCGACGAAATAACATCTCCTGACAGTTTCTCCTGAGGGTGGATCCAGCAGTATTCACGGTGCAGACATGAACGTTTGCACTGACAAGTGCCAGTACTGTTAGTTCAAACGGTCAGACAACCAAGTTGTGCTCATCAAGACTGGCCGCAATTGTGTTGTTTCGGAACAATGCAACCCATTCAGGTTCAGCATGCGGAAATGAGGTTCCAGATTTTCGTCCGAAATGATACTTTCGATTGCTGCTGGACGGAAATACGGCGCCGCATTTCCGTTTTGCATCTTTGTCATGCACCAGAGCGACGGAAATGCGGCACCGAGTTTCCTTCCGGGGGAAACCTTTATACTCTCCAGAACGGAAATGCGGTAACGCATTTCCATCCAACAAGCACGGTATGTGAAGGTGGAACGGAAATGCGGTACTGTATTTCCGTTCTGATTGAGAATTATGAACAACGGGAACAGAAATGCGGCACCGCATTTCCGTCCGAGTCGCACCTTCTGACATACCAGAACGGAAATACGGCGCCGCATTTCCATTTTGTATCTGACGCATGGAGCTGAGGGATAGAAATGCTGCACCGCATTTCCGTCCTCAAAAGACCTTTATACTCTCCAGAACGGAAATGCGGTACCGCATTTCCGTTCTGACTGAAAATCCTGAACCATCGGAACTGAAATGCGACACCGCATTTCCGTCCGAGTCGCACTTTCCAACATTCCAGAACGGAAATGCGGCGCCGCATTTCCGTTTTGTATCTGAGGCATGGAGCCGAGTGACGGAAAAGCTACAGCGCAATTCCGACCGCTTGAGACATTCATACTATTCAGAACGGAAATGCGGTACCGCATTTCCGTTCTGACTGAAAATCGTGAACCATCGGAACTGAAATGCGGTAGCGCATTTCCATCCGAGTCGCACCTCCCGACATTGCAGAACGGAAATGCGGCACCGCATTTCCGTTCTGACGAAAAATCGTGAAACATCAGAACTGAAATGCGGTACCGCATTTCCGTCGGAGTCACACCTTCGGACATTCCAAAACGGAAATGCGGCACCACATTTCCATTTTGTATGTGAGGCATGGAGCTGTAGGACGGAAATGTGGCACCGCATTTCCGCCCGGGTCAGACCTTAATACTCTACAGAACGGAAATGCGGCACCGCATTTCCGTTCTGACTGAAAATCGTGAAACATCGGAACTGAAATGCGGTACCGCATTTCCGTTCTGATTGAGAATTATGAACAACGGGAACAGAAATGCGGCACCGCATTTCCGTCCGAGTCGCACCTTCCGACATCTGGGAGGACATCATTGGGGCCAATCAAATTTGGGAGATTTACTGCCCAAGATCATACTGAGTTTTGGGTAATCTTGTCTTTACAAATGATATGTGCTTCCAGTTTGTTTTGCCTGAATTCAAGGATTTGCTGCTTGCTGCCTATATGTATGTGTAATCACCCACATTGTACTGGGGGAATTTCTTTTCAGGGCAAGCACAAGCGCACTGGATCCACGATCCCTGCTGCTAGCAATGGTGATGGCGCCCACAAGAACGCAGGAGGTGGCCCTAACTCTCCCAACGTTGTGGGTTGCCACCAGTACCCCCACCTTATTATGGTACTCAGTACCCACAGTCTGGCACTCAGTATGGTCGGGGTCAATATGGTGCTCCTCCATATGGGCAGTATGGCCAGTATCCTCCTCCACATATTTGCCACCCCCTAATAGCTATGGGGGTGGCAGGCCACCGGAATATCCTCCTGCTTATGGACAGTATGGTCCTCGGCCTTCTGGCCAACAACCATGGCCACCAGTCCCTACTTGGCGGGATCCTGCTTTGAATTCTCCTGAGCGCATGGAGGTCTCTGAAGGAGGGGAGGGTGCCGTTTCAAAGAATGATAGAACCAATGCTTTAAGGAGGGCTAATAGCTCAGCCAAAATTGAAGTTGTCAAGGTCAAGGAAGAGAGAATAGCTGCAGGTCTTCCCCCCACGGTGATTTTGACGAACCTCAAAGGAGCCCCGTATGGTCAGACCCGGAATGTATGGCACGCTGCCCTTAAAGGACAGGCTTATCGCAAGCTAGTTGTTCCCTTGCCATCAACAACCAACCTGATGAAGTTGTATACGAAATCAGAGATCACCTGGCTAAGCTATTTTCATATACGCCGCACGAGTTAAAAGACTTCCACCTAAAACAAACAATTGGCAGAATAATGAAGAGCCAGCGTTATGAAGCACACACTGCGTGGTTGGGTGGTAAGGGGAAACCCATTACTGTATCTGACGAGGTATGGAACAAGCTTGTAAGTTACTGGCAGACAGAGGTGTTCCACAAAGTGTCGGGCAACATGAAGAAGACAAATGGTGCAATTCTGAATCCTACCAAGACTAGCCGTGGTGGGAAGGCAATGGTGGAAGCATGCTTGGTAAGTGGCATCATCACGACTCTGTATTTTGTTCCTCATTGAATTGCTATGTGTATATAGTCAGCCCTCACATTGCTTATTGACTTGTGGCATGGGTTTGTTTGTGGCATGGATTAATTTGTAGGAAACACTATCAGGGTGCCCTCCTACATTATATGAAATTCAAGAGGGTTCAGTGTCACGGTTGTCAGCTGGGAGTGACAGGCGGGTAAGTGTGTTTTCCACGTTTGCTAGAGTGGTTGCTGCATCATAGGTTGCTAGGGTTTTTTTCACGGCTTTTGGCCTGGGTTTTCTTTCCAATGGTTGTTCATGCTAGATTTTTTTGGTTTGATTCATACTTGGGCAAGTTTTCATGGATTGGCAGGAGGGAAGTCTCACATATTCTACAGTAGTTGGCAGGATGGATGGCTTGGACAAACTGGTGGAATCACAAGGACGTGACATGGCAAAATTAAAATTACAGATGCAGAGTATGATTGAGTACCAGAAAGCCATTGTGACCAGATTGGGGATTAATCTACCAGGCGCAGGACCAGTGACATCTACGATGGATACGTCTGTTGTGACAGTATCAAAATGTTTGGAATCCCAATTTCAGACGGTAACTGGTGCTCACTCTAAGCCCTTATGTCTTCCTGTCACTGATGATCTTTTGAATTTGACCGAGCAACAGCAGGATACAGGGAAGGCCAGCTGTGAGGTACACGTGGAAATTCAGCCCTTGCCACGCACAAAAGCAGTAGCAGTCCAGGGGGCAATGGTGACAGAGCCGCCGGGCACACCGGATTCTGGTATGCAGGTATGTGGGAGTTTAGATGGGGAGGAAGATGCAGACGGGGACAAAACAAACAAGCAGGTTGCTTTAATTTCTCCTGCTCACATGTTGAAGCCAAATGTCAGTTTACTTCCTGGACCAACGAGGAAGCATTTACTAATTCTGGACTTAAATGGTCTGTTATGTGAATCTTTTCATTCTGCTAATGGGCCTGCATCCCTTCCCAAAGGTTTTGTGGGGAAGATGTGTGGCAAGAAGATGGTAGTTTTGAGACCACGCTGTTATGACTTTTTGCAAAAGTGTTTTGAACACTTTGAGGTGGCGGTGTGGTCTTGTTACCAAGCTCGCAACTTCTTCCCAATGGTGGACTATATTTTTGCAGCCCACACTAACCTGGTTTTCCAGTGGGATGCCCTTCACTGTGACGAGGATCCAGTCCTCCCATGCCGTAAGGGGTATGATTCAAAGCCATTATATTTCAAGAACTTGTCTACAGTGTGGGCAGACTGGCCAGAATGGACTTATGAGGACACTGTTCTTGTTGACGACACACCAAGAAAGGCGGCAAACAATCCTCCCTTCAGTGGGATTTTTCCAGAGCCATGGAAGGTGCAACCAGATTCACCAACTGATGAGTATCTAACAGAGGTGTTGTGGCCTTTCTTGTGGAAGGCATCGAAAGCTGCCAGTATTCCCAAGTTTTTGGAGTCTCAGCCTGTTTTCGGACAACAACCATACAACACTGCTACTGAGAAGGTACAAACATTCTGACAGTGCTCCAGAGGCTACATTTTTGTGGGTTCATTCATTGCATTGCTTTCCTGGATGCTTCTCCTCGGTTGCATTAATGCTAGGTTTTCTTTGCAGCTTTTCATGTTGGCTTTTTTTGTTTGATTCATACTTGGATTTTGTTTCTATTCACTATTCTTGTTTGCTCATTGCTTTCCTGGTTGATCTCTGGTCTGTGACACAGGAACTTGTGACAAACAAAGGTAATATTGTCGACAAGCCGGTACAGACGAGGGGCAAGAGTGTCGACCCGGCGAGTAGCCCCCAAAAGAGGTCTCACCACCACTGGAGACTGCAAATGGAGTAAGTCCAGGCCGTTGTCTTGTCTGTTATATTTTTTCCAACCTTGGGGCTCTCTTTAACTCGCAAATGTTGAGTGTCCTAGTCGTGTGTATGTCATGGGTTTTCACATCGTGTTCTTTTTTGTGTGGAGTTGGGATCACAGTTCAGGGTGGGTGACGAGGTTCGGCTGTTGGATGTGAACTCCAAACGCAAGAAATGTGGAGTAGGGCTGATTGTTGCTCTTCAAGGTGCTATGGTGGGTTACGGGTACCCTGCTGTGCCCCTTGATTATGCCTGTGTGTACATCAAAGAGGCATGTGTCAGTAACACCCCTCTACCATATGTGAATGGTGTTAGGAAACAGACCGAGTTGGGGCAGGTGGTTGGTCAGACAACACTTTGGAGTCTAAAGTTACTGAAACTTATGGAGCTGCGGAAGGGATAGTCAGTATTGCACTGTTTAACAGAGTTCTTGATTCTAATAGCACTAGAACATACTAGCTACAACAATTCAGCCCATGTGTGGGCTTGCTTGTTTTTGGCTGGGCCTTTTGAGGCATGGATTTTTTGACCTTGTGGCTTTTGAGGTGTCTATTGGGATATTGGTCTCATTTGGATTTTTGTAATGTGATTTATAGGGCTTGTATTGCCCTGTAGTTGACTATTTTCATTCTCCTTGTGGTTGATAGTATGCAGGAGGAATTTCACCATGTAATCAAGATTTTAAATCATTTAATTCACTTTCATTTTAAATAATAATATTAAAAATAATACCATTAAAAAAAAATCCAAGGTTGCAATCTCCCTGTTCTTTTAAATATTAAATGAAAACTAAAAATTAAAATATGAACATTAAAAATATAAACTATTTCGAAAAACAATCTTGATGACACGTGGCATCACTCTTGCTCAAACCAGAATACGTGGCAGTATATGACACGATATTCTTTATCCATATTTTCACCACGTGTAAAGATCCGTAGTCATATATGCTAGTCATATATTTTGTCTGTGTGCCACATGTCACATCTCAAGTGCAACAGGTGTCCCGCTAATATCTCTCCATGTAGACATCCCTGTAGTCATATGAGCGAGTCATGTAGTCATATGATCATGGCAAGCAGTCGTGACATGTCAAATTCGCAGTGTCCATCCGTCGCCTCTCCATGTAGGCATCACTTTGCAGACATATAGTCATATGATCCCCTGACGAATGCATGACGTGTCGCTTGCGCAGTGGCACAGGTGTCCCACTGAAGCCTCTCCATGTAGGCAGCGCTCAACAGACAATGTAGTCATATATTAGTCATATAGTTGTGACTGCAACCCTCTCTGCAGCAGGACTCCAGGTGCCACGCAAGCAGTCATGGATATGACTTGCAAAGCGCAGTCCTAAAGACTAGTCGCTATGATAGGGCTTTTTTCACTACAGAGTGATGTAGTCATGAACGCATATAAGACTGAAAAAATAGTCATATGTGAAGTCATAAAAACGCTCATCTGTTGTAGTGTAGTTCTCAGAATTCGTCGTTAGTAGTGCGAGCAACGCGAAGCCCTAGTTCTAGCGACGACCGAAGGTCGGAAGCTAGTTTAGCGTAGAGCAGGAATAGGGTGCCATAGTGCCACATCATCGTCGCCACATCATCATTGCCACATCATCGTAGCCAGGTCATCGTAGACACGTCATCGTCGTCGTCAATTTCTTTGGAACCTGCCTGAAATGCCCGAAAAGCAGCGCGGGGAAGGGTGTGCTCGAGCGTGGAGGGGTTTCACGCAATGTGGTGAGGGGGCACCTTCTTCTTCGACCTGTTTCAGCCTGTTTTACCTCTCATGAAACTCGGCCCTGAGATCCTGTTATCAGAGTCGTTCCGATGTTGAACTCTGCATGGTAGCTCGTTGGTGGATCTATGGTGGTTTTGAAAAGGAAAGAATCGAAAAACAACACTGATACGTCAGTGGAGGGTGTATATGCTGCCGGAGATCTTCAGGTAACCAAGAGGTCATGTCGCTCTCGTGATACTGTAGCCTGGTGGTGTTCATTCATTCATTGCCCTACTGTTTAATTGCCTATGATGCTGTGCTGGACAACTGTGATCATAGACTGAACGTTGTCCTCTTAGTTTTGGTAGTGAGCATATTTCAGCAAGTTTCGGGCCCAATTATTGTACGAGTGATGGTGATTTGATGACCTGTCTCTTCTTTTTATCGATTTCAACGCAACAGAGCCTTTGATTTGAGCATGAACTGAGAGGTGGGTCCATTGTGTTTGAGTGAAAGTAAATGTCCAATAAAGCATCAGTGTTTTGTAGTATTGTATCCATCAAAGAGTCCTCTAATTGTCTTTCTTTTATACAATACGCGCTAAGGAAACTGTATCATGAGAGCCCTCGGTTGCTTGGGGTCCTGTACACTTCACCTACTTGCGGGCCTTGCCGAACACTCAAACCTATTGTTAATAAGGTGCAGACCTCAGGCTCTTTTGCATACTGCCTGGACATCTGAAGAAGGATGAAGAATGCCATGGTGTCAAGCTTTATTCATGGGAGAGGAGCATATAGGCCTTCTCAGCATAGTCTAGGCAAAGATGGCTGCATGCTGGTTTTTGGTCATACAGGCTTAAAGTGGTTCTATCACGCACAAGTCACTTCAACTGTTCAAATGCCCATGTTTTGTTTTAGAGTGTAGCCACGTAAACACAATGAGTGAGCCTTGGATTTTACAGGCATAGATCCACAATTTTAAAATGTGTCTCTATCTCTTCATGGCCACCAGAGCTGACGTAATTATAGTTGTGACAGAGTGGTCCGGTATGCACAAAGTGATTTCCATAACAAAAGGACCCATTCAGCCTTGAGGCAAGATCTTTTTGTGTGTATATGTGTGTAAGTGACGTGGAAGGTGCTGGTCATGTTGACCTTCTCTATCCTGTGCAAAGGCTGGAGCAGTTGCTGGAGCATTTGGATTGCAATGAACGACTCCGTGAAGAAGCAATTGTCACAATATGCTTGTGTGTTGAGGTGTTCTCTGATTTGGAGAAAATGCTTAGGCATACTGGGATTCAAGGGGCGTGTTTGAGTTGGAGAGATTACAACATTATGTTCTAAGGTGGGGCTTGATCTGTATGTGCAGTGGTCAATTTAAGTCTCTACTGGGCTGTCTGCTTTGGCAGGGAACCAAAACAATACTTGTGTTACATGGTATGGATATTACAAAGGAGGAAACACCCCCTCTTGATGAATGGTACCAAGACAGTAGGTGGAAATTGGTGTCTTTGCTGTGTATTTTAGTACTTAGAAACATTTGCTTTGAACAAGTGCCATGACCTCCATATTGGGTCAAATCAGGTCGAAATTGGCTCTTTGGATGCAAGATGTCATGGTGTTGTTCCTTGCACGGCCCTTCATAAGCTGGGATTGCTGTGAATTATGGTATCAGTCCCCTTGTGAGGTTCATGGAAACTGTGAAAACAGACCCCCCCTGCTTTGAACAAGTGCCATGACCTCCATAAGGGGTCAAATCAGGTAGCACTTGGCTCTTTTGATGCAAGATGTCATGGTGCTATTCCTTGCATGGCCCTTCATCTTCTGGGATTGCTGTGAATTATGGTATCAGTCCTCCTTGTGAGGTTCATGTAAACTGTGAAAACAGACCCCTCCTACTTTGAATAGAGTGCATAACCAGGGTGATCCTGGGTTCAATCCTTCAGATCGTTCTTCTACTGTTCCATTGTCCCCTCGATAGTGTGTGTGTTGAGCAGTAGGCTCATTTGAACTTTGGTTTCCTTTCAATTCTTACCTCCGAATCGCCCCCGGAAGTTGGTGGTTTAGGCTTTTATTATCTTCATCCCTACAATTCGACCAACCTACGACAGAGCTTGATGACAGTTCTTAAAACCACCTAAGAGCGACAGCTCACAAATCAAGCCTCTTAATAGTGATAGGAAAAAATAACCTCTTCCACAGCAACCTCACCACAAAGGCGTCTAAATAGCAGGATTTTACCCCAGAACCATCGGGTGGCACTCAGTGTTCTTGATTTTCTTGAACTTCTTGAACTGCAGGAGAGAAGGAGAGAGAGACATTGCAAGCAAAGCCTTGTTTGAGTGGAACAGGATAGAAGGAGAAAGAGACATTACAAGCAAAGCCTTGTTTGAGGGGAACAGGAAAGAAGGAGAGAGAGACGTTGTTTGCTTGCCATAGCCTTATTTGAGTGGAATAGGAGAGAGGAGAGAAAAACGTCGTGTACCTACTATAATTCTGTTTGGGAGGATCAGGTGTGAATAGCTCTCTGCCCAGGTTACAACAATACTGTAATGACAGAGGAGGAATGAGAATAGCACATAAGAGCCTTAGTAAACATAGGAATGACAGTGAAAAGAATTATGTAGTCTCAATTGAGATCTAGACATGTTATACTGTACATGGTTCTATTGTTTTTCTAGAGACAAACAGACACACCTTTCTTGCCTAATTTCCAGTAACTCCCTTCCCAATACTTCCTTATGCTTGGCCACAAAGCGAAGATGGAAGCTTTGCACCTATGGGAAGGTTTCTCTTTATCGTGACATGAAGTGTTTGTTGGAATGGTTACTATTAGTAGTCTTTAGCACTTGTACTGAGGTTAGCTATTTCATGAGCATGAGCGGCATGAGCGGAGTATCAAGACAATCGGTTTTCATGAGCAGAAGTACAAATTTCGAAAATAAAAAACATTATAAAACATTAATTTAATGCAATGTGTCAGAAAAAACAAATATATTATTCGGCACCTTGAAGGGGAAATTGTAGTTTTGAGAGTTGTGCTCATGATATTTCGTCTTCCGCTCATGTCAATTCCCAATGACATGTGCAAAAATGGCGCCGAATTTCGCGGTAATAGGGTCCGTAACCGGAAAAATCCGCGACGTATTTCGTGGTAATAGGTCTCTCTGGCGAAAAATGGTGCCGAATTCCGCGGCTATTGGTCCCCTCATGACAGGTGTGTAAGCCCAAAATTTGGAAATGTGGCGCCGAATTTCGGTACATGGTGTGCCGGGGATTGCACAGATGTTGGGCAGTTCTGGGTCATGTAACTGGAAACTCGGCGCCATTTTTCCAGACATCATTCCCGTGCATGTTCGGACTTAGCCAGTTTTCGGCCCAAAATAGGGAAATTCGGCGCCATTTTTCCAGACACATCCAGACCAGTGCATGTTGGGACTTAGCCAGTTTTCGGCCCAAAATAGAGAAATTCGGCGTCTTTTTTCCAGAAATGGCCCCACAACTGCTTCTGTTGGATCTCAGTTTGAATGGAATATTGCCTCATTCCAGGAGTTTTGGGGTGCATTTCATTACACTGCAAAAAAAAGTCTGATACATGAAAATGCAATTGAAAATATCCATATGGAGGATTCTCTTTGCCCCATCAATGATTTCTGGAATCCCCAAGGAGGAGTTTGTGCAGCTCGTTCACGCTCAACGCATCGGCGTTGAGCGTGAACGAGCTGCACAAACTCCTCCTTAGTCTTCGTCTCACTGGACGGATATGAACATCTCATTCCAAATGTTGGCCTCTTCGAAGCAATGGCGTGTCCCGAAGGCCCTCTCGCAAGGCCGCCCGAGGAGGGAACTCAAAGAAGATATTACCGTCGACATCTGCGGGAAGGCATGTAACCGATTTAATTGCGAACTTGCTGTAGTCCAGCCCGGCCAGCTCCGAGCGGTGTCCCTCAATGTGAAGCCCTCGCAGAATTTCAAGAATGGATCGAACTGCGGTGCTCGTGCTGGGAATATGACTCCCTCGTCCACTAACGTCCATTGAGGACTTGCCTGATTTCCAGGACGATCTCGGAACTTCCATGACCTCGTCTGAGTCGGACAGGTTGTGAACAACCCGGTTCTCGCTCGTCTTCATTGATGGGTCCGGCTCTGGATTTACTTCGTTGCGGACTTCTCTCTTTGAGGTACCCACACTCTGATTCGCGGATTGTTTCGTGGAAGGCGCCAGGATAGAAGGTGCATTTGGCGGGCAAATGAAGTCCCCAACAGCCCTGTATATGACGTTGTCCGATGGTGGAACTCGTCATTCCCTGCCATCGCCGAAATTATCGTGGAGCACAACAATACTCTCGACAACAACGCCGTTTGAGTCCTTCTTTTCCTCCTCCAAAAAAACCGACCCCGGTTTCAGGTGGTATCGAACGCACAGATATTTCTCCATCACACGGCAGATGTCCCCTCTGCACGGAAATGAAGCTCTATGCTCATGAGGAGGGCAGTACACTGTAGCGCTCGGGTTTTCCGCCATGGGAGATGTGCACACAAGACAGCCAGGATGGCGTGCGGGCAAGCTCCTAGAAGGGGGATGCAGCGATGGGAAGGAATGCGGTGCCGATTTGTCCGTGCGATGAAGCCTGATCCAAATCCAGGGAGCCAACTATCTCAAAAATCCACAGTCAGAGTGTTAATGAACCTTGTCTCCGGAATGCGGCCCCTGGTCTTTGCGCAATAACTGCCAACGGTATGCAGTCAGAAAGTGGGGGGCCATCCGGATGATGTCGGCTGAAGGGGAGAAGCCAGCACCGGACCATCACATTACTACCCCCGGATGGAAATTCGGCACCGAATATCCAACAGGGGCCGCCCGGTTGAAGTCGCCTCGGGCAGAGAGGCCGGCACTTGCCCGACAGAGAACATCCCCCGGATGGAAATTCAGAGCCAAATTTCCATCCGGACCCCCCAAAAGAAGTCCTGTCAGGGGGTCAGGCCGAAAACTGGCCGACATAAAAACCTCCCCGGATGGAAAAACGGCACCGAATTTCCATCCGGGGCCGTTCGGATGCAGTCGGCCCGGGGAGAGAGGCCGGCACCTGGCCGTCACATTACAACCCCCGGACGGAAAATTGGCACCGAATATCCAACAGGGGACGCCCGGATGAAGTCGCCTCGGGCGGAGAGGCTTGCACCTGTCCGACTGAGAGCATCCCCTGGATGGAAATTCGGCGCCGAATTTCCGTCCGGGCCCCCCCAAAGGAAGTCCTGTCGGGGGGTCAGGCCGAAAACTGGCCGACATAAAAACCTCCCCGAATAGAAAAACAGCGCCGAATTTCCATCCGGGGCCGTTCGGATGCAGTCGGCTCGGGGGGAGAGGTCGGCACCTAGCCGTCACATTACAACCCCCGGACGGAAATTCGGCACCGAATATCCAACAGGGGACGCCCGGATGAAGTCGCCTCAGGTGGAGAGGCCGACACCTGTCCGACAGAGAGCATCTCCCGGATGGAAATTCGGCGCCGAATTTCCATCCGGGCCCCCACAAAGGAAGTCTTGTCGGGGGGTCAGGCCGAAAAGTGGCCGACATAAAAACCTCCCTGGATGGAAAAACGGCGCCGAATTTCCATCCGGGGCTGTTCAGATGCAATCGGCTCGAGGGGAGAGGGCGGCATCTGGCCGTCAAATTACAACCCCCGGACGGAAATTCGGCACCAAATATCCAACAGAGGACGCCCGGATGAAGTCGCTTCGGGCGGAGAGGCCGGCATCTGTCCGACAGATAGTATCCCCCGGATGGAAATTCGGCGCCGAATTTCCATCCGGGCCCCCCCAAAGGAAGTCGTGTCAGGGGGTCTGGCTGAAAACATGCCGACATAAAAACCTCCCAGGATGGAAAACCGGCGCTGAATTTCCGTCCGGGGCCGTTTGGATTTCCCCCTAGTAGTCGAGAATTCGGCACCGGATTTCCATCCATCCGCTCTCCGAATTACCTGCATGACGAAAATTCGGCGCTCCGAGTTACCTGCAGGATGGAAATTCGGCGCCGGATTTCCATCCATCCGCCCTCCGAATTACCTGCCTGACGGAAATTCGGCGCTCCGAGTTACCTACAGGATGGAAATTCGGCGCCGGATTTCCATCCGGCCGCGCTCCGACTTAGCTGGCGGATGGAAATCCGGCGCCGGATTTCCATCCATCCGCCCTTCGTATTACTTGCATGACAGAAATTTGGCGAGCCGACTTAGCTGGCGGATGGAAATCCGGCGCCGGATTTCCATCCATCCGCTCTTCGAATTACCTGCATGACGGAAATTTGCAGCGCCAACTTTCCTGGAGGATGGAAATCCGGCGCCAGGATTCCATCCATCCGCGCTCCGAATTACCTGCATGATGCCAACCTACCTGGCGGATGGAAATCCAGCGCCGGATTTCCATCCATCCGCTCTTCGAATTACCTGCATGACGGAAATTTTGCGCGCCGACTTAGCTGGCGGATGGAAAACCGGCGCCGGATTTCCATCCATCCGCTCTTCGAATTACCTGCATAACGGAAATTTTGTACCTGGCAGATGGAAATCCGGTGCCAGATTTCCATCCATCCGCTCACAAGTAACCTGCATGACAGAAATTTGCAGCGCCGACTTACCTGGAGGATGGAAATCCGGCGCCGGGTTTCCATCCATCCGCTCTTCGAATTACCTGCATGACTGGAAAAATGGCGCCGAATTTCCGATTTTGGTGCCAGTCAGATCTGAGACTTAGCCATTTTCGGCCCCGAACTGGAAAAATGGCGCCGAAAAAAAAAAAAAAAAAAACGCCATTTTTCCAGTTCGGGGTCGAAAATGGCTAAGTCCCTAAGGTGGCTGGCACCAAAATCGGAAATTCGGCGCCATTTTTCCAGTTCTGGGCCCAGTCAGATCTGGGACTTAGCCATTTTCGGCCCCGAACTGGAAAAATGGCGCCGGAAAAAAAAAAAAAAAAAAAAAAAAAAAAAAAAAAAAAAAAAAAAAAACGCCATTTTTCCAATTCGGGCCCGAAAATGGCTTAAGTCCCAGATCTGACTGGCACCAAAATCGGAAATTCGGCGCCATTTTTCCAGTTCCGGGCCCAGTCAGATCTGGGACTTAGCCATTTTCGGCCCCGAAATGGAAAAATGGCGCCATTTTTCCAGTTCAAGGCCCCGAAAATGGCTAAGTCCCTAGGGTGGCTGGAACCGCAACCGGAAATTCGGCGCCATTTTTCCAGTTCCACGCCCTGTCAGATCTGGGACTTAGCCATTTTTGGCCCCGAACTGGAAAAATGGCGCCATTTTCCCAGTTCGGGGCCGAAAATGGCTAAGTTCCTAGGGTGGCTGGCAGCAAAATCGGAAAAATTCGGCGCCATTTTTCCAGTTCCGGGCCCAGTCAGATCTGGGACTTAGCCATTGTCAGCCCCGAAATGGAAAAATGACGCCATTTTTCCAGTTCAGGGCCCCGAAAATGGCTAAGTCCCTAGGGTGGCTGGAACCGCAACTGGAAATTCGGCGCCATTTTTCTAGTTCCGCGCCCAGTCAGTTCTGGGACTTAGCCATTTTCGGGCCCAACCTAGGAAAATGGTGCCGAAAATGGTTTATGAGTGAGTGGTCGCATTGTAAGTTGCCTCCTGATTTTGTGAGGCACCTCCCCTCGCTCTTTTATTTCATTGAAAGACCGTTTCTGCTTCTGCTGGTATTGACATTCTTCAGTGGATTTGTTCTTACTGTAGGATGCCAAGTACTGTAGGAGGGACGTCTACACCGGAGTTCATAGGCAGGAGGAACGTGCATTTTTTTGTCAGGGGGGATTTCATGCCTAGTCCAGAAAGGGACTACATGTGGCTTGCCACAAAATTTGCAATAAAATGTTGCATTTCAAGTCCACTGGTGCCACATTCCAACTTCACATGACCCTATTTTCGTGCCTCCTAACCCTATTTCCGTGGACACACAATGGTCTGCTCATGCTTTGTTTTTTTCCGCTCATGCTCATGCCGCTCATGAAATAGCAACCCCCTTGTACTTCCTGATAATTTTCGTCTCGTCTTGTACAGATGTTGAAGGACCATCAAGAATCTATTGTCATTGCTTGTGTATACACACGGACATTGTAAGAATTAACTTAGAGAGGTACTACCTGATGGTCCCGACCACTCTCACTAGTTTTTGCATTTTTTGAATTCTTTAATGGCCAGACTTGTATTGCACATAGTCATATTAGACACATGCAAATATCTTTGTAGAGCTCAATACATTGTTACAAGCATTTCTGAAACTCAATTGAACACAACATAACTCACCATAACTTAAGCTTAAGAACAAACAATATTCAGCTATACAAATTATGCTTCCTTAATCATATTTTTTTGGTGTTTTAATGTCAAAGGTTTGAAGGCTTCAGTAACCTTAGCCCTGCCACCCTCGACAAAGGCCCCAGCTGTGAACAGCAAGTCCTGGTATACTTGGATAGTATAGCCTTCTTCGATTGCATCAACTTTAACCCTCCCTGTATTGTCATTATCGCACCTGTCACTACATTTATTTCATGTCACAATAAATTGATGAAGGCTTTTGAGTGCAAGATCACACTGGATCAACACTCGGCCCTTCATCTGGTATCTTAGGGTGTCTAGTATTAGGCATGTGATCATAGAACATGCTTAAGAAAATACATTAGGGCTTGATCAGAGGTCAAATCTGTTGTCAGGGCCCAGGCCTGCGCAAACAAGTCACAACTTAGTCCGTAGCAATTTATTTATGAATCTATGCACTCAACAATGCATTCTTTTATCTTTCTCCATCAGCCCCGAGAAAGGTGCAGGAAACGCTCTGTCGCATTCGAAACCACGCTGAATCCACCATACCCAAGGGCACATAGTACCCAACAATCACAAGGATAGCTAATACCAACATTCATAGCAACAGACTACATCTTCTCATTCTCAACATTACCATGATAATCTCTCTCATTTGCGATAGAAATGAACAGAGAGCATACCCGAATTTTTCTATCTTGGGAGCCAATGTAAGGAGTTTTCCCCCACCAAAGCCAGGGTGGTGACTTTGTTCCCACATGTTTCTCATTTTGGCCGTATCGTCCCACTTGCCAGCCTTGATAGTAACACATAAATAGCAGCATCATGTGGATCCCATTTAGAAAGGCATTTTGCTACATTTTCTGCCACCTCCACCTTGCCATGAATTCTGCAAGCACCAAGCAAGGCCTGCCACAATGAAGCAACTGGTTCGTTTGGCATTTTATTCATGAAGTCCTTTGCCACCTCCACTCGACCTGCACAGCCAAGAAGGTCCACCATGCAGCCAAAATGCTCCATTGTAGGAGCGAGGCCATGATTTGACTCACGGAATCAAAACATGCTGGGCATATCCTGCGATCATCGCATTCCACAACACCACATCTCATTCAGCCATATTGTCAAAACTCCATTTGCATCCTCAATGCACCCACATTTCACATACATGTCCACTAGGGCAGTGTCCAGAATGACATTTGGTACAATTCCATGTGGTCGGGCTTCACCCTTTCCCCTAGGCCTCCATCCCGTGGCCCTGCTGTGGATATCCTGCAAGCATGGCGTTCCATGACACCAAATCTGCTTAGCCGGTCCATACCAATGAGGGCTTAATGTGATGGCATGGCTCTGACTTCATTATTTGCCTCCATGACTGGCCAGCCACAATTCTTGTCTATTTATGTCCCAGAAGGAACACAACTGGGGCTCATTGCAGTGTTGGAGGGTGATCACCCACCTGACAGATTGTGTTCAACATTAACTGTAGAATTGCAAGGGATAGCATCTCAGCCATTGTTGACAGGAACAGAATGTATGGGTGAGGAAGGGAAGGCATCCCATCCGGTGTTTTGGACTTCCCCTTTATTAATCCATGCACATTCGGGACTGTGAGCAGTAGAATCCTCAGTGTTCAGCCACCCTCTGTTAATGATTTTTGTTGAATCTGTCAAACCCTCATCTGATCCTCTAGCCCTCTCTGGCAGTACATGATGGTCAAGACTTTGAGGAAATGGTGGATGGTCTGAGTATCTACACAAATCAATGAATGAAGCAAGACACTTGCATGTTGGCAAGAAAACATCCTTTCACCAGTAATCACCACAAGAACAAATCCCATCTTCAAAGTGGTGAAAGCGGTTAGCGACCCATACAACAATTGCTCGACCAACAATCTTTGAGATGAATTTGGTGGAAGTGTGGCAATCACCACACACTCGAAGATTCTTGATGAGACGAAGAAGCATCCTAGGGATTGTGCTGATCAGCCCAAAACCAATGGCCAGCTTCACACTGTGATGGCAAAGTCATTCCAAACCACCACAGATCCACCCAATGAGCTAACTTACAGAATTCAATATGCATCTCAAGACTGAGTCTGATGAGAGCGCAAAACAGGCTGAAATAAGCCGACGAAGAAGGTGCCCTCACCACATTGTCCTTGCTTTTCCAGGGCTCCCAGGCTTTCATACGCATTGCAAACACAAACAAATGTGATGTGGTTGGGCTTCACCCCTTCGCGCAGAATTTGCTCATACATTTTGAATGCCTCTGTACCAGATCCATGTTGAGCATATCTTGCAATCATTGCACTCCATGAGGGCTTCACCACTTCCCCCATCATTTATTCAGAGGTCTCCAAAGCCTCCATCCCACCCTGTTGTGCATATCCTGCAAGCATCGCGTTCCACGACATCACATTTTTTTCAACCACAATGTTGAAAACTCTCTTTGCATCCTCGATCCACTGACATTTGCAGTTCAACAACCGAGGAACTGGAACAGGAGGTTCCGTTCGAGGTGAAACGCAGTCATATCTACAACATGTTTTCATCCAACCTGCACCATGCGATAAACGTTGGTAATTCTTGGAAATGCCTTCCTCCTACTACGAATTTCCACAGTACATTGTGGAATACCCTTGCTGACTTTGAGGAAGTAGTATTATCTCGATAATTGTAATTTTCCATATCTTGCCGAACATGGCAACCATAAATGCGTCCCTTTTGCGGAAGAGATGCATCAGGCTAAGTTCTCCATCCAGTTGGAGGAAAGCCATTATTATGATGAATACATGAGGAAAATCAATGATTGGCAAAAAGCTATTGGCAAAAAGCTTCCAGAGACTTGGAATGGGTGGGTGGAGAGAACCTAAATTTCTCCAAAAAGGTTCTCAAATCCAAAACAAAAAAATTTGATCCGTCTGTTTCAAGTTCGAACAAACGGATCAAACTAAATGACAGTGACAACTATAACACCATTGAAATTGTCAATGACAAAGGCGAGACAATTAGTGGATCGTCTGTGAATATGGGAGACTTTGTGGCCATCAAGTGCCACTCAAGATATTGGCAAAACCTCCGAAAGAAGAAACACGGGATTTTTTTCCAGATAATAGCAGTTAAACTTTTGGCCAAAACTCCTATACACGTAGAAAATACAGAATTTATTAAAGCTGTAGATTGGTAAATCTTTGAAAAAACCTGTGTAAAACATTGAAAACAATTATCAATGACTAAACAATTATTTTTTTATGGAAAAAGATCATTTATCTTGAAACTGTCCTGTCTCTTTGTATCTTTTGATTGGAAATGTATACTATATGAAAAACATTTTACCTCTCTGTGGATGTTATAAAGTTCCTTTCTCTTTCTCATTCTGTTCTAGTTGATACACCCTCTTCACGAAAATAAACAGCCACATCTTGCCAGATTTGTGAGCATATGAGCATCACATTAGCCAAAGCCACTTGCAAGGCTTTGAAGATGGAGGCATGTGCTCTGTCCTCTCTCTCACAACAAAGGAGGTATATTCTCAACTTGCTGCCTACTAAGGTCAACCAGGAGCTGCTCCATAGCCTTGCAATTTGCCATGAAGCTCTCGTCCTTGATATCAACACTGTCTTTCAGTACATTTAAACCCTGATCCAAACATAAACCCCCTCCAGCCACCTGAAATTAAGGAATCAATTGAAGGAAGTGACAGTCTAAGAATGTACTCACCAAACTAAGGCCTCCTTGTCTGCAGCCAAAGTGCTTTACTGTCGGAGTGATACCATGATCTTGACTCAGGGAATCAAAGTAGCGTCTTCCTTCATTCAGTAGGCCAGTGTGGCTGCATGCAGACAGAACACATATAAAGACTGTCCAGCTTCAAGCCATTTTTTTGCATTCTTTCAAATGCTTGCAGGACCTCCCTATGACAACATGCTGGGCATATCCTGCGATCATCGCATTCCACATCTGGCATACATGTCCACGAGGGTATTGTTCAGAACCACGTCTGGTTCAATTCCAGCTTTGGCGATGCAACCATGCTCTTTTCCAGGGCTACCAGGCTTGCATACACACTGCAAACGCATACAAACGTGATGTGGTCGGGCTTCACCACTTCCCCCATCATTTGTTCGTAAATCTCTAAAGCCTCCATCCAATCTTGCTGCAATCTCTCGTATATCTCGAAAGCCCACATTTGGCATATGTCCATCAAGGCAGTAATCAGGATGAATCTGGTGCAATTCCAGCTTTGACGATGTCACCACAAACCTCTTTCCCATTTTCCAGGGCTCCCAGGTTTGCATACGCATTGCAACCTTGGTACAATTCCAGCTTTGATGATGTCACCATGCACCCTTTGTCCTTTTCCAGGGCTGCCAGGCTTGCACAAGCATTGCAAACGCACACAAACGTGATGTGGTCGCACTTCACCCCTTACCCATCATTTGCTCATAGGTCTCCAAGGCCATCCGGTGCCCCTGCTGTGCATATCCTGCAAGCATGGCATTCCATGACACAAAATCTCGTTCAGCCATACTGTTGAACACTTCATCCGCATCTTGGATGCACCCACATTTGGCATACATGTCCACGAGGGTATTGTTCAGAATCACATCTGGTACAATTCCAGGTTTGGCAAATCAACCATGCACCTCTTTGCCCTTTTCCAGGGCTCCCAGGCTTGCACACGCATTGCAAACACAAACAAATGTGATGTGGTTGGGCTTCGCCCCTTCGCACAACATTTGCTCATAGGTCTCCAAAGCCTCCATCCCGCACCCTTGCTGTGCATATCCTGCAAGCATCGCGTTCCACGACACCACATCTCATTCAGCCATACTGTCAAAAACTCCCTTCATACATGTCCACAAGGGTATTGTTCTGAATGACATTTTGTACAATTGCAGGTCTGACAATGCACCCACATTTCGCATACCTGTCCGCCAGGGCAGAGTTCAAAATGATATCTGGTACAATTCCAGCTTTGACGATGTCACCACGGACCTCTTTCCCCTTTTCCAGAGCTCCCAGGCTTGCACACGCATTGCAAACACAAACAAATGTGATGTGGTTGGGCTTCGCCCCTTCGCGCAACAGTTGCTCCTAGATCTCCAAAGCCTCCATCCCGCTCCCTTGCTGTGCATATCCTGCAATCATCGCACTCCACGACACAACATCTCGTTCAGCCATACTGTCGAACACTCCCTACATACATGTCCACAATGGTATTGTTCTGAATGACATTTTGTACAATTGCAGGTCTGAAAATGCACCCACATTTGGCATACCTGTCCACCAGGGCAGTGTTCAGAATGACATCTGGTACAATTCCAGCTTTGACGATGTCACCACGGACCTCTTTCCCCTTTTCCAGAGCTCCCAGGCTTGCACACGCATTGCAAACACAAACAAATGTGATGTGGTTGGGCTTCGCCCCTTCGCGCAACATTTGCTCCTAGATCTCCAAAGCCTCCATCTCGCACCCTTGCTGTACATATCCTGCAATCATCGCACTCCACGACACCACATCTGGTTCAGCCATACTGTCGAACACTCCCTTCATACATGTCCACAAGGGTATTGTTCTAAATGACATTTTGTACAATTGCAGATCTGAAAATGCACCCACATTTGGCATACCTGTCCACCAGGGCACTGTTCAGAATGACATTTGGTTCAATTCCAGCTTTGGCGATGTCACCACGGACCTCTTTGCCCTCTTCCAGGGCTGCCAGGCTTCACCCCTTCCCCAATCATTTGCTCATAGGTCTCCAAAGCCTCCATCCCGCGCCCTTGTTGTGCATACCCTGCGCAGGTCTGACAATGCACCCACATTTGGCATACCTGTCCACCAGGGCAGTGTTCAGAATGACAGCCGGTACAATTCCAGCTTGGACGATGTCACCACGGACCTCTTTCCCCTTTTCCAGAGCTCCCAGGCTTGCACACGCATTGCAAACACAAACAAATGTGATGTGGTTGGGCTTCCCCCCTTTGCGCAACATTTGCTCCTAGATCTCGAAAGCCTCCATCCCGCACCCTTGCTATGCATATCCTGCAATCATCGCACTCCACGACACAACATCTCGTTCAGCCATACTGTCGCACACTCCCTTCATACATGTCCACAAGGGTATTGTTCTGAATGACATTTTGTACAATTGCAGGTCTGACAATGAACCCACATTTGGCATACATGTCCGCCAGGGCAGTGTTCAGAATGACATCTGGTATAATTCCAGCTTTGACGATGTCACCACGGACCTCTTTGCCCTCTTCTAGGGCTGCCAGGCTTCACTCCTTTCCCCATCATTTGCTCATAGGTATCCAAAGCCTCCATCCCGCATCCTTGTTGTGCATACCCTGCAGTCATCGCACTCCACAACTCCAAATCTCGTTCAGCCATACTGTCAAACACTCCCTTCGCATCTTCGATGCACCCACATTTTGCATACATGTCCATGAGGGTATTGTTGACAATCACATCTGGTACTATTCCTGGTTTTGCGATGCAACCATGCACCTCTTTGCCATTTTTCAGGGCTTCCAGGCTTGCAAACGCACAGACGTGATGTGGTTGGGCTTCACCCCTTCCACCATCATTTACTCATAGGTCTCCAAAGCCTCCATCTCGCGCCCCTGTTGTGCATACCCTGCAAGCATCGCGTTCCACAACACCACATTTCATTCAGCCATATTGTTGAACACTGCCTTTGCATCCTCAATACCCTGCAAGCATGGCATTCCATGACACCAAATCTCGGTCAACCATACTGTTGAACACTCCCTGCGCATCCTGAATGCTCCCAACACAGAGGATCTGAATTAAAACTGGAGCACGGACCTGTAGCAGTAGGACGTTGCTGTCTTCTCCTTCGAGAAAAATGGGTGCAGTGCTTTTGCTACCTTTTCCTAGTGAAGTATTATTGTTACCAAGTGAAACAGCCAAGTGCATAAAAAGGCCAGTGTCAATCATTTCATGTCCAAGATGAAAAAAACGTACATTATGAAACCACCACTGTGAAGCATCTGAGAAAAACTCCAGTCAGAACTGTTTGCTGCTCATTGCTTGATCTGCAGAAACTACAAAAGTACGCGAGCTCTGTCATTTCCCTTACTCCGAGGAAAATCCTGGTAATACCACAATGAATTATGCACTTCGGTGTTGAGCTCAATGCAGCTGTGGCCTGGCTCCTTCTGCACAACTCTGGCCTTCATCATTTCTCGAACTGTTGCCAGCTGCAACATAGACGTTGGACAGCTGCCTCTTCTTGAGAATTCATTTTGCCGCACGTTCTGTCACCTCCACATTGACGAATTCTGCAGACACCAAGCAAGCTGGCCTTCCACACCACGTTCAGCCGTATATCTCCCTACTATGATTGCTTCTTTGTCTCGGGTGCTGTACCCTGAATGGTTCACTCCCGTTTTCTCATAAGCTACTGTTGTATAGTTACCGAGCACAATCTCCCGTGTGAACATGCTCATCGAACAATCTTGTTTATAATTTCTAGGATAAATCCAAAGAAATGAGCCTTTTTCTTGTCGAAAGTATTTCCCCCCTTTTAACTTGGAAATTCCTCGAATCAGTATTTACAGGTTTCTCATCATACATTATGGTTCTATTTCATTATCGTTTCGCATCACCCATGGATAAAGCTTTAGGTTTAGCATATAGAAAAATACATTGGAATAACAAGAATAAGAAGAAGTAGGATTTAAAAAAAGGAAATAAAAATTCAGATGGTTTTTTTTCTTCTAACAATCATGAAACAAAATTATTGCATCCCTATTATAAGATCTATTAAAAGACATGAAAATATATATACATATTTTTTATTACTGCCTCTCAGATGAGGCAATGCAATCACAAGGTGCAACGACGTTGTGATTCCAAGAAGATAACCCTATATGGTAAGAAGGTGGTTTTTCTTCAACGAGGAACAAAAGAAATAATCCACTTCTAGTTCTTACTTTCGCCTACAATATTATTTCGAAACATAACGGGGTGGGAAGGGACATAAGTGAATGATAGGTAAAGGTAAGCCTCTCAATTTGCTTTTAGAAAAAAACCCTGAAAGATTTTTTTTAAAAATCCGGGTATTTTTCTCCTTTTTATGTATGCTTAGCTCACCTCACAATTATCTGATTTCAGTAATATATTTGATGATCCTTGAGTTTTTGTCCCAGTTCTTCGAAGTGATTGGTTGATCTAAAGAGATAAAAATAGGACGAAAAATATTATATCTTAATGAAGTTTCGATATAGCAGTTAATAGCAAACTGGGACCATCAGGTTTAGGTGGCGGTCACCCATCCACAACAAAAAAATGGGCAACCGCGGGCTAAATCTGCAATGTTCCAACGGGTGACACGCGCCTTGAGGGTCACATGTGTCCCAATAGAGTTAAGACAATCGCATGCACAAACATGGACAAACATCTCCCTCCGCTTTATGATCACTTTTGCTCCTCCATGAGTGTAGTTCCTTGGCTTCCTATAGTCTTCGGACTTCGTTGCGTGGCACTGCCAACGTGTGCAAAGGTGTTTGTTTGGAAAGGGAGAAGTTTTGTCGATTTTTAATTGGGTTGGTCCCACACCTATTCGAGCCCCTATTCACCATTCCATCATTATAGCATCATTTCTTCACCATTTTATCGTTTTAGGATCTCATGTGACCCGTTTGTGCAGAAAATACGAAGATTGCAGCCACGCACATCCATTATCTATTTTCCCTCCCATCCCCTGCAGTGGGCAAAGGTTTATAATATCAGGGAGTGCAAACTCAAATTCTGGGCCGGGGTCGTCATCTGGGGGTCGGAGGAAGAGAAAACATGCCCACGAGCGAGATAGTCAGGTCAACAAGCAACACTATCCAGGACCAGAGGACAAGGTTAAAAAATTAATATTTGATTATTTCAAAGAAAAAGACATGATGAGGCTGCAAAGTGCTTATGTCCGGCATGGACACGAGGGGTTTTGTATTTTTCAGCAAAATATGGAGAAAAGAATGAGGGAGGCTTTGGCTGGAGATCAATGGACAGAGGATAGAAACAAGCCGAAATTTTTGCAGTGGCTCGAGAGTAGGGCAAAAGACGCCACATGGAATCTGAGGCAGGTAATGAGCACATAGAAGGATAGAACAACCAAAGATCGAGTGCCTAGCTGGGAAATCGAGTTATTCCAACTTGTCGAGTGGTGGGCGCATTCGGCAAGCGCCAATGCACATCACCGGACAAAGTTACTCCCTTGGAAGGCGGCGTCATCGAGCGGGGGAGGCACAATAAGTCTTATTTACGTCAACACAAGTGCTCAGGTCCAACAACTTGGCCCCTACAAAGAAAGAGGATATGCCAAGGTTCGTAAGTGTAGGATTGTTGGCGATTCACGAATACCGTGTAGTTGGGAGCTAATAGGGAAAACACCCAAGGCGAAAAACCCGGAAGTCGCGGTAAGGCAATATAACGACGAGTCTTTGGCAATTAAATTCCAACATGCGGGAGTCATTACATACTTTGCTGTGAATGCACGTGAGCTAGAAGGTTATACTCGCTGGTGGAATGGAGGAACAATACGCGACATGTTGAACATTGACAAAAAATGGGGAAGTGATTGGAACAATAGGAAGATTCAAAGACAGCCGGGAACGGAAGAACATTACCAGGAAATCGATCGCTTGATTCGTTTCCGGAGAGAGCGCAGCAAACTTGCATGGCACTAGTGAGCATTATGCATGCTGTCCATAAGAACCATGTCATGCACAACAACTTGTCTCCCGACATCATCTTGTTGCATTTTCCACATGACACCGAGGAGGTTAAGATTGGAGTGTGTGATTGGGGGTTGGCCACCTCAATGGAGATACGCAAAACCTCGTCGTACCAGTTTGAAAACAAAGACAAAATGACGCGGGCTCTCAAACATAGATGGTGGATGGAACCTGCAATTGTCATGGCTTTTAACAAGGAAAACAGCCAGGTGGATGACACACCACACATGCACACCCGGGACATGACCTCGGAGGCCTTTGCAGTTGGGAAGATAGCGGTAAGAATAAATGGTGGCGATTCGTATGATGCCAGTCTTTTCAATGATCAATACACGGGCCTATGTTGGGATTCCGCCCTACGAGGGTTATATGATAGCACGGTCCCGTCCGAGAGGCTCACATTAGCCCAAGTAGTGTTCCGCTTCATGAACAAACCATTCAGTTGGGTAGAGCCCCGAGACGTCTACAGGATGGAATAGACCATACTTGCATACATACTAATTTTGCGGCCGTAGCATAGTACAGTTTCAAAGACAAAAGTGAATTTTGATCGTGCATGTACTGTGTACTCTCTCACTGCTTATATGTTCCAATGTTCCAATGTTCCATGATATATAGACAATAAATAATTGCATGTTAATAAAAATTACTATAGAAGTTTTTCAACAAGCGATTCACAGCTCGTTCCGAATGGTTCGACTCCTCCGCTAAAATATCTTTACTGTTTGACTTATGATACATCTCTTGCTCCTTGGCAACCGCTCCTCAAATGATAATCTCAAATTTTGCATCATTTAAAAAAAAAACTAGCCTTCCTTAGACATTTTATGTGTGTAAACTAATAGTTGCGGGGTGAGTTGATGATTCAGGCTCCAACAAATGGCGGTTTTGAAACAATTTGCATCTAGGGCCTCAAACTCTCTCCGAAGAGGGAGAGCGGGACGGGTTTGAAACCTTTATTATCTTTTCCTTTTTATTTTTCCTTCTCCTCCGGAGACCCAAACTCCCTTCAATAAGTAGAAGTAGTGTTAACCTGGCCGGGTCTGATCCGAAGTCCTCTTTGGAAGAAGCCAAAGTGCGGAGATCCAAACTCCCTTCTATAAGTAAAATTAGTGTTTGCCTGGTCAGGCTTGTTAGATTAATAGAACAATCCACCTTGCACAGACCATACCTTGCAGCATCACTAGGGGATTCGAGCCCAGTCCGGTGGGGGAGAATGTAGAACAATCCACCTTGCACCGACCATATCTTGCAGCATCACTAGGGGATTCAAGCCCAGTCCGGTGGGGCAGAATGGCGGTTTTGAAACAATTTTTATCTGGGCACTCGAACTCTCTCCGACGAGAGAGAGGCGGACGGGTTTGAAACCTTTATTATCTTTTCCTCTTTATTTTCCCTCCCTCCCATATCTTGCAGCATCACTAGGGGATTCGAGCCCAGTCCGGTGGGGGAGAATGGCGGTTTTGAAACAATTTTAATCTGGGGGCTCGAACTCTCTCCGAAGAGGGAGAGCGGGACGGGTTTGAAAAATTTATTATCTTTTTCTTTTTAGTTTTCCTCTCTCCTCCCGGACACCCAAACTCCCTTCTATAAGTAGAAGTAGTGTTTGTCTGGTCGGGTCCGAACCGAAGTCCTCTTTAGAAAAAGCCAAAGAGACCCAAACTCCCTTCTATAAGTAGAAGTATTGTTTGTCTGGTCAGGTCCGATCCGAAGTCCTCTTTAGAAAAAGCCAAAGTACGGTCCTCTGAGGCGTAGAAAGTATCCAATCTTTGCCCACCGATATACCAACGCAGGCTCAAGGCCCTTCCAAGGCTTGTTAGATTAATAGAACAATTCACCTTGCACAGACCATACCTTGCAGCATCACTTGGGGATTCGAGCCCAGTTCGGTGGGGGAGAATGTAGAACAATCCACCTTGCACCGACCATATCTTGCAGCATCACTAAGGGATTCGAGCCCAGTCCGGTGGGGGAGAATGGCGGATTTGAAACAATTTTTATCTGGGCACTCGAACTCTCTCCGAAGAGAGAGAGGCGGACGGGTTTGAAACCTTTATTATCTTTTCCTCTTTATTTTCCTTCGCTCCCAAATCTTACAGCATCACTAGGGGATTCGAGCCCAGTCCGGTGGGGGAGAATGGCGGATTTGAAACAATTTTTATCAGGGCACTCGAACTCTCTCCGAAGAGAGAGAGGCGGACGGGTTTGAAACCTTTATTATCTTTTCCTCTTTATTTTCCCTCTCTCCCAAATCTTGCAGCATCACTAGGGGATTCGAGCCCAGTCCGGTGGGGGAGAATGGTGGTTTTGAAACAATTTTTATCTGGGGGCTCGAACTCTCTCCGAAGAAGGAGAGCGGGACGGGTTTGAAAAATTTATTATCTTTTCCTTTTTAGTTTCCATCTCTCCCATATCTTGCAGCGTCACTAGGGGATTTGAGCCCAGTCCGGTGGGGGAGAATGGCGGTTTTGAAACAATTTTATCTGGGGGCTCGAACTCTCTCCGAAGAGGGAGTGCAGAACGGGTTTAAAAAAATTATTATCTTTTCTTTTTTAGTTTCCATCTCTCCCATATCTTGCAGCATCACTAGGGGATTCGAGCCCAGTCCGGTGGGGGAGGATGGCGGTTTTGAAACAATTTTAATCTGGGGGCTCGAACTCTCTCCGAAGAGGGAGATCGGGACGGGTTTGAAAAATTTATTATCTTTTCCTTTTTAGTTTCCATCTCTCCCATATCTTGCAGCATCACTAGGGGATTCGAGCCCAATCCGGTGGGGGAGAATGGCGGATTTGAAACAATTTTAATCTGGGCACTCGAACTCTGTCCGAAGAGAGAGAGGCGGACAGGTTTGAAACCTTTATTTTCTTGATCTATTTCTTTTTCATCTTTCCAGACAAATGATTTCCATCAAAGATAATTATTTTATGAAAAAAACATCTAGACCTATACAACAATTATTTATTTTATCAAAAGACCAATGTCTTATGTGAATACAATTATTTATTTGTAAACATATCTCTAGATGTCTATAATTTCAACTTAACATGGCAAAAGAAACTGCTAATGATAAGAGACGAAGAAAGTATGCTTTAAATAAAGAGAAACTAAATGATGAACGACGGAAAAAGATATAAACAACCGACTCCCCATCCAAAAGAAACAAATGTTAAGCGAAGGGACAACTACAGATGTGAACATCCACCACAAACCACGGGCATAGAATCCCATCCGCCTCCCGATCCGGACGAAACAAATGCTAAACGAAGGGACAAATACAGATCTGAACATCCACCACAAACCACGGGCATAGAATCCCATCCGCCTCCCGATCCGGACGAAACAAATGCTAAACGAAGGGACAAATACAGATCTGAACATCCACCACAAACCACGGGAATAGAATCCCATCCGCCTCCCGATCCGGACGAAACAAATGCTAAACGAAGGGACAAATACAGATCTGAACATCCACCACAAACCACGGGAATAGAATCCCATCTGCCTCCCGACCCGGACGAAACAAATGCTAAACGAAGGGACAAATACAGATCCAAAAACCCAACACAAACCACGAAAATAGATCCAGACGAAACAAATGTTAATCGAAGGGGAAAATACAAATTCCAAAAAAAAAAAAAAAAAAAAAAAAAAAAAAAAACCACTGATCAAAGATCAAACATGTGCTACAAAAATTCAAAAATATATCGCAATCGAAAATGACAAGAAAGAAAAACTCAAAAGAAAACAAGAACAAATGTATTGCACTCCTGTAAAAAAGCCAAAGCATAATATGTTTCCACCAGAAATATGCTTGGAAAACAACTTATTTTGTTTATCCAACGTCAACGAATACATCAGCAATGCGACTTTCACCAATCAGTATTGTTGTGTTTGCAGCAGAGACGTAGCAACCTCTAATATGTTCAAATGGAGAATCGATGAATTACAAAGCGACATCTTGAAACACGTGAAAAAATGGCTAAGCCTACAAGTAGAAAACCACTTCGAAGAACATGTTCTCTTAGAAGACATTCCCCAAGAATTTATCAATGACACAAAACATCAACTGGACGAATTAAATGGGTTGTTATTGGACAAACGAGGAGTATCAAATACTGCACGTACAATCTTCATTTGCAAAAACTGTAGTTCCACCTTGAAAAAAAACAAGATGCCAAAATTTGCACTCGCTAATGGTTGGTGGATTGAAAAAGTTCACGACATTTTGCCAAAGTTAACCATGGTTGAAAAAGCATTAATAGCAAGATACCGTTGTCGTGTCATGTTGTTCAAATTACGATATGTAAATAAGGGCGGAAAGGGACAACGCGCATTGAGAGGAAATTTGGTGAGTTTTGCTCAAAATCCAGGCCGTGCAGTCGAATTGTTGAACAAATTGCCACCTCCCTTAGATTCATTATCAGATATGGTCGTCGTCCACTTCGTCGGCACTTCACATCCATCCATTAATGTCATAAAAACATGTAATTTGCTATACGTACGTAGACTTGCTGTGACGACCTGGTTAACGTGGCTGAAAAACAATCACACGACTGATAGATCGGTTTCAAGCCAACACAGGTTGTCTTTTTAGGAAGATGAATGGCTCAAGAACTGGATTATGTAAGGCTTGACCCACGTCAACAAAAAATGAGGAATCATTATGTCAACAGGCAAATGCTTAAGACATGTATGGCTTGCTGTTTCAATTGCAATTTAAAGTACTATGTGCTTGGCTCTCGAGATTTATCTCCAGACCTGCAATCTGGTTTTTGAAATGATGTTACAATCGGCAAGTATGGTGGTGATCGTTGTATGTCAAACTATGGTGCTTTCATAATATGATTGACCAAGAATCCCACCCTCCCACCCTGTTTTTTCAGATACCCTGAAATGTAATGGGATATTCAAATGAGATGGTAAACATGGAAGTGGTTGTTAGATGGTGCCCTGTAAAGGGCTGCTTTGTCTTTCAATGACAATGACCTTAGTGGTCTTGTCCATGTCTTGACATGACATGTATATCTTCCCTCTCTTTATCTGATCAGTGTACTTAGTGGTTTTTGTACACACCATCTACCCTTCTCCTTTCCTCTTTCACCTTCTCATTCTGATGTACTGACGATATTTTTTGAGGAGCCTTGCACGCAGATAGGCAGCAAACACATTCCAAACTGGAATGATGAACTGAAAGCCTTGGGGTATGAATCCCCCTTGGCCACGTATGATCTTCTCCAGCAATAGTATGGTTGATTGATTGGGTATGAAAAGTAAGGCATCCTTGATGATACCTGAGCATCTAAAGGACTTTTGAATGCCGATATTATGAGCTAAGCCCTGGTAAGACAGCTTACGGGAGTATGTGTACACCTTATACTTGATCCGGTCAATGCACACTACTTTTGTTAGCTAGTCCCTTGTAGCCGATGCCTTATATCAGAATCAAATACCTTATGATTGAGTGACTACCAAGTCCTTTGATCAAGTGCTTCTATACTTCTCTTAGATATGGCTTCGCTCCTTGTGGCACCATAAAAAAATACCCAACTCTAATCTGTTGCTAGAAGATGTTTTGTCTATATCACAGGCATGGTACTACAGACCTGAGCTGTTGCTATATCTTGACAAGGTTCCTTGAACGAGGTTCCTTCCCTAGCCCGTTCTTCCCTGTGCGAGAGCTTATTGAGAAACTGAAAGGTATTTTCTAAAAACTTGTACCTATCCAGAGCTAAGTATACCACTGAACTCTCTGTTCTTTTCTCGCGATACTATACCAGTCTTGCTATGATACACTTTATGCCAATGTTTCATTCATGACCGGAGGAAGAGAGGATGTAGGATTCTACTCCCTTGGATAATATAATCTAAGGATAGAACTACATGGAAGAGGGGAAACCTTATGAGAAGGGGTTTGGTATGCACTCCCTTACGGGGTGAGTGCATACCACACTCACTCCGTAAGGTTTTGCCATGCCAGGGGATTGGCTGGTGGGTCCCTCTCTCTCCCTCTCTCCCTCTCCCTCTATAACTCTTTATGGTCCAGCAAGTAGCCTAGCATGACAGTTTTAAATACTTTTTCATGGCCTAAACCTGGTCATGATACACCTTGCTAGGTGTAGAGATATTCTTACTTAGATAAAACTAAGCAAGAAAGACACTTGTTGCTTGAAGGGCTTGGTTTTGGAGGTTATCTCCAGACCTGCAATCTGGTTATAGGGGAATTTTTTTGGATTTTCTAAGCTTGATGATTGATGGATGGTGCCACTGTTAAGTGGCTGATATGTCTGTTTATTCTTTTATGACAACAACCCTAGGGGTCCTATCTTTGTCTTGACATGACAAAAAGTATCTTCCCTCTCCCCCTCTGTCCCTCTGTCTCCCTCTGTCCTGTCATGGTTTTAGTCATGGTTAACTAGAATTACCTACTTCTAGTTAACTAGGACATTTTGGATATTTATATGTGCATTTTGTGTGTTGGGACTTCATTTGGTCTCATATGCCAAGTGAGGTGTCAAGCCTCACTTGGGACATGGGGAAGGGTTTTCCCCTTGTGAGGGTTGAGGAGGGCTCATCTTCTTGTAGTTGAGCCCAACAATTAGACTTGAGAATACCCTCGACATTGTATCAGAAAATGGATGTTGTCTTCAGGCCAACCGCACATCCGGCATTAACAACCTCCCTTTCCCTTTCCCATGTCTCTGCATAGATCATGCATACATCATTGCCTTGCTGTTAGCAAATGCTCCTGTACCTTGCATGTGACTACTTCATTTTACGTTTTGGCTCTCTCTCAAAGTTGAGGTCAGAGTACATAAGGATCTCACATTGGTCAATTGAAGATCTTCAACTAATATATCCGAGAGGCCACAGTCCTGAACATGACATACAAATTGCTTTGCAGCCAAACCGGGGTGGGGGAGGAGGAAAGAAAATAACTTGCGTTACTCTACTATTCTTACTATTGAGGTTACCTAGAAAATCACAGACCTAACCTGGTGGATGGGGTTTGATATCAGTATTAGGATATCAGTAGCTGGGAATTGCAGGTACCAAATGTTGGGGCAAGTAGTATAATACTGAGATACCCTTACCTCAACTGACCATCAAATACATTGTGCAAGTAAATGCATTCTACACTCACAAAAACTCTGTGAGCAAGTCAATAGCTCGTTTCACTTGTGCAATCAAAAAAGGAAAAAAAGTATGACGCCTCCCGAAAGAAACGTAACTTAGGAGTCACTTCACCCCCAAGGGCTACTGCCTTCCGCTAGGAAGGTGGACACCTTTATGACACACCAGACCGGGGTTTGAACCCACAACCACATCCAACGTGGTATGTGCCCATTACCACTGGGCTACATGCTGGTTGTCCTTGTGCAATCACTGTTTATGCAGCTGCAAAAAGGTTGACTTGTGGCCATCACTAATCAATTACGTAGGGTGGAATCATCTTATTACACTACAACAGATTGCGGCTTATACGACTCCCATGGTTACGCAGTCATGACAAATTTGTGGCAGAAATGCCATTTGCAGTAGTAAATGCCTTTGAAGTCATAACCAAGGTCTAGGGAAGTCGTATATGCGACTGCATGACTCCGGACTCTGTGCAACACAGGTCAGCGATGTTTGACAACGAATATTGCCATGGCGGATATGACTGCCAGTCACGGTCATGGCTACACTGGAATGACGTGTGCATATTGCGAGACAGACATATGACTTCATGACTCTCACTCTAATGCATTCTGCCAGATCATCACATGGATGGATGACAGGGTGATCCTATGAGAGAGAACAACTTCTGGGGTGTCTACATATGATTGGTTAAGTGGTTGAGATATTGTGGTGCGGGGGATGGAAGCGAATCTAACGGTTGCATACATAGCAGATTAGTAAGGCGTTTGGGTTGTGTGGAGAACAATTGAACACAACGAGTAGGCTAGAGAGGGGACAGTGCACTGCACTTTGTGTGTGAGTTTTTGTGTAAATGATAGCCGTGCATGACAGGAGTTTCTTTATCGCGGACAGGATCAAAAATGTGCCTCATACTACGAAACGACACACGATCACCTTAAGGCATTCGATTGGTAGGCACAGTCATGCAAAAAATTGATTTCTCTCATGCTCTTATGTTTCAAAAGATTACAGAACAGATGTATGTGGCCACTGAAGGGCACCCAAGATAACATCAAATTCAGTACACCGACAACGGAAAAAATCACATAACCGACTTTGAAACAGATCGCCCTGTGTGCGCCGTGTACAATTAGTGACCCCTCGGAGTCTGGCAGGATTGCCACCGTGCAACAATCGTAGCAGGCCGTTCGCGCGCTCGAGCACTTCGATTACTGGAATACACGCCTGGGGATACATTTGTTCACATCCACCCAATCGCACGCCAAAACATGGCCCAGCTAAAGAGAAAAATACTGGTTACGAATGTGAATGGCATTGAAATCAGGTAGAGTTGACAAGTACATACACTAAATCGAAGTGAATATGAGATGCACAAAACTCACAGGCTGAAACCAATAGGGCATGGGAGCTTCAGGAGGTGGTACCAACACCATAACCGTACAAAAGCGGGTACTTTTGGCCTTGGGCATCGAGTCTCTTGCTGCAAGCGGAAAGACAGAAGAAGTGAGGGACGGCCTCCCTCCTGTGGATCCCGCTCTCTCCCAGCCAACGAAGGACGAGTACACAAGCGTCTTTCACTCTCTTGCTGATGCGCAATGCTTCAGCTGCATGTGCAGCAGCGCGAATTTTGTGCTTTCGTTGTATTTCTGCCATGCTCCGATGCCATGAAGCAGTGTGGGGTGTCTGGCGTCGACGGCGCATGAGCACGCCCTTTGAATGCATAGCATTGGAAGAGACAAAAAGTGGGCTGCAAGCGAAGAGAGCGTCGACAGAGGAATGGACCGTCTTTGGCTACATTCGGAATTGGAGGGAAAGGCTCATATGTACCCAAAACTCCCGCCATCCTCACAAGCTTGCAACGGAACGGGGGAACGTTGCAAGGCTGAGGCTAGGATGGCGCATCAATGAGAGACGATTTCCACCTTCACGACAGACCAAGCCGCAGAAGGTGAGAAAATTGAAAAATGGTGAGTTCGTTGTCATTCAGGTCCTGCAGAAGGCCTGTAGCATACTCTGCAATGGGTTCCTGTAGGGCCTACATGTCAAACATTCTAGTGGGATCTCAATAAACAAATTTAAGTGAGCTTGCAGCTTTCCACATGGGCATGCTAGTTTCCACAGTGAACATTTTCAGTAAACCGCAGCCATACATTGCATGGCGGTTTCTTCAAAGAACAAATTGATACTTGCAGTATTTGTGGTATCCATGTGGGATAAGACAATTATGGGATGCAATCGACCATTTACACATTTGGTAGTTGCCATGGGGGGCTGGTCTAAGTAGGGGAGAGCCCATGAATTGAACTTCATGTATGGCAAAACAACTAAGAAAAGGTGAGATGGGAGTTCTCTCTCATGTGCCCAAGAAAATTGCAGTCTAAATGCCAGTGTGCAAAGAACCCATAGACAGAGCTAGGCCATCAGATACGGAACGATGAACCTCGTTTGGGGAAAAAATGTTTCATGATAATAACGACCAAGCTTAAAACAGCGGCATGTGTATTCATTGGTCCATAAATCCAGGAATATGGCCAGTAAGAGAACCACAAAATAACTTGTGGGATGGAATGTGAGCCTAGTAGAACACAAAGAGTTAGTGCCACCTCCTTCTTCAATTCCTCATGCTCGGTTGGATCAATCGATTTTGCACAGAGCTTGCGAAATACACGAGACACTCTTAGTATGGCATTGCGAACCCCTGGTGCCATTAACCCTCGTAGCGCAAGAGGGAGAATCTGTTGCATGAGCACATGATAATCGTGTGACTTCAATTGGCTCAACTTTTGTTTGACCACATGCTTTTTGAAAGCAGAGGCATAGCCAGTGGGCACTTTTAGATTGGTGATAATGTCCAGGATCACCCGCTGTTCTGGCTTTGTGAGCATATATGGCGCATCAGGCATTACCAATGTGTCGACTCTGGTGGGATGGCGTTGTAACCACAGAGGCCTGCGAATGCCCTGCAATTCCAGATCACGCCGAACTTTCATGGTGTCCTTTTATCCAAAGATAGTCTTCATTATGTTCTCCGTCACGTTCTTTTTACAATGCATGGTATCCAGAGTGTGGCGGATGAGAAGATGTTGCACCATGCGGTGTCACAAATTCAGTAAATTGCATGAATGTTGTAAACACTACAAGTGATGTTAAATATGGACTATTATGCACAAAGAAACCCCCAGAACATAGGTGTGATATTCCCACCTCCCAGTAAGGCAAGTTGAACAAAATGGACAGTCGTTTTACGCCATGGAGCTTGGAGGGATCGTCCTCTGCGCCTGCAGTCCCACCATCATCAAGAGGTTAGCTATTTCATGAGCATGAGCGGCATGAGCGGAGTAGCAAGACAATCGGTTTTCATGAGCAGAAGTACAGATTTCGAAAATAAAAAACATTATAAAACATTAATTTAATGCAATGTGTCAGAAAAAAAACAAATATATTATTCGGCACCTTGAAGGAAAAATTGTAGTTTTGAGAGTTGTGCTCATGATATTTCGTCTTCCGCTCATGCCAATTCCCAGCGACATGTGCAAAAATGGCGCCGAATTTCGCAGTAATAGGGTCCGTAACCGGAAAAATCCGTGACGTATTTCGCGGTAATAGGTCTATCTGGCGAAAAATGGTGCCGAATTCCGCGGCTATCGGTCCCCTCATGACAGGTGTGTAAGCCCAAAATTTGGAAATGTGGCGCCGAATTTCGGTACATGGTGTGCCGGGGATTGCACAGATGTTGGGCACTTCTGGGTCATGTAACTGGAAATTCGACGCCATTTTTCCAGACATCGTTCCCGTGCATGTTTGGACTTAGCCAGTTTTCGGCCCAAAATAGGGAAATTCGGCGCCATTTTTCCAGACACATCCAGACCAGTGCATGTTGGGACTTAGCCAGTTTTCGGCCCAAAATAGAGAAATTCGGCGCCATTTTTCCAGAAATGGCCCCACAACTGCTTCTGTTGTTGGATCTCAGTTTGAATGGAATATTGCCTCATTCCAGGAGTTTTGGGGTGCATTTCATTACACTGCAAAAAAAGTCTGATACATGAAAATGCAATTGAAAATATCCATATGGAGGATTCTCTTTGCCCCATCAATGATTTCTGGAATCCCTAAGGAGGAGTTTGTGCAGCTCGTTCACGCTCAACGCATCGGCTGTTGCCCTCTTCGAAGCAATGGCGTGTCCCGAAGGCCCTCTCGCAAGGCCGCCCGAGGAGGGAACTCGAAGAAGATATTACCGTCGACGTCTCCGGGAAGGCATGTAACCGATTTAATTGCGAATTTGCTGTAGTCCAGCCCGGCCAGCTCCGAGCGGTGTCCCTCCATGTGAAGCCCTCGCAGAATTTCAAGAATGGATCGAACTGCGGTGCTCGTGCTGGGAATATGACTCCCTCGTCCACTGACGTCCATTGAGGACTTGCCTGATCTCCAGGACGATCTCGGAACTTCCATGACCTCGTCTGAGTCGGACAGGTTGTGAACAACCCGGTTCTCGCTCATCTTCATTGATGGGTTCGGCTCTGGATTTACTTCGTTGCGGACTTCTCTCTTTGAGGTACCCACACTCTGATTCGCGGATTGTTTCGTGGAAGGCGCCAGGATAGAAGGTGCATTTGGCGGGCAAATGAAGTCCCCAACAGCCCTGTATATGACGCTGTCCGATGGTGGAACTCGTCATTCCCTGCCATCGCCGAAATCATCGTGGAGCACAACAATACTCTCGACAACAACGCCGTTTGAGTACTTATTTCCTCCTCCAAAAAAACCGACCCGGTTTCAGGTGGTATCGAACGCACAGATATTTCTCCATCACACGGCAGATGTCCCCTTTGCACGGAAATGAAGCTCTATGCTCGTGAGGAGGGCAGTACACTGTAGCGCTCGGGTTTTCCGCCATGGGAGATGTGCACACAAGACAGCCAGGATGGCGTGCGGGCAAGCTCCCTGGTAGAAGGGGGATGCAGCGATGGGAAGGAATGCAGTGCCGATTTGTCCGTGCGACGAAGCCTGATCCAAACCAGGGAGCCAACTATCTCAAAAATCCACCGTCAGAGTGTTAATGAACCTTGTCTCCGGAATGCGGCCCCTGGTCTTTGCGCAATAACTGCCAACGGTATGCAGTCAGAAAGTGGGGGGCCGTCCGGATGATGTCGGCTGAAGGGGAGAAGCCGACACCCGGGCGTCACATTACTACCCCCGGATGGAAATTCGGCACCGAGAATCGGACGAGAACGGAGGAGTCCCCTTCCCTTGCAAAGAGTAAGAAGCAGAAGGGGGCGAAAGCAAGGGCAGAGCAGTCACCAGCAAAACCCCTCCACCAGTTGAAGCTCAGTTCTTGCAGGAGTTTCAGAAGGAAACCGGGGGCAACTCTGCAGAAGCTCAGGCAGCTGCTTCGACGACGATCTCTAACACTCTTGTCCTGGTCGATCTTTCAGCGGATGAAGGTGTTGTTTCTTAACATGGGGAGCTCGACTTCTCCTACCTAGATTAGGACTTTCGTGACAATAGGGGAGGTATGGACGACTACATTCTCCCACATGATCTGCCCGGCTACATTCCCAAGAATACAGGCACGGCTCTGGGTGGTCCATCTGAACAGCCCCTTCTCCCACCCCCAAAAATGTCGTAGGAGGATTTTCATAGTGCAGAGAATCAAATGGTGGAGGAGACTCACAGCAGCATTGGCAGAGTTCTTAGGACCAAGGTCTTCCCTTGCACACTGCGAATTCCACTCTGTCGAATGGTCTCCCTCCTGATAGTGAGGCTTGCTCTCGCAAGGGATGTGGATAAGATGAAGTTTGCATTCCAAGAAGGCTATTGGCTGGGGTCTGCCGCCTTCTATGTTTCCATTGAGAATGAGGAAGGTGGATCGCATGCCCGACAGCAGAAGAGTTAGCAGCCTAGGATCCCCACTGCCACACTCGCAACACGGAATTCAAAAAAATGCTGAAGGATGATGCGGTGTTCGGTGGCCAGCCAAATCCCCTCTAACCCCTCTTACTATGAAAGCTGTGAAAACTGGCTCAGCAAAGAAGACACTCTTCAACCTCCCGGGGGCACCCGTGCGAGCTAGTGGAAATGAAGGGCAGGCCAAAGTTGGAGCCAAAAACAGTGATTCAGTGTGTGAATGAGAGTTTTTTGAGGGCATTGGATGGCCGGCCGGCCGCCAAGTTAGCACACATCAAGCAAATGGAAGGCCTGAAAGCCTGTAGACACTCCAGGATTTGTAGCCATGATGGATTTCTTTGCAATGACAAGTGAAGGGAAGAATTGCATGAGGCGTGGAAAACGGACCGACTGGTCATGTGATTTGATCATCTTTGGATATTCCAGATGGAGAGCCTCTGGAAGGACTGTATATTGTGCCCTCTTGGAGCAAGTATTTCTGAGGACTTTTGGAGAAAGGGTTTGGGCTAGCCTGCATGGTATTGGATGACAAAGGTTGTGTGGTGGTCCTTGCCAGCAAAGGAAAAACACAGAGGCGGGAATTGCCAAGTGGACCCGTAAGAGTGGCGTCCCAGTTCTGAGAAGATGTGGACCTGCATCAACTCATAGGCCTCGCTCCAAGGGAAACCAGATAATTACCGTACTGCCAAACAGAAACCGGTTGGCATTTGTAACTGTGGATTGGAATGCGGTGCCAAATTCTGCTTATGAATGGGGTCCATTGGATTTCGGCGGCACGGCATCCTTGCAAAGGAATCGCGGACGATGCTACAAGAACAGTATTTTGGCACTCAGGAGACTGTGTATGGAGATGAGAATGAGTTTGCAAACGCTACCCTTCATTGCTTATACTCCACAAGATATTTGATTTCCCCCCTTACAGGGACTTGCACGGATGAAGATTGGCTGCTCTATGAATGGAGCCGTTTTCAGTTTCCATCTGTGCCATGGAAACCATGCGCCGCTTTTCTCATCGGACTGTATGTACCCGGTGGAAATAAGGTGCCGCAATTGCTTTCACGGATCCTATGACCGCGGATAAGTACCCTATTCCTGTGGACAATCATTTCTGAAAAAAATTACTGCTTATGATTTTTTCGACAGTTACGAGTCTGCTCATGGCTCATGCCGCTCATGGCTCATGGCTCATGAAATAGCAGCCCCCGCTGTCAATGAAGAATGGGTAGGCGCTTAGAAAACCCCCAGGGAAAAGCACTCGGTGGATATATCTGCGGTGAGAGCAACCAGAAAATTAACACAAGCCAAAGACACCCATGACAGCAGCTACCATACCTTCGCAATAACAATGGACAAAACACACTCTAAGTGCATGCTGGACTCATCCTTGCGTCAATGAAAGCCTGATCCCAAGTCAGAAAAATCCTCCTTGACCCCCAACAATTGCTTTTTCTATCACCTCACCCACAGTGCCGACTGACCTTAATCAGGCTTGCGTCAACGCAAGCCTAATGCAGACCCGAAAGAAGACCCCTCCCTCACAGTCTGTGCACTCAGGATACCTGCAAACCATGTACTCCAAAGCCTCTCAACAGACCCCTCTCCCACACTCAGTTAAGCTCCATTACACCCACATTTCATGCTTGTGTCAATGCAAGCCTGATCCCTGCCCCAAGACATAGCAAAGACTGCAAGGCACGATGAGCGGGGTCTGCAGGCTTGCATTAACGCAAGCCCCAAGATAGGCAACTGAAAACAGCAGTCAAAAATCAAAATGCATGACAGACAAACCTGTATATGACTCGCTTCATCACCTGCTCCCCATTGTACTGCGCATCGAACAAGTTGGAGCGAGTTATGCCACCTTCCATGGCAAACTCCTGGAAGAACGCATGGTTCCAAACGATCCCTTTCCACCTCCTTATCCAGGTCTTGAATGACTCGACCACTCTGTTAGAATCTTCAGATGCGCTCAAACACTTTCAATCCAAGTATTGAGGGGACAAATGTATGCAGGAAGTCTTACCTGCGCCCAAAATGTGGCTTTGTGGAGCCACACGTCCCAAACTTGGTCACTGAAAGGGGTGACGACTCCAGTGGTGTTGTTCTCCCCCATGGGAAAACTATTTTCCTGGCGGAGAACAGCCTCAGAGTTCCAAATCTGAAGCCACCGCACTTTCACTCCAGGTTCCACCATGGCCATGGCAAGCCTGTGCAGCTTCTCCTGTGCAGCTTCTCCTGAGTCATTTTTGGCTTGGTTGTCTTGCTCCAATGAATGCGGACCTCTTCCAGAAACTGTGTGCCAAGACCAGGATCAGCTATGCGCAGCTATTTGGTGAACGCCGTCACCACCTTCCCGCGGAATTCGTTCACTCTCTGGAGTTTTGCCGTAGTACTCCGCTTTCCCCCGCTCTCCCGCATCAGCAATTTCTTGATACCCAACCCACAGACATCGTGAAAATGAGGTCAGTCACCAAATGCGGACAAGAAACCTGATTTGAAAGTCCATAGGGAATCAGGTTTGCGTCAACACAAGCCTGAGCCGGGGAATGCTTGCGCGTGAGCCTGGCTAGGATCACGCCACGTCAGCAATCATCCACGTGTGCAGGCCCTAATTCCGAGCTCCCCCCCCCCCCCCCCCCCCTATTACCGCGGATCGGTTGTCGCCTATGTCCTTATTTTTTGATCCCTCGTCATCCCCCCCACATGAATATTCTTTCCGACCGAGAACAATGGTAGGTTTGTGGATGGTTTAGGATCGAGGACATGAATTTTTAATGAGGAGATCGCCCGCTAGAGAATTGAATATTAACAACAAACCCCTTTTTTTGCAAAGTAGTTCATTCATTCCAACCCACAAACATTTTTCAATGTCGGAATCTGAAAACCTACCCCAGGCAATCCCTAACAGTACTTACAGGAACGCGCGAAGAACTTGAAAAATAGTTTGGGGATAGAACCAAAACCAAAACACATTTTATTAAGTCTCGGTACTTGAACCTCAAGAATTATTGGAGGTTTCAGAGGAACTACTTCCAGAGTCTGCAGTAATATCATCTATGAACACAGCAGCCCATCCGCGACGTTTTTTTTTCCGCGACCCCCATGGAGAGGCGAATACATTGTTTGTTGGGACAACACCCGTGCGCAAGCTTCCGCTCATCTCATGCACAACATGGAATCCCAATCAACCTTGCATTGACGCAAGGTTGAATTCCTCTGCTGAAACACCTGTCCATGGTATTTGATAACCTTAACTTTCCTACAATTGTATGGAAATCGGGGTATTTCTGTGGGACATTTCTAGCAATCAATACCGTCAAACAACGTTGCGTCAACACAAGGCTGTTTGTTGGTACAGTGTAAGCTCTAAACAACATTTCAAACAGACTCCAAACAGACTTTAAGTTCATCCTGGCAGCATTGGAACTGGAAACCACCAAAAAAACAGCCCAAGAACACATGAAAACCTACATAGCCTGGCCCTTCATCAACCTTGCGTTGACGCAAGGTTGATTTGCCTGTCATTTTTTGCCCTTTCACATGCAGAAAAACGACATCATTGGATACACCAGGTACATGAAAGTGAAACCAAAACAATGGGATACAAGCTTGCGTTAACGCAATGTTGCTCGGCTGCACGTCCAGAGCCTTCAGAGCTCCCTCAAAACCTCCAAATTCATAGTTTTACATGGAAAAAACGACACAAGAATACAGAAACATACACTTCAAGTACCATATTTGTTTCTTGGAGGTCACACCTGTACAACACTCGTTTCATTGCTTGCTCGTTGTTGTACTGGTTTTTGAATTCGTAGGACCTGGAGATTCCTTTGTCTCTCTCAAACTCCCTGAAGAAACAGTTGTTCTAGACAGCGAGCTTCCATCTCCTGATATAGGCCTCCAGTGTGATCCGGGGGCAAGTGTTCCAGATCTCCAACCACCTGATTTTGGTTGCATTGTCCACCATTGAAATGGAAAGGCGATGCAGTTTCTCTTGGGTCATCTCTGGCTTGGAGCCATACTTGTCATAATGTGCTTTCACCTGTTCCAAAAATTCCGTGCCAAGACTTGGATCTGCTATGCGGATTTGTTTGTCGAACGCACTCATGAGGTTTTTCCTTTGATTGTTCATCTCAAATTTCATAATGTCCTCAAGCCCAGTTGCAGACCTCTGCTCTTCTGTGTGGGAAGCATAGTACTCTGCTTTCGCCTTCAAACCAGTTTCTGCTATTTCTTGCTGCATACATTACAGGGAGAAAGAATCAAACACTGCCGTTTCTTGATAAAATTTGCAGTAACAACAATCAAACAGATGTCAAGAAGCTTACCATGTACATGTAGTCAAGAAAAGCCTCTCTTGTCAGGCTGTACCATGTGCTTGTCTTCTTTTCAGCACACCTCTTCATCTGCTGAGGACTGAGCACGCTCGTGAATGACTCCAGTGGCATCAGCCCTATCTTCTGGATACATAATAGAGTGTGGCAAAGATTTGTCGTCACATGGGAGGTTTCATTGGACCTGGAAAAACCTTCAACTCATAAGATGATTTCTAATTGTGCAAACGCAGATCGGAACGGGAACAATGTTGGTAACTTACTTGTTTATGTCGTGCATGGCTGTCAAGAGCTGCGTGACACGTCCTTTGTGGTCGAGTACCATGGAAACCACGCTCCAGTACCATTCGATCTTGTCCGAGTGCAAGCTTGAAATGTAATCCATCCAGGCAAGCAGTCTATGGTTCCCATCCCAGACAAAAACCATCTTTCCCATAAACGCTTTTGTGGAGGCCTTTTTGGACATCAAACTCCCTGTTTACATCCCGCCAGCATGCATCCCAACTTTGCTCTATGTCCTCTGTTACAAGACACTCCTCTCCTTTCGTGTTCACAGTGGATACATAGAACACTGCAGATCCCTTGACATAGCCGTGAACAAAATCGTTCTTCAACTTCGTGATGTTGTTCCTCAATGCGGGTCGAACCGCGGGCATGGAGATCATCTTGCATAGTGGGATAACCAGGTTTCCGCCGGGAACCTCCATCGACAGAATCACCTTCGAGGAGTTCACTTTCTGCCCACCCATAACCTCTTCGGCCTTGTCTTCATAGTGTCCCTCAAATGACTCTTCCTCACCATCACCTTCTGCCACTGCCGCATCACCCCCCACGGATTTCTTTTTTCTTTTCTTCTGCAGATAATGAATATCCTTGTGAGTGACAGATTGAGCTCCCATGGATCAACCTTGCGTTGACGCAAGGTTGATTGATGGGGATGTAGCTTAGTCTAAAATGCATACCGCAACAGTCCATTGAACCCACTAAATGCTTTGCGTTGACGCAGGGTTCTTTTGGGGGCTTTAGATAATCGACTTTCCCTACTTTGCGGTTCCTGGTGCGAGACTTCGGATGCTAGGAGTGGCATCAAAATCAGCCTCGCGTCAACACAAGGTTGATTCAAGTGCTGAATCTGCTTCATGTCACCTTCATAAACATACACTTTGGAGGTCAACATCAACCTTGCATTGACGCAAGGTTGATGCCGAGCTCTCAGATTGGTGTTCAACAAACAAAAAAATCAGATGGAAAAGCACATTGCAACTTATGGTTTCTTCTTGGCACTTGATGATGCACCGGGAGCATTCAACAGTTCCATGGCTGCCAGGCGTTTAGGGTTGGTGGGAATGAACAAAAAAGGCACACGAATCAACCTTGCGTCAACGCAAGGTTGATTCGAGTGCAGCATCTGCACTCGTTTCATGCCCAGAACATACACTTTGGAGGTCGACATCAACCTTGCAGAATCGGGTTTTGGCGTTCGTCCTCATCTCCGCCAGAGGTTTCTTCTCCCATTCTAAGTTTCCGTCTCGCCTTCCTCATCCTCTCCTTAGCGCGTACCCTTTGCTTGTTTGATGTGAAGTAAAGTATTCTTTGACGTTTTCTTCTCCCTCGGGATGTGGTCACTGTCTCTACAGAATCCAGGGTTGCAAGGACAATAAGGAGAAGAAGGAAAAAAGGGGGCTACGGTGGATTCACCGCAAGGCCTTCCACACCAAGATGATCGCTCGGAACGACCTGTGCGCCACATGCTCATTCCACATGCATGGCGAACACGTGCCCATCTAACCGTTATGAAAATCTCCGGAAATCATTTTTTTCTCATCCACCGAAATTCGTTCGGGTCCACCTCTCATCCGAAAAAGTTCATTGTTGAGTAATAGCTTTTGGGATGTTTCAGAAGAATGTGAAGTATGTACAGTTGTACAGTGGTGCAGGTGCCGTTAAAATTGAATGGAAATAGGCATCTCATCTGGAATCTTTGACATGACAGGCAAATGGCGGCTCTGTCAGTCAATCTTACTGAGTTGGTTGTCCAATGCACTGGTGGGGCACCTGTGAGAAAACAGTTGGATTCTTTGATTAGGGCTGACATTATCCACTCCGCATTTGGACACTCTACGACCATCCACTTGGTTCGCATGGGGACACATTTCTATGATGTGCCAAACCGCGCTAGGAGACCTGCAAGCGGGAGCGACACCTGCAATTGTGTGTAAGGACGTCTTCTATATAGCCAAAAAACTGCACTCTAGTACAACCTGCAATCAGAAGCAACGTCGGACTGTGAACTGTGCGTTTTGAAGCAATATTGACAGATGGCCTCCCAGCCCATGGGCTCCCTTGACGCGGACTTCTTCAGTGAGGACCACCCTGTCCCCTTTTCTTACGAGGTGGAAGATGACGGTTTTGCGGTGGTGCATGAACACGTGCTCGCAACGTAGTTTCGGTTGGAAAATGGAACTCTATTCCTTGAAAGGGAAGTGTACGATGCCAATGGAAAACTGCTCAAGTACTCGTTCCAGAAACCTTCGCATATTGCACCAACCACACAATGGAGAGTGACTCCAGGCAAATACAGGGTGCTCAGTGCTCCTTGGAGACAGTCTGCAGGATCGTTCGTTACTCTTGGCACGGCAGCATCAGTGGCCCAGGAGAAAACACCCGTGGTTGTCGAGAAGGAGTCAAGTACCGTTAACACTGTAGTTGAGCTTTCAGACTCATCCTCCGATGACGCCTGTGAAATACCGCCGGTGGATCAGCCATGTCCACATCAGGAAGCAGATGTGGAGGAGATCACCAGTGTCATTCCTAAACTGAAAGCCATGGGTGGGATGGCAGGATTCAAGAGTGAGTTGAGGGGGATTGACTGGAGCACTTTCAATGTTTAGAGGGTGGCATTCTTGCCGGAATCTTTTGATGGTAAAATTGTTTTCGAGCTGCCTCCTCCTGGTCGCGTGGGGGGCATTTCCAGTCTCATGGAAGGAATGGACAAAAAGCACGATGGGCACCCTTGGTGCCGCACAAAAACCTCCAATATTCACAACCACAACAACCTCATATTCAGGCGAACAGTCTGTAATGGGCACCTGAAATGCGAGAACATGAAATGCAAACACTTTGCATTGTCGGGTGTGCAAAACCAAAGCGAATAGGATGGTGTCAGTGAGAATCCATTCAAGCCTGGTATGACACCACCATATAGTAACACTTTTGTGTGCAAGTTCTGTAGGGTACCACCTTGCCTCCTTACAATGTGTGGCGCCAGAATGTACTATGTGGTGCATCGATTCAAAACCTTGACTAGAGCCTGTGTCCATTTCGGTTTTCACAACCACCCTGTGTCCAAGGGGGATTACAGGGAGAGCGTTGAGACAGTCTTGCGTCTGATAAGGCAAGAGTTGGATACCAATCCAACTGGAACCACATCTGCAATTGCCATGGGGGCGAGCAAGTCCTTTCTGGAAAGCCGTATTTTATGTGCATCGGATTCGGTTGGAGGAAAATTGGAGGGACCAGCTTTGGACACTGTTATGGACCATTTCTCAACTTTGATTTCTCCAAACGTTAGGAATCAGGTGAACGCTTTAAGAATGGGCTCTGGGAGCCCAGGTTATATGGACAATATTATGGATTTGAAGAAAATGAGCATGTACGACTACATCCAAGACAACGTTTTCCCGGGGCAAGGAGCCAGGAAAGTGTTCCTGTTCAAAATGTCCACAAAAGGTGAGGGCAGCACAGTCAGCCTGGTTAAACGTATGCAGAAGGGTGACGATCTTGGCAACTGCTTCCTTATGTTCGATCACATCAAGAGGGTTAATGTCGCGCACCTCACTTCGATAAGCTCCCCTTCAAGTCATAGTTACTCGCTTTGATGCGCGCGCCTGACTCCCAACCTGGCCACCCGGGCCAACTTGGAGCTTCGGCTGCTCACCGGGACATAACGGTCCCCCTTCGCTTCCCACTAAACCCTCCACCTATTTGGGACTAGGAGAATTCCCTTTGGTAGATGGCAGTCCGGAACAGCTCCCCACTCTTTGGTCGCTTTCCGGCTCGCTCGCTTACTCACTAGTTTTTGGTCACCAACGGGCTTGCACCGTTCTCGGGGTCACTACTCCCCTTATATATACTTCTGTAGCTGTCCGCGGGGGTTTCACAACCAGCCATGCCATTTTATGGCGAACCACCACGAAAACCCTCGACTCCCGGTGATGAGTCGCGGTGAGTCTTGGCCCACTCACTACGGCCCCTATGGACCGTGATGAGTCCCAAGACTCCCCACGACTCCCACGAGGTCTCCGCCCCCATGGTGAGTCCTATGCCACCCCCACTAAGTCCCGCTAAGCTACCACCACCCCTTGTGGAGCCACCCCCACCGCAACACGGTGTGCGGGGCTCCACCTAGTGAGCGCCTCCGCCTCCTTGGGTGCCTTGAGCACTCAAGGGTGCTTCAGCCCCCCATACCTATCGCTGCCGCTGCCCCACCACAGCACCCCTTCATACCCCTGCCTCAAGGCAAAGGGCCGCGACACACACCCTACCAATAGGGAGTCGATGTCCTCATCGACTTGTTCATTTTGTAGAAACGAACTTCCAAGTTGTGGCGTCCCACATCAAGGAGTTTGTTTCCGTACCATGGCGTCCCATGGCAAAGAACCAAACCCCACACTTGACTCTACTCTCCACTAGCTAGTTCGGCCGACTTCCTCCAAGTCCCGGCCAAGGGTGGAGCCTCTCCAGCTCCTCCCAGTGCACTCTTCTTGGCCTACTTCAAGGCCAAGGAACGATCCTCCCCGAGGATCGAATCGCCTTACTGCAACAACATTGCTTGCGATCGCTCATGATGCCGCTTTTGGCATCACCTTGAGCAAGGGTTCACCTGGAACCCTCTTTGACTAGGAAGATAACCTTGAACCAACCGTGCGCCCCAATCACTACAATTGGGTCCGCCTTGGAATGTTGGCCTGAGGTACGGGAACACGCCGAAGCCGCACTACGACTTCGTCCCGAGGCTACACGATTATAGTACGTGAACGGAAGCACGTAGCTTCCGCGTAGCCCGCACTACAAGACAACTCCCTCGGTAGCGCAATTATAGTACGCGCACGCGCCAGGTGCGCACTAGCACGTGAACTCCCAAAGAAGGCGCAAGTTTCTTTGCCCCTTGGATGGGAGTCACCCGATTTTGGCACTGCGCAAACACACGATTAACCCAATTTACCTCTCCCGCTTTTGTAAGTAGCATGCCTTCTACACACTAGCCAACCATACCATGCATCGCCATTCCAAACAAAATAGGAAGCACAACATTTTGAAACATTTCATTTAAAGCAAATTTTGTACAATACAAGTTTTTGCAATTGGATTCATGAGCTAGCTAAGCCGGGCTAAGCATGCATTTCCTCCCCACGCTCCAAGGTTGATGTCCCCATCAACGCTTCTTCTTCCGCTTTTGAGGTCGCCCTTTGAAAGCTGCAACCGCCTCGGATGCGTTTCCCATTTCTGAGGCACACACCCAAGATGCCTCCACATGATGATAGCCCTTCCATTTGACGAGATACTCCGTTTCTCGGTTCCTGAACCTCCTCGACTTAAGTATTGCCTCCACCTCGTACTCAGGTTCATTTTCATGATCCAACAGCATAGGTGGTGGACGCAACACTTGATGCCGATTCGGACGCGCTTCATCTTTGAAGTAAGGCTTCAAAAGGGATACATGGAATACTGGGTGCACCTTACTGTTTGCCGGCAGCTCCAATTCATACACATCCTCATTCATAACCTTCCGAATGCGAAAGGGTCCCGCATACGGAGGTACGAACTTCGGACTCACTTCCGGAGGTAGTCGGAAATTCTTGATGTTCAACCAGACCTCTGTGCCTGCCTCAAACTTCACTTCCCTCCGCTTCCGATTCGCCTGCCTTTCATACCGTTTCCTAGCTTTGGCAATATTGTACTTTGCGAGCTTCAACAAACGCTCGCGTTCTTCCAGTACCGCCGCTACTGCCGGTTCCTCAACGTCCTGGGCGGCCCAACTTGTCGGCACCAGAGGTGCTTTTCCATAGACCAATACGAAAGGGGAAACTCCCGTTGCGGAGTGTTCTGTGTTATTATAACAGAACTCTGCCGCGTCTAAGTGTTCCACCCAGTCTGTTTGGTCTGCCGACACGTAATTCCGCAAGATCTGCTTCACTACGGAATTCACCCTTTCTGTTTGGCCGTCGGTCGTAGGTCGGAAGGCGGTGCTCATCTTCAGCCTTGTCCCCATCTTCTTCCAAAGTGCCCTCCAAAATTTACTCATAAACTTTGGATCGCGGTCCGAGACAATATCCTTCGGGACTCCATGATGTTTTAAGACGTGGGCGAAGTAAAGTCGCCCCTGTCTCCTGCGCCGTTGCCGTCTCCTTGGTGGGGATGAAATGGCCCATTTTACTGAACCTATCCACCACCACCATGATTGCATCGAATCCTTTTGACAGCGGCATAGCAGTCATGAAATCCCAAGTCCCCTCTGGAATTGGCAAGGGTTGTAACAGCCCCGCTTGCTTTTTGTACTCGCTCCGGTTTTGTTGGCATGTGGTGCATGTCTTGACATACTCCTCTGCCTCCTCCCTCAGTTTGGGCCAGAAATACTCTTTCTTCAAGAGTGACCAGTGCGCTTGGCTCCGCCGTGGCCCGCAAGCGGGCTATCATGGCATTCTCTCAAGAGGCTATCTCTGATCCCTCCCTTCGGCACGTAGAGACGTTTTTGCTTATACCAGAGCAATCCATTTTTGCAAGTGGAACTGCAATTTACCCCCCATCCTCAAGTCCTGCATCGCGGACTTTGCCAGCTCATCCTTCCGGCAAGCCTTTCCGGATCTTCTTTTGGAGCGCCGTCTCGCCCTTGTACACCAACAAGAGCTGCTGCTTTCTACTTAAAGCATCGGCCACCACGTTGTCTCGTCCCGGTTTGTACTGGATATCCACGTCAAACACCGCCAAAGTATCTTGCCACCTAAGTTGTTTTGGGGACAACTTGGGCTGCGTGGCAAAATACTTCACCGTGACATTGTCCGTGAACACCTTCACTGGGTTGGAACCAACATAGTGGCGCCAAAGCTCGAGGCAATGCACCACCGCCTTCATATCTTTTTTGTGCGTCGGCCACCGTCGCTCCACTTCATTCAGTTTCTTACTTTCGTAAGCCACTGGACGTCCATCTTGCATAAGTACACCCCAATCACGAAGTCCGACGCATCTGTATGAATCTCAAATGGACGATCGAACTCCGGGATTTTCAAGACTGGAGCTTCCGCCATCCGCTGCTTCAATTCAGCAAAAGCTTGGCCACAAAATGTATTCCATTCTTTGGATTTACACAGAAGGTCGACAACGGCCCCGCGATCTTGGCGAAATTTCTCACATACTTCCGGTAATAGGAGGCGAATCCTAGGAAGGATCGCACTCCCGGGACCGAAGTCGGAGGCTCCCAAGTCCAAGATCGCCCTCACCTTTCTGTCATCCATTTTGATCCCATCCTGTGTAATCACATGCCCCAGGAACTCCACTTCTGTGACCCCGAATTCGCACTTTGAAGCTTTGGCATACAGCTTCCCTTCTCGCAATTTTTGGAACACCCTTTTAGGTGCTCCAGGTGTTCTTCCTTTGTTTTCGAGTACACCAAGATGTCGTCGATGTACACGATCACAAAGTCATCCAACCACTCCTGGAAAAGGCTGTTCATTAGCGTGCTAAATGTCGCTAGTGCATTGGTGAGCCCAAAAGGCATCACCAAGAACTCATATGAACCATACCTTGTCCTACACGCGGTCTTCTCCTCATCTCCTTCCGCCACCCGAATTTGATGATAGCCGGAGCGCAAGTCGATCCGGCTGAAATACTTCGCTCTCCTGCCAACCGATCGAAGAGGTCGTCATCCTTGGCAAAGGGTACCGGTTTTGATAGTCACCTTATTCAGAGCCCTGTAATCGACACACATCCGCAGCGTCCATCCTTCTTGTCTGCAATAGCACCGGGGCTCCGTAAGGTGACTTACTCGGCCGGATGTACCCCCTTTGACATTAGATCCTTGAGCTGAGTCTTCAGCTCGACCAACTCTTTGTGGCTCAACCGGTAGGGCGCCTTGGCAGGCGGTTCCGATCCCGATATCACCTCAATCTTGTGGTCAACTCCTCTTCGCGGTGGCAAGCCGCTTGGTAAATCCTCCGGCATCACATCCTGGTATTTTCTCCAAAATCCCCTTGATCCAATCTGGGCTCGGCTCCCCATCGCCTTCTCCTTTCACACTTCTCTAATGTAAAGCAAAAATTGGGCTCGTGTGCCTCCTCCACGGCCCACTCCTTTGCTGACAGAAGGTTTTATCGCCCTCCCACGGATTTGGGCGTTTCCGACACTCGTAAACCTCGCCACCATTCCCACATGGCAGCGTGACTACTCTCTTGCGGCCATCTATGACCGCTCCGGATTTGCTCAAAAAGATCATCCCCAAATGAGATCCACTCCATCGATCTCGCAGATGGTGAAGTTCTCACGTCCCTCCCAACTCCCAGTTGAAGAGGAACATCAAACGCCAACCTTGTCGCCAACTGTGGTTCTCCTTTGGCAGAACGCACCTCAATAGAGGCCCCCACGTCACTTGTCGGGAGTCCCAACTTTCGCGCCGCCGCCGGCGTCATAAAGGAGTGCGACGCTCCTGTGTCCACGAACAACGACACGTTAGTTCCGGATATTATCCATCCACGAACAATAACTGACTCCCTTTACGCAGGGCACCAATTTCCTGATACAACTCACAAGAATAGTTGCCTACCTTGCAAGTCCTGGCGACCACCGCTTCCACCAAGCGACTGATGGTATCTTCCGACAGCTCCCTGGTTGCCCGAGTCATGTTCAATTGTCGGGTTTTGTGCACTTCTTGGCCATGTGCCCGGGCTCCCCGCAATTGAATCACACACTCCATCAAAGGTCGCCTTCTGTCCGCCATAAGCCGCTCCACCCGCTTTTCCTTTCGAAGCACCGGGTGCCGCCGCCTTGACGTGTGAAGGCCCTCCCTTTGATTTCCACATGCCATTGTCGCCGCGTGGCCTATCCCACTTCTTTTCCGTCGGAGGAGTCACCTTCCCGCCAGGTTTTCTTGTGGTTCAGCTCCGTACGGCCTTGTCTCTCACCCCTAGGGATATCCGAGAAACATTCAGCCCTCTCAATTGGTTCAAAGTCTTGGGTGGCTTCTCCTCCAACTTCCGCCTGGCCCATGGGGCCAGTCCCGCCACAAAGTTGAAGACCATTTCTGGTTTTGCCATGTCCGCGACTTCGAGCAACAGCACATTGAAAGCCTGGACATACCCCGAATGTCATCTGTTTGCTTCAAATTCCTCATCTTGTCCCGGGCAAGCCAGGACGCATTGAGGGGCACAAACTGTCTCTTCATCAATTCCTTGAACCCACTCCAGTCCAAGGTTTCTGGGCTTGGACCTCGGTCGTGAAGGCATTTCTGCCACCATTGTTGAGCATAGCCCCTCAAATAGGTGGGAGCCACTTCCACCCGATCCTCGTCACTCAACTTGGCCGCCCGGAAGTACTGCTCTAGCTCCAGGAGCCAGGTGTTGAGTGCCTTCTGATTTCGGATGCCCTCGAAGGTGCCGGGTTCCTTAGGCTTCACCTTAAACTTTGCCTTAGTGGAAGTGGCATTAGCCGCCTTCAACACGTCTTTCAACGTCCCGCCAAACTGCGCCAACAACCCTTCCCAAAAGGCTGCCGGCATGGGAGGCATCTGTTGGTGGGTCGGAGCTCTCACGGATTCCTCGGGCTCCGACTCCTCAGATTCCTCCCGCTCTTGAGCGGCCTCGCTTTCAGAAACCTGCGTTGCTTCCTCAAACGGCCGCTTCGGTGACACGTCGCCCCCATCGGGCTCACTAGGATCATCATCTTTTGGGCCGTTCCGCTTTCGCTTTGGCTTGCCCGACCCCATGATGAGGCCAATCCCAAGGACGATTGCGTACTGAACTCTAAGCTCTGATACCAAGTGTCGCGCACCTCACTTCGATAAGCTCCCCTTCAAGTCATAGTTACTCGCTTTGATGCGCGCGCCTGACTCCCAACCTGGCCGCCTGGGCCAACTTGGAGCTTCGGCTGCTCACCGGGACATAACGGTCCCCCTTTGCTTCCCACTAAACCCTCCACCTATTTGGGACTAGGAGAATTCCCTTTGGTAGATGGCAGTCCGGAACAGCTCCCCACTCTTTGGTCGCTTTCCGGCTCGCTCGCTTACTCACTAGTTTTTGGTCACCAACGGGCTTGCACCGTTCTCGGGGTCACTACTCCCCTTATATATACTTCTATAGCTGTCCGCGGGGGTTTCACAACCAGCCATGCCATTTTATGGCGAACCACCACGAAAACCCTCGACTCCCGGTGATGAGTCGCGGTGAGTCTTGGCCCACTCACTACGGCCCCTATGGACCGTGATGAGTCCCAAGACTCCCCACGACTCCCACCACGAGGTCTCCGCCCCCATGGTGAGTCCTATGCCACCCCCACTAAGTCCCGCTAAGCTACCACCACCCCTTGTGGAGCCACCCCCACCGCAACCCGGTGTGCGGGGCTCCACCTAGTGAGCGCCTCCGCCTCCTTGGGTGCCTTGAGCACTCAAGGGTGCTTCAGCCCCCCATACCTATCGCTGCCGCTGCCCCCACTGCAACCCCTCATGTGTCCCGACCCCCTTGCCCTCAAGGCAAAGGGCCGCGACAGTTAAAGACTGGACCACAATGGCATGTCATGTTTACGACCCTGTGTACCAGCGTGTCATGACAATTGCAGTGTGTGACATGCAGTCAGAGGACACAGATTCACAGCAGCTCATGTGGGAAGCTCTCATTCGTGTTATGGCCTCCAATGGTCTCCCATCTCCCAATTTTGTTGGTTTCATGGCCGACAGTGCTCAAGCTAACTTCAACGCTGTCCGCATTGTATTCGGGACGGGAGATCCAAAAGTGCCAATGTCTGGAAGACAACGTACGTGTCTTTTCCATTGGACACAATCCTTGGACAAACACACAAAGGCAGACATTAAGCCAGATATGCAGAGTATGCATCATCAACTGTGCAAACAGTACAAAGAAGCCAAAACTATAGGGGAAGCAAATACATTGTTCCAGACAATTCGTGCCTGGTGGTACTCATCTGGAGCGGCATCGGAGGACAACATGAGGGCATTGGAAAACTGGTTCACATTTTGGCACTTCCGTTACCGACAATGGGGAGCGGCCATGACAACGGTGAGCGGTTTGCATTCACCTTCCTTTGGGTGCTTCGGATATATCTTTCAGGGTCCCATCCTAATATTGGCTTTGTGTTTTTTTGCCTTGCAGCATATGTCCATTGAGGAGATGGCGGACATGCCGTCTTGCAATCTAGCGGAGATAGTGCACAATGCCTGGTTGCAGCAATCCGGCAAAAAGGGAAGAGATTTGTATGCGGCTACGGCCGATGACCTTATCCGTGCTCTGCAGCAGCAAACCAGATACATGTCATTCTCGAGGGGTGGCCTTGGAGGCAAAGGCCCGGACAGGAGCGAGTTGATGTTGCGGGCAGCCAGAAGATCGGGGGATCCCAGCAAAATAGCGCGGGCAGTGAGCATATGTGCAGATGGCACCCTTCTCGTGGGAAGAGTTCCCCATCTGGAAGGCAAAGAGAGATTCGGGTCTTGCAAACGGAAATTGGATACCCCTCCCGGATCGGATGCAGATTCCCATAGGGCGGATAGGGTCAACTTCTCAACGCCACGTGTTCCCTTGGATCAGAGATGGAATTGCGGAACATCCACAGGTGAGGGCCATTCTGCCCCAGACCGGACCCCTGCATCAAGCACTGTCACTACAATGGTTGAAGACCAGAGCGTGGTGCCGCATGTAATAGAGTCCATGTGCTTGGACGAGGTTTGGCATATAGAACGCACAAGTGCTGGATCACGTGTGAAATGCGCGGCGATCAGGGCCACCAATCATGAAAAATGTACATCATTAATATCCAGAGGGAAAGAACGCACTGCAGCTCCTACATTCACTGGTTTGTTTCTCCCTTATGGCCAAGGAGAGGCAAAGAACCACAAGTTCTGGTTTTGCGCTGACGATTGCGGGAGATGTGTGCGTGGGACAGTGAGGTCCTTCGTGGTGAGGAAACCTACTCCACCAACCGTGTGGCCTGTGAAGATGGGCACAGGTCTCACTCACCAAGTGATCGCAATGCTGGAAGAGGCGGGTTTCTCCCTAGCCAGACATTCCATTACACGTGAAGGTGCTTCAAGTACAAGCGGTTCACGGGTACCTCCGCCTGATGCTCACTTGTGGCCAACCAGACGGAATGGGAAGCTGGTTCGACGATTCCCTCCAACCGCAGAACACTATGGCAAAATCGAGTCCGCGAGAAAGCTTCACGCTCGTGTTGCGGGAACAATGGAAGTGCCTGATCCAGGGTATGGTCGGGTCTTCCCCATGATCTCATCCGCATCTGCGCTGCAGGACAAGACGTACGACATCACTGTTTCCAATTTTCCCAATTGTACCTGTCCTGATTTTGTTGGTATGCTTTCAAGTAGTTTGGGAAAGAAAGGGAAGTTCATACTGTGCAAACACCTTTACTTCGTCTTCTTGAGAAGGATGGTTTGTGATCCAAAGTGGGATTTCTTCATTCACGAAGCCACTATGAGTTTCAACGAAGTCAACACACTTCTACAGCATGATACAAGCCCATAGAAAGCATGCACTTGACACTCCAAAATCTGTGTTTTCCTTGACTACAACTTGTAATGGAATGACTATTCAAGTCTAGTGTCTCTCAATGTATGTCGTCTAACATCTTTGCTATGCATGGGTCAATGCATTTGTCGCATTGGTTTGTCATTCTGTTTTCATTAGCAAGCACAAGAAACTACCTTCAGATAGACAGATGATCAAATCAACCTCGTGTTAACACGAGGTTTACTTGGAGTTTTCCAAATCCCCCTTGTGCCGACACAAGGTTGATTTTAGTTCTAAGAAAACAACATCGTGTCAACACGAGGTTGATTTTAGTTCTAGGAAAACAACCTCGTGTTAACACAACGTTCATTTCAGTTCTAGGAAATGAAGCTCCTGTTAACAGAAGGTTGAACTCCAGGAAAGCCCGAAATCCTTCCTCCGTTTCACCTTCATGTGGTGAAATCAGCAGTTGGGGGCCCCACGGTTATAGGCCCACCTTCTTTGTGGTGACGTGGCATGACCTAGACCAGGCTCATGCCACGTCAGCATCAGCGCCACGTCAGCTACGTGAGCGTAGGCTCACGCCACATCATCATTGTGTGAGCATACGCTCACACGCTCACGCGGTAGCGTCGTTGGCCTGAGCTTGTGCAGGTCTAGAATGAAAACAAACTCTCAAATGCAGGACTTACCGTGTACAAGTATTCCGAGAACGCATCCCTGGTGAGTGTGTACCATGTTTTTGCCCTTTTAGAGGTCTCGCATTTCTTGAAGGCCTCAGAGGTCAGAATAGTCTTGAAGCTGGACAATGGCATCCTTCCCAGCTTTTGCATCCTGAAGAGTGTGTGCACCAAATTTGTTGTGACATGGGAAGACTCTGTCTGCCTGCAAAATCAAACCCAGTGTGAAACAAAGACACAAAGGGCCTCATGACAATGAAATGAAGGTGAAGTTTAGGCAGAAGCTGGTGATGAATTAAGAACACTCACTTGTTGATATCATGCATGGCTGTTAGTAGCTGGGTGATGTTCCCCCTCAGATCCGAAACGCATGCCGCAACCGAGTAGTGCCATTCTTTCTCCTCTAGATGCATGGACTCGATGTACTCCATCCGTGCAAGCAAGTGGTGGTTTCCGTCCCACACAAAGAACATCTTGTTACTATACACCTGCAACTCGAGACTCCTGGACAGATACTGCTCGAACTCCAAATTGACTTCCCTCCAATAGTCATCCCACTTATCCATGATCTCCTCGTCAACCACTCTCTCGTTCCCATTGGAATCTCCTACAGAAATGTAAAAAATTGGGGTTCCAAACACATACCCGTGCACAAAATCTCCCTGGAGCTTCCTGATATCTCCCGTCAGGGCAGGGCAAACAACGGGCATTGAAATCATCCTGCAAAGGGGTATCATAATGTTTGCCTCCATAACCATCATGGACCGGATTACCTGTCGTGATTTCACCTTGGACCCCGCCATAATCTTGATGGCTCTGCCCTTGTAATCCAAATCAGTGTCCTGCACTTCTGTCTGGACGGCAGCCGCCACAACAAGTTCTTTGCCCTTCCTCCTCTTCTTCTGCTCACCACAAGAAATAGGAGATACAGGTGTGAGCATTCCAATTGAAATGTGGGTGCCTTTGAGCCCTCAATATCAGGCTTGCGTCAACGCAAGCATAACATGGAGGTCTTGCAAGCACCCACATCCAAAGCACAAACCGAATGCGGAAGTCCTGGAAACGGGGCATTTGCAGCCTCCAGTTTCCATGGGCGTCAATGCAAGCATGCTTTGGACCTCAAACATGCACTCTCCCATAAGACATTTCTCCTATCTTACGCACACATTACGACTCCCATACAAGCTTTGCCACAAAACTCATGGGCTCCTGCAGAGGATTTCAGAGCCTCCATTTCAGGCTTGCGTCAACGCAAGCCTGGTATGGAGGTCTGAAAACCTCAGTGTTTATTCACAGTCATTGTAAGAGGGAGCCCTGCCTTCATAGCAGACAACCGAGGAGATTCACAACAATGGAGGAACTTGAAGCTGCCAAAGAGCTCCACATGATCAGGCTTGCGTCACCGCAAGCCTGTTCTGGAGGTCTCTCAAACATGGCCTTGTGCTCTCTCTAGCTCCGAAATGCATGCGGGATGTGTTTCAATAGAGATCGCGTTTCAGGGTTTTGTTGACACAACCCTGGACAGTGTTCTCACAAACAAAAGTAAGGTGTAGAAACAAACCTATGTCGGGTTCTCTCCTGGGCCTGATGGTCCTGATCCGTCCCTTTTGCTGCCCTTCTCCATCGCCGCCACCTGGTTTCGGAGAGGCTGCATGCGAGTAGGATGGTCAGACCTCAAGGAAAGGGAAAGCAGTGGTTGAACTGGAGAAAAAGGGTGTAGGGTCTTTTCACTATGATTGCTATGGCTTCTTCTTGTGCCTCTCGCAGTGAATGGAGTGGAGAAGAACTGAAATCATCGGGTGCCAACAAGCTTAGGGTTCCTTTATCATCCACCTGCTCGTCGTCGGTCTGAGTTGCTCGCCTCCGCATTATCGTCACCAGCCACAAAAGATGCCCATGTAAGCGAGGGACGCACAGAGACGGTGGATCCCTCCAAGACACCACAAACAGGCAGTAACACACCGGTTACACCATCGCGGGTGGGAGCAACCCACCAAATTACCCATACGGTGGAGACTGGAGGAGGGGAAACAACACCACAAAGAGCACGGATTGTGGAAGTTCGAGGTGAAGCCGGGGAGAGGGCAGTAGAGACGGGGAGAGTGCTCGAGGTGGTTCCGGCGGTGGTTGACCATGTTGAGGACGACGAGAGGGAGCTTTCTGACCAGGATGACATCCTCCCGGACATCCCCAGGCCCCAAACCCGGAGCATACAGGCTGGATTTGGCGGTCCGGGTGGGCTGCCGGAGAACCCCCCTGCAACAGACGTCATGTCGGAGGCAGATATGAAGTTGGGTGCTGCCAAGATGTTGGAGGCAACCCACAGCAACATTGGCAGGGTCCTGGGGGGCACGGTGTACCCGGCCAAGCTTCGGATTCCCCTTTGCCACTTGGTTTCATTGCAGGTGGTGAGACCTGCCCTCCCAGGTGATATCGACAAGCTGAAATTCTCTTTCCGGGAGGGATATCGAATGGGGTCTGCTGCGTTTTACGTTTCCATGGAGAACGACCACGGAGCTTCTCGTGCCCACACTTCCGATGAGGTGGACAAATGGGGTCCCCATTGGCAAAGGCGAAATGAGGAGTTCGAGAGATTGATTGCTACTGATCCTCTTTTCCAGCACTTGTCCGGAAAGATGTTTTACGTGTGGGACGACAATCATCGCCTCCTGGCATGGATGGAGTACATAGCCCAAGCCCACCCCAACGACCTGGATTGGCATTTTGTCGTGGAGTGTGTTGTGCTCAAGGTTGCGGGGCCCAAAGATCGCAGTCTTCTCAAAGCGGCAATGGCAGACATCAACTCGTAAGTTACAATGCCTCTTGCTTTGGAACTTTGAATTTGAAACAGTCACTTCATTGCCAATCGTCATATTTGTTGCAAATTCTTATTTCTGTATTGTTTAATGGAAATGTGGCATTGCAAGGTGACTGAGAATGCCTTCATTGCCACCAACTTGTCCCATATGCTCTTCCGAGTGAAGGATGTCGGGAAGCAGGGGGTGCAAGAGTTTGCCAATTCGCTCAGTGCCGACCTGCTGCGCAAGTCGGAGGCAAAGGCAAACAGAACCTGGTATAGGCTGAGCATGGACGCCATGGTGGACTACATATTTCGGGGAAAGCTCCTGACTGTTTTGTTCAGCTTATCTGTCTCTCCTCCCCCAATAGAAGAAAAAGTGTTGACCAGGATTTCTAATCATATCTGCGCATTCTTGACAGACGAAAATTCAGTAGGATTTGGCACATGCGCGGAGGTTCTACATGGAGTCAGAGGAGAAGAAACTAACCCTCCCGGCACTGGAATTGTATCTCAAAGCTGCGGAGGCAAAGGCCCGCATAAAGTACAAGTCGCGGATGGTAAAGTACGTGGCCATAGCTTTTCCCGCCCTTGGTGCCGACTTTCTGGTGGAGGTGGGGAAGCACTACTCCCGCGCTCTGAAGCCCACGATGACATTAGAGAAGCTACATCGTCTAGCCACATCCTGTGTGGATGCAACAGAAAAGGTTATACATTTTTAACCAAAAATGTCGTGGCAGCAATTCGTTTTTGTGGTGTTTGGCGCTTACTAATATGCTGGGTGGTTGGACAGACCCGGTGGCTCCAAATCTGGAATGGTTCCCAAAGTACAAGGGACATGTGGAGCTTCCCCAAACCCGGCAAACTGTCCGACCACACATTCGACATGTGGATGAACCGCATGACATGGTGGTTTCAGGTACTTTCCCATGCTTCATTTGGGGCTTCTACTCTTGTATCGGATGGATTTATTGTATTTTTTGAGGAAAGCGGTCTGAGGGAGAATCTCCACAGGTGACAACAAATGCGCAAGAGCAGCTTGACACACAAGCACATCAGTTTAAGCTGGAGATTTCTGGTGAAGCAGAGAGCCTATGCGACTATGTGACGAGGTACTTTCTGCTCTACAAAACCGACCTATTCTTTGGAGAGATACCCCATGCCCGCCGGAGCCACGAGTTCACCGACCAGCCGAACGCGGACAAAGCGGCAATGCGTCTTCTGTACAGGTACATACGCGATGCCTTTCTTTTTAGTCCCTACATTTTGAGGATTTAAGAGGCCTTATGTGGCGCATGAAAATTTGTTGTGAAGAAGTCCTTGGAAAAATGGCGCCGAATTTCCAGATTCGGGCCCTGGGGGATGGCTGTCCAGGGGGTGGCTGGCACTCAGTCTGGAAATTCGGCGCCACTTTTCCAGTTGCAGGCCCAGTCAGATCTGGGACTTAGCCATTCTCGGCCCCAACCTGGGAAAATGGCGCCGCATTTCCAGTTCTGGGCCCCGAAAATGGCTAAGTCATTGGGGTGTCTGGCACCGAAACCGGAAATTCGGAGCCATTTTTCCACTCCCCGGCCCAGTCAGTTCTGGGACTTAGCCATTTTCGGCCCCAACCTGAAAAAATGGCGCCGAATTTCCAGTTCAGGACCCCGAAAATGGCTAAGTCCCTTGGATGGCTGGCACCGAAACCGGAAATTCGGTGCCATTTTTCCAGTTTCGGCCCCAATCAGTTCTGGGACTTCGCCATTTTCGGCCCCAATCTGGGAAAATGGCGCCGAATTTCCAGTTCAAGGCCCCGAAAATGGCTAAGTCCCTTGGGTGGCTGGCACCAAAACTGGAAATTCGGCGCCATTTTTCCAGTTCCGGCCCCAATCAGTTCTGGGACTTGGCCATTTTCGGCCCCAGTCTGGGAAAATGGCGCCGAATTTCCACTTCAGGGCCCCAAAAATGGCTGTCCCTGGGGTGGCTGGCACTGAAATTGGAAATTCGGCGCCATTTTTCCAGTTCCGGGCCCAATCAGTTCTGGGACTTAGCCATTTTCAGCCCCAATCTGGGAAAATGGCGCCGAATTTCCACTTCAGGGCCCCAAAAATGGCTGTCCCTAGGGTGGCTGGCACCGAAACTGGAAATTCGGCGCCATTTTTCCAGTTCCAAGCCCAGTCAATTCGGCGTCTATTCGTCTATTCGGCGCCATTTTTCGCGTCTATTTTGCAGTTTCATTCCCTATAATTTACCTTGTTCCCGGGACCTCATTATGTGTGTGTTTCTTGAATGCAGGTACTGCAAGTACTCCCTTTTGGAGAAAGATCATCTGTCCTTCGAGTCGCCATTCTTCCTCGCATGGAGGAACCCTGGGGCTGACTCCATGTACACTGACGTTATCGTGAAGGAGTGGCATCTAGAACATTTGCGCGACTGCCCTTGGTATGTGGACCTTCCGCCCAGCTCGCTCGACTCATCCGAGTTTCAATTGAAGCTGGATGCGGAGGCCCGACGAAACCGGGCTCCGCTGCCTCCGCTGGGTCCAAAGGAGGCAAAAGCGCTTGCCAAGTCCCGGAAAGCGGCAGAGCTTGCTCAGGCAGGTATTCAGGAGAAATTGAATGAGAAGAATAAAGGTCAAAAGAAAAGGACACGGAAACAGGGGAGTACAGTAACCCCCAAAAAACAGAAAACCACCGGGGCACCAGAGGAGGCGCAGGAGGGGCCCCAAGGGAGTGACTCCGACGACGACTTTGTGCAAGGTCCTGCGACTGCTGCTGCTGGTACCAAGTCACCGGTCGTCCGGGTTCCCAAGTCAGTTCGGACTGGGATTGGCTCTGCCAAGAAGTTGGCATTTGAGGGCGAGCCTACACGGCGGTATCCGGCGGTGACATTTCCGCAGAGGCCAAAGCTAGAACCCCCGACCATCATCCAATGTGTCAATGAGAGCTTGACGCTCTGGCTGCCAGGGCGAAGAAGGTGGTACACAACAAGTCTGTGGAGGAGCTGAAGGGGAAAGCCAAGAAGAGGGCTCCCAGTACAGAGCCTAAAGACACCCCTGGTTTTGAATCCATGATGGAATTCTTCACGGCTATGAGCACGGATTGCAAGAGCACTCGGGGGGGGGGGGGGGGGGGTTGAGGTGGAGAGAGCCTACGATATGATTCTCCTCGATATTCCAAATGGGGAGCTGCTGGAGGGCCTGGATGGTGTGCCCACCTGGAACAGGTTTACTGAGGACTACTGGAGAGCCGGGTTTGGGCTGGCGGGGATGCTCCTGGATGACGGTGGATGTATTGTGGTCCTTGCCACAAGAGGGAAGACCACAGACAATGTTGTGGCAAGGTGGACACCAAAAATTGTCACCCCGGTCCTCCTCAAAAAATGGTTCTGCATCAATACGCAGGGGTTGCGAACAGAGGGCCAGAGTGTAAGTTATCAATCTATTGCATTCACTTCATATTGTGGTGTATCTGAACTAGACCCTGGAGTTGATCCCTCTTTTGTTGGATGTGCAGACATTGGTGTTTGAGGCATATTGTTTTGTGAAGAGAGGGTCTACGTTCAAATTCTGCAACGACGGTCGTCTTGTTGATGCCGCTGTGGACCTTGTTACCTACAATGTCCTCTACAACTATGTGCCCCACTCCAGTATGCCGAAGGACACAAAGACAGGCAAGCCGTGGCGGTACAGCCGGACCCGGAGCCCTACTTTCATCCAAACTGTCAAAGACGAGAACATGACTGAACACAAACAAAAAATAAAACTAGAGGTACAATGCTAGACAAGAAGTCAAGGTCGGCGTGGCCAAATGCATGATGAGTAAATATGAATCAAGACGATCTTTATAACAATGAACAAGAGTACAAGATATTGGAACACGACTTGAATACTAGAATGCTGGAAACTGGACCGGAGTACCAGATACTGAAAACTGGGCTAGAGTACTGGGAACGGGGGCTGCTATTTCATGAGCGGAAAAAAAAAAAAGCATGAGCAGACCATTGTGAGTCCACGGAAATAGGGTTAGGAGGCACGGAAATAGGGTCATGTGAAGTTGGAATGTTGAAATGCAACATTTTATTGCAAATTTTGTGGCAAGCCACGTCTATACAAGTGTGTTCTAACTGTCATAGCCGGAATGGGCACTACTCTCCTACACCCTCCGAGGAACTTGCCCCACCTTCTTCCTCATCCCCCTCATCCCCCTCATCCTCCGAGCTCTGTGATGCATCAGTTCCACTATGCCTCTCAAAAATCCCGTCCTCTCCTTGGGGGACTGTCCACCTCACCTCCTGGGAATCTTCTGCGTCTTCTCCCCCACTTTCCTCAGCAGAATCCAAGACAAATCTACGAGCCCGACGGGCACTAATAGCTGTTGCCTCCTCCCTCATCTTCATTTTCTTGAGGCTTGCCTCGTCTAAAATCTGCTGTACACGACTAGGTTCGGAACACCTCCTAATGGACACCAAAGCAAGCCGGGCAGCATAAGTAGGAAGGATGTACTCCCTTTCTGGACTAGGCATGAAATCCCCCCTGGCAAAAAAAGGCACATTCCTCCTGCCCATGAACTCCGGTGTAGACGTCCCTCCGGCAGTACTTGACATCCTACAGTAAGAACAAATCCACTTCAAGAATGTCAATACCAGCACAACCAGAAAGGGTTTTCAATGAAATAAGAGAGCGGAGGGAGGTGCCTCACAAAATCTGGAGGCAACTTACAATGCCACCACTCACTCGTAAACCGGGGGCTCCTCGGCCTCGATCCCAACTTCCTCCCCCTGCTCCTTCTTGGATTTTTCCTCATCCTCCGAGGATGCCTCTTCCTCTTTCGGCAGACGTTCAGCCGCTGCAAGTTCCGAGTTGTGGAGGGCAGTATCTGGCTCGAAGGCGAACACATGCCTGTCGGACAACGTCCCTGCCCACATTGAAGCACCTGAGGAACAAAGCGGGCGGTTAATAGCTTGCGGCATGCAATTGCAATCGGGCCAGGGGACAAACTGAGCACGTGAAGGCTTACCCGTGCCGCATGTGAGGTCTAGAGTCCGCCCTTGGACATCCGAGCACGTCTCCATGAGGGTTTGGATGAAAGCAGGGCTCCGGGTCCGGCTGTACCGCCACGGTTTGCCTGTCTTTGTGTCCTTCAGCATACTGGAGTGGGGCACATAGTTGTAGAGGACATCGTAGGTTACAGGGTCCACAGCGGCATCAACAAGACGACCGTCGTTGCGGAATTTGAACGTAGACCCTCTCTTCACAAAGCAATATGCCTCAAACACCAATGTCTGCACATCCAACAAAGAAGGGATCAACTCCAGGGTCTACTTAACATACACCACAATATGAAGTGAATGCAATAGATTGATAACTTACACTTTGGCCCTCTGTTCGCAACCCTTGTGTACTGATGCAGAACCATTTTCTGAGGAGGACCGGGGTGACACTTTTCGGTGTCCACCTTGCCACCGCATTCTCTGTGGTCTTCCCTCTCGTGGCAAGGACAACCACACATCCACCGTCATCCAAAAGCATCCCCGCCAGCCCAAACCCGGCTTTCCAGTAGTCCTCAGTAAACCTGTTCCAGGTGGGCACACCATCCAGGCCCTCCAGTAGCTCCCCATCTGGAATGTCGAGGAGAATCATGTCGCAAGCTCTCTCCACCTCAACCCCCCCCCCCCCCCCCCCGAGTGCTCTTGCAATTCGTGCTCACAGCCGTGAAGAATTCCATCATGGCTTCAAAACCAGGGGTGTCTTTAGGCTCTGTACCGCCAGCCCTCTTCTTGGCTTTCCCCTTCTGCTCCGCCAGAGACTTGCTGTGTGCCACCTTCTTCGCCCTGGCAGCGAGAGCGTCAAGGAAGCTTCATTGACGCATTGGATGATGGTTGGAGGTTCTAGCTTTGGCCTGTGCGTAAACGTCACCGCCGAATACCGCCGTGTAGGCTCGCCCTCAAATGCCAACTTCTTGGCAGAGCCAGTCCCACTCCGAACTGACTTGGGAACCCGGATGACCGGTGACTGGGTAGGAGCAACAGCAGTCGCAGGACCTTGAACAAAGTCGTCGTCCGAGTCACTCTCTTGGGTCCCCTCCTGCGCCTCCTCCGATGCCCCGATGGTTTTCTTCTTTTTGGGTGTTACTGCACTCACCTGTTTCCTTGTCATTTTCCTTTGGCCTTTACTCTTCTCATGCAATTTCTCCCGAATTCCTGCCTGAGCAAGCTCTGCCGCTTTCCTGGAGTTCGCAAGCGCTTTTGCCTCTTTTGCACCCAACGGAGGCAGCGGAGCCCGGTTTCGTCGGAATTCAGCATCCAGCTTCAATTGAAATTCGGATGGGTCGAGCGAGCCGGGTGGAAGGTCCACATACCAAGGGCAATCACGCAAATGTTCCAGATGCCACTCCTTCACAATATCGTCAGTGTACATGGAGTCAACCCCAGGGTTCCTCCATGCCATGAAGAATGGTGGCTCGAAAGACAGATGACCTTTCTCCAAAAGGGAGAACTTGCAGTACCTGCATTCATGAAAAACACAACGAGGTCCCTGAAATGCATATTCGGCACCATTTTCCCATGTTGGGGCGGATGTGAGTGGGCCTAGAAATGGAAAAATGGCGCCGAATTTCGGTTTTCGGTGACTGCCACCCTAGGGACTTAGCCATCTTGGGAGCCCTGAACTGGAAATTCGGCGCCATTTTTCCCGGTTTGGCCCGAAGATGGCTAAGTCCCAGAACCGCAATAGGGCCTAGAACTGGAAAATGGCGACGAATTTCCAGTTTAGGGCCAGCCACCCTAGGGACTTAGCCCGAAAATGGCTAAGTCCCTGAACGGCAATAGGGCCTAGAACTGGAAAATGGCGCCGAATTTCCAGTTCCGGGCCAGCCACCCTAGGGACTTAGCCCGAAAATGGCTAAGTCCCTGAACGGCAATAGGGCCTAGAACTGGAAAATGGCACCGAATTTCCAGCTCGGGGCCAGCCACCCTAGGGACTTAGCCCGAAAATGGCTAAGTCCCTGAACGGCAATAGGGCCTAGAACTGGAAAATGGCGCCGAATTTCCAGCTCAGGGCCAGCAACCCTAGGGACTTAGCCCGAAAATGGCGAAGTCCCTGAACGGCAATAGGGCCTGGAACTGGAAAATGGCGCCGAATTTCCAGTTCAGGGCCAGCCAGTCTAGGGACTTAGCCCGAAAATGGCGAAGTCCCTGAACGGCAATAGGGCCTGGAACTGGAAAATGGCGCCAAATTTCCAGTTCAGGGCCAGCCAGTCTAGGGACTTAGCCCGAAAATGGCGAAGTCCCTGAACGGCAATAGGGCCTAGAACTGGAAAATGGCGCCGAATTTCCAGTTCCGGGCCAGCCAGTCTAGGGACTTAGCCCGAAAATGGCCAAGTCCTTGAACGGCAATAGGGCCTAGAACTGGAAAATGGCGCCGAATTTCCAGTTCAGGGCCAACCAGTCTAGGGACTTAGCCATTTTCGGAGCCCTGACTGGAAATTCGGCGCCATTTCCCCTAACACCACATGAGGCCTCTAACATCCTGAAATGCAAGGACTTGAAAGAAAGGCAGCGCGTATGTACCTGTACAGAAGGCACATTGCTGCTTTGTCCGCGTTCGGCTGGTCGGTGAACTCGTGGCTCCGGCGAGCATCTGCTATCTCCTGAAAGAATAGGTTGGTTTTGTAGAGCAGAAAGTACCTCGTCACATAGTCGCGTAGGCTCTCTGCTGCAGGAGATATCTCCATCTTGAACTGATGTGTTTGTGTGTCCAGCTGCTCTTGCGCATTCGTCGTCACCTGTGGAGATTCTCCATCAGATCGCTTTCCTGAAAAAATACAACGAATCCACCCCCTACTAGAGTAGAAGCCCCAAACGAAGCGTGGGGAAGTACCTGAAACCACCATGTCATGCGGTTCATCCACATGTCGAATGTGGGGTGAGAGAGTTTGTCCGGTTTGGGGAAGCTCCACATGTCCCTGGTTCTTTGGGAACCATTCCAGATTTGGAGCCACCGGGTCTGTCCAACCACCCAACATATTTGTAAGCGCCAAACACCACAAAAAGGAGTTGTTGCCACCACAATTTGGTTAAGAATGTATCACCTTTTCTGTTGCATCCACACAGGATGTGGCTAGACGATGGAGCTTCTCCAATGTCATCGTGGGCTTCAGAGCGCGAGAGTAGTGCTTCCCCACCTCCACCAGAAAGTCGGCACCAAGGGCGGGATCAACTATGGCCACGTACTTTACCATCCGCGACTTGTACTTTATGCGGGCCCTCACCTCCGCAGCTTTGACATACGATTCGAGTTCCGGGAGGGTTGGATTCTTCTCTCTTACCATGTAGAACCTCCACGCATGTGCCAAATCCTGCTGTATTTTCGTCTGTCAAGAATGCGCACATAAGATTAGAGAGCTTTACATAGACAATATAGGCACCAAATCCTCTATCCCTAGAGAACTTTGCAACAAAGCCTTCTCCCATTTCAGCTCCCTCTTTTCAAGGGACCCCCAGGACCAAAACACCAAAATCCCCTTCTTGTGCAATACCTGCAGACCATTCCAGTCAAGTTGGTCGGCTCCGAGGCGGCGCCCCTCCAAGCTGAATTCACTCCAGAGGAGCTGGGAAAAGCCTTACATCTCATGAGTAGCAACAAGAGCCCAGGGATAGACGGTATGCCAGTCGAGTTTTACAAGGCTCTATGGCCCAAAATTTCTGGTGACTTCTGCAACATGGCCAATGAAATCACAAAAAGAGGACTGATGCCAAACCAGATGTCGCAAGGAGTCATCACCCTTCTCTTCAAGAAAGGGGATAGGGCTGATATCAGTAACTATAGGCCAATCACTCTCCTCAATGTCTCCTACAAGATAATTGCCAAAGCATTGGCACTCTGTATCCAACCTTTGCTCCCCACTATTATCCGGACAGGCCAGGCGGGTTTTATTAAAGGTAGATACATCCTGGACAATGTCCTCCTTGCCCATGAAGCCTCTATCTTCGCCAAAAACTCCAACCAGGCTCTAGCGCTTTGGCTTCTAGACTTTGAAAAGGCCTTTGATAGGGTGGATTGGAATTTATTGTTGGCAGTTCTTCGCAGAGTAGGTTTACCTCATGGCTTTTGCCAGTGGGTCCAAATTCTTCTCTTCAATTCCACCAGTAGGGTCATAATTAACGGACATGTCTCCAAAGAATTTTGGCTCCAGAGGTCTGTCAGGCAGGGTTGCCCTTTGGCACCCTTCCTCTTCTTTTTTGTGGCTGATGCCCTGGGTTACCTCCTAGATGACAACCTCCTGATCAAGGGACTTAGGCTTAAAAACCCAAAATCCCAGTTGTGGATTTAGGTCAAGGATTCTATGTTTGTGGACGATACGTTCCTGCTCCTAGAGGCACATCCCTCCACCCAGCAAGTTGCAGAAGATACCCTCCTCAAGTTTTGTACCATCTATGGGTTTCGGGTTAATTGGTCCAAAACCAAAGCTCTTCTAGTGGGGGACTCCTCTCAATCTAGAATTGGTATTGTTCCTACATAGGGATCTGGCCTTGGCTTGGTCTGGTTGAAGGACGGGGAGACCACTACTCTGTTGGGCCATACATTTGGCAATAACAACTCTGATGAGCAAAGAATGGAACCCACAATCAAAAATCTCAAGAGACAAATGGTTTATTGGGGATCCAGACACCTATCTCTTACAGGAAGAGCCCTAGCAGCCAACCAAACCCTGCAAGCGGGAATCTGGTATTTTGCATCAACTTGGGGCCCTAACTCGAAAATAATTCAGGAGGTCAAGCGTTGTGTGCGCAACTTCATTTGGGGGGCTCAATGTTATGAGCAATACAAACGCCCGCAGGTTTCGTGGCATCAAATCTGCCAGCCAAAAAAACTGGGGGGTCTGGGGGTTTTCGATCCTGGCACTCAAATTCAAGCCCTGCTAGCTGGAAAATGGATTCCTCACTTTTTGGGTCCTGAAGGGGGATGGTGGAAATTGTTAATTACCGCTAACATATCTGCCAGTTCCCCTCTCCAATCTACCTCTTGGGCCCCCTCGTTGCGTTGGATTGCTCAGGGTTTCAACCACAAGATAGTGGGATCTCCCCTCTGGACCTCCATCTGGAGAGCTTGGAACAGGTTTAGGCCTTTTTCGATAAAGCAAGCACCCACTACCTTCCAAGAAACCCTTAGACAACAGCTCTTCCTCAACTCGGCCAATCCATCCATGCTTGAGAAAGAGCAAGCCAAGAGGTGGGCGGCTTGGGAGGCATTAGCAAAGTAAGTGACCTCTGGATCAACACACCAGCTTCTCTCCAAGATGCTTTGGGTTCCCGCAGACTGACTTCCGGAATTCATCAGGTCCTAGCCTTTGTCCCAGACCCTTGGAGAACGCTGCTTGCTGCTGGTGATCTCCCAAAAAGGCCAACCCATTGGGTGATGTTTGAAGACAGGGAGTTCCAAGTCCTTTATGTTACCGCAACTCAGAATGCGATGCTCATAGGTTACAAGTTCCTAGCTGACCCCTTCTCTGGTATGTTGTCTCTTCTAAGTCCTCAATAAGCCATTACCCCCTCTGCGAGAGCAAGACCAGCTCGCATCTGGGTGAATGCAGGGTTGACTGGACCAAAATGGATGTTACCGGCACAGTTTTAGATGACTGCAATTGATGGTGTCATCAATTGAATTTGAATTAACTCATTAAAACCAGAAAATATATATGTCATTGGATTCCTAGCTTCAATACGCACCCATAGCAACTCTCCAATCATGAATCCGATAAGAAATGACTCTGCTATGGACTTTTGAACACCGTCATTGTGGACTGTTACCGTAGTGAATGGAATTAAAATGGACTCAAGTTCTCATATGTGCCATTGGTGAATTCCATTGAAATTTGGACTTAAGGTGGCCATTTTGGTCCACATCATAGGTATGGATTTGAAGTGGAAAAATCAGTTGTCATTTGACTCATATGGACTAATATATGTCAAAAAAATAGGCGTTTTTTGAAAAGTCCATAGCTCATCTTGTTTTTTGGATTTTGGGTGTCATTTTTTTTCTAGAAGTATAAAAACCTCTAATCTTCAATGGTTAGGTGGCATATTGAATTTATTTTTTAAACTCTAATTTTTAGTTTTTCATAATTTCTCTAAATAATAGACTATAATGTTTAATGAATTATATCTTTAATATTTGGGGTAGAACTCTTTACTAAATATGTTCAGTATACGATTATCTATCACTTAAAAAAATATTTTGGATATTATCATCAACTTTTTGTTTTTTGGTCATGGACTTTCATGGAGCAGGATCTGCCGTTTTTGGTCCACTCAACCCTGCAACTACCCATCTGTCATTGGAGCTCAGATTCAAAAACTTCAACCCTCTGCCCCCACCTCAGCCTGGATAGCAAAAGAAAGGTTCACCTGGATTGGAGGCCATCAACTGCAAAATCTGTAGATTGACCCAGCTGAATGGCTTTGGAAATTCGGAACCTCCCCCCAGCCCTTCTTTGCTTTCTCTTCGAAAAAGGCTTACAGGGCACTCAACAAAACCAGTTTATGTCAAATGGAACACTAGATGGGGGCACGAAGGCTTCATGATGGAAAACTGGAACAGTATTTGGAGTCTGATCTGGGACAAGGCAAAACCAGCAAAACTCAGTGCTTTTCTTTGGCAAGTTGCCAACAGGGTATTGAAGGTAGGGCAATATCTAGGTTTCCAGGATGCTCTCCTGTGCAAATGCTGTTCAATAGATACAATTGAAAGCTTGGAACACTGCCTTCTTTTCTGCATTGCCCCAATGACGATCTGGCACCTAATCCTGCCCTTCTATCGCCCTTGGGGACAACCCCCTTTCGGGCCCATTGCCTTGCTTCTCAACTACAATCAGAACGAAAAATCCAGGGCAACAGACTGTCCAGTTTTTGAAGCCTTAAGATCTGCAACTCTATGGCAATTATGGAAAGCCAGATGCAGATGGACTTTGGACTTGCACAATACCTCGCCCACCGCCATCCTCACTCAAGTGTTTTTTGACTTGACGGTTGCTGCTAAACTGGCTTGGGCAAAAATGTGAGCAGAAATCACCAGGAAGCCTCAACGCCAGTTCACCTTCCTCGCCATTTTCCAAGACACATGGGGGAGGGAGGGACTCATTTGCAGATGCACTGGAGCAGGCTCATGCTCGAGGAATTCCCGAACCTTGGAGGCATCACTGGGCCCTCATCTTCGGCATCTCCGGAATTTGACAAATCAGACATCAATTGGAAACATGTGAAGGTGGCCTCTCGGGCTCGGTTGCAGTTCTTAGGTTAGATTCCATGCAACAGTGTTTCCCTCAGTCAGGGCTTCTCCTCGGTCTTCCTCATCATCGATCCGTCTGTCACCTTGGTCATATTGGTCTTACCGCCCCTTTTTCCGCCATCAGTCTCATCCTTATAAAGTCAGATCCCTAGCTTGGGCGTTGCTTCAGATCTAGGTCCTAGACAAAAATCAGCTCTTTGCCTCATGGCAGGCATCCGGTCTCTATTCTCATGGATTCTCCAACACGTTTATCGTGTGATAGGCCTCATGGCAGCCTACGGGCATGTAAGGGTTTTAATTTTTTTCCCTTCAATAATATTCAATAAAACTAACAACTTGGGCCTCATCCCCTTTCACCAAAAAAAAATAAAAAATGTTGATGATTTGGGTGAAGAAGACCTCCTCAGTATTGATTCAGTAACCAGCTTTGATCACACATGGGACTCGGGAGTCCCTAAAATCGTGGTGTGGATGCCTAAGGATTCAAAGATCGAGGCCTCCCTCAAGCTCCCAACGTTGGACAACTCATTTATCACGGTGGCAGTGCTGGAGGAGTCATTAAATGTGCTTTGTCATCTGTGTCACAAGGAAGGGCATATCAAAGTCGATTGCCCACAAAACAAGAAGGCCAAGTTGTCTAATGCCATTTCTCCTTCTGTGATAGCAACGCAGGGAAAGGTTAATGAAGCGAGGCACAGGGAGAGTGACCGCATTTGTGCAGGCAATACTCAGGGCCAGGGTGGAAATGCTGGTGACAACCCATCTCCGTCCAACGGGCATCCTGCCAAAAGACCTAGATTGTTATCCTCTCCTGCCTCTGCCATTCAGTTTAATGTAAGAGAGTTTTTGAGCTCTCCTGCGCCAATGATTGCCCGTTCCAGAGCGGAAGCTGTAATTTACAAGATTGGCAATGGCGAGATGGATAACTTGGGTGCTTTCTGTAGAAGACTCAAATCCTTCCGCAGGCTTCTTCTTCCTGATGACCCCTCTCTTTCTGATGGTCCAGTCTATGTGGGTGTTCACATTACCCCGATAATCTTCAGCCTTCTTGAAGGTACCCCGGCCCTGTTACTGGCAAAGATAACCTAAGGCTCCCCATCCCCTTCCTACATCTTCATCTTTTCTTTGCCTTGTCGGCCATCAAATCCCAGAGTTTTCTCTACGGGCTGCCAGCTATTTCCTACATGACCTGGTCCTTGCATTCTTGGAACATTCGTGGTATGGGCTCAGATACCATTATGCCTAATAGAAGGCGTGTCAAACTTTGGGCCTCCTCCTTTATTTCTTCCCCCGCACTCATTTTCCTCCAAGAGACTAAGTTGGATGACAATAAAAGCAGATCCATTGGCAATAGTTTTTGGCCATCTCAAGTTGCTTGGTGGAATCCCACTATCTCCTCCTCCAGTGGGGGAACCGCAATTTTGGCTTCCTCGGCTTCCCCATCTATCGCTGTCTCAATTAATAACGGTCAGACCTGGGTTCAAGGTCGGGTCCAATGTCTCTTCACTGAAGATCAGAGATAAGATTACTAGCTTTCCTGAAATTCTCAATTGGGTCCTAGCTGGTGACTTCAACATGGTTGATAGTTACAATGATAGGCTGGTGCATGCCTCTCACTCTTTATCTAATTTGGAACAAATTGCATGGGATATGCTTTGCTTCTCAGTGGGGCTGGTGGACATTTTTTCAGACTCCTCACCTGATCTAAGGTTCACATGGTCCAATCTGAGAGCTCCTCCACATTTATGTATGGCCCGCCTGGACAAAATTTACTGTTCCCAATCTCCCCTCGCATGGTCTAAAGGTATGACTCAGGCTCCAATCCTTGCTGAATTTGATCATGCTGTGGTTTCTACGGAATTTAGACCACCTGGCCTGCATACCAAAAGAAGAGGTTATTTCAGGCTAAATCCCAACATTTTAAAGCGGGTTGATTGCATGTAGACAGAAGGTGAGGCAAAGGAGGGATGCCACTCATCTCAGTGCCATTAAGGTTCCTAGTGGTGATACCATATCTCAGCCCATGGAAATGGCAGCTGCAGCCGCTGAGCACTTTGCCACTCTTTTCTCTGCAGATTTGGATGACCCTCGACATTCGGAATACATGTCTGAAGTCCTTCACTCCTTTCCTAGTATCCTTTCCAATGATTACCAGATTGGTCTATCTGCTCCCTTCACTGCCTCCGAGCTTCTGGAGGCTGTTGAAGCTCTGAGCTCTCTCAAGACACCAGGTCTGGATGGGCTGCCGGTGGAGTTCTTCAAAGCCCGGTTGGAGGAAGCTGGGGAAGACTTCCTGCGAATGGCCAACGATATTTTGGCCAAAGGGATAATGCCCTCTTAGTTATCGCAAGGAGTCATCACCCTAGTGTACAAAAAAGGTGACCATGACTTGCTTTCTAACTATAGACCCATTATGTTGTTGAATTCTACTTACAAAATCATTGCCAAGGCGCTTGCGAGACGTCTGCAGCCCTTGTTGTCTAAGCTGATAAGACCAGAACAGACAGGGTTCATGAAACATAGAATGATTCTCGATAATATCCTTCTCACCAATGAAGCCCTGCATCTGGCTCGCTTAGATAATCAACCCCTGGCTCTTTTGATGTTAGACTTTGAAAAGGCATTTGATAACATAAACTGGAGATATCTTTTGGGGGCCTTGGAAGTGTCTGGTATCAATGGGAACTTTCTTAAGTGGATGTACATATTCTTCTTTCTTCAGCCTCAAGCAGGGTCATGGTTAATGGAGTGGTCTCCAAAGCCTTCCCCCTCTTTAAGTCGGTCAGACAGGGCTGCTGCTCGCTCCCTTTTTGTTTTTAGTGGCTGCGGATGGTCTCGGACATTTGTTGGATAAAAGGCAAGACACTTTGGGCCTGGTTATCCCCAACTCCTCTAGTAATTCCCCTTCTTCCTCCATCAGATCTTTGCTGTATGCTGATGATACCTCTCTGTTTATTAACAACTCCTCTATATCCAATGTCAATGCTGCTCTAAGCTCGCTGGCAGCCTTTTGTAGTACATCTGGCCTTAAAATAAATTGGAAGAAGTCTGTAGGCTTGTTGAGCCAACTAACGGATCCCTCTACAGCTTCCCACATTGCCCCTTGGGGAATAGAGCTGGGCTTGAGATGGCTTTTGGAATCGCACGAGTTGCTGGGCCAGTTGGTGGGCACTGACCTTAATGATGATATCAGGTTTGCTGTTGTCCTTTCAAAGTTGAAAAGGAAGCTTTCGCATTGGTGTTCATTGCATCTCTCGGTAGTGGGCAGAGCCATGATTGTTAATCAAGTCCTTCTTGCATCCTTGTGGTTCCTGGCCTCGGTGTGGTCTCCTGGATCTTTGATTATAAAGAAGGTTAAGTCAATGATGAGGAACTTCATTTGGGGAGCTACTTCAACCTCATCCAACAAAAGAGCCTTAGTCAGCTGGGATCAGCTGACTCAAAGTAAAAAGAATGGAGGTTTGGGTGTATTGGATCCTCAAACGCAGATCACTGCGCTTCTTGCTAAGTGGGTTCCTAGAACGCTGACTCACCTTACTAGCCCTTGGAGTCGACTGGTCAGTCAGCACCTGCTGGCTGCTATGCCTCGCACCAGTGACAAGTGGGCTCATTCGCTGAGATGGATTGTTCAGGGTGGGAAACTAAATGCTAACCCTTGTCGGGGTTCCAGAGCGTGGCAATTGATCTGTTTGCAGGCATGGTGCAAGTTGCGCCCTTTCCTGGTTCAGATAAGCCCTTCTAACTTCAGTGAAGTGCGGAGGCAACCCCTCTTTGGCAACTATAATCGGGATAAAGAGATGTTAATTACCTGCACTAAACAATGGGCTGAATGGGAAGCTGCAGGTCTGGCTCATATCCTGCATTTCTGGGATGATGCCACTCACTCTCTTATCTCGGCTGAAACGGCTGCGCTGCAGCTTTCTGCCAGACGTGTTAATCTTGGATGGAATTCGGTGATGGATGATCTTCCGGAGCGTTGGATGAGCCTCATCTTCAAAAGGTGCCCGGCTGGTTTGGTTACTATCTTGACTCAAAACCCAAAGCCCTGTTTGCAGTTTCCATAGACAGAGCTGCAATCCATGGCACTGGCTTCTCTGTTGGCAAAAATGGTACCCTGGTCTCACCGGCGTCTGTGAGTATTCCTACATCCATCGTTTGCTTTCAAACCAGAGTTATCTGTAGGCTCACTGGCAATCCAAACCCGATGCCTCCTTTGGAGTTGCAGCAATATAAGAATTCCTTCTGGTGGTTTTTAACTGCCCCCCTTAAGCTGTTGCAGTTTGACCCAGGCGAGTGGCTATGGATGAACAAGAGCCACGATCCTTTCTTCAAGTATTCTGTCAAACTCAGGTATAAGCTGATGATGCCAAAGCGTGGTTTTGACCGTAAATGGACTCAGAAATGGCAACATATCCCTGGCCATCCTGTTTCCTGGAAGCCAATATGGGCTGATGTTTGGAAATAGCATAGGGCTTCAAAAGTGACAGCCTTCTTGTGGAAGGTAGTTAACAGGATCCTGCCAGTGGCTGCACACCTTTCAGATACACCTGCTCATTGTGTCTCATGCAATCTTAATGCTGCTGAAGACATGGAACACTGCTTGGTCCTTTGTCCGTTTGCTAGAGCTGTGTGGGACAAGGCCCTTCTCTTGTACTCTTTTTGGTCATCTGATCTGAATTCCTCCCCCTCTGTTTTATTACTTAATGCCAAGAACGGCAGAATTCATTGTTCCTGTCCAGTTTGGGAATCTCTGATAGGGATAATCCTTTGGCAGATATGGAAAATGAGATGTGCAGTGTTGTTTCAGGGGGTGAGGCCCTGCTTGCAGAGAGTACTATACCTGGCTCACTCAGATCTTAGGTCTGAAGCTCGCAAAGCGTGGTCCGTTCTTGTTTCAGCTCTTTCCAAGTGTAGCAGCTCTAGGCGAACACAACTGCTTACCTCCTTCGACAAATCATGGGGGAAGGACCTCGTTTTCTGTAGACGAATTTCAGACACAAGGATTGTGTGGGAAGACTCCGTCCCTGCCTGTTGGCAGCTTAACCAGCACCAAGCAAACTCCCTTGGAATCTGAAGAAGCTGAAGTGAACTGGAGGCACAAGCGTAGTGGACCTAGGAAAGGGAATTCTTGCTTAGGTGTTAAAAGGGCCTAGCCCTGTAACATCCTTCTGCATTGTTAGGGAGTACTTAATTCTGGCTCTCTCTCCTTCCCTTAGGCTTAGTTAGAGAGTGATCTCGGTGGCTCTTTATCTCTGCTTTGTTCCCTTCACTCTTTGTCATTTGAACTATGGGTTCGGAGTGGTACCTTATTAATCTGCCTTATGGCATCTTGTAAGGTTATTTTTTCCTTACCTTATTAATAAAATTCTCAGGACAATCCCCCTGTTAAAAAAAAAAAAAAAACAAAAGAGGGCACATTTAGCTAGGGTCGACTGTAGTGGGTGTATCTCAGTTGTAGAATTAGGGTTACCTGCACTGGGTTGGGTTTGGTTGGGCAAGGCTGCAGGCTGAAGGTTGTGGGTGTGAAAGCATTGGGTTGTTCACGGATCTGCTACGATTGTGGACGGAGAAGGTCTTGCAGGGGAGGAGGACGATCCTCCATGAATAATCTTGTGAGCCTCTTCTTGTACTACATTGTTCCAGCTCGTGCCAGTGACAAGTCGTCAGCAATTTGTTCGCCGTCCCAGGAGCTTCTCACAAAGGCAGCTCGTCATGTCAACCCGGAAATCTTCGGAGGAGAGCAGCCAATTGCAGCTCTGATTTCAGGGAAGGAGGCAAGAGAGAGGCGCAGGCAAGAGAGTCCAGAGACTGACGAGGATTTGCGGAAGACGGTTCGGGAAAGAAAGGGAAAGAGTTCAGAAAATCGTGGAAAGATCCAGTGGAGCGGAGTCAAGCAAGACCCAGAGTACGTGAAAATCCTCAAAGACGTGGAGTGCGGAGGTGTGAGTAGGATTAAGGGGGAAGCAGCAACGATGAACGTGACTGACAGTCGTATTTTGCACGCACCTGGGGAAGAGGATGCAGGAGCGAAGGCGAATCACAGAGAACTGACGAATAAGCCTGTTGTATTTATCCGCTCAAGGCTCTAAATAACGCAACTGGAACTTTCTTAAAATTTCCATGGTACGTATCCTGGTATCGGGGTGACTGCCCTGAGTGTGGCAGAGAGGATGTTGTCGGAGAGAAATGGGAAACCTCCGGCACAGGATGTTGTTGTGCTGAATGGCCATCTCACATTTTCTTGAAGTCCATCCACCTTTGTTGTGATGTTCCCATATGCATGCGAGGGAAGCCAATCTCAGCTGCCTGTTCATACCGAATAAGGTCTCATGCAACGGGGACACCGTCTTAACAAAATCAATCAGGGACAAGGGAGCGGAAGCAACATGGTCGAGTGCTCAGAAGATCTTATTAGGGTACCACCTTGACCCTGGGTTTGTATGCATAATTAGGGATAGATGAACTGTTACATTTCACAAACTCTGCAACTGAGGATTTTCTACTTCAGGTGGGTGGAATTCATAGCAACAGCAGGATATCAATTGGAAATTGTCCCCAAAAGAATGGAGTGATGTGTACATTATCTTGATTGTTCGACTGAACTAAGGATCAGCACCTCAAACAATGCAGTTCTGATGCCATACTGCCATTTGGCTCCTGCAATGTGCAGACTCTTACAAATCTTGAGTGGTGATAGAGTGAATATCAAACAACTTTCTATACATTTGGGCTGGTACTTGATCAAGTACACCATCCTCATTGAAAGTGCACATTTCGAACATATTGATGTGTGTGCCTAGCTAAATGGTTTAGTATGCGGCATTGTGATCTGGAGCTTCCTTTTTTGTGTTTATTGCAGTAGTGTATGCCTCCATACACTTCCTGCTGACTGTGTGCCCAAGTGGAAATGTGTTATCAATGGCTTTTGCTGGGAAGATGGTTGCCTAGTCCTAGATTCCAAACTACTACCCCCAAGTTTGGGATCCCTGAAAACAGCTCTTCCCAAACAAGCAAAGCAAACTCCAATATGTGCAGAGATCTGATTGGTATAGTATCGTTGAGGAAAATGAAGTGATGCTACGCAACACCAACCTTAAATTTGTAATGTAAGGAAAGTTTCAGACACTCTACATCCTGTTATCTGCATGATGACTGCATTACACCACCCACTTCCTCACAAATTAGTACTCTTTTCTAAGCTGCCTCCCTAATTTCTGTCCCAGAACTGCTCACTTATATGAACAACGATTCCAGCCACACACTCCATTTTTGATATGTCATCGGTGCTTGGGCCAGATATTCCAAACTGCAGCATTCCTCCATTTGCTGGTCAGGACTCCCAACTCTTTCTTAATGTAGAATCGCTTTCACCATTACACCGCAAACCCCGAACCCTAGTTGATTCCTATAACTGGTACTTCCATGTGTACCTTCCAAAAACCCACGAGAAAAGTTCCGAGGAATGTACAGAGTATCTCAGCCTATATGGCAAAACTAAGCTGTCTAGCCTCTGGCAGTTTTCACAGCAGCTGCCTCCAACTCACATTCTTCAAGATCCGCAATTGCATTAAGAATATCCTCAAACTTGGGTAGCCGTTTTGTCTACAAGCAAATTCACAACAAACACCAGATCACTGTCCGTGCAGATTGGTCATATTCTGATGAATATTAGCTGAGCAGCAACTAAAAGGACAGCTAATGCCTACCAGATCATAATCTTGGGGAAAATTCTCCCAATAAAACCCCTTGGCTGCGTTCTGCTCTTATTTGATGCAACCACAGGTGAAATATGGCGATGGGAGTTCACTCTTATCACCTGCCTTGGGTGTGCCAATTGCTGGTTGGGGAAACTAAAGCATTTTTACTGACACACTCAGTATTTGGCAGTCCTGCTTACCTTCAGCTTTGAGAAGAGGAGGCGATCACCCGAAGTTACTTCAAAGGACCCCTTCCTGCCAGACCAGCCATGATACATTGCCCACCTCCTGATAATGCTTAGGTAGAGTTTCTTCATCTCTCTTAGAAGCAGGAAACACATCTAGATCTTTTGGAAATCTACTCTGAAGATTGCCCACCCTGCAGAGTAAAGAAAGGCCCAATCTGAAGTGTAAAAGGCATCCCAATCAGAAACATTCAATTAAATCATTTGATTCACTGAGACTTCTGGAATCGAATGTGGCAAGATGAAAAATATGATGATAATGATACCTCCAGGATCAGGAACCTGGTATTTCGATCCAGCAACTACAACAAATATGCGAAATTTGTAGACTCTGGTAGAAAGATATGAAACTAAGTATGATTGATATGGAATCTCTTCATATTACTTCTACTCATCACAAAAATAAGAAAGCTCAAGGCAAAGTCTTCCAACCACCATTCTGAATTCTAGGGTGGCAGGGAAAAGCTCCCTCAATTTTGTGGACACAGATCCAAGGGAATCAACACACTGGCAGTACCTACTCTGCCTGTGGGGAATAACGAAAAAAATGACTTTTGCATTACCTGGCTTTTGAGTTGTCTGGGCTGCTCAGGACAGCTATCTCAGGGTGGGCATTCTCTGCACTCACATTCACAAAGACAAGTGTGGTAAACTCCTGTCATGTCTACAAGACTGAAAAATAGGAGTGAATATCATCCTTCTCTCACATACAGCACCCAAATGATCTACATGGCTGTTGAAGTTCATACTCCTGTTTCAATTGGAAAACCGAAGGTTCAATTTTCGAAATCAGATTCTATATGCAATTGACTATGTTGGATACTGTTTCTCGAGGCAAGTGAAACAGAGAGAAAACAAGAACGAGGAACTCCATCGACAGTGGCATTACGAAAGAGAGGAAATGAAGTTGCAAATCTCACCAACTTTGTCCGCAAGCTCGATGAAGTAATCAGTTAGGTCACTTTCCTCACAGTATTCCACAATTAACTGCATTCAAAACATGCCTATAAGTTCCAACCAGCTCCATTGCATGAAAGAGCGCTCATAAGTAATGTTGAAGATGCTGTGTAAACTCGATATTCCTTTCCCTTTCACAGTATCCATTTACAGATGAGCTCGGAGAAGGAGATGCAACCAGCTGCAAGCCTCGGCAATATCAATTGAAAGATGCAGAACAGCAATAACATACACACCACATAGTTGAGAGAGAGACCTCACGAGGAGCAGGGTTGCCCAAGTTAGCACAGCAGGACATGCGCCGTGCCTGCATCACCCAGTGCAACGCTGGCACCGCTCTCGTGTCCAAACTTCCAATGTCCGACTGAGAAGAGTGTACCCATCGATCCGCTTTGGACCCAGCACGTGATTTCACGTGCTTCGACAGCACACCCTGTACCATCTTCCCTCCTAAGCCCAAACACCTTCTGGCCTGCATTGCCGACTTCAAACCTTGCCTCCGTCCAATTTTTGATTCGATCACACCAATTGACAAGATCTTAGAGGCTCTTCAGCCCTTCCCTCCTTGCAATTTCTACTCGCAGGCTTTCGATCTTCCTACCCAACAGCCAAGATGAGCGGCTCTGTAGAAGAGTTGGAAGTGTGGCGCGTGTAATGTAATCGAACACTCCACCCACCACACCCATGTACACTGAGGGTGTATCTGTGCGCACCAATGGAGAAAGAGAGCAATGAGAGCCACAAACTGAACTGACTGTATCCATTGTATACATCAACAAGAGACAACTCTGCAGTTGCTCTTTTGGGATAAGGATGAAGCGGGTATCCAAGGAAATGAGGCGTGTGGATCTGGTCTTTGGTTAAATTGCAGTCGTAACCATCTTTCAAAACCATGAATTCGATGAAGATGATGTAGGACCTCGGATCTTGAACATTCAAGAGCATACTCTCATGTGCTGACATCAAAGCACAGGGGAGATGGGAATACAAACAATCCTTTCAAGTTATTCAGCACTGAATCTTTCAATCCCCTAAAACTCTCGTCAATTTTTGTCATCTCAGATTGGTTGGTGTGATCAGTGCATGTGGAAGAAACAGTCTGTACTTCTGCATTGTTGAGATAACTTGGATGGAAGGTGTCATACCAAACATAGAGGCTTTGCAAGGATTGAGGTACTCAACACAACATTAGGTGACAGTTCCTGAACTTTCACTGTTTGACTGGAGCACAAGGTGAGAGATACAATTTTCCTTGGTTTTACCACCAACACCACTGCAAATTCTGCACCATGGCCACTTCAGCATACCACAAGGTATTGGAAAAGCGAATTCAATTGCTGCCTTCAACATTGTACACTCGAGCTTCCCACATACTCTGCTCTTTATACCAACGCACCAAATTCCACCTATAGGCTCCGAATATCTTCAACACTTCATTTAAGCTCCCAAAATCAACCACTTCCTGCCCTCAATTTCCTTTCTAAAATAGCTCACGAGGGACAGTTAGCCCAATCTTTCAATTCTTTTTACATTACTCTAGCTCCAGCTAGGTTGCAGGGGTACAGGTATGCAATTCCCAGTAAAATCCCCAGACATCCCCTGTCAAATCCCTCAGACTGGGGAGGCACATACCGCAGTGGCCTACACCATGAGGAGACCACCGTAAGCAGTGTACATGCTCCTTCGCCTACTTGGCTGTAATACATGAGACAATTTACCAAAGGATCTCCATTCAACCTCACCAACTTCAAAACCCATTAGAGACTATTTGGACTCTTCTCCTCCCCCAACCCAACTCACCAACAAGCTAGAGATATATAATGGGGACCATTTCCTGGTAGGGTCAAATGTAAATATAAAAACATGAAGGGGAAAGACAGGCTGTACAAATCATTTTCTTTGCACATCCTACATCCTGGTTGAAGATCGCAAGCTGGAGTAGCTACTCCAATGAAAAGGCTTCTGGGACCACCATCTGGTGGCTACTTTCTTGGGCCCTGAACATTGCCGCTGTGAACGTTTGCAAGCAGGCTTTGAGGTTGAAGGGGGTTCCTCATTGCTTCCCGCTGAAGAAAGGGGCACCGCTGCAGAGGTCTCCCGCAGCATTGGGACTCGTGAAGGAAGGGGCCATGCAAGGCTCTCTATTGTTGTTGAATCGTCTGGCCTGGCCTCTGACCTAGAATCTGACCTGGAAAATCCACTACACATCATTGCTGGAGAGGCAGAGCCAGAATTGTCACCATTGGAGCCGAAACCTCCTGGACAATGTAGAGAGGAAAATCCAGGGCAAGTTAGCCTGAGTGAATTTGATGACAAGGGGGAGACACGGCAGCCTCCCCTGTGCTCACCCTTCTGGAGAAGACCCCCCACAGCAGCTGGCTCTTGGACTTCCATGGTGCAAGTGGTGCAAAGAGTTAGAGATGGCATGTTCACTCTGGCTAGCTCCTTCATAGATAGTGTGGTTGGAAGCTTGAGGAATGCCACGATGCCATGCCTGCAGAGAGGGCAAGGGATAGACCCTGGAGGACTTGCAACAGTGGCAGAGACTGTGTTGGTAGAGCAGAGGTAGAGAGCACATCTGGTGCAGAGCTCATGGCCACAACCTGCATTGCCATGCCCACATCCCAAATTGCTTTGAATATTGGCCAAATCAGCACTTTTTCTGACATGTATTGAGACATTCCACCTTCAGGACAAAGAATCCATCAACCTGAGCTGTCTTTAGTGGAAAAAATACAACTGCGGTAAAATTTGTTCGATAAAACTCTTCATTGACCCCTGAAGTCCCAAGCAACCACATTGTCGTCGCTGGTTTACTTATAACTGCGGTTAACTGAATGTCTGATTGAGATTCTTCCTGAAGCAAAATTATAGAAATAAAATTCCCAACACAATGCAGTGGTCAACTTAATAAAATAATTCTTGTTCCAGGATGCCCTGAAGCTAACCCTGGTTAGACAAAGCAAGGGGCCGTTCCTGGATTCAACAACTGTGATGAAGGGCTATCACACTAAGAAATATAAGTCAACACAACACATTGGAAGGCGGTTATGAAAAACCTTCAGCAGCCACTGTGCAACGCCGTTCTAAACATACAGCGCAGGGGTCAGCGCCTGCAGGTGCCATATCAAGACTTCTCCATCCACACTCCCTGACACACCAAGAGACCCCACTCAATCGCATTCCCAGTTTTTACATAACAAAAGTGGTGACTCTGGTAAATCTTTTAGTACCCCTACTGTTTTTACCGAGTTACTGCAGATAACGAGTCCAACTCTACAATAGACACCAAAACCTTCCTTTGAATCATTTTAATGTTGCCAATCAGTATCTATTCCTGGCATGTAGTGCAACTCTGTTCAGAGATACTGCCCAACTCCCCCCACATCACTCATTTAATGCAGGCTACATGGGGTGCGAGTGTGACGTGTCCAAAAAACAGAAGGTCTATAAAATACCTGGCAATTTTCATGATGCTGGAAAGCGGGAGTGCCAAGTAGCGAGATGGAGGAAAAGAGGGGATGGGCAGTGGTGAATCAGGAGCTAACAGAGGCTCCAGCCAATGGCGACGCCAGAGACGTGCAACTTGAACTGCTGTCCACCTGAGTAACATGAGAACCACCCCAGAAACACTTTGGATTAGGCTTGGCCAGAAATCAATCAAACAGACTTCAGATGGAATAACATAACTACTTGTGACACCATGGCCTTGACAGACATCCATCCCACAGCCACTGTTTTCTTCTTATCCAGATTTTTCATAAGATCTGAAAACTCTCTGCAGAATCCATTTCCAAATATTGAAAAAAATCCAACCAACACAACTGCATCATTACCTGACAAGACGAAAACCCAATGCTTTTCTAGAGGTTGTCTAGATCACCTAGTCAGAAAGTAAGCAACCTATGTAAGTTAAAAATGTATACTGCGACAAGCCACGTTGCACACATGGCATTAGATGGCATCAGATGCTGCCTTAGTGGCAGATATAGTAACACTTGGCAAAATTGTGCACATCGGTTGGTAGCTCAGCTGGTAAGTGCACAGTGTAGTGGTTCGGGGTTCAAACCCGCTACTCTGCCCCGTCCGTGTGTGGATTGTTTGTGGCCGTCTTTCTGGGCGTTGTAGGTCTCATGGCCCATAAGAAAGGGGGTTAATTTTTCCCCTTCCACAAGGGCCTGAATTATGGGCTGTCGCTCCCAGGTTTCCTCTTAAAAAAATAAAATAAAAATGTTCTCAAATAATCCAGGTGCAAAAATGGCAAAATAACATACCCGTTGCAGTTAAGGGCACTACGGCTGGCTCCCCTTGCTATCAAAGCCTGTGTAGATATCAGGACATCAAGCTGGGTGATGAGTTAGTGCACCAAAACAACCATATCACATGGCCATCACCTCATCACCAACCTTTTTGTAGTTTGTGAACTACACAAACAACATTACTTGATAAGAAATATTCTTTGCAAGATGTCTCTTACCCATGAACAACGAGAAGAAGAACTGCCCAGCAAACAACAGATACAAGCAACCAGAATAGGTGGACAAACTTGAGCAACAAGAGGCACAGATTGGCAAGGTGGGCACCTGACAGCAAGGGACACTGCCGCCACAAGCAGCATAATGCAATGCAGAACTACCAGCTCCTGCAAGCCTTCCAAACCATCCAATGATAACCCGCTGCCAACAGACACGACCACCATATGTCCACAAACCTACCCCAGTGCTCGGGCCACATTATATATGATTACTGATCTCTCATGTCAAATGATAAACGAAAGGTTACACAAGGTGACGACCATCTATCCAACCAGGTACGATAAATTGTCTGGACAAAGTGAGCTCTGGTAAAATCTCAACTCTTAAAGATCAGAGGTGGTGCAGCAACTTCTACGAGATTTTTAGTCCTAGAGTGTACAATGCTTCTCATGCTTATCTATCAACCAAAAAGAAACACAGGATTAAAACAAGAAACCCGGGCATAGACATGGGACCTTGAAAAGGGCTGCAAGGCCCCAGTAAGTGTCTAGCCATGTCACGCCCTCAAAATCTTAGACATTGCAGATGTTGAAATGCACAGTGCAGGGACTAATGTAGCATCCCAAAATTAGAAGAACTCCTATCTTCTCATAGTTTCTGGTAGAAGTTCTCAGAACCTCTTTTAATGTGTTTTTGATATTTCCAAAGAGAGCTTTGCTCAAGCCCTCTAGTACTGTTTCTTTGGTGGGAAAGACACATTGATTAATCGCAGAATAGCATGATGCTATGTCCAATCAGTATCCTTCCCCTATCCATCAAATATAACGCTACCCATCAGGATGCCGATTTTAGTTCCTGATTTAAGCTTTGGTTGAAGAAACAGATGCACCCTGCCGCTTGGTCAAATTAAACACCCACTTCAGTGAACAAGGGAAGACAACAATTTAATAGCATCCGACTATGCTCACTGATTGAAACATGTCTCAGCCTCTACAATAATCCAGGTGGTTCTTTGTGCTATCCGTTCCAGTTCCTAAGCTCTGTTAGCTTTTCATGGACATTCTAAACCTCCTTTCTTCTTTCTTCTCCTCTATCTTTTCCCCTTGTAATAACTATAAGTCCAGAAGTTTGCCATGATCTGAGCATCTAGTAGGAGGAAGTACCTATCAAATCAATTGTTGTGCCATCTTGAACTGTGACAGCTGAAACATTTGCTGCCAGATCCAGTAGCAACTGCACACACTCAGTGTGGCCATTGAGTGCAGCCATATGAAGTGCTGTGATACCTCCATCAGCCGCCTTGTTAACAACCCTTGCCAAGGAACTGCAAAAGCGAATGAAGAGTGAGGGAGAAAGTATAACATGACAGAAAAAAGGCTGAGAGAAAGTTCATTACGTTGCCATTATTATAGCATTCTGAAACCCGTGTGCAGACGTGAAGGACCAGAAGGAGAGAGCCAAGGGGGCTAGAATGCTCAAGGCTAGAGTACCATTCCAGCAAGGTATTACATACCTTGAGGCCATCTAGACCAAAACCCGTGCTGAATAATGAAGGAACAGAAGGACGAGAGAGAGAGGAGCCCAAAACGAAAGACCAAGGGGCATTACAGCTCTCAAGGCCTGACCCTGTGGTGGAACTAATATTTGAATGTGGGTAACATCTAGTATCCCCATCCCCCAAAAGCCTACCACCAGAGCAGGTCATTGTCTGGAAAGCTTACCTGGGTTTCAGACCCCAGGAGAGCCCTGGTTTTCTACTGTGGCCTCCAGTATCACAAAACTGACCGGAAGAAGTGTATCAAGAGCCCTCTTTAAGTGATAAAATAGGACAATTCTACCTCAGAAAGTAACAAAGCGCACCACACCCAACTGTAGACCCTTTCCTGACATTAATAGACAAACATAGCCACATAGGCCCTCTTTCTTGCCCAACTTGGTGAACTGATGATCCTCCTATGCAGTGGGTCAAACCCATGCCGTTGCCACCCCCACAGCAATTCTTTTGTCAGCCTATTTTATTCAAGGTTGAGAAGAAGCTCAAGTCTTTCTTACCAGCTTCAGCTTGTTTGCTTCCCAACTTAACCTTCTCTGACCTTCCCAACATGTGACTCAGAAACTCACGTTCTCAGGCTTTGATGTCCTACTTCATAAGTGCTGAATCAATTATTTGTGTGAGAGAGAGAGTGAGAGAGACAGAGTATCCAACAAAGAACAGAGTGAGCAAGAGAGAGCACCAGCGCAGGTGTTTTGACATCCAAGTAGCCCATATTAAGGATGCCCTTCTCAATCTTGAGGACAGCTAAGTAAGAACTGAACACCAGGTGCTGGGGTTGTCTATTCCCTATGCGACTTGGGACGTACTTTCTTGAACTGGTAATCATTCTGACAACATTTTACTTAGGTCTACATATAGGATATCCATAAAACAGCTTCCCATGAAGTGGATACCCATCCCCATTTTTGAACAAGGAGGCCAACCTTCGATCTAGATAGCTCTTCATGGATGGTGTCTCATCTTGGTTGGCTGGTTGCAATGTATTCCACAAGTAGGGCACACTGGGTACATAGTCTGCAACAATCAGGCGTACGCAGCGCGCATGCCCACTCACTGCTGCAAAATGGAGTGCTGTGCGGCCATTCAGATAGTCAGCTCTGTTGACCTGCAAAAAGGCAAATATTGTTGATATGAACCAATCCAACTATGCAACAAGTGAGGCAGTTGCTAACAATTATGGATTAAAGACATGTAGGGGAGCATCCATCTTCGTTAGAATAGGCAATCAGCTCAGAGTGCTGTTGCATTAGAAAAGTTAACATAGGGATTTCCAAGGGAAACTTGTGCAACCTTGAAAATATGTTGTGGATATAGATATCCTAGAACAACCCACAGTACCTGAATGCTATTTGGAAAACTCCCAAATCAGGTAGCGCTGCAAAGCCGTCAGGCGCCAGGTGAACAGTATCTGCATTAGAATCTATAATTAGAAGCCCCTGGGGAACTTCACCGCATCGCTGTCAGGCCAGAAGCCTGTGGCAATTATAACAAAAGCCAGCGAGAAGTCCCGTGTGGTTTTCTAACATAGTCCTGATACAGAAACCGCACCACCGGCTTAATTACAGGCGCCTGCTGATCAGGTCCCTTTGGGAAAGAAGCAAAGGATGCTTGATGGATGCAGCTATCATAGGGTGTTCCTCTGTTAAATGCCCATCCCAACTTTAGAGGTGCTTAGAGCATAGGTCTGCAACTCTCCCAATTAATGACAACCTCTCCACAATCTGAAGCACAAGCATTTGCTACTCATGTGAATGCAAGACATCTAATAACAGAAACAACCCTTCTAAATCAAGAACTCATCTGCCCCCCTGCAAGCTGAAAAGTGCCCGAATAAAGTCAAAGGTTTCAGATGATTGCATCTTTGGAGATCCCAGTAGGAGACCTCAGAAAACCTTGCATATAGTGTTCAAATTTTGTTGAGGTGAGTCATAGAAGTTGCCGTTGGGGATTTTGGAGAAACTTGCTTACATTTGCCTTGTATAGTAACAGCGTCTGAACCACCTCCCAATGTCCGTATCGACACGCCTGCATCAAAGCTGTCTGCATGTTCCAAAACAGGGCTTTCAGCAGAAGCCTCATATGCCCAGAGCCAAGCACACACATGACAGAAACGGAGAGAGAGGGGGAAAGGAAAATAGAAAAAGAAATTCAAGAGGGTAGAATCAAGATCTATATGTCCATGGGAGCCCAGAGGGCCCAAAAACAAGAGAACCAACAGGGCGTATCAGAAGTTTCCAAAAGTTACTTGGAAGGACAAAAACCTCATGTAGGTATGCTTGTAGCAATTGGGGCCTCATACCTTAGGGCCTCTGGTAAGGAAGTGGGGACGGCGCGGGGGTTTGGGGGGGGGGATGTACTCATGAGACATTGTTTACCATAGCCTTGTGGCCATAGATCCCAACTCAGTTTGGGCAGAACAAGAGGGAACAGACACTACCTTTTTGAGGGGCTAGTGTAGTTGGGGGGGTTACATATGGTATAAACAATGGGTTTGGGCTTCCACATTTCCTCTAGAAATCCCTGCACACAAGCATTAATCTGAAGTGTGTGAGCTACCCAGCAATTAGACCCCAACAGGGCCAAGGCTGTAAGCTCAGCCTTGAGATTTTGGAAGTTGGTGGACAGAGGTGCCGGGACTATGTGATCCAACTGACCGTACCATCTGACCTTGAACTCATTGTGTCGAGAACTCAGGGGTGGTATGCCAAACTCACCCGAACAGCTGCGTTAGCTGTTCTAGATCATGCTGTCATGCTCCGTCTGGGCACCAAAAGCTGAATGAAATCTAGAGTTTTAGCATGGTTGGAGTTGCCCTCCTACACAGCAGATGTGTATTCTGAGGTAACAAGGAAAGAGAGAACTTTATGCCACTTGAATGCAACCTCCCATTAGGGCGTTTTTTTAAATTAGAGAAAGTACTGGCAAATGGTCATAGAAACACCTCTTGGTACTTCAGAAAGCTTAAAATTGGGAGAGAGCTAAGCTGGAACCACTCTCCAAATTTATCCCTGGCTCTCACGCATTACACACTGGGTCCAACAGCATGTGCCTCCCAGGCACTAATGCACTCAACACCCTCGAGTCAATATCTCTCTCCCACTCATTTGAAACCTTTCATATGCACCTGGCCTGCGGTGACATACTAAGAGACCTGGTGCCCAACCAGCCTTGAGGAATGGGAAGTTTTTGTCCCAGTTATTCAGGCTCAGTGGATTCCTTAAAGGACATCTGGAGTTCTTCCCAACATTATCCAATAATAGGGGTCTTTGGAGACCTATTTCTTTCATGACCCTCCCGCACAGGTCCCACCCTATCCCAGGTGGCCAAACACACCATTGACAGTTTTTTACTTTCTACATGAAGAGTGATGAGCTGTAAGCCTGTTAAGAAGTACCTGTCCACAGTAATTTCGGGTATTGACTTCAACTCCACACTCGAGCAGCAGTGTGACAATCTGAAAGGCAAGACATGGCAGTGTACAGTTTTGTGGTTAAAAGTGAAGACAATGTCTAAAATTATCAAACAATCGCAGCTGCCATCACAGTTAGTCCACAAAATATTGCACAGCACCTTCAGGATTACATAATTGGTAGGAGGATTCTGTTTGCAGGGAATCTCCATGTCGTATCTGAAAAGGTTGCTTCTTGAATGCCAAACCAGGTAAAGATACCATTGAAAACGTGATGACACCGAAGGAGAATTGGACGGTGGTCCTGCCACCCCATGTTTTCCATGCTAACTAGCAAGTAAGGGCAGCAGAGACAGAACCTTGGGACTTGCGGATACAAAAAGTGAGATTCATACTTTAGCTTCTCCCAAATACTTTCAACAAAAATTTAACACAAGTGCCACTTGTTTATTATGTATCAATTCCCATGGTTATTGTGCAGGTGACAGTCATATACACATGAGACACATCGAGTACCTTGATTGACACCAACCTGTTCCCATTTTATCACAGCTAATACTGTCATCTGCAGAGCCTCATCTGAGGTAAGGGAGTTCTATGTATAATTAGACGTAGGGTACCTCGTTGTGGCCCTGCATTGCTGAAAAATGGAGGGGCGAATTGCGGACACCGAAAGTGGAATACTTGGCAAGCCGTGGGTTGCAATCCAGCAGTGCCTGGGCCTCTTGCAGGTCTCCATCACGAGCAGCAGATACCAATCTCTCCCCTGATGCAGAGCATCCGAAAGAATTGCCCATGTTTGATCCCACCTGACACCTTTGCACGTTGCCTACTGCTTACACGCCTCTAGGCATGCCGTTGCATCTTTCGAGACAAAGTCACTTCCCCTAAGCATTCCGAACGTCAGGTTGCCGGCTAAACACAGGGCCACTAAGTTGCGCGTTTCCACATTCCCTAGGATAGTAGAGTTCAGGTCTGCATCATGTAAGAACGGTCGACTCCGGTACCCGAGACTGCCGTTCCTTTACGCATGGCCAGCGTCTCTAGAGCACACGCTTAAGCGATACCTTCACCAAGATTAAGTCGAAGATACTACAGAATCATGTTCACGTCCTTCCGGCCGCAGATTTCTAGATATTCCACTGAGTGCAAGCTGTTGAACGAAGATTACAGTCGCAGCATCAGTTGCAGGCATCTCCCATCGGCAGTTGAAGCACAAATGAGTACATAAGCACCCCAATTCCGCTAAAAACGTGAGCCTTGCCCCCGTGATCTGCCTGACCCCTAGCAAATCTCACACAGCAGTGCACCGGCATCGAGCACCATCGACGTCAGGAACCCAACTCTGTCATGAACACGATTGCAACAAAATGCGAAGATGAGGTGGCGGCATCGACGGATGCAGACATAAACACAAAACTTCCACTCAATTACGCAACCTTTGAAGCCCCTACCCTCAAAACTTCGGAAGCAAGTAATTTAGTATGCAGAGGACTAACTGGCAGGCGAGATCAGCACCTGACAAACCAAAAAAATTGAACCCACCTCAAAACATCTCCCTACCAACAAATCCCCTGCCTACATGCAGACAAAATGCAACAGTGAGGCAGCAATCCGGCTGTGTGTGGCCAACATCCCAAGAGCGAGGGTGATGAGCAGCTAGTGCCTAAGGAGGAAGGGGAGGGGAAGGGGTGTTTGAGACGGCGTGGCATCCATGGCAGGGCACATCCCAGCACTTGACCGTCACCCACGGTCATCTCTCTTCCATCCTTCCTTCAACTGCTCTTCTCCTCCATCTCCTTCCTTACAGAAATTGCTCCTCTTTCAGGATTGGAACCCACAGTCACCCACAGTAATGCCAAGTCACCATTTTCACCATAATTGTGGGCTATGTTGAACAGTAGCTCAATGGAAAAAAAAAAAGCGCAACGGATTCTAGGTTCTACACTAAATTTTTCTCCGAATTGGCCGGTTCTTAGTTCGTTCATCTTGTATATTGGGTCGTAGTTGACCCCATTTTCTTTTCCAATTTGGCCGTTTCTTTCGTCCATGAATATATTGGGTCGTGGTTGACCCTATAGTCAGGTGTAATCTTGACTGGGCATTTGGCAATATGTTCATAAGATGTGTGGATTCCTCAATTCCACGTGATTGTTCGTTCGAGATCACCACATTGTAGACTACGTGCTTGTTCCGGCATGATTCCCCAGAGGGTATGCGCCGGAACATTCACGGAATGAATCTTTGCACCCAAGAAAAGTATGGAAGGGAAAGCAAAGGTTCCAGCATTGTTCACTATTCCGCATTGAGCATGCCCATGTCCGGATAGGACACATGGATCAGATATTATAGAAGACCCACAAGTGCATGTGTCCATGCGGAGAAGTAAAACCCTACAGACAAGCCTACAATAGCGATGGGCTCTCTTGCTTTGGCAAAACATAATAGGAAGGCGAGAGTAAGGAGCATGACTCAGCACAACACACCCATCGGAGTCTTGACAAGGTGTAAGGTCCTTTGACCACATTTTCTCCATTGACTTCAACATGTTGCACTGTCTCTCTCTTACAAGAGAGCCAACAAAGGGAAATATAAAAAACACAAATGAAAACCAATATAGCATCGCCAACTCCTTGAAGTAGACCAGACAATAACAGAAAAGAAGGTTAGAATTGAACGATTGCAAAGCAGAACGAGCGTATGTACTAGATTTTGATACTGGGAACAATTAGTGTTGTGTTGCGGACGACACAAGAAAAATGGGACCGGATCCAATAAATGAGCTACAACTATTTCCACAAATGTTACATAAGCCAATCCATTTGTATTAATAAGGCCATGCGAGTAAGTATATACAATTTTAGAGCTAAGATTGTGAAGCACAACTAGCATAGGTACCAGGATCTGGGAACAAATAGTATTGCCGCGGACAGGAGAAAACATTGGATCAGATCCATTGAAGCAACAGTTACAACTATTTTGACAAATGTTGCATAGGACAATCCCTTACTAAGTACTAAGCCCGGCCGATTATGTATATACAATTTTTATAGCAAAGAAAGTGCCTTGATATAGGGAGTTGGGTTGACATGCCCTGGAATATAGGGGGGTGGGATCAGGTTTTCAGGACAGTGATGGTACCTACCAGTGTTGGGCGGTTCTTGCCTTTGTGAAGGAACCTTCGGTTCCGGTTCCACAAATTTTTGAAGAGACGGTTCCGGATCCGGATCCGGTTATTTTTTATTAAGGCGGTTCCGGTCCGGTTCAGGTTCCGACTTTTTAACATGGGGGCAGTTCCGGTTACCGGTTAGTTGCTGGAAAAAAAACACCGGTTCCGGTTAGGTTCCGGTTCTTTTTTAAAAATATATTAAATTCTTTTAATTTTTTATTCTTCTGGAAAATTAGATGAACTGATCTGATTGGTCATACTGAGAATTTTCAACTAAAACCAGGGAATTTATTAGTAAAACAGAAGTAAATAAACTTATATGTTTTTTGTGATTGTCTTTTATGGTATATATAACTAGTTATATACGCATGGTCTCCATTAAAAACGGAAAACCAGAGATTTTATAAGTTGTCGTACAGTGTAGCAAAGAACAACTAAAACAAACTAACTACATAAGGATCTTAATTCAAAATACAAAACAAATTAAACATGTGTAATTCTATGGTTACCTTTTATGGTGCAGCAAAAGCACAACTAAAAAAAATACATAAATTTGGACCGGAACCGGAACCGGAACCGGAACCGCTTTGGAGCTGGAACCGCCGGATCCCACACATGTGGTCGTAGCTGGAACCGCCGGTTCCGGTTCGCACACAATCCCCAATGAGCGGTTCCGGTTCCGGTTCTGCACAGGCGGGTCCGGTTCCGGTCCGGTTCCACATAACCGGAACCGGAACCTGCGGTTACCCGGGGCCCAGGCGGGTAACCGCCCAACACTGGTACCTACTTACCAACCGGATGCTGGCAGTAATGAGAGTTGTTGTAAAGGAAGTCAGGTGGGTTGTGGTTAGGACAAGCAGATTGCAGTGTGGTAACTTGTGGGCACATGTCTGCAACTCTATCAATGAAACTAGCAGGCTGCTTTGCTCATTACAACTTGAGGAGGGTTGCCAAGTTTTCGGTGAGGAGCCGCAAATAGAGAGCTTGAATGAGTTGGTAGCTGTAGGAAATGTGGGGAAGATGCTTACGACAGAACTGTGCAAAGTCGAATCACATTCTTTTCTGTGTCTTTGTTTACAAAATCCGGTCAGCTCCCCAAGTGTGAAGAGATAAAGAATCTGAGTTGGCATGCAAGCATGGAGTCTGTCAGTGCTTACAGACTCGCAGTCTTTATATGAGCAAAGCTGGAGCAGTACAGAAATTCAAAATGTGTACTTTAGAAAGCTCACGCACTCACCCATTCCAGTTGAATAAGTAATGTGATTGGAAACACATTTCAAACCTGTCGAAGTTGGCAGAATGCAGGATCATCATGGTACTACCGTATGCACCGCCTCATGTCATTGGCAAGCGTGTGTATCGCCCCTGCAAAGTGGGAACACAGCTTGACCCTCCGTTGCGTGGCTTTGACAGTGCCAGTGCTCCTCAATAACTATTCTCATTTGCAAGTCAACTCCCGAGGATTTCTTCTAACTTTAGAGATCGTTCGTGTCCTCGGACTTGCTACCTTGGATATGGGTAGGTTGCTTCTTCTTGATGAGGTTGCGATTCCCCCCACTTTGATGGCCATGGTATGTTGAGGAAGAGACAGATAGGAGGAAACAGAATCAGCCATGACGTTGGGATCCACCGTGGGACGGCTGCCATGCGTTGCACGTTGTGGCGGAGCCCACCATTAGATCCATGACGCAGCGGCAGGAGCTTGGAGGTTCAGGCAATGAGGTCCATTGTCCATTCCAGCATCCATCTCATCCCACATGTGCGCTGCCAACCATGTTAGCTGGGTTGGCAGTTGTTTTCCCCAGCAGATTTTAGATAGTGAGTGTCAGATCTTGGTGGAATCCTTTGCCGATGGACCAACTCATTCTCGAGCGATGTTTTGTGGGAAATATTCTGGAGCTCGGTGAACTACGTACTCGCAGCTTGCCAGTGAAATGAGCTTGGTATGCTTCAGCATAGAATCCGGTTATTGAACAAGCGATGCGGCAGTCCGTGTGCATCCCAGCTGCTAATCGATTTCTGCGTAGTGGAGCTCCTCGACTTCTCCCGAAACAGCATTGAGATTGACTTGAAGTAGTGAGAATGTGGCTGTGAAAGAATGGCGGACTTCGGTTGTTTGGGCCCATGAAACTGTGCTTTTTTGTTGTCTTCTTCCAGTCACGGACATTTCTTTGAGAATATCACCCCCCACCACCCCCGCCCCCCTCTCTAAAAAAAAATAATCTCTGTACAGCTTGCCTTGTTTTGTGTACAGGAGAAGATAACATTATGCTTCAGCCTCCCCTGAAGACATTCATTGTGAAGCGAACTGTCGATCCAGCTCTGGTTCTGGCTAGACAGCAGCAACTTTCCATGGGGGAAGGAGACCCAACATAACTGATTCACCCGCAATATGGCTTACGACGGCAATCAAGCTTGTACACCCAAGCTTGTCTAAAGCCTTAGCTTTGACATCCTTATTGCATTTCTTCCCGAGAATTCTGGACCTCTCTGCTTCCAGTCCCACAATTCCCCAATCATTCCAACTTCTAATAACCCTCTTCACACATACTGCTTCCAACGAAAATATCCACACATGCAAATCTCTCTTGTGAGCTGGTTCGTGCACACCATGAAATCAGAAACAGAACTGCTGTATCGTTGCAATCACTACTGAGGCATGAACGTTTCGCAGACGATTGCCGGAACCGTAAGCAATTCGCGAGACGCCTAACCTTTCCTCATACTTCAACACAAAAAAGAAACGTCCGTTAAAGATTTGTGACTTTCTTCACATCTCTTAGGTCAAATTTTTAGTCTCTTTGCACGGACCTTAAGTCTGTCGAGTCGTGCAGTACCTTTTTCTTTGAACAGCTATAGACAAAACTGCTCTGGTTTGATCGTGGGCGGAAGAGAATAGACTGGTATTGTAGTTAGATCGAGAACAGAGTGCTTGGGGGATGATATTGGAGATTTGGGTTTTACTGGTTTGAGGCGAATAGAGTGTGGAGGTTTTTCTCTTTTGAAGATCGGAGATCGCGCTGTTGTGTGGAGAGTGTTGGGTGGGTTGAGAGACATTGGGGGAAGGGGAAAGTCTGGCAGAGGGCACAAGAGGGAGACAGAGAATGGAATTAGCATCTCCTATGCCGCTGCAACATCCATATCCCATTTCATTGATGAATTCTCAGCTCCACCCTCAGCAGCAGCAGCAGCAACAACCGCTGCATGGGCAACATCAGCAAACCCAGTACGTCAATCATGGGCCGCCCATCGCGCAACCTCATGGCAACACGTTTGCCAATACCGCACATGCCTTGATAGGACAGAAACGAGACAGTTCGGGGGTTCTTTTGAATGAGTCCTCACAAGGTATTGCCTCAGCCTGTGGCCTGTGTTGACGGTCACCAAATGTGTTCTTGTGGGAGTGTGTCAATGCTTTCGTGAGTGCTGACCAACGTCACTGTCTTGTGATGTTTCAGAATGTCTCAGTAATGTCCTACAATCAGCAGAAGGTCAGGGTTCTGCACGACAATGTGCTGGACTCCATGAAACCTAGTCTCTCCAGCTTGCATGGGTAGAATTACTTTTGCAAGGCAGTTTTGTATGTTCCAAGTCTCTTTGTGGAGTCTGGAGGAAGTTTCTCTTCCACTAAGAAGAGAAACTTAGTGGAAGAGAAACGAATTTTCGCTACATTTTTTCCCCTTAGGCAGTGAATCTCATGCACATACCACCCTTCAGCTATACTATGTGGTACACTCACCACAGGACTGACCAGATTAAATTAAACCTCAGCACTGGGGAATAGATCAAATCTCTTCTAAACCCCTAGTTTTGAGATACATTGGTAGTGATACATTGGTAACAGGGGTTCCATTTACAAATATGTTTACATTCTCCAATGCCCACTTAACACACTATGCAAGTGATTGGCTGACATTGCTTTTGCAGAGGTGACAGATGGAGGAAACTTTGTTAAACTCTTTGTGGGGTCTGTACCAAGGACCATCACAGAAGAGGAGGTAAAACATCTATCTCTTCAACTACAATGTGAGGGAATGACTATGCATCATGGAAATATCAGGGGTGATATCACAGTAGATTCATTAGCTTAGGTGCGAGGAAGGTAGAAGTTTGTGTCATGTCTTTCCAAAGGACTGGCTAAAGGATTCACAGTGGTCTCTAAGGACAGAACTTGCAAAGCCTCTCAATCTAACAGAAAAGGATTGGAAGTTACCCGGTGTATTTGGTTGGGAATTGGTTGGAGACTGTTTGGCCTCCTTCCACAAGGTCAATATGGTGGTAGTGGAATCCTGTGAAGATATTGTAGTGGTTCGCAAGCATGTCCAGTACTTGTTTGTCTCATCAAGGAATTATTGGAAGTACCTACTCCATCTGTGAATCATTTTTGATGTGTTACAGGTGCGGCCCTTGTTCGCAGAGCATGGAAATGTGCTTGAAGTAGCTCTTATCAGGGACAAAAAGACAGGAAACCAACAAGGTGCATCTCTCGCTACTTGATGGAAGAGTCAATCCATGCATTCTGCTTCTAACGCTTGCTTAGATTTGATTGACTCAATCTCAAAGCAACACTAAGGTAGCAACACTTTATGCTACTCCTTGCCTTTTTTATGCACACTTAAGGGAAGGTCATTGAAAGATCTGCTTGTAATGTGTGTGTGTGTGTGTGTGAAAGAGAGAGAGAGAGAGAGAGAGGGAGAGAGAGAGAGAGAAGAGAGAGAGGGATGACTCATCACTGCAAACACTGGCTAAGATGAGTGCTTTTGGGCCTAGTCCGAGCAGGTCCCCGAGTGTCAACCACCAGCATGATACTCAGCCTAAAATATGACATATCCCTAGAAAACAGCACAGAAATCTAGTTACAACTAGTCTATGTTCTATATTTGACATCCAAGCACAGAGCATGAGGCTGTGATGAGAACTGCTCCTCAATTGATGCCACAAATGTGACTGCTTTAATTTCTGTCAGACTGTTGAGAGAGTGAGGGGGGGGAGTGGAAGGGTTTGGAATGGCATTCAAGCTCGAAGGTAGTTTAGGTCAGCTTCTGGAATTCGCAACCTTGACCTCCTACCAGGATGAATCTTTTGCATTTTTCTCTTTAAGAATTGTCTTATTATCGGACTCTGACCATTGAATCCAGCCAGGAGACTGTGTGGTTCTCCTTACTTGACCAATGTGTCCGGATCATTTTTTGGGGGGCTTGTTTGGATATTGTTATTCAGAGCAATGTGAATGATGGCAAACCAGTGTTATTCTTGCATCATAGTGAAGCATCCTGAAATGCATAATAAGGGTCCATCTCCTTCTCATGATGTTGCACATGAAAAAGTGTGGATGGCATGTATCCTATGCTTGGTGGTGAAACATTCCCCTATGGCTATACAGTGTCACTATGGATGGCAATGCTTTAGCCATGCTACTAATCAGCCATGCTAATTGAGGGGGTCTATGCTCGCTCAACCGATTTGTTCACAGATCACTGCTCGGCCAAGACCCGCAGCGATTGCTCCAGCCTAGACTTTAGCCTTCCATTTGACTTGGTAGGAGGTTCACACCACATGGACAAGGTACGATTTGCAAGATGTCACTATGCGGACGTGGCCCTGGGCTCGGATTTATGAAAGGTGCCAGGTGGCGTGCCTCATCATACACACCAGGCAACAAAAGCTCCTGTGAGTGAGTATTGCTTGTGTGTCTTATGTGGCACCATTGTGTGCACGATCTCACATGGTTCTTCCAAGTGGAATGCTACTATCTTGGACATGATATTGAATCTGAGAGTTTATCCACATCGCTATAAGCTGAACATGTCAGAGCTGAGAGGACATTGCTTCTCACATAGGATGATTTTGATGTGGACGATTCAATTTTGTTAGACTTTTAGTTGTGTTGCAGTGTCTCAGTTGATTGAATATCGGACTTCTGAGTTAAATGTTGTGTCCTCCCTGGAGATTGACTTTGGAAATGATTCACCTTGCCACTTATGTGCCTTCCTGATGTTGTAGGTGCACAGCTGTTCATCTGATATTATTCCGCATAGGATGTTTTTGACGGGGATACATGTTGTCAATGTTATCATCTGTATTGTCAGGCAATGTATTTTATTAGTCTGCTTCTTTATCAAACTCATAGACGGCACATTGTCTTTTGTTCTTGATCGACTTAAATGCGAAACTCTGCTGACAACAAGCTGCCTTGAAATCATTCTGTTAAGACCTACCTATGAATTTTTGAAATTGATTAAAGTTAAAGTTTTCCTCATTCATTACCTTGAGGGAGAGAAGAAATATAACCAGTAGAATGTACTCATGAGGCGTTTGACATAGCCTTGTGCCTATAGACCCGTGTCCCAGTTTGGAACAAACACTACCTCTCACTCTCCAGTTTTGGGACTAACCTTCAAAGATAATCACTAAACAAAGAAAGAACCTTTATGAGTCAGAAAGAGAGGGAGATATTGGAAGAGTCCTCATCGCACATGAGAGTATATATGCCAATAGGAGTGTCTTGGAAATATCTAGCCTGGTTGTTATGATGTAAACTCTTGGTTATGAATGGTAGTCTGTGGGTTGATTCTGTGCAGGCTGTTGTTTCATCAAGTACTCCACAGGTGAAGAGGCAGAGAGGGCAATAAGGGCACTTAACAATCAACGCACTCTACCAGGGGTATTGCCTTCAGTGTTGTATGTGAATTTATAAGCAGTTATTACAGTTTGACACCGTCCTTACCTGTGCTCCATTTATTCTGTCTTCTTTCATCAGAGTGGGACTCTGAGTGGCTGGAGTTCTGAGTATTGTTTTAATTGCAATGCTTCGTACCAGGGCACAGCTCCAGTGCAAGTTCGCTATGCCGATGGAGAGCGTGAGCGCCTTGGTAGTGGTCCTGCATTGCCGTTCTGTAAGACTGGTTTTTTTCAAATTGTTGTCATGAGTAATCACAAGGTCTCGACTTCGGCTTCAAGCATATTTATAGATATAGGGAGAGGGGTGAAAACAGTATGTAATGCCATTGCTTTAAAAATGGTCTTCATGCATGCCCTCTTTCTCATTCAATGTGAACTGGTTGTAATCTGTTAAGGCCGAACTGCGGAATTTGCAAATCAATGGTGAGCTTTGATTGTGGAGTTGGACTACATGTAAGCTGTCCTGTTATTGCATGTAGGAAGAAAATTTTGTTGATGTGTGGTGTATGGTGGTTTTGTGCAATTGTATGTAGGTGCCGTGGAGCATAAGTTGTTCGTTGGTTCCCTTAACAAGCAAGCATCCGAGAAGGAGATAGAAGATGTGATGTCGTTAAATCTCTAGCAATGCATGAAAGGCATAGTTCTTGTAATGACAAATGGAATTGAAACTATTATGACTGTATCTGGCTAAGGTTCAGAATGGTGGAGGATGCAGTAGTATTTACAAGAAGAGCTAGAGAGTAGATAGATTTGTTGCCATAGATCAGTTGTTCTCACAGTTTAAAGGAGACATGGTGCTCAGTATTGCACTTCTGCATTTGGGAAGAAGCAGCTGCAGAACTTACTACTCTCTTCTCTCTCACGTCGAGAGGGTCCAGAGCATGAATCTGGGACAATAAGAGCTCCTGTAGTTGAAAGGAATCACATGCTTTCTGGTTGTGTCTGTGTTGCGATCTTTTTCTGCTCCGGTTTCTGAAGCAAACCTTTTTACTCTGGGTGCAGCTCTTCACCCCATATGGCAGAGTTGATGATGTATACATTATGCGTGACGAGCAGAAACAGAGCAGAGGTATGGTCAAAGTTTTCATTTTTGGCATTGCTGAAAGAAACAAGGGTGCTAGACCTCCATGGTTTGGATTAAGTCATGGTCTCAGATTAGAAACAAGGTTTTTAAAGGCATGTCCTTGGTTGGCTGGTCCTTTTGCTTACTTGCTGAAAGTCTAGACTGCTGGTTTGGAGCAAGAGTATTCTGAAATAAGATAAAGGTGCACATAGATGTACCTATGCAGTGTGTATGTTGAAGCAGGAATAACATATGTCGTAACTTAGCCAAGGATCTGGACGAGTCCTTGTATAGCTCTAGGTCTCAGCTTCTGACTTGTTTTGAGATGATGTAGGTTGTGCATTCATCAAGTATCCCTCAAGAGAACTGGCACAAGCAGCAATCAATGCCTTAAATGCCATCTACATCATGCCTGTGAGTACCTTTTGTTAACATGCTCACTATTACATTCTGGGCTGCATGTTCAATCACTTCTTCAGTAATGTTCAATTCCAAGTTTGTTCTTCTATATATTGCATCTAGGAGCAATCTTACAGAATAGGTGACACAGTCTCAGTTTCTTTTTTAAGATTCACCTCAGTAATTGGAGGCTGCCAATTCTTTGTTTAAAAGAGGCTCTTAGTTTTTGCTGGCTCCGGTTGGTTGGAAATGGCAAAGAAACAGTCCTTTTCCACAAGTTTTGCAGATTCGATTGAGCATTATAATTTGATGTCGTCATGCTTGAACTTATGCAGGGTTGTGATCAACCATTGGCCGTACGGTTCGCAGACCCTAAGAGACCTAAGGGGGTTGATGCCAGGTCTGTCCCTTTTTAATTTTCCCTCTCTTTTTATCCCAGGAAAACTCTCAGAGGTCAGATTGTTGTTTGAAGATGGCTTTTAGTTATGTACAGATGTTTTCTGTCGAGGGCAAGGAGTTTATAGATGCAAGAGTGTTCCCATACGGTTGGCAGAGAGTCCTGGAGGAACTGTTTGCCCGTTTTTGCCCATTAATCTGCATTACAAAAGGTCAACATTACTGTAATACCCATACTCGTCATTTATATCTGTTGGACAAGAGGTTTTAGTATAATTTGTGATGTAATCAAATTTTCCTAGCATAGGTCGTTAGATGCCAAAAATGTCTCGCTGCAACAGCTGAGAATGTCTGTCTTCTAGGGGAACACCCTGGAAATCCTACAAAAGGCCTGCATTTAGCGGGCAGGATATGCTCCCTTGGCAAACCTTGTCCAACAGCTTTTTTCTAATGAAGCAAGGTGAGAATTTTTAGCAGCACCTTCGTCCAAGAGCTCCTGATGCGTGATGTCTATGGCACAAGTGCGGTACCACTAGGCATGGGGTCTAAATTTCGCATAATATTCATGATGAGCAAGAGGTCACTCTTATTGTATTATGCTTCATGTGTTGTCTTTCTACGCAAATACTTTGTGTTGAATATGTTGGGGTGAGTTATGATGGCAGGTTTGGTGGGCCTGGTTTTGGGGGGCCTGGATTTACTCCACGACCCGGACAATCAATCGGACCCAGGTATATATTAGATTGTCAATGGACTTCATTTTTTGGTTTGGATGTTTCTTGTTTTTCAACTTTTTTGGCATTGAATTTATGGGTCAAGTGCCTGTCATTTGTCCAACCCTCCTTCAGGTCCTGAGTGAAGATTTGGCATGACTTTCCTAAATACAAGCTGCTAAATGATGATCAATTTAGCTTCCATTTTGTGCTCACATGTCTGATGGGGTTTTCCAGACCAAGGCAGGCCCAGATGGGACACGTGGCTGTTCGTGGTCCGCCCCTTGGATGGAGACCCTTAGGAGGAACAGGTACAGGGCCTGCCCCTCAAGTGGGTGGTCCAACACCACATGGGGCGCCTATGGGTGCAAGAGGGGCACCTATTGCTGGTGTCCCACAAATGGTAAGATGCTAAACTCCATGATAGGTTCACCCTTTACTTTCCCAGCTTTCCTGACTGGCACTGTGACCTACTTGGCTAGTGCAAGAGAGCATCTAAAGTGAAACTAAGAGAAATGCCCCTTACTGAGGTGCTGCAATCCTCTTGTTTGGTTTATTTGTACTCTTCCACATCTGCTAGTGGGCTATTTCATTAACAAAATTTGCTTAAGAATCCCTCAAGAAATCTTTGGCCACCAATTGAAGAAGATGCTGGTTTTTTAAATTCATGCATAAAAGGAACATTAAACTGCAAATGAACTGCAAAATGCTTTTTTGGAGATGACAGGTTCTTTCTTCAGATAGTTTTTAACTCATTTTGACACTCCTACATGTTGTATTTGTTGAATGGAGGGTGGTATGGTGGGAGGACATGGACAAGGTGTAATGATGAGTGGCCAGCCTCAAGCACCCATAACTCTCCAAGGCCAAATTGCTGGTCCAGGGATGTTATCACAGCCACAGCTGCAACAGGTAAGTTGACCTCCTATTACTCGATGATTTTTCCAATTGTTCCCTTGATTTTTATTGGATGAGAAGTACAATATGCAATGAGGAGTGGAGGCACCTTACATCCTTCAAGAGTAGACATCTTTTGCTTAGAATCCTTTGTGCCCTCCTCTAACCAGGATAGATTTGACAAGTCTACACGCTTGTTCTTGGTCTGTAGACAAATCAAGGGTACTACCAGCCGCCCCCACAACGGCAGCAACCACCATATGCAGTTCAGCTACTGCAGCAGCAGCATTACGGACAGTTGTCCCTCTCTCAGCAGCAACCACAGGCTTATGGCCAACAGCAGGTTTGCCCACTTGCCTCCTCTTGTGGATATCAATGTGTTTTATACTCAATATATTGTACTACGTACTATGTTCTGCAAGTGTTATGTTGGTTTATCCCATTTTTCTCAAGCATCCGCAGTTTTCATGTGTTTCCCTGGCAAGTGGACTTTGTCAGTTTGGTAAGCAATCCTATTAGTTCTTTTGTATAGTATCTTGCACTTGGTATAAGGGACAAAAACCGGTACACCATTAAAATAGAAGAATGGTGGAAGAAGGATTGATTGAGTGAGATGTTGATGTCTGTTTTAGATCCCTTCTCTGCGACCCCAAGTGCAATCACAACAGCAGCAGCACATCACAATGCAGGGGCAGCAACACCAGCAGCTACCGTCACCACAGGTGTCCCAACAGAAGCCACAGAGGCAATCTTTGCCCAGCCAGCTGCAGCCTCAACCAATGCAGCAGTCACAACCACAGCCGGTCATATCTTGTCACCTGCTTTGTGCAATTATTTCCCAATGTTCTTACTCTCAGTGCCTTTTTTTACTTGCTAGTGCCTGTCCTGTGAGGGTGGGAGATGGAGGGAGAAAGAGGAGCAGGAGAGAGGTTCAATTCCAGAAGAAATATCAACTCCGTTGGTGATTACTGTAGGAATTAATTTGCTCTCCTCGGAGCACATTTGTCAAACAATCAGGAGGGAAATAACGGGGTGGACTTCTGCTGAAGCCAGTAAAAACTATGGTGTCTCTTCAATGTTTTACTACTCTTAGTATGTTGCAGATGGGCCAATGTTAAGTTGGCATGGACTTCACGTCGGAGGTGTAAGTCAGTGGTAACTCTACACTCATTTAATTGTATTTAGTGTTCCTCTGCAGATGTATTACCAGGTCCCTGTGGCACAACCTGTTCAACAACAACAACAGGTTCTACTCTCTTGCAACGCACCTGTTGTGGTTCTTGGTCATTGACTGGAGGTTGCAATTAGTGTTTAGCCATGGCCTTTCTGAACACATCTGATATTGTCTTGCGCATCGAGGATTGCAGTCATTTACCATATTGTAGGCTTTTCCATCAGGCTGGAAAACCTGAACATATAGAGCAGCTTGAGGGCACGTGCTGAATGAAGTACCTGTGGTCCAAAGCGAAAATGTATATGGATGATAGGAATAATGTGTTTTCAACCTAATCTTGCAGCCAACCTGGATATTCCCAGTGCAGCAGCCACAGACAGCAGTATCAGCAGTTACTCCTCCGCCACCCCAGCCACCAGTAACCTGTGACTGGACAGAACACACATCTCCCGAGGGTTACAAATACTACTACAACAGCTGCACTGGAGAGAGCAAAGTATATCTCTCTCTTGCCCCTTCCTGTCTTTTCCTATGAGGGCACTGAGAATTCTGCTCGAAAGGATGGTTTGTTAGCCTAAGGCTTTTTTCATGGGATATGGCAGTGGGAGAAGCCACAGGAGCTTAATGCTTATGAGCAACAACAGCAACAGGCACAAACTTCACTGATGACAACTCCTGTAAGTAGTTGCCTTCATGAAAATGGTAGGTGTAGGTCATATACCTCCTCTTCATGAATGTCTCTATTTAATGACACATGTCAGTGGTAAGTACGCGGGGGCAAACACAGTGTTGAGCGTGTCTATTTCAGAGTATGCTCTTGACATAATTTCCTAAGCTAGAGCAGTGTCTCTGGGTGTCGTCTCACATCTAGGAAATTATAAACCCATATTTCAAGAAACTTGTGTGTGTTCCAAAACTTCGTGAGGTTACTATGTACAGGTTCTGGTTTATGTTTCGATTCCAAGCCCAGTGGCTAGAATTATCTGACAGAATTTAAAACTGGTGCCTCTGTCACCTGATTGTAGCAATACCCAGGTGCTGCGATCATCGCACAGTATCCAACCCAGGTAAATTTTTGTGGCTGAACTTCCTTGAAACCTCTTTTCAACAGTTTTATGAGTATTATTAGCCAGCGCTGTCTAGTCATCCACTTTGAGTTATTCTTCCAATGTGCCCAGATCTCTAGAGCCATTGCAGATACCTGGTTTGGCAGCTTTTAGAAGGCCACATGTTGAGTTTTTTTAGTGGTGGGTTTATAATTTTGTAAGTAGTACATACTGAAAAAGAAGGCTCATGAGGTGGATTAAGTATGGTGGACTCCTTGATTGACAGCTTTCTGACCATCAGCAGCCTCAATCTAGTTTTCTTTCTGCATGAGTTTTTGTCATAGTTTTGCAGTAGTTTCTCTTTGTTTCTTCACCACACAGTAGTATTCTGTGACACTCCCACCTTGCTTTCTGAAGGATCTTATTCAGGTTGGACAAATTCTGTGGAACTCTTTCAGCGATTTGATTGTGTTGTAGTGCTAATGTAGCTACTTGCTCCAACCTGTGTGGGTGCCATTGTTTTTGTAGGGCCTAAGTTATGGACAGCCTCAATCAATTAATGGGTCAGTTGAGCAGCTTACTCAACAGGTACATGCAAAACTCTTGATCTGATTCTTTCCAGGGTTGCTCGTTGTTTGTTTGAGTTTTCTTCGGATACTACATTGTAGAAGTAATACAAAAGACTTAAAATGGTCATCATCACATGATCACAACTTTTTCAACCGACATCTGGATGTTGTCAGAGTAATATGGGTTTAATGAGTTGACTATGCCCGTACTTCACCTATTGTCAAGAATGATAGGATACAGGATTGTTACAAGAGGGGAAAAGATGCCAGAAAGGAAAGGAGCCTTAAAGTACCAGTCACTATTTTGTAAGCTAAGGAGAAGTACTTTTGAGGAGTGATACTGTAAAGGCTCAAAAACTACTGTGGATAATTGATTGCCTCTTGCCCTTTGTGGGTATAGTGGCTGGCATCCTCCCCCTTCCCCCCCCCCCCTCTCTCTCTCTCCAGGAACCCTAAAGAAATGAATTGGTACTTTGTAATGTCCACAGAAAGCTCAAATTGCTTCTGGGACAAGCAAGAATGAACCTTGAAGAGGGAGGGGCCCTCCACAAGCAGCCCAAAAGCAACTATTGCTCAAGGGATTGTGTAAGAGTTGATGCCCCATGCAGGTAATGTGCCAAGCATTTCCGATCTTCAGAATGGAAGACCCCTGTAAGAGATTGGGTATCATGGAATAGACAATTGGATCTCATAGTCGAAAGTGCAGTGATAAGAGAAATGTTCATCACCTTCAATTTCCCTGTTGTTCCCAGTGCGAGCAGGGCATTGGCGCTGTCCTCACGTTGCAGGTTGTCCCACATACAGTCTCTATCCGTAGACTCTAAACCTCCCCAATGCCCTTAGAAGAGAGGGAGACAGAGCTGCTGACAGGTGATTGGGCCGCGAGAATCTATCTGCACGGACCAAGAATGTCTCCCAATAGAACTGCAGTTTTGTTGTAAAGAAATGAAGTGAAGTGAAATGAAACGAAATGAAATGTTTTGTTGTAAAGAAAGAAAGAATGGAACCTTTTTATGTGTACACAGTCCCACCCAAGGGCCCATTGAACGAAGGTGACCAACAAGGCTTGAAGAGGCTATAAGTGTCAAACAACGTTTGAACAGGTATAAAATTGGTCCCGGTCAACTGTTTACTTGAATGTGTGGGTACCTGTGAGATTCGAGGTTGATAGAGACTCCCAATCTTTTGCAGAGGCTTTCAGCTTTGAGGACCAAGTTGACGGAAGAGTGTGAGTCTCCCATGTGTACGTGGGCAGCAGAAAGCTTTGGGAACTAAAGTAGTCTTCCCTGATTATTCAACTGCATTTGTTCGCTGGTCTAGTTCTTGAGGTGCCCAGCTTTCTGTGGGTACACCAGAGCTCCTGAATGGGTGCAGCTGCAACAATCAACTGTTCTTCTCTGCCCTTGTGCCTGTAGGAGAAAGGTCGAGTTCATGTAATCTGTTGAGGAGTGAGTTCCAGTGGTTTCAGTTGAATCACTTGGCACAAAGGAAATGTCTATGCAAGGACCCCTGGTGGCAACAAGTTTGTTACATTCATTGATGACTCCACAGACAAGACCCTGAAAGATACCCTTGCCTGTTTGGTAATCATTTCGTCTCCTATTTTCCTGAAGGACCACAGCCGAAGTGGTTAGGGTCCACTAGTGCAAAGGGGTCTCGCCATTTTGAGAGAAACCTTGACCCTGGTCTGCAGCTGTGATGGTACCATCCATATGGAATCCTTAATGAGGAAACCACTCCAGAGACTTGACCTAACTGTGGAATTTTTGAACTGATGTGCAGGCAATGTTATCGGCACAAGAGTGGGCGTGGAAAGGGAATGTAGCCGGAGTACGGGATTCGGGTAAGCATAGCCAAATTGTTCATAACAGCAACTCATGAGATTTCATCTTTTATGGTTCTGTGCTTACAGCTTTTCTACCAAGTAGAAAGCTTCAGTAATGAGGGTGGCATTGATGCAATCAGGGATCCCTGGTGAGATATGAACTGGAAATCCTTTTCAATTGATCAATCAGGTGTGCCATTGTCGAGGTTTGATTCTGTATAGGCTTCAGGTGCAGTTGCTTGCTTTGTTAATTGTTTGTTTCTTTTCCATACGGGGGCCACTGCTTGACGCTTTACCTGTAACAAAATTTCTCGTCAGTCGTCAGGCATCTTCACCATTATTGAAATATGGAATGGTAGACTCATAAGTAGCGTTGGATTAAAAGTGTTGCTTGAGTGGTTCTGACTTCTGACCCACACAATGCCTGTCTTGCAGGTTGAGTGGAAGTGTGGTGAGAACAGAAGCAGCAGCACTCCTATTTAATGCCTAGCCTGCCCAGAATATCTCTAGCATGCCTTCAATGCAATTCAGTAGACTTTCTAGTAAGTTTTGGACTGCCCTGAAGATGTTGGTGAGGGCTGAGTGTACCTACTCTTTGAGCATTGTAAGCCCTGTAATTACTTGCTGACTGACTGAATTGTTTCTCCTGGTTTCTGATAACGTATGCAGTTTTACAGTTTTTCCCGTTGGGTTATTTGCAAAGTGGAATTTTTTAAGAACAAAATGGAAAACGGTGATGTTAACTGTCATGGTGAACTGTAGGTGTCTTCTCCAGTCTCTTCCAGACACCTTGATTCTAACCAAAGAATGGATGGAGTAGGCAGAGTGCCTACAAATATTGAAAGGATATAATTGACTTGAGATGCTGCTTGAAAACTGCAAGACTCCTAACTCTTAACCCCTAGAAGCCTACAGTATTTCCCATCTGCATACTTCACCACCTTCATATCCATTAGTGAAACTGAACTAAGATCTACACAACGTCAAGACCATCAATCATGTTCCAACTTCTGCACTATATCCCTTGCCACCACCTCAAATAAGAGTGAGAACTTAAAGTATCATCCATCCATTTCTAATATGTAAAATGATCTGTTTTTCCATCTAGGCATCATTCAATGAGACCTTAAATTATCATCCATCCATTTCTAATATGTAAAATGATCTGTTTTTCATCTAGGCATCGTTCAATCCCAAGCGAGCCTGAATAAGAGTGAGACCTTAAATTATCATCCATCTCTAATATGTAAAATGATCTATTTTTTCATCGAGGCATTCAATCCCTAAATAAGAGTGAGAACTTAAAGTATCATCCATCCATTTCTAAATATGTAGAATAATCTATTATTTCATCTAGGCATCGTTCAATCCAAGCGAGCCTTAATAAGAGTGAGAACTTAAAGTATCATCCATCATCATCTAAATATGTAAGATAATCTATTTTTTCATCTAGGCATCGTTCAATCCCAAGCGAGCCTAAATAAGAGTGAGAACTTAGAGTATCATCCATCCATTTCTAAATATTCAATATGATCTATTTTGTCATCTAGGCATTATCGTTCAATCCCAAGTCAGAGAGAACTTAAAGTGTCATCCATCATCATCTAAATATGTAAAATAATCCATTTGGTCACATTACGGTAACTTTAAACCAAAGCCAAGCATGAATAAGATGAGCCACTTCTTAGAGTACATCCATTCATCTCTAAATATGTGGAATAATCTATTTTGTCATCTAGGCATTATCCTTCGAACCCAAGCCAGATCCGGGCACTTCGAATTCCAGCTCGGGCCTGGATGGAAAAGTTTCTTGTCAAATAAGATCCACCGAAATATTTTATTTGTGTTCGTCTGCTACTATGGGCAGTGTAGAAAAAACATTTCATAAAATAGACAAAATTATAATTAGGTTGGGAAGGTGGCGGTGCAGGCACTGGGCAAATCTCTGCTAGATGGACAACGCCGGCATATGTCACAAACTGGCCTGTGTGGTGGCCTCATCTCACTACTTGCTCAATGCAATCCTTCACTATCGTCAATACCCAAATTCTAGCCCCATCTTTAGTCCACATACATATCGGCCTGGTCTGCCTGTAGAGGTATTTGTACTTGATGATTTCCCTTAGAAGATTATAAGTTTGTCACTTTCCCATGGGATACTTATAAGTTTTTGTATTTCTTATTGGCTTCTGTGTGCTTACTTTGAAGGGGATCTAGTATGCTATCTACTACATTCAGTTTATCTATTCTAATGAATTCAATGATTTGAAGCTTCACTGTAAGAGTATTGAATTGAGTTTTAGTTGTTGATGAAAAACACTACCGACCTTTTAGGCAGCTATCTGTGACATGCAAAGATGAAGTCGTGCTTTTCTTTGGCCGTCTCCTTAAGCTTTCTGCTATTGTTATCTCTAGCTCATACCACTACCTGCATTCGGTTATATGCAGACACCGTATCATCATAAGAGCGTACTAATGAAGCAGATGTTCTAGTAAATGTCAACAGCAATCAACCACTTTCATCAGATATTGTTGATAGGTCTTCTTTTTTCCCATGGATCTTTACAAGACTAGATTCAAAGTAAATACGGGTTCATGGATGCATTTGTTTCGACGACCGGACTCCAAGGTGGAAATGACATTCAATGTTAGAGACTATGGAGCTGTAGGCGGTGGCTCAACTGATGATACAGAGGTACACTCCCAGTACATTCATTTCAATAACGTTAAGAATGTGAGTATGTTGGGTTCCTAAATCAGACTTTGAAAAACTCAAAGTGTCCATATCCACCTTGTTAATCTTGCGTAGATGATTTTTAAGTTGTATCTATGTAATGATATGTCACTGCACAAATTGGTCATGGTTTTCAGCTTATATAAACCGAGGGAGAGTTTGGGCTCAATTTGGGTTTACTGTATATTGTAGGCTTTCAAGCGAACATGGATTGCTGCATGTAAGGCTGGTTCCACCATGGAGGTTTCCGCAGGCTCTACGTATCTTGTAGATGCAATTACATTCCAAGGTCCTTGCTCCTCAGTCTTATCCTTCAGGTATGCTCAAATCTACAAACCGCAAAACATTGAAAACAATTTATTGCTTAACACCAAATTTTGTTTTCTTAAAAAATCACTGACTCACATTATTTGCATTTTTCTAACCTTACATTTACATTTCATAGTTACAAATTTTTCAATCATTACTGCCTGCATTATTACGAAATGATGTGGAAGATCAAATTTCAAAATATGTATAACTTTGAATAACGCATAATTTCTCTATTTTCTTTTTTCTAAAGGCAAACACCCAGGACTTAGCCGCTTACCCCTTAATTACAATGAGATGAGAAAATAGCCTCTTCCATAGTAGTGTTGTAGTAACTTGGCCATGAGGTGTTAAACTTTGTCCTTTAATATTAGAAAAGTTGGATCCTTCGGTGTGTATATTACGATTAATTTTTCACATAATTTGATTTCAAGAGGACCCGCCAGAAAAACAAACAGAAAAAAACAAAACACGCACACACACATATCAAGTTGAAGCTAAATTTGTGCTTATTGACTTGATACAGGTTGATGGAAATGTAGTGGCACCACCAAAATCCAGGAGTCATATGACGCTTGATTGGATACTTTTCGATCAAGTTTCAGTTTCTGTCCAAGGAGCGGGTTCATTTTATGGAAAAGGGTGGAAGTTGGTGGTCCAAGTCGCAGTCGGGCAACAAACCCACTGTGAGTTTACACAATGAAGGTTCACTACATAGTTGTTTAAAATTGGAACAGTATATGGATCACCTTTTATATTTATTCAAAGGCCGATCTAGAATACATCAATGCCTTGATCTCATATAAACACAATACATCATGGGCAACATAGATCTGAATGATGAAAACATTGAAAATATTAGCATGAAAATAATGATATTTAAGAAGAAATATTTTGCCTCACAATATTTTTCATATTTATTTTTATTACTTAATAATTAAAATATTAATACTTATTAAGCCATTAAAATATATATGGGAAACTAGGTAGTCTTGCATTTAATCATTGAGTCTGAAAGAGTTTATAATAAGGAGTCATTGTATTCTCTATGATCATTCACAGTTGATGAGATTTCGGCAAAGCAACTCAATATCAGTCCATGGGATTAGCTTCAAAAATAGTCCCCAAATACATCTCAAGTTCGACACATGCAATGGAGTCAATGTGCAAGACGTCAAAATTACAGCTCCCGGTTCTAGTCCCAACACAGATGGAATAAGTGTGTCAAAAACTCAAAACGTTGGGTTGGGACCCTCAACTATTGCAACAGGTTGGTACTACAGTACTATCCACTCTAAAGCTCCATATCATTGATTGATTTATTTAGTTAGTTATTGCTATGTAATCTTAGTTAATTTATGAAATGATAGCAATTAGAAAGCTACTAAATTTATCCCTTAAGTTCCCAAGCCTTTTTTTGACTTTTTACCAATTTTGGGTACCCAGCTGCAGTAAATTGCTCCTAGAAACCTACCAAAAATCATCCAGAGATTCCAGCCTTATAGAAATGGGCCCAGCTCATTTATGCATGACATACCAAAAAATGAGCCAAGTCCACCATGGAAATTGTGAGATTATAGCGTTGGCCCGGACCTCAAATATCAGGTCTCAAAGAAAAAGTGAGAAAGAAATAGGTTTGACCAAATCAAAACCTAGCTTTATCCAATTTTGCTTGCCCCAAGACCCATCATTTCCAAATCAATAGTGGAGTGGCTATGACCCCACTAAATTGCATGTCCAACTGATTTTTTCACCTATGCTTGCTATGCATGCAATTACATGGGGGTTGAAATCTCAAAATTGACAACAGATAATGTGTCTCCAAATGAAGTTTTTTTTTTCTATAAATTTTTTAAAAGCCAATGGTGGATGTGTGTATGTAATGCTCACACACCACAACGTGAAGTGTTTTTTCCAAGATTGCTAATTTTCTGTCAAAAATGGCCTTCGGAGTGCAATCTGTTTTGGGCTTGTTTACTGCCACGTCAGCGATCAACAAGCCCTTTTCAGGCCCCCAAAACGTAAATGAGAGATCTAAGATATTTTTTGCAGGTCGTAGTTTTTTTTTTTTTTCTTTTGCATCATACTCGAGACAAATCCTTGGTCATTAAAGCTTCAGGAGTGGGCCCCATCAGATTAGATCTGCAAAAATTAGGTCGAACTGCAAATTCAAAGTGACCCGATTCAGGTCGCTTGGGAACTTGAGGGTTATATAGGAGAATCTCTACACCGGAATACAATTATTAAGTTATTTCTTTTTATTTTTTAAAATTTCTCTTGTCAAGCTTTATTTCAACCACTAGCTAAAAGTGTTGTACAACCTTGTTTGAGTCTTCGAAGGTGACTGCATCTCTATTCAAAGTGGCTCCGCTCCAGCGTCCGGGAAATAATTTCAGTTGAACCAGCCAGTAGCCGCTCAGTCCCAGCAGCAATCGGCTAAGTGGGTTGGGCAGTCGGTTGCTGCCCCTTAGTGGTAACTATACCCGGTCAATTTCCGAGATAATTTCTTTACAACCGGTAATATTCCTAATGATTTATTTTGTGTTCAGCTATAAATCCGGCCCTTATAAATATCAACCGGTTGACAACACAAGTGTCAAATGCACAACAATAAGTAAATAATAATAATAATAAATAATCACAACCAGTTTTAAGCAATTCAAACAAGTGAAGAACATTGTATCCTTATAGAAGTTGGACCTGTCAATGCCTTCAAACCACATGGAGGCCAAGAATTGAACCCGCGTGGACAGGTGAGCTGTGATAGCAGGCAGCGAGTGCAAGCAGGGGGCTGGGGCTGCCAGAGCAACGTCCAGACTTAGTAGGGTTTGCCCGCGGGCCCGCCCTCTTTGAGTTCAATATTTTTTCACCTAAACGCCCTTCCTTGGATGTAACCCGGCCTGGCACGTTGGATTTCTGCCATGTGGCGGACTTAGACGGCCATTTCCATTTTTTGTAATATAAGAAGGGCCGGAATCCGTCCAGGCCTTGCCAACTAAGGCAGATTTCCTGTCTGTAATGAAATGGAAAGGCAAATATCCTTCCTAAAAGTAGGGCACCCGGTTGATTTCCACTTCGGCCATTTTTTCCCTCGGATCCATTTCCTGAGGTTTCATATTTCATTCGGAAATTCTGGAATTCAGTCGGCTAGCATGTAACTGGCTGCCGGTTCTCCCCGGACGTTGCTCCGCTCATCTCAACATTCATGATATTCAATGCGGGCCCAGACATGGGATCAGGTATTTGTTTTTTTTTCACACGTTTTATTGTAGATATTATTTTCACCTAATAGCTTTTTGTAATGGATTTTCATGTGGATTTAACAAGGGCTAAGTTCTACTTCCATTTCAAAAACCAAATTAAATTGTGAAATTAAATAATTTGAAATTTTACTGTAGCAATACGAAATGACTTCATACCAAATTAAAAATGTGCGTTTCCTAACTTGGGGTTGCTCTGAAAGATGTTATTTTTTCCTCTCACTACTAAGGGGCCTGATTTGTGAGCTGTCGCTCCCAGGTGTTTCCCTTTAATAAAAGTTTTGTTTAAAAAAAAAACTTGTGCCAAATATAAGGTCCAAATGTTAAGACTGTGATATTATGCGTTGATATTGCAGTATAGGAGGCCTTGGGAAGGACCATTCATTTGCAAGTGTTTCTGACGTCCGTGTGAATACTGTCACATTTCAAAACACACAAAATGGCGTACGCATTAAGACTTGGCAGGTAAGTTATTAAGGTTATATGCTTGAGCTTACTTCACATCTCATAGCTTCAATTATTCTCTCTAGATGTGATGGATCTGCGAGTTGTTATTAGATATTACAAGATTGGAGCAGGGGTGTATTCAGTTTTGTTAGACAAACTTGGCTTACCATATGATTGAAGATTTTATGATGGAGCTTGACTCATGTGAGGGTGTTGTTTTGTTCAGGGAGGAGATGGAACGGTGTTAGGAATATCATTCCAAAACATTCATTTGGACACCGCTGCGAATCCTGTTATTATTGACCAATACTACTGCAACGGTGCACACAATTGTGGCAATAGTGTATGTACTATGCATTCAAATATCATGTTTCATTTTTTTTATTGTGGTAGAAACATATAGCCAACACTCAACTGTAATCAAAATCTAAATTAGTTCAGATGGGTAAAGGTTAGTAAGTTGTGATCTCATGATTCCCATGATGTTTGAATTTACACATCTACAACTAAATAATTATTTTCATACAATTCGGTTATTTTCATACAATTCGGGGGAGGAAAAAGACAAATACTCATGTCTGTACTAAGATAGCAAATCTTTGTATAGTCCAATTATACTCAACGAAACAAAAATAGCCATTACGATTATAAAAAGTCTTAGGACGTCATACACTTACCTAGTACTATCTTTTATGCGGTACCTCCAACTACTTGGTATGTATCTATTATTTAATTTAAATTTTTTGTCGTAATGCAGTCTCAGGCAGTTCAAGTAAAGGATATTACATACTCCCATATTTCTGGAACATCGGCGGATAAGGTTGCTTTGAAGTTTCAATGCAGTGACTCTGTTGCATGTACCAATATTCAGCTGTCCGCCATCGACATTTCCTATGGCTCAAGCAATGCAGAATCAGTTTGCTGGAATGCGTTTGGCTCGCATAGTATCGATAGCATCATGATACCTGCCTCTTGCTTACGTTAGAAACTAAACCACACAGAATTTATCGACATCACAACCGTATCATGTGACGCAGAGGCCGCTAAGAACAAAAAGAAGGACGGATGGTCATGTATACATGAGAGAGGAAGGGAGAGAGGACTCCGGCCATAGCCGGCATGACTAAGAGCCACCTCACCTTGCTCTATTAAATGCATGATATTTTTTGGGCTATTGTTTTTTTTTGGGCTATTTTCTTCCGGCAGGTAGACACATTTTTTACAACAGTTGGTGGATTGAGTCCACAACCACCTTCGAGGTGGTAGGTGCCGATTACCATTGGGCTACATCTTGGTTGTCCATTGCAGCCATATTCTAGTGTAGGGCAAATGCTGCGTCTACTCTACTAGGGCTACGCGTTGCTCCGCACTCTAGTCACGACTTTTGAGAACAATGTTTTGTTTGATTGAAAACAGATGTAGGAACATTGTAAGAACTTGACATGCATGCAGTTTGACGATATTTTTGTTGGATTCAGGTTGCGTTGGCTCTTGAGGTTGGGTAGCACATGAGCACATGGGAATATTTTACATACTCCCAAGATGCCTTAAGAACAAGGGTTTTGCACATTTGTTGGGTTGGTACTAGATTATTGAACCAGTGTTGGTCTGGTATGGGTATCAGACCTGAGTATCAACGCTGGTATCAACCCTGGTATCACAGACCAGACCAGCCTGGTCTTAAGTTCTACAATACCAGGTCATATACCAAACCAGGCTGGTATCCATATTCTCATACCAGCCACAATACCAATACCCCCTGCCGTCTTCCTCATTTACTCTGGTATGTGTATTATGCTAGTTTATGTGGACATACATATATTTACTTATATTTATTTTATGTTTATTGTACTTGTTTTTACTTGATATTTGATAAACTTGCAAGGCAACTGGCTTTTGAATGATACCAGTTGATATCCCATACCAGCTGGTATTGTGGTCATGATATTATACTCATACCAGTATCTGGAGAAAAGTACATCCACCATCATATAGACCAGACTGGTATGAAAGTTTTGTGATTGGGTTGGCACCAGGTATGTTAAAAACCTGACACCATACCAACACTGGATTAAACCACAATGTCATGAACATCAGCGAGTCGCCCGATGAAGGAAATCTCGGCCATCAAATCCTTGCTGTTTCTCTACGCAGGGTGATGCCTACACGTAAATTATGTATTAGGTACGCGATTCAAGATTCCATAGCCCCCATGGGTGGGAATCTTGTAGTGGGATATGCCGGAGGACAGTCCTTTGACGAGCTCCGGTGACCGTGCTGGTAGGTAGGCTCCCACGCACGTGTTCAACTCCCATCCTATGTCTAATGTGTTCCCGAGTCATGCACTACCTATATCCCATCTAGTCGTTTTTAATTATTTATTATTTATCATCCTCCAACAAACGGTTCACTCACAAATCACGCCCGGGGGAGAAGATTATAGACAAGGTAGCAGGATTTGAACCCAGGCACGCTGACCTACATATCAAATAACATATAGGATTATTATTATTATTATTATTTACAATCCGAACCTACTAACATAGTAAGCATGGATAGCATGAAGTATTGCACGCGGCGGCTATAGAGATATGATTCATGACTTTTTAGTAAAAATTGGAATTCTAGCGACAACCGAAGGTCAGAGACTAGTTTAGCATTGAGCAGGAATAGGGTGCCATAGTGCCACGTCATCATCACCATGTCATCATAGACACGTCACCATAGCCACGTCATCTTAGCCACTTCATCATCGTCACGCCACGTCGTCGTCGTCATGTTTTTTGGAACGTGCCCGGACTGCCCGAAAAAACCAAAAATAACTTCTTGAGCTTCTGAGCACTCCAAGCTCTTGGAAAGGGCACACATGCAAACATCATCAAAGCTGGAATTGGGTCAGATATCACTGGAGACAGCCCTTACTGTCATGTATGCTAAATGTAGAAGCGTTAAGGAAGCGCGGAAAGTGTTTGACAATATGACTCAACAAGATGTGGTCTCTTGGAACGCCATGATCACGGATATGCTCAGCCTGGGTATGGTAGGGAGGCTCTGGAGATCTATGAGCAAATGATACTGGAATGGGTGATACCCGACAGGGTCACGTTTACATGTGTGCTCAATGCGTGTGGTAGGCTAGGGGCCCGGAAAAGGGCGAAGAGGCCCATGCTCACATCATCAAAACTGGATTTTTGCAAGACTGTCTTTCTGGAGACTGCCCTTGTCGAAATGTATGCCAAATGTGGGAGCATGAAGGATGCACTGAAAGTATTTGACAAAATGGCTGAACGGGATGTGGTTTCCTGGAACGTCATGATAGCATGATATGCCCAGCAAGGTTGTGGCACAGAGGCCATTAAAATCTATCATAGAATCCAACATGAAGGTTGGTGCCCGACACGGTCACATTCATTTGTGTTCTTGCTTGTGCCAGCATGGTGGCCCTGGAGAAGGGCAAAGAGATCCATGCTGACATTATGAAAGCTGGAATTCCACCATGTATTAATTGGGAGACTGCCCTTGTTAACATGTATGCCAAATGTGGGAGTGTAAGGGAGGCCTATTGTGTGTGCCTTTTACGCTCATCTCTGTAAATGCTGTGTATTCAGCTGGAATGCCTATGACGAGTAGGCCTTGTGATGGTACATTTGCTGAATGCCCAAAAGTCTGCATCTCTAAGTGCTGAGCACACCCTGGCGACATGCCATGGGCCCTTGTGGCCCTCTGTGGACAAAATCAAGTCCATTTCTTGTTTCTAACTCTCCATAGTATTCTGGTGCTGTCCTTCCAGTTGGTGACCAGAATGACATAGTTTAATTTAGTCTAATATAGTAATCAGAGTTTACTAGGGTCTCACATTTGATATGCAGATGTTGATTTTCCACTTCCTTTGTATGTAGCTTGTTCAAGTACCGCAATATGCAGGTGAACAAGCCATATCTTCCATTAGCTTCGGGTGAATATTCTTTAGCCATTGGGATAGCATTGGTGGCCATTTCTGCTGCCTTGGTACAGTCATCAACCATGCCTTTCCAATTTGTGTATCAGATAGCTGCTTATTGAGGCTTGAAATGTTAATCTGCGACTGAAGACCTTCCAGCAGTTAATCTATGGGGCCCATTTAACGTTGTGAAGATTAATTGCCCTGGCCGAGCATTGGAGGTAGTTAGCAGTATTGTTCAGGGTCCTCACTATTATATATAGCCAATCTTGTCCCCTTTCTTGGCACTCCTTTTCTACCCCGATGATAGACCGTTCAGGGGCTCGGTTCGTTGGATTTCCTGATATGAGATCTGTGTGTTGGCTGCAGAGCCTTTCTCTAGGATTCTCTGACCATTGCTTTGGGCTCTTACTGTCAGCCTGGTGTTGGGCATAGCATATTCAGCCGATGTCTTTCAGCAGCTCCTTCCTGCTCCATGATTAACGAATCAAGTTAGCATATATGCTCAGAGGGATGTTTGTCAAAGTTTTTACATGATTTTATTTCATGTATGCCCAGCCTGCCACCTAGCAGTTCATAACAGTCTCCACAGGCAACTGCCGATGGTGGTGTCATCTTGTCTGAAAGCAAAGTGGCCGTAGAGGAGCAAGAAACCACACTGCTAGCCCAGTATGTCCGTGCTCTTTCTCTACCATTTCATACACTGCATTCACAGAAGAGATTTACCATCCTTCAACTGAGAACAGAAACTAGCACACCTCTGCCATTATGCCAGCAGCCACTGGTAGAACTCTGCTGAAGGCTGGGCCTACCCATGGCTTGTTTATTATTCAGAGGGGATAATCACTCCTTTTAAGTTGTCCAGCTTATTCAGGCTCATATTTGTAGCTTAACCTGCACTTTGGGCATGGTGCTCTCATGGTGATCAGTTGTAGGATATATTTAGAGTCTAGTTGGTGGGAAAGCGATTTCCCGCTTGTAGATTCTTTTTGTTGCTAAGAAAATTCTTATCTCAAGAACCCCGGCATCTTAAAACACCTCGTCAGGGGTTCATCTACACAAATTGCACCACTGTGATGACAAGCTTTTCTTTACTGCTAACTGTGGAAATTTCTGATTTACATTGTGAGATGATCGTTAAAACCTGTTAGGTTTTGATACAGGACATGCCATGTGGTAGAGCACAAGATCTTCAGTAGATGCTACATGGTGCAGCTTTGGATTCCGTTGAGAGTCAATTGAAAACTTTGTGTTGAAGTGAAACCAATGAGGCCACTAGAGTTAAGTTAAGCAGCCTTCACATAATGCAATGCTAATCACACAACCGCAAAAAAGGAACATATGGAAAGTGTTGCTCATTTGTGACTGTATTGCGGATTCATCTGCTGCCCTCCTATTACTTATTACCCCACATTGCTGCAAGGGAATTGCAAGTATCTTGACAGCCAGCCACTGCACTACACATGGCAACTATTCTTGTCCTCCCCATCTCATCCATTGTTTTTCCAGGGGATCCATAGTGCATATTCTCTCGCTTCTCCTTCAAACGCCATAGCTCAACCACAGCTGAAGCTTGGTGTGAGACATCCATCTCTCTTTCGAATATCTGGGAAATTTTCATCTGTAGTTCACCAACATAGATGTGTACGGTGTTGTAGGCGAAAGTAGGGCTTATGGAGGAATGCAGTGTTTGTAGTGGTGCGGTTGCTTCAGCGTGGCTGCATGTAAGACTTGACACATAAACAGCTGCATTCTGTTCTTCAGGTACCGTGCGGGTGTTTTCCATTTGACTCTTTAGAATTGGACATTTTTTCATTGGCGTTGGAAAGTGGATTGATAGTACTGCAGCCATGTATATCCTTGCAATCCACTGCTCCTTCCCGAGTTTGATTGGTTCGCCAATCTAGATTTGGGTTTCTGCTTGCAGTGGAGATATTTTGAGATTACGAAATGAGAGCCCAAAGCACTTTAGAATTTAGCTTTCCTACTCCTGCAGTATTTCGACTTGCTGGTCAGGCAAGAATCTCCTCTGGATTGCGCGACCCATTTTTGTGGGTGTTACAACCAGTGAACTTGAATCACATGTTCGGCTTTGAATATCAACTTCTATGACCGCCTGCTTTGGTGTGCGCAAAGGCATTTTCCTCATAAGTTTCTCCTTATGAGGCAATTATGCTCCCTGATCTCAGCTTTGGTTGGTGTCAGGTTGGTTACTGGTGCTCTTCGTTAGAGTGAAACTAGCAAGTACTGAGCGATGGCAGCAGCTTTGGGCGTGGCTGGTACATCAATCTCATGCACATGGACAGAATCTTCACTCACCCATAGTGAGTCACTATTCATGCCCTGTGCAATCACAGGAGTCTCGACAAGTGCTTTGAGCTCTCTTAATCCAAGGCGCGGAGTTTGTTGGAGGCAAGGCTTCCATCACTTGAAGGGCCAGAAAGTGGTGGCCTGGCAAATATTATCTCAAATGAAGCTTGTAAAGTGGGAGTCAGAAGTTGTGGCTGTGAAGGGAGAGGGGGCGAATACATTGGTGGCAGATACACAGCAGTGGCCTAATCCTCAGACCATGGAAGAAGCAATAGATCAGGTTAGAATGGATTAGCTTTCTGTGGTTTCTGGATAAGGACATGAACTGGAGTTGAAACTCGTGTACACTAGGTCAATGGTATGGCCCGGCTTGCCTAAATATGAGAAGTTTGATTGCTTCTTGCACTAGATTTGCCCTGTCCCTGGAACCCCTGAGGGCTTTCGGCATGTGCACAATCAAAACTCTGGAGCGACAAAATTGTTCATAGGGGAACACCGGTTGGAGACATATTTGATACTTGGCCATTGCAAACCAAGTTCGGAGGGCCTGCCGAGTTCTTTTATTGTTTGTCTTCCACACCATCAGCCTACCCTTTTGTGTGGTCATTAAGGTCATCTGTCCATGCTTGGATTTTCTTTATGCTGTGGTCAAATCTACACCCCATCTAAATTAAATGGTGTTGTATTCATAGTCAAGGGCTGCTGTACAAAGAGCACTGGCAGATGGCAAGAAGCGGCAACGGCTGCAGCTTTTGCTACCAGTTGATCAACGACAATTCAACTACCTTGATACTGAACCCAGGTCCAATCTTGTCTGTAAGAATTTTTCCTTTGACTGCAAGGGGTGGCAATGTAGTCTATCAAGGCCAGCAGCTGTAATGCTACTTTGATTCAGTCATGATATATTGACACTTCAACTGCTCTGTGTCACATTCAGACTAGTTAGGCTCATTTCTGCAACCCCATGTAAAGCTCTCAACTAATTGTCCCTCCCAAGCAACACTTGAGACCATCCTAGAGGGTCCCTTGAAAAGCGGTTTCCGCTAAAACCAGTGACCTTATGTTTGAGGCTTCCACTCCTTTGGTTTTCTTTCTCAATGCAGGGATTATCCCTGTGGAATAAGGGAAGAGTATGCAGCATGTGCAAAGATGGTGGCTGGTATATTCAAGGATATGGGATCCACAGAAGAGAAAACTGAAGTCGTAACCCGGCGGATTGGGGAAAAGGATAACGAGATGGATCCAGTAGGCCTCCTCTATCCTGCAGACAAGAGCATAGCTGCTATTGTGTTCCCCATTTCAGAGACGCTGAACCAGGTAACAGCAAAACATTTCAGTCTTAGAGAAGTCACTTTCCCCCATGGCTACATAGTTTGAAGGAAAAGTTCTTCTGCCTGTGCAACCACGTCCATTTGGTGGCAGACTCTTTTCCTCCCTCTCCCTGGCCCCTTGTGCAGGTCCATCCATTCTGCCCTTTCCCTCGCTCCTCAAATGCTTCCCATTTCTTTACATGTTGCCATGCTGAATTGTGGTTGTCCTGGCTTGAGGCAGGTGAGGTCACTAGCAAGCAGTGACGAGAGCAGACCATTGCTGATAGTCAACCCGCAGTGGCGGTCAGCAGGCCAAATTGTGTCAGATTTCGGCTTTGGTCCTTGGAAAAGGTAATAACTTGAGGGTTTGCACTTTGCACTTTTGTTGCATGTCTCCTGCATTACCATCATTCTGGCCACAACTTTCATTTTGGCATTTTAGGAAAGAACCACTTCCACACATGGGCAACAAAGGTGGGCACTGGTTTTTACTGTCCTCCAAGACATCATGTAGGACTTCTCCCTGATTTGGACCGTGATAGTGAGCAAAGGATCGTATTGCTGTCCTCACTGTATCAAATAGCACTTTGTAATAGCTGTTGTGGTGGCAGACAGGCTGAGGAGTTCTTGGACACATTTGAAAACACCTACACACTCATAGAGCAGCGGGTGGGGGAAGCTTCCAATGTCACCTCTAGCTCTGGTGGGGTTGTGCGAATTTTGAAATGCTACCCTAGTGACTGGCAAGTAAGTATGCTTATCAGAAGGCAAATCATTCTCCAGTGTACCTGCAAGTTCGGCTATCTAGACCCCTCTCTCCCTCTTTCTCTCCCTCTCTCATGAAGTTAGGCAGAAAACTTCCCTGAACTTGTTTCCAGTCTGTGACATGGGGGAGGACATCATGGATGACCTCAAGGGTCTACCCACTCGCGGCACTAGACTGAAATTTAACCTCAGGGCGGGAAGCCTACCTTTGAACAGCAAACAGAAGCAGAGAGGAAAGGGAGAGTGCAATTGCCCGTTGTGTGGGCAACCTGAACACAATGTTAATTTTCGGATTCATTGTCCGGGGTTCTCTCACCAGAGAGACGCTCTCGTCAAATCTATCAAGGGCATTGTGCCTGTACCTCTGTTTACCAACTTTGAAAGTCTCGAGGCTGAGCCAAAAGCCCAGGCCCTTTTGGGGCCTAGTTATTGGGCAAACCACACACAGCAGGTTGATGCTTGTGTAAAGGGATTTCTACAGGATATCTGGAAAACCTGGATCAATTGTTTGTTCCAAGGTAAGTCTTACTACCGGCGTCAGCCCCTGACAAAGGTAGGTTACAGAGGTCATGAGTACATTCTCTCCCCCTCTCTCTCTCAGACGTCCTTGAGAGACTAAGAAAATGGAGGCGCAGCTCAGTAAGGTTACAGAGGAAACGTTGCTGCTGAAGCCTGGCACAAATCGTTGGATGAATGACAGCATGTATTCTATGCGCTGGCGCGTGAGACTTGCAGTTGGATGTTTTCAAGTGCATGTGGGTGACCAGGAACTCATGAAGGATCAAGGGTTGTGGTGTGGATGGTTGGACACAGGTGCACCTAATGGCATGGGATGGGACAAGCGAAGTGATTGGAGTTCTTGGGGCACAGCCCTCCTATAAAGAGTTGGAACAACTCGTCAGTGAGGTAACCCGTGTCGGCTTCATGAAGTTAGTTGATCAAATTTTTGGTGCAAACGAGATTCTCCCTGCTAGTGGCCAAATGAGTTGCACATGACAGAGAAGTTACATGATGGGGTTTTGCAGGCAAGGAAGAGGATACCTTGGAAAGCACCACCCCGGATTCTCGGGGGCTCAGAGCCTGCACCCCCCCCACTGCCCAAGTCATTATCAGGGGCCCTGTCGGCGGAGCAAATTGAAGAAATGGATGTTCAGGCAGTGCGGAGAGCATTGATGGCACTCAACCTCCCCAGTTCTGGAAGGCTTGCCACGCTTAAAGATAGACTGAAGGAGGCACAAAACAAATAGAGGAGCTGGGTTTGACCTATCCTTGATTGAGCTGATTATATGTAGTTTATTCTTGCTCCATTCAACCATGGGGTAATTCTGGACATGAGGGTTTGGGAGCTGAAGTTACTAGGTTTAGATGTGCCATTTGCCATTTCAGGTTTCATGCACATATGCGTATAGGTAGCACCTCTCTTCTCAAGACGTTATTATGGAAGCATGGTGTCTTACTAGTGGTGATTGTCTAGAGGGTATACTCAAACGCCTCTGGTTTGTGGAATATCTTAGAAATGAATCTTGGAAAGGCAGAGACAATTTGGTGCCAAAGTCGTTTCTTGCATCTGCTCTTCTAGCTTCCCAGTGCCTCTGGAATATTAAATACTCCTACTACATAACAAACTGTCATGACTGTTTAACCATAAATCTTTATGATGAGCATGAGGCTTAGCACCTGCTCTGTTGTTACCACCATCTAGTCCAGTTTTCAAAGAGGAGAACTGCAGGCTCATAAGTAACTAGCTTTCACAGTGTTTGTAAATTATGGAAACACAGTTTGACTATTATGTATTTGTACTGAGGGTATCCTTGAGAATTCACTTGCATATATGTATAAGATTTCCAACATAAACTGTAAACTTTCTACGTTTGAATTGAGGCTAATAGTTGAACTAGCAGACTTAGATGCTGACAGTGCAAAATGAATTACAGGAATGTGACCTGCTTATGATGCAATCACCCTCCAAGACATGTTTGTCACCACAAATGGTGGCATTCACTTTGTGATCCTAAGCTGATCCCCTAGGAGTGTAAAAAAATCCCATTTCCTCAGGAAACACTTGCAGTTGCATGTCCATGTGGACCCTGTTCCATGTGTACTTGGGTTTGGCAGGATCCCATGTTGTTCTGATGATGTAAGGAACACTTTCATTTTAATACTCATGAATGCTGTTATGTGTGGGGTCCAATCCCAGCTCAAACACCACAACCTAGAATCTCAGCTGTTACAGGCATATTTTGCGTGTGTCTTAAAAGTGGACAATATTCTAGGTACGACATAGTGTGGATTGGCCGGATAGAATTGGAAGATAGAGAAATGAAATTCTCAGATCAATCCGTGCAACGCCTTCCGGGTCAGAGCCCAAGATAGGCTACTCGCTTATCTCACCACCGCATGAATGCCTTTTTCCGAAATAAACATTCCTGTTGACCCGGACTCAAATGCAAAGGAAAGACGTCCAGTATCAAAGGAAGCCATGGATTCCATCTCAGTAACATGGCCATATAGCTTGCTTGTCAGGAAGATGGGTCATCCAAACACGATTTACTCTACTTATTGTGTCCTTTGCCCATCTCAGCGCAGCAGCGGTGCATGTGATAGTCAGGCTGTATATCTGTGTACACATCAGTCTCCGGCCACAGAAGGTGCTTGGAAGGTGATAATGCTATACGTCAATCCACTGGATGCCCTGCAGTTTCCAGATTGATGTTCAACTTTTATTGAAATCATTTACTTTGGTTAACTGGTTTGACTAGGAGTCGATAGATGGTAGAAGTACTGGGTCGTCTCGTTGTTTCCAATTCGGCCCAGTGCAGGAGGACGCGTTCCTAGCAACATTTCCAGGCAAGCATCACAGGGAGTTGCAAAATGCCTAACTGCGGGCCCACCTATTCTACGCGTACATTGAGGTCGTATCTGAGATCTCATAGCTTGGAACACCGTGTGGGGTGATGATATGTTTGTAAGCTTTGCCCCCAGTGGTCCTCTGCCCAATACAAAAGTTTCTAGTCGGCGGACAACTGTTGTGGGGTTACCCTGCACGATGAGAAATAGCTCGGCAGCTTGGGGGTCCAGCAAGAACGCCATGACTCTTGCACTTTGGTCCGTTGCTCATGTGTTGGCAATGTCAAGCGTCTACTTGCTCAATGTATGCCCACTGGAATACAAAAGGCCAAAACGTTTTGCTCCTGGTTTTGCCATGCCATCATTAGACTGGGCCTATTTGCAGCCATGCTTGCAATAAGAAGCAACGGCCTGTAACGAAGGAGATGACCAAAGACATGCATTTTGTTCCTCGAAGAATCTGGGACCCTCAGAGCTTTACATATTCCAGCAACTTACTAGTATTCGAATCATGAGTTTCTCTTAAAATCTCAGGACTCATTGATATGATTAAAAATCACTTGCAAGACATTCCTATCTGTGAAGCACATGGCTAATTCAAAGTACTACCTACCATCACGGAAATAAGCTCATGAAAGTGGGTAGAAGATGCCTGATTCTTATCTTCTGGGTCCAAAGATCTGAAAATCCAGCGATGAAGTTTTGAAGTGGGCTGCAAAAGTTCCTAGGATTCAGGCATCCTGCTCGCTTCATGATGCTGCTAGGCTGTTATATATGAGGCTGGCATTTGCACTTATACATATAGCTGAAGAACTAGCAATCAAGTTACATGATAACAGTGAGACAGTTATGTCAAGGAAGATACTTAGTAACAAAGGCAGACCACTAGATATATTTAGCCCACTTTGTTCCTTGTTGGGTCTGGAGTTTTTGGGTGGATCTGTTGGCAATCCATCTGTGATATCTAAAATGAGTGAGTCACTTGACGACCCACATCACACTGGGGTTTTCTTTCCTTTTTGTTTCTTCTCGGGCAGAGGGCAGTGCAAAACCACGACCAGGGGAACGGGCAGTGTGAGCCTCCACTGGTGTTGGGTTTGCCCACCTGTTGTTGCGCTTGGATTTTATGAGCTGCGCTGCTCGCAGCCTGCCACAATCCTGACACAGATCTGAAGCCCCGAGGCTATGAGTGACGCAGACTGAGAGGGAGGAGAGGTGATGTTGCAAGAAAAGTGCAGTCTTTGGTGAGAGAGAGAGAGGAGGGGGCGGAAGAGATTTAAGGTAGCAAACGAAATCTTCAGTAGAAAGAAGCAGATTTGTACGCCACGGGGAGGAAGGCCCGGAAAGGTGAGGCAGACAAGCATTCGGAGATGGGTTACGGGTTGATTTGCTTGCAGCTACGATAGGAGCACAGATCATCTCGTGGTGCAGTGAGCCGCGGCTTAGTAAACAGGAAACAGGCACTGCATAAAGAATTACTGGCTAGGGTTTCTTGTACGCGCAGAAGGGGAGCGGGGGATGCCGCAGCATCCCGATTTAATCGAGCTCGCGGTTTCTAGACTACATTGAAACATCTCAGACTGGGCTTGCTTTGTGAGGCTTTCGACTCAAAATGAACGATCTTTTAGCGGTATGTTGTTTCCCGACCTTTTTTTCATGTCAAACTCGACGCATTGATAACAGCAACTGTGTTTGCCCTTTGAGAATGGGAGGGTAGGGAAAGGGAATAGATATTGTCATTAGTCTGTTGATCTAAAGGCAGGATTCTTTCGGTTATTTCTCGGAGAGAGAGGGAGCTGGGGAGAGGGTTCTTTTATCAATGGGATCTCAAGTGCCGTTTTTTCTTAGAGGCAACAAACTTAATGAAGAGTGGTCTTCATTCATTCTCGTTGATCTATGATCTCGCCATTTGCTATCCCAGATCTTCAACTTGAAATCTTTATTGACCGAATGGCTTAACTGTATGAGTGGGGATTGTTGTCTTAAGGAGGACCTTGAGAATTTTGTCTGAAGTTTAAGGAAGTAAGATATAAGATAAAGCTCACTGTTGTTGAGGCAGAAGCTAGGGTTGAATTTTTCAGTTACTGGATGGCTTTGAGATGCAATGTTGGTCCAATAGTACTCGCAGAGATGCTTAGTAACCCTCACCTTCAAGTACTACTGGATGCAGCACCTGCTGGTGCTATTAAGTCGATGTGTTCTTACAGTGATGTTAGGAAAACCCTGTATGTTACCCAAAGTACTGACCCTTGGATACAGCAGTGAGGTTTATTCGTCATGTAGATCAGGCAGACAAGTGCCTGGTCCTACACTTACATGAAAGTGGTCTACTCTTGATTGAAGCAGTTCAATAGTTGAGAAAACGTGCAAGAGTGCCTCACCCAGTAAGAATTGATATTCCTGCAGTTTTTTGCATCTTGAACAAGTTATATCTTGATCTACTGATCAGCATTATACAAATTCTCCACTTTGAGTTGGCACCTGAACTGACTGGTCTGACATCTAAGAAGTTTTGTGGAATTCTGAATGCCTGGAATTCCGAATTGGCATTGGTTTGCTTGAGTAAGGTATTTTAGTATGCATTGCTCATGATCTGAAATCTAGTGCAGTGGTGTGCCACAAATAATGGAAGCTCATATACTCTGAAGATTTTTGCAATTTTATTTCTTCATATTATATTCATGCTAAAGCTGGTTATTGTCTTGCATTTTGGTGGGCGAATCCAGGAAAGGGGGGAGGATACCCCCAATGGCAGGGACGTTGAAGCTGGGTCCTCGGGTGGTGTTGATGCAGGGCAAGATATGTCCCAGTTTTTCCAAGAGGTTGTTTCCATTCGAAAGAGAGACAGGGAATGAGTGAAATGAAAGAAAAAACATGGATTTAATAGTCCTCAGGAAATGGGAGAATCAATGAACCTTTCGGATGGAGAGAGAGATGTACTCATAAGACATTGTTTGCCGTAGCCTAGTGGCCATAGACCCTCCACCCAAACTGGGTGGATGGAGAGCAAGAGTGAGAGAGCAAGAGTGGGAGATTCTTCATGAATCACTGATTGGAGTGGCCTCTGGAAACGAGATTGTTTCTGGCATGGGACACTAGGGAGCCATGTGACTGCAACAAAGCTTATGTTAATCCAGGTTGAGGTTGGTCTGCTTGGCCATGCAGGTTAATGACATCAAGAATGCCATGGCAGATATTCGCAAGAAGTTTCAGAAGCTCCAGGTCTGTTTTGCTCTTTGCAGTTGAATCCTCAATGTTTTGTGAGGAGGTTGTAAGGGAATACTCATTCTGTCTCACATCAACTCATGTTACAATTTAAGTTGTTGCAAGTTGTTTCCAATCATGTAGATTCTTGCCAGTGCAAAATGGGATACTGTCAGATCTTCTTAACCTCTTGACAGTGAACTTAGTAATATATTGATGAAGGCATTGAAGATCTTTACTAGGCGATACTGGACAGGACACCAAGTTAGTCTGCGATCAAGCTGTTATAATTGGCTTTGGTACATATTTGAAACTTAATGCCTTTGTTCTGTCCAGGATTCAAATGAGGAGAGCAAAACTGTGACCAGAGCTGCAGCTATGAAAGGTATATCTAATCTGCCACACGCAACTGCCCATTTGATTGGCCAACTGGTTTTGACAGCCAAGAGATGTGTTCTATTGCAGGAAGTCTCTCAGAACTCACTTTCAGCAGAGTGGGTGAAAATATAAACTGATGCTGGGTGTGCAGGGCTGAAGGAACGAATGGAGCGGGACATTGATGATGTCAGCAAAGTCGCACAAGGCATAAAAGCTAAAGTGGAGGCCCTTGACAGAGCTGTATGTATTGTCCTGACATGTTACGATACTGTCCTTACACATTGTGCCCAAGTGCCCTTGATCATTACAGCTGCCTATTGATTGGGCACGTAGTTCTACAGACTAAAAAATGTTCTTCATTCACTGTGGTTGTTGACCTTGTTCTGCAGAACATTTCTAATCGCAAAAACAAAGGTTGTCATGAAGGCTCTAGCACAGACCGCACAAGAATGGCAATCACTGCGTAAGCGTTGTTTCTTTGTGCCCTTACCATTCATTAAAATGTGGTATTTTCCTGAATTTTGTATAATTTTTGGGTTCTTCTGACCCAATCACATGGTATTCCCTCTTTTGTCCAATAAATTGCCACTGTTTGTGCATATGGCTCCAGACCATAACTGTACAATGCATGAGAGAGAGAATATGATAAAGCATTCCTCTTTTAGCTCCTTTTTACCTGTGAGTGCTGTCTGACATCATGGCTGAGTTTTCCTGTTACTTCCGGAGAAGTGGCAAAATTTAGTAAGAAAATTTTATAATGGTAAGCCCATCAATGTGAGCATAACATTATATGTGATCTACACCCACTGTCGTGAGCGGATAAAGTCAGTGGGGAGTGGTGGCAGCTTGTCACTATGAAGTGGAAGTCCGAGACTTCGTGATTGACAACACAATATTACTACTGCACTCCCTATGATGTGCTAGTTTAAATTTGAACTTGGACCGTTGTTGACGGTCTACCTGTTAATGTCTGTATGGAGTTGTTACTGTACCTACATAGATGAACCTTTTTCTTAGGGCATTTGACATGGACAGATTACAGCTCGCTTTATTGTATTGCAGGACATTGAAAAAGAAGCTGAAGGAGCTTATGATCGACTTCCAGGTACACTAGCGCAACCAAATACCCCTGAATGTGTTGTAAAAGCTCCTTTTAGTACCGAGGCCAAATTGGTCGAGACTTGGCTGATATATTGAGCACCGTAGCACCATGACTGTGCTCTCAAAGGTGTGCAACTGAAAAGAATGTGCTGTCTGCAGGCTTTGAGGCAGAGGTTTCAAGAGGAGTACAGAGAAGTGGTTGAAAGACGTGTTTTCACAGGTGAAATTGACCTGGCCTTGCTTTGTGCTTGCCTTGCACCTAATATGTTTTTCTCCCGGTTGCACACTTTTATAATAGAGATTATGCATTCATTTTCCGCACTGATAAAAAGATATCTTCCATATTCCTGTTTGTGTGCACATTGTACAGGAGTCTTTCGAGCGCCCTATTTCACTATTCACTCCTCAAGTGGCTTTGACAATACACATGTTATGCACTAAGTTTGTCTATTTCCTGTGGGGTTGGGTGTGCAATAACAGTAACGGGGCAGAAAGCCGATGAAGCGGTATGTAACCTGTCCAAAGCTATTGATTGAATACATGTTTTCTGATAAGTGCCTTTATCTCCGTTGATGAGAAAAAAAGAAGATTTTAACTTTCACTTTTACACAGCTCTACACCTGGAGGGGCCACTTGACAGATGTGTCTTTATTGGGAGGTAGAACCCAGGTTACGCACAGGGAGCCCATGCTCGAGTGCACAAGAGAGGGTGACCAAAGCTGGATGGTGTTTCGTTGCAGGTGATAGAGCAATTGATAGAGACAGGGGACAGTGAACAAATCTTCCAAAAGGCAATTCAGGAGCAGGGGCGAGGCCAGGTGTGTATATTCACTCCATTCCAAATCAAATTTACCATTGTTAAACTATTTTCTGTGAAATACTTCTGATTACAAACAGAAATTTCCAATCTGTGAATGAGGCCAGCAGGAATCACTGTAGAAGTCGATATGTGATGGAGAAGTTTGTTGTGCGACATGTCTGCTGGAACTAGAGACCATAATGAATTGTTCATTCCTAGCAGCAATATGAAGATTCGGCCTGGATTGTTTGGAGTTGCAGATATTGGACACTATTGCTGAGATCCAAGAGCGGCATGATGCTGTGAGGGACATCGAGAAAAAGCTTATGGAACTCCATCAGGTCTCTTTGTGTTTCACTCTATTGCCTATCTTGTCTTGGAGTGCAGCTGGAAATGGTAACCCATGTGTCAGGAGCATTTCAGTATTGTGTGGTAAAAATGCTGAAGTTGGTGGGTGTAGGGTATGGGTCTGCATAGAAACCAAAATTTCTTAAGACATCTAATACATGTTTGGTGCTTGGCCACTGCTTGTCATTTATTCTCCCTTGGGAATGACAGCATAATTGATGATGGATAGTGGGGATGACATGCATTAGATATTTTTGGACATGGCGGTGCTGGTTGAGGCGCAAGGAGAGCTTCTTGACAATATTGAAACCCAGGTTGGTTGGTCCCTTGCTTTTCTGCGTTCTTCTGGGTGGGTTTTTAAACGAATGCGAGTACTTCAGTGGACCATTATTTTGGTTTGCAAGCTTCTTTCCCGGATGGAGTCATGCCTGTGTATCTTTGTTGGGCTTTCCAGCAGGAAAAATACTGTCGACTTCTAATGCATGTTAAGGAATTTTCGCATCCACAATTAAGACATCTATCCATGCCAAATCATGGCTATTGTCCTGCTTGCTTTCATACTGAAAGTTCCTGACCAGGCTTACACAAGACATTTGTGCTCATTTCCACCAGTGTTTCCAGAGCCTGGTTGGGGATGATTTGCACCCGGTCTTACCGTAGTGTCAAAAGAGTGTTTCTGGGCAGGAAGCTCAACCATGGGAAAGGAAGGTGTGTGACTGTCTTGATAGCAAAAAGCTAGTTGGTCAGAAATAGTGCTGTGTTGTAGTTGCCACAGGCTCTGTCAGGGAAGTCGTAGAAGAAAGTACAATGTAATGACAGAGGGGTTTCGGGAGGGTGGCCTATGAGGGGGAGGACATGTCAAAGGTAGCTAGGCAGTTGAAGCTGAAAGAGTGATAACCGGACCGCCCAGGCGGGCAGTGGCTGTGTACTCCGATGATACTGCAACATTGATATTAGCTCTATCCTGTATGAGTAGCAGCATCCATTCGCATGGCTTGTGCTGATTGCTGATGTAATCGCAGGAACATTTTGGCTTGACTAGCACAACCTTTAAGCTGCTTAAGTTCAAGGGGTTAGCCTTTACTCTGGGGTCCAAGATGTTAAGTCACCAAATACTATTCATGATCAGTTCAAAGGATAAAGAGTGGGGAGAAAATGTGAGGAATGTGAGGCATGGAGCTCTCACTTCTTCATGCATTGTCCACTGCCTCAAAGCACCACTGCTGTCCACCTCAGTAGAGTAGACTTTACAATCAGTATATAGCCAGGTGGGTTCAAACGCATGCATGTGCTCTCACCTGTATATTCAGTTGTCACCTACAATCACCTTGACGTCTTTCAATGAAGGAGGGTAATAGTAGAACAGGTGTTCCCCACCTTCACTACAACAGCTTTCCTCATGGTGTATGCAGACAGCAAGCCTAGTACGTCAAAATGCTTCCATGATTTGCTGGAAATTGAATAGGACAGTGATTAATATCTAGACTATGGGGGGACAGGTAAATAAAGCGGTGGAGCATGTTTCTTCGGGCACAACAGCGCTACAGAGGGCTAAAACGCTGCAGCGGGGAACTCGTAAATGCATGTGCATTGCCATGATCCTACTACTAATCATCGTAGCTATCATTGTCCTGGCCATACAGCCTTGGAAGAAGTGACAGCTCTTTGTTCTTCTCTTTCTCCATCCTTGGGCTCCAGAATGCTGCCATTCTCTTGGTTGGTTGCAGCCCCTCCCATTTTGTTTTCTGGCATGGCCACGCTGCTCCGATCCTGATGGAGGCATTGAGATGGAGCCTCGGCAATCTTGGACGGTCTTTTCGGGCGCAGGCGTGTTTATTTGGAATTGAAATAGAGCAATCTTTTGTATCTATATGTCCAGATTGTTGCTTACACTTCGAAAGCAAAGCTTATCTGGCTCCCACCCAGTTTGTGTACATTTAGGCCTTTTGACTTTTTCCCGAGTCAACAGGTGCCACGATTGCGGGGTAGTCAATCGTCTCGTCTGGCTGACTAAAGGAAGCTCTTTGGTCAGACAGAGTGTAATAACAGGGCAAATGTTATCATGTCATGATTTGCTTGCTGGCAATCTCGTAGCATATGTATAGTTTTAGTCAATGTAAGTGTGTTTCAATACGTCCACTTTTGAGTCCAGCCAATGCTGGACAGGGTGGAGTCTTCATGTTTGTAAGCTATGTACTTCTTACAGATGAATCATTGAAGATAACCTTTTCCTCCACTCAGCCACAGGTGATGTGTTAAAGAAATGCTATCGTAACTCCTCCATCCAAGTTATACAATGGAAATTAGATAATTTACCTTTTGTGGGATATTCTTTCCTTGAACATCATCTCAGTATCTAGATTGTTTGCACCGGGGACATGTGGTAGCACGCTCATGGTCTCCATAGTACAAGGTCCAATCACAAGGACATGCATGGATAATTTTGTAATCGATCCTCATTGAGGCAAGACAAGAGCGTGACATTTTTTACTCTAAAATGGGGGGCGAGGATGTAATCTCCAATAGTACGCATGATTGCAGACATACCAACATTGCTTATGCCAAACCTGGTTTGCAAATTAAGCAATAACAATATGGTGGAAAGCCTGCTGACTTTCCCCCCTTTGGACAACGTTGTGTTGGCCTCATCCTCCATTGCTTACTTCCGTGGATACGAGCCACTAGCAATAGTACACAAAAACCATGCAAGATACTTTGGCAGCAGTTTCCTGCAAAGAAAGATTTCAGAATTGTGACAGGATACTCCACATCCTAGTTAAAACATAAATTGCTATAAATGATGCAGTAGCCACCATAAGAAGTGCCATAAAGATATGCATGGATGTAGTTCAATGAACCAAGTCAAGGTATGTAAGTGTGTGCCTGCTGATTGGGCACTCATAGAAGTCAGGAGGATCATAATCGTTTACACACATTACATAACTGCACGACCCACAATCAGCCCCAGTTCTACAGCGACAATAGAGAAGGCAGGTAGTACTATCACCATATCTGTTCCTGGATTGGCAAGCACGCTGTTCTTGGGCACCACCTGAAATGCAGACAAAGAATGAGAACTTTGTCTTATGTAACATTCTTTTCTGTGCTAGACTCTTCAGAACATGTATAGCTCAGCACTATTTCCAGTTTTCCCAATACCAATAGCCTTAGCCAACATGTGGGAGTGCTAGATTTGTGGCATTAAAGAGACATTCAAGTTACTCAAAACTGATGTAATGATTATTGCAGCAGCTCTGCTGTGGTACACAACAGCTATTAGTTTTGATCAGAGATATCATTTTCTTTTGGCCTCATTGAATCAAATATCATATCTACCCAAGCTACATGTATTTCAGTTGGCCCACAAACTAACCAGGATTCTATGAACGGTCACACTATACTGGCTGACAAAGGAGAGAATAGAGAGCCCCTCAGATTCTGGTCACGAATTTAACCCTGTATGTCAAAATGTTGCATTGTTAGATTGTTACCTTCTCAGGGATGTCGAAGGAGTTTTCGTCCAACAGATGGTCGGAGGTTAGTGTTAGAATAGTTGAGTCTGACACCTGAAAGCTATCAGAGGGCACCCCATCTACTGTGAGACGCAGACGAAGTGAGTCCTTTCCATAATTCACTGCCTGGATCACAGCCCCCCATATGCACCACTCTTAGAAGGGACCCTGCTTTGTGCTCTCAGAACCAACGGCATCCTCTGGCTGGTCCAACCGACAACATAAGATTTCAGTGGTGGAAAGTGGCAAAGCACAACAAAATAGAAAGGCCAACAAAGACAGCCAACCTTTATGACCAAGAAGTCCAAGTCATTGGACTGATTATGTCTGCGGATGACTGATAGTGCCAGTTCTGAGGTACTTGTGCCATTTTCAGCCTGAACTGAGAAGGGTAAGAGGTCGGCGCCATTGGAATGTTTGAAGACTTGCTGAACCCAGTAACTGGGCGTCCCATACTGTTGCCAAGAGTTGAATACAATTGCGTCGGGATTCCATCTGTTGTTCAAAGCACAGTATTTGCTGTGAATAACATTTCTTTGTTAGGTCTGAAACAAACTGTTTAAATTAGACAAGGGCATATCCCCCAGCTTTACATAGCTGTGGTCCACCCAAGTCTATTACTTCAGCAATTCTTATGCAAGATGAATGAAGATAGAAAACAACAATATGACTTCTGCGCACAAACTGCACCTGAAGGTCAACCAGCTAAGAGCAAACTGTGAATCTTCAATCGGGTTGGAGGCTTTACTTTTGGTCATTATCATTCACAAAGAGAGGTGCATAGCTTGCCATCTCCACGACATCACTGGTCACACCACCACCACACTATATCAAAGTGTTCTTTCCTGGTAGAACAGGAACATTATTTGCAAACTAACCTCACACATCTAGAACTTGACATTGTAAAAGTGCTAGGCCCTCATAGCCATGGTCTTATGACAGACCTGTTGATCTCTAGGCCAATGAGGAATGCGCCTTCTGCTAACGCTGCCAATAAGGTGCCCCTTCCAGAATCAGACCCTGTCACTGCATACTCACTTACAAACGCCTGCAACATATCATCTCATGCATGGTCATTTGGGGCTCCCTGTGGTCATGATAAAGTTACATTCTTTCGTTGTCCCATAAGCCCTTTGAGCTTCCCTGGGCTTCATAAAGTTCTTTCTTGACTTGGTCAACAAAAGACATCATCAGATCGACATGGAACCCCTCATACTCTCTCGTTTGTGGTGGGAGTTGGTTGGTTTCATTCGTCATCCCAGCAGCTACTTTAGCTTTTCGAAAACAGCATGAAGGTCCTCTTTGGGGAAATCTAAGTCTTTTGATGTCGATTTCCTTGTTATTGCACATTGTTCCATAAATCCCTGAACTTGTTTCCAGTCAGTGACATGGGGGAGGACATCTTGGATGACCTCAAGGGTCTACCCACTCTCGGCACTAGACTGAAATTTAAACTCAGGGCAGGAAGCCTACCTTTGAACAGCAAACAGAAGCAGAGAGGAAAGGGAGAGTGCAATTGCCCGCTGTGTGGGCAATCTGAAGACAGTATTCACTTTCTGATACACTGTCTCTCACCAAAGAGACGCTCTCTTCAATTCTATCAAGGGAATTGTGCCTGTACCCCTGTTTAACAACTTTGAAAGTCTCGAGGCTGAGCCAAAAGCCCAGGCCCTCCTGAGGCCTAGTTTTTGGGCAAATCACACACAGCAGATTGATGCTTGTGTGAAGGGATTTCTAGAGGATATCTGGAAAACCCGGATTAATTCTATATATGATGGTAAGTCACACTACCAACGTCAGCCCCTGACAGAGGTAGGTTCTGTCCCTTTTGTTCCCGCTCAAACTGGGCGCGGGGTCAATGGCCACAAGGCTACGGCAAACAACGTCTTATGAGTACAATTGTTCCATAGGCCCTCAGGGACCCATGGATGTAATAAATCTCTATATATTTCTTCTCTCTCTCACCCTTAGGCATTCACCCTTAGACAATCACTCGAATAGTTCTTTTCTCTGACTCTGGTTTTCCTATTTTCTCTCATGTTCTTCCTTCCATTTTGTCCCATAAGCTCTATGAGCTTTCCGCGGACGTTATAAAGCACCATTTCATTTCATTTCATTTCTCTCTCTTTCTGTCTGTAGACCAGTCTGCTCTGTAAACCACTGGATATTGAACTTCCTTGCCTTTCCTTTCCTTCCTCTGTAGAGAAAGGCAGCTTACCTGCACGAGGCACTCACCCTTAGACAATCACTCAAACAATAGTTTTTATCTCTGGCTCTGGTTTTTGTTTCCTCTCTCATGTTTTCTTCCATTTTGTCCCATAAGCTCTATGAGCTTTCCGCGGACGTTATAAAGCACCATTTCATTTCTGTGTGGAGCTATAACTTTTCATAACCAGATGGAGAACCCATCTGGTGAACTCAGTAACAGTACCTTGGGACCAACCCTTGATGTGTAGTCAAATTGACGTCTCATGGCAAAGAGGTTGTTGGCTGATGTATAAACCTGTCACCATTTCAAAGATCTACTCAATACCCTTGCAAGCAGGAATGCACTATTGATCATGTCCTCAAGTATATCCTAAGAAACAGACAAGAGATAAGTTCAAGTCATGTCCCTCAATATGAAGGTGCAGATTCCAATGGGTAAAACATCAAAAATGTGGTATATTTGAATTGCTGCCATTAATATCCTTCAATCTATCAGCAACATAATAATAGAGATGGAGCTTACATGGTAGTCGTACAAGTCAGCCGGATGATCAAGGGGTGAGTTCGAACCATCGCAATTGGAGATAAGCTGGATATCAGGATAGTTTGATTTAATCGCTGTGTAGAACTTCAAATAATTACCTAGCACACAGGGAAGGCACTTCAAGTTTAGATGGTGATGTAGTAGCAGAAGTGACTTGGCCAGTGACAACTGGACGGGCCTCACCTCGGTAATTTGGTTTCCAGCAATCTTCGTTCCCGATTGCTATGTAATGCAGCTGGAAGGGGTCCGGGTGGCCCATCTGTGCACGTAGCGCACCCCAAGTTGATGACACAGGCCCCCGTGCAAATTCGATACCATCCAGAACATCCTGAAACAAAACCGAAATCCTTGTCATATGCAGTAATGTCTACCAAAGGTTGAGATGGTTAGGAATTTGATTCTGGTTTGGTGGAAGACATTTGCAATGGGGTCAAAACAATACCATGATCAACAAGATCAATAGAGTCTTACACATCTTTTTAATAGAGCAGCAGTCGCAAGTACCTTAACGTAGGGTCCTATCAAGGCTGGTGACACTGACTCTGTGTGACTGATGCCTGCATGTATTCCCCCATATTTATGGTCAGGATAATAGATGGATTTGACTAGACCCAAATCAATATTGGTTGTTTTTACTGGTCCCACCAAGCTGGAGCATTCATATGAGATATTACTACAATACTACAGTATGGAGCATATTAGAAAAATGCTATTTTCGCTGTCAACATGGAATGAAAGAGGGAAGATGGTAGAGGGAACAGGGCAGATCACTGAAAGCTGGTACAACCTTAATTTTTCTTCTCTCTTGGTTTTTCAGACACTGAAAAATTTACTCGGCACAGAATAGAAACAAGAACAACGTGGTATAATAAGAAGCATCCTTTTCTATAATGTGGGCTCTTCTAGTGAACTTGGCCCTCCTAGTCACCAATGCATTCACAGGCAAAAAGTAATGTGATCTATCCATGTCATGGGGGGAGGGGGCAGGAAGGGGACTGGAAACCATACTACTTGGTAACTTTACTGTAAATGTGTAGAATGGATCTGCATGCTATGGACCATCCAAACATGTGTCCAAACAAATTAGGCACACATCTGTTGTGGCGACAGGGGGTCATTGTCAATCTATACAAGAAGGGTGACAGAGAAGAACCGGGGAACTACCGTGGCATCACGCTCCTCAATGCTGTTGGCAAGACATTCTGCAGAGTTATAAGTACTCGTCTCGAGGTTGATCTGGAGTCTAGAGGTTGTTTCCACGAAGGCCAAGCTGGCTTTACCCTCTGCTCTTCAATGTTTTCATCAATCAACTCCTCGAGGATGTGGAAAGTGAGGGATTTGGGTTAAGGGTGGGTGATACCACCATACCAGCCCTTATGTTTGCGGATGACTTCGCAGGCATAGGGGAGACTCCAACCAATCTCCAGGAGTTGATTGATTGCGCGAAGAGATACTTTGATCTTTGGGAGAGGGGATCATTTCAGTCTTCCAGATAAGGTTAAAGAGGAGAACTAGGGCCTCTATCATGGGATCGCCACCGTGCTTGATAAGCTCGTTGACAATACCATCAGGTCCACCAGCTTTATATCCATTTAAATGTTCAATTGCTTCCACAATCTCAGAAGAACTAATGGGAGCATTATAAGCCATTGAAATATACTCCAGTTCATCAGGGCTGTTTTGAATCAATAAGAAGATCCAGCCAAAGAGAAGGAAAAGCTTATCATACCATTGTTGAAGACCCACACTGGCAACGCTCCCAGGTCCTCCGCCAGCTACACATTTCCAAGCTCACAGTCCGTTGATGTATCAAGATTGAAGAGAGACAGTAAACAGGGAAAAAAATTAAAAAAGGGGGAGGCAATGGTGGGGTTTGTTGGATAGGATTGGACAATAGTTACAGATGCAGTGGATGGACAGCACCTGGCAACATACAAACAAACTAGTTGACTGCATGATATGATTATGGAAAACGGAAAAACTGAAACGAAGACAGAAGAAAATTCTGAAAATAAGAACTTGAAAGGGCAGGCATGGCAGGCAATGGAAAGTAACCAAGACCTGAAGGCCCTCAAAGTAGCCAAATCCATCATCCGACCAGTAGTTCCACACATCACCATAATGTCCTGGGCGTTCCTCATATGGGCCAACAGATTGGCGCCAGCGCCAAGCATTTGTTAGCCGCTCCCCCTCCACGTAACACCCACCTTTAGGGGGACATGAAAAGCAACTGAGTCCTTCTTCCAAGCTATTTTCCTGGTGTTTGGTCCACCCGTTTCAGAGGATTGGAGCACAGAATCTATCACTTTGGCCACATAAGGAACAGTCCCTTGGATGCAGTCTCTAAGGAAGCCAACAGGTAGCCACACACAAGGGGTTGTTCAGGAGATAGAAAGAAGTTCCCAAAATGTTTAAGTGAGCCTCAAGCCATTCTTCAAGTATGGGCTTTAGCAGTGGAAGTATCAATGTTGCTGTAAACTGGAGGGAGGCTAATAGCATTCCCTTTGAGATCCCCCCAGCCTCTGAACCTCCAGTCCCCTTGAATGGATAATGGTCATACAGTTTCATTTGGAGACCCTAAAACTCCTCTTTGCACATCAGCAAGAGTGCACCAGTGCCCTCTCAAAGCCTCAAGGCCATTACATGACAGTAAAATCCCCAACAAAACAGGTTCCATCAAGATAACTTCATGAGTTCATGCTGCCCATATTACCCAGACCAATCTGCCTGCTCCATAACAGAGTTGGTATCTGCTTATCAACCAACCTGAAGAGAGTCTGGATGACTATTAGGTACAGAATTCGACAATAGTTGGATCATCATGTAGAAAGGAAAATGCTCTGTGGGTCCTGCTAGCATTTGTGGTCAAAAATTTGCATGTAATCTTAAGCTCTCCAACATAGTTTTGGTGGAAACACGAGGTGCCTGAACCATCATACATTGACCAACTACTTTGATACTTGCATATCTCAGCATTGGTACCTGGAAAGCGTATGAAACCAGGTTTCAGTTCATCAAGCATGAGTGCAAGCTCCTTGCGAAATCCATGACCCTAGATAAAATCACAAAAACATATTGTAAAATAAGAGGGAAATTTAGCTACCAAAGGATCTCTCTTCCTTCAATAAATTGGCTTCCTTCTATCCATCAGTGCAATATTGAACAGTCCATCCCCTCAGTCTACAATTGGTTTCTATGGTCCATTATTGCCTTTAGAACCCATGCACAGTGTATCAGGCCACTATCTTTGACCAGGGCATGTCAAGTTTGCCAAAGTGGTTACATCTTTTGTTTTCAGCCTTGCGGGTATCAATCAATGGACAACGATTTTCCGAAATCAATATAACATACATAAGAACTCACAAAGAATGAGGATGCTCATTTACAGTATATCAATGCCTACACATGGTCATACTTACCTTGAAAGTATCTGTAGGCATGGCTGAAACCTGATCCAACCAAAACACGCCATTGTTGCTACTTGTTAGGGTAAGCCTAGCTTGGTGATCAGTGGCTGTAGCTTCCAGCACAAGCTCCTGCTTCTGCCAGCTCTGGCCCATTGCTGCCTCCACACTAGCAATCACCGTTGTCCACTATTTTTCAGAGATCAGGAAGCAAGGTACTTGCCAAGCAACCACAATAAGATCAACTTCACTATCGCTTTCTGGTAACCTCCTTCACCAGTGTCCTTTTTCCATCAGTTCCTCTCAGAAGTGATTGCCTAGAGGAAACCAGACCAATTGTACACAGACACTTTAAATCAGAATATGAATAGATCTGAATGAAGACTCACGTTAAATACTTTTGTGCTAAAACTCGGAGGCTGTCTGCAGATGTGAAAGCAATAGAAAGATTTACTGAGCCTGTAGACCGCAACCAAAACTCCACGTGGTACGTCTCCCAAGCACGAATGTCCTTCAGATCACAATAACAGAGACATGATCACAATTTTATGGTGGGATGAAGTTGCAGATGGATGATTTCAACAACAAAACAATGTGCAATTATGGACATCCTGAGGAAGACACAAAACTGACACTCCCTCCGCAGGAAGGAAATCTTTTGCAGCAAATTTCAAAGGATACGGGCTAGGCACAACAAATCAAATTCACTGCATGTAATGTTTCTGAACAATAGCCTGCGCACATCCATGTTACATTCCCAACTTAGTACTGAACAAACTGAAGCAAAAACTAACATAACTTATTCCCAGTAGAGTTGACATTGAAGCACAAGAACTCCGTATGGGTACAATGGGGCTCTCTCAAATACCCAGTACACAATCACAGGTAGCCAAACTTTCTTCTATAAAGAGCTTGATAACCAGCAAACCCGCATTTTAGTGCCATGTTGGTCTCACTTTCTCCTTGAATACATCGCAAAGTGTAAATGCAAAACACTTCAAAAAAAATTACCATTCCCCAGAAGCCAGGGTTTGACACACCAACGCCTCCATCTGGACACTTGTTTTCATCATTGGTCTCACAAAGGATTTCCACTCGCAATGCAATTGGGTTGCAGTCAAAACAGGATGATCGGTCTGTCTCAAGCCAAACTTGTGCTTCATTACCCACTGGGTACCATGGGGCTATGTTTGAAGGAGTATTTTGGCCCCCAGCCTCAAATCCTGAAACATTTTACTAGTGTAAGACAGTGCACATTGTAGAGACACAAGATACTCCTTTACTAGAAAAGCTTCACCGCTGAAGAATCCCAGCGAGTAAAACAACCAAAACAAACCTCTACCTGATCAATGCATAATCAGCTAGAGCTTGCATTTTGGCTGCTACAATGCATTTGAAGTTAAGAGGGTGAAAAAGAAACTACCGCGGTTTTGTACAAGCTCTGCCCAGATGCCACCATTTCCTGCATGATTGATCTCCTGTGCAGATATGACATTAAGGGATTCCAATCAGTAATCAACTCAAGTTCTGGCTCCACAGGTACCACGGACTTGAGGAGGAATATGGTTAATCTGCTACTCTGGTGCAAACATGGCTGTCATTATCCAGTCTAGTCGGTCTGCAACACATGAGCATTTCAGCTCGTCTCTGTGAATGCTGTATTTTTTCCTGTCAATTCCCCAATCACATGATTTCTACACTAGACCCCACAGAGCAATGCCTTGCTCTTCCAAAGGCTCAGAAAACATGCAGCTCCAACCCTCTTAGCTACTTTAGAATAAGACTACGTCAGATTGATCCAAGGACAACAAAAGACGAAGACACCTTAGAAATAAGTCATACATGGTTATCTTCGCAGATTGCACACTTCTCGCAGCAACCCCACTTCTGCAAAAAGTGAACCCCCAGCTTCAATCTCACGACAAATGTGCAAATTTCGTATTACCTCGAAAAATATTCCAAAAAGTGAGGGCGGAAGCTGGCGACCAGGATGACTTCCATCCACATTGAGAGCAACTGTCTGTGCTTGCGTCGGCACCACTCGCAACCAAGCGTACACCAGAGCAAGCAGAAAACAATGCAGTTTCCAAGTTCCCATCGCTCTCAATTCTGAGCTCGTTTTCAAGAAACACTTTGCAACGTGCCGCCCTCCCTCCCTTACAAAAGCAGCAAGCTGAAGAACCTCTGTCTCTCTCTCTAGTTTTTCACCTGAACCCTCGGGGCCCGTGGACGTTATACGGTTTCGTTCTTTCTCAATGTCCCTCTCTTTCTGAAAGGTGTCTTACCTTAAAGCTTTCACTCATGTTCCTTGAAACATCCTGAAGCTATTACAAGGAGATGTTCGATGAAGTGTCGCTCAGCAACACACAGAATTTAATTTTGCTCACAGTGACAGGACGATTGAATTTCAAATTTGGAAGCCACCTTCTCACGAGCGTACTTTAGTACAGTTTCAAGCAGCTTGCTTGGTCATGAGAAGCAAAGAGTTCCTACAATTGCAAAACGACCAACAAGAAACGTATTTGCAACTTCATCTCACACCGGAAATGGATCATACTCTGAATTCAGGCCACCTAGAAACAAGGAACTGACCTCGCTTCCAACAATACATAAATGTGCAGATCTAGGCTCCACTTCAAGAAATAAAAGGTAGCCTACAATCAGACCTTAAATCTTACAAGCTCGTATGTAGCATTCCCACATTCTCTCACAGAAACTTCGAGTGCACAGTTGCTTGACACAAAGTGAGGAATCTAGCTAAAAACTGTAGCTCGATTGCTTGCGGCACGTCAATTCTTCCCCACGACTCCACAACTCTTCGTACATGTACGGGTTCAATCAATTTCAGGACAAGAATCTTCAATTACATACGGCGGCTACTGACATTAACCAAACAAACACGGAACTGCGGTTTTCAATTATTCCAGATTCGAATATAACAAGCTACAGATTACAATATACTCCGATATCCAGAGACAAAGGCCCCGGCCCGCTTCAACGTGAAAAGAACAGGCAAGCTACTAACTAACGCTGATCTTCAACGACAAACGGGCAGCTTCCAGCAAGAAACTCCAAGATCGCTCCCAATGCGCTTCCATCGGATCTGTAGCCAAATGCAACCTTCTACACTGACAACCTCCTCATAACTATCAATAGCCAGTCAGCAGCTTCCTCTCCGCGGAATTGCATGAGAAAATCAGAAATTTCCACTTAAAAGTGCCGTAACTCTAGTACAAGTCCTTCTTCCGCAAAGTTAGCGTGACAGCCTCATCGGTGGCACCATCGCCACGCGTGCATGGCCCTGCAGCACAAATCTCCTGCCTGTCAGATTAGGGCAGATGACACAGTTGTTCACGTTTCGAGAATGCGAGAAAGAGACTGCAATGCGGTCTGTGCGATGAGAATAACTACGAGGCCGACGTACGATCTTCTAAATTGTTCTTTATTTCTGGCGAAAGTTTTTAAGAAAAACAACAAAAACAAATCGCATCTGTCGTAAATTCGTAAATTCCCTATTTTCTCATGGATGAAATCTCCAAAAAAAAAAAAAACTGAGGATGAATTCGCCTAGAGTGGATGATATACATGGATGAAAGTACAGATGAGGATGATTCTGTCCAAACTTAAGTGGATGAACTGAAAATATGGCTATTTCCTGCAAAACTCAGTAGCCACTCCTGTTATTTTCCAAATTTGAAAAACAAAACACTGTCTTTAATCATTTTTTATTAGTAATTTTCAAGGTACCACGTGCGGTGAATTTGCCACGCAGGCAGACATTGATCCATGCAGATCACTGTACCAACCGCGAAGTCGACTGCGCGGTTGAAGGACATTCCGCGGAGGTCGGGATGGCGCCGCACGGTTAGCCGCGCGGTGCAGTAGGGAGAGAGAAGAGGCTGCCAACCCACCGCTTTCCGGCGTCTCCCTTCTGCCGAGGGCTTGGGCCACTGCGAAGGATCACTAGGGCCATAGCGAGCTGCATCGTTTCCGTGCCCTCTCTTCAAAATCTGATCACATTTCAGATTTCACAGAAATCTGAGAGAGTACTGATCTGCTTTGGAGGGCAGCATTGGGATAGGGGACAAGCGATGGGCAAAAAGGGGAAGAGAAAACGCAGCGTAGGGTTACCGAGTGTGCTGCAGAAAACGGCGGCAAGCGCTGGTGTGACCATGCCTTTGAATATGCTGTCGAATCAATTGGCCACTTTAAATGGAGGGGGGATGCCTGAGGGTGGAGATGAAGATGAGGCAGGGATCGGAGCGGTGAGGCCTAGCAGTGACTACGCAGGTTGTAAGCATTTGCAGAATTGGATAAACGTAGACAAAGTGCGTGTTCAGCTTTCCAAAGGAGCACTCTCGCAGTGCCATGACTGTGTTGGGAAAGTTCGTTCTCCAATTCAGAAGGAGAAGAAAGGGAAGGGCAAAGTTGTGAAGAAGAAGGGTGGATGCCAGTCTCCGCCCGAGGGGTCAGGTCACAAACTGTGGGTTTGTCTGTTTTGTGGTCAGATTGGTTGTGGGGCGATCCTTTGTGCCAACCAATTGTCCCAGCAATCCGATGACAAGGACGACGGCGAGAAGATGGAGGCCCCTTCAATCAAGCGGATTGGTGTGTCACATGCGTGGCAGCACTCGCGGCAATGGGATCATCCCCTGGTAATGCAGTGCGGGGACAATCTGGCCTGTTGTTGCTTGGTTTGCAAGGTCGCTGTCAGTTACAGTGCTAATGGTCGAGAGGAAAACTCGCATGAGACTGATGGGACAGTTCCGTCAGAGGCAGGGGAGGCCACACCCTCGAAACTGCAATTGCTGCAACAAGTAGCAAATCTGGTGCAAGAAAAGTTATCTGCTGAAACTGGGAATTTTAAGACGGAGGCCTCTGTTGGTGAGGGGGCATCTGAATCTAAACCTGATGAAACCACGGACATGAGTAGTACTTTAGCTGCCGAAGTGGCGTTTGAGCCCGTGAAAAGTAGACGAGTGATTAGAGGGTTGATGAACCTGGGCAACACCTGTTTTTTCAACTCTGTGATGCAAAATTTGCTGGGTGTGGATCTACTTCGGGAGCATTTCAGTGTGGAGGCCCCCGTACGAGAAGGTCCCCTGACAGCCGCACTCAGAAAGTTCTATCAGGAGATTGATCCCTTGCCTCTGGACAAGAGTGATGAACTTGCTGACAGCGCTGGCCAAGCTGCCCATGACCCCACAGTCTTGAGTGGGTTAAGAAGGAGCACCAGGTCACGGTCGTTTGGCGGCAATATAGGAAGTGCATACACTCCCAGAGGTCTGTTTGGTGCAATCTCCATGAAGGCTCCACGTTTCAAAGGTTTCCAGCAACAAGACAGCCATGAGCTGCTGAGGTGTTTGCTGGATGGCTTGCACACAGAAGAAGAAAGCTTGCGGAAGGGGACTAGTTCTGGAAGAAGTGGCGGGTTGAGTCAGTTGGCAATGGTTGGGGAGCCAGATGCACTTCTCAGAGACAAAGCAGGTGGGAATTTACAAGATGGCCTCAAGGACAAAGCAGGAGTGGAAATTGAGAAAAAGAAACCTGAAACATTTGTTGAGCAGGTCTTCGGTGGGCAGCTTGCAAGTACTGTGAGTTCCTGTGAGTGCGAACATTCATCTGTTGTCTACGAGCCCTTTCTTGACTTATCCCTGCCAATTCCTTCAAAGCAGCCAGGCAAGAAAGGCATTTCACGCAGGGAACAGGTGCCATTATCAGTTTCTGCAATGCGGAGTCAAAGAGGGCAGGCACTAGGAAAGGGAGCAAAGGGTCTGGACGCACCCGAAAAGGTAAAGACAGTCAATGGAGTGACAGATACTTTGAATTCGTGGGGTTCTGGTGGTGAAGAGACTCAGTACCCGAGTCCAGCAGTGATTTGTCTTCCATATGGTCCAATGGACAGGATAGCCAACTCCTCTTATGAGCATAATGATGACAGTGATGACAATGGCTGGATAAAGGCACATACCATAGATCCAGCTCCCTCCAAGTCAGGGAGTGGAAATGGCACAGAGGATCATACATCTCAAGCATCCCTCTCAAGTGTGATATGTGTCACTGCCGATAGCAACAGGAACTCCTCGAATGTGCAGGAGGACGACCTTCAGCCTGTAGATGAAGCCGAAGGATCATGGATGGATTTCATTGACTCTAATGCAGAGTTGGGTTCTGATGAGCCTACTGAGTTGCTAGTGCTTGGAGGGTTATCTTCCTCCCCTGGTGAAACCTGCCCTGTGACAAGCCTTTCAAGTCCCATTGCTGAGGCTGAGCCAACTGAAGCACAGAGCATTGATTGCAGTAAGAATGGTTTAACAGTAGTAGAAATTGAACCAAACATGGAGCAAACAGTAGGCAATTTCCAAGGTATTGACTACTCCATGCTTGCAGAGTCATATGGGTCAGCTGGAGAAGGTTGCGGTCTAAATGGCACTGAAAGTTGGGCAAGTGTCGCAGAAGAGGAGGTTGTATATGGGCCTAGCCCCTGCCCTACAAATGAGACCAATATCTGGATTAGAGAGGGAGAGGAAGATCAACATCATACAATGACTTCAAGGCCCTCGTCGTTGTTATTAGGGGACTTGAGAGGCTATGATAAGCTCCCAGTGATGGAGAAAGGGCTGAATGGTGCAAGCATCAGAGGCAAGTGCTTGGAGGGAGATGTGTCTGCCAAGGAGTTGCATTCAGATGGTACTAGTAGCGGAATTGGGAGAAATATCAATCCTAAAGATAAATCGGCAACGAGTGTGAAGTCTGAAAATAATCTACCTGATTTTGGAATTGGCGATCTGTTTGAGGAGGGTAGCTCTGCTGAAGGAAAAGAGGCAAGTGTGTTTACTGCAAGGGAAGTAGGGGGCATGAGACGGGAAGCAAGCGGCTCCTTGATGCACATGGATGGTTCTGATAATTATTTGGAGCTTAAGACATCTGCAAGCAACAGGGGGAAAAGAGAAGAGTTTATTTTCACTAGCAACGGTGGGGGGCTAGGTTTGAGGGAGGAAGATGATGGGGAAGAGGGAATGTTCTCCACCATGTCACTGGAGGGATGTCTGTTAGACTTCACAGGAGCAGAGCTTCTGTCAGGGGACAATGGTTGGGAATGTGAGAAATGCTCTCGTCAGTTGCAAGATAAGATGGCAGGTTCAAATCAAGCAGACCTCCTTCTCCTGGGTGTGGATTCTACAAGTCAAGAATCTGTGTTAAATGCACAACATCAACCTACAAATAAAAGCCTTGCTGATGAGAGCGGTGGGGCTGATCTGATTGTGACATCAGAAGTACTTGATCATCATAAGGGTGATATGCAAATTGTAATGGAGAAGTTGCCAGAGATCAGTGGTGGCATGTGGCCTTGTAATAGTGCGATAGGACTGGAAAAAGCATTTGGAAGCGGGATGAATTTGTCAACTCGGAATCTGGGTGAAGATATTTCAGATGGGAAAGCCAATGAATGCTCAAGAAGAAAGTCTTCCAAAGGAGAGATAGCAAGTTGCTCAACTCCTAGTCAGGCAACAGTCAGTGCTGGAGGGAAGGATGGGAAGCCACGGGGGGATGCAAAGGCTGGGTCTAGCAAGTCGAAGGGAAATGGACGTAAGGAGAATGCCTTGTGCAAAGCTGTCACAAATGATTGGGAGGACTTAGCAGATGGGGTTACAGTCAGGAATAGTTCGGCCACATCACTCATTGACAGTGGACAAACAACTGGCTGTCAACCTCCAGCAGAAGAAATCCTCCCTGATTGTGAGGCAGAGGCAACAGGAGTGAAAAACAGGGGAGATGGGATTGGTTCTAGAAATGGTGGAGCGGGTGAGCAGGTGCATGATTCTTGGGAACTGGTGGAGGTTCCGTTGACCTCAGAAAATGCATCTGCTGAAGATGCGAGAGAGGGTTGTTGCTTAGTCCAACCGGATGACGAAAAATCAAAAGTGAAAAAGGCTGCTGATGATGCGATTGGGCTAGTTCTAGGATATCGGCAGGAGAGAGCCAGCAAAAGGGAGCTGTTGCTGAAAGATGAAAACAATGGCATGCCTACACAGGTTGGGCGAGCAGTGAGAAATTCATCAGAGTTAACTGAACGGGAGAAGCATTCAGAGAAAGCAACTTCTCTGGCCATGGTTCCCACTCTTACAGCTCCCACTGTTGAGTCAATTTCAAATGGTATTAGGCTGGAAAACACTCTGAAGTCAGACACAGATGCAGTGGTTCCCAGTATACCAAACAATGTGGACCAATTGGAGAGAACGAATCTGCATCCAAGAGGGGGGGTGCCCTTTCTTTCAGGAGATTTCACCACCGCAAATGGTGCGCGCTCAAAATCTCAGAAGGCAGAGAGATCCCGAAGCCGGAAAGGGGGTGAGGAACCCTCAAAAGTCACGGTGAAACGGGATGCCACAAAGAGGTTTCTCATTAGTAAAGCGCCACCAATACTGACTGTGCATTTGAAGAGGTTTGCACAGGACATGCGTGGGCGGTTGAGCAAGCTGAGCGGCCATGTAGCATTCCAGGAGTGGCTGGACCTGAGCCCATTTATGGATCAGAGGTTTGTACTGTAAGCCACATTTTTACCTTACTTCAAACTATTATTGATTGTGCCATGTCTCTGCAGCTCTATACATTGACTCAATTATGGACAATTGAAAACAAAACTCAGAATTCCTGCATCCTATGTTCCCAACAATCCCTTGTTCTTTGGTTGGCTCATCTACAGCCTTATGATCTTTGTTCAATCAGGGTGCATGAGTGACCCGCAAATTAGAGTCTCCGCTCTGCTGAAAAGGGGTTAGTAAAATTGTGGTTGGTCACCCACCATATCATGTGCACAAACATTCTGATTTGCACCTAGGTGAAGTCAGGGTCAGTTTTGTCCTTTTGCCCCCTGTTCCTTCCGGAGGTCCCGTGCAGTCTACTTATGAAGTGGTTTGGAAACTCGTGGTCTTGTCCAAGTCACCCAAACTGTCAGTGGATGACGGCTAGACTTCTCCATTGTTTTGGAGCCTCTTTTTGTCGAAAGGTAGCTTATTTGCTTTCTCATAGAGGTGGACTGTTTGGTTGTGTGGGGATTTGGGATCGCTTAATTTTGAATTATATTTTCCAACTAAACTGTTGACTAGTTGCCATTTGGTGGATGGATGCAGGAACTGTGTTCAAGAAAATTGCAAGTATCGTTTAATTGGGACTGTAGAGCACTCGGGGACGATGCGAGGAGGTCATTATGTGGCGTATGTGAGGGGTCCAGTGGCTAATGATGAAGAGGATGCTGGTCCAGGAGCGCCTACCTGGTATTACATCAGCGATTCACATGTCCGGCAAACATCTTTGGAATCCGTATTGCAATGTGAAGCCTATCTTCTCTTCTATGAGAAATGCAGGCTCAAGTAGGAGGGCAACTTTCAATTAAACCTTCAGCTTCCAACAAATTTATCCACAGAAATTGTAGGATGTCTCTGCCGGTCCCCCACTTCCAGTTGGCTCTTATATTTTGGTGCTAAATTTTTGTAGCATCTTTTCTCCATCTTCCTTCCACCTGTAATTTATCAGGTTTGGTCTAATTTCTAGGAGTGTGGAAATTAGGGCTGAAATATTCTTGTAAGGGGGGACAGTTACAAGGAAGCAGAATGAAGGCCGATTATGGTTTAGGAGGAGGGCAGACGGGTTGGCTCATCATTTGACCATGCTTTCAAGAGCTCGCCATAGCTTATTGTGAAGACACCAAGGCATAGGCCAAGTTTGTAGGGATGTTGAGTGAGTATTGATAATTACTCTACCTTCACCATTTACCTATATCCACTTTCACTCTCTCTCTCTCTCTCTCTCTCTCTCTCTCTCATGATCTGACGGGCCTGGCTACCCTCGGCACTAGACTGAAGTTTAAAGTCAAGGCAGAGAGCCTACCTTGGAACAATAAACAGATGCAGAGAGGAAAAGGAGATACTAATTGCCAGATGTCCGGGCCACCTGAAGACAATCTCCATTTTCTAATACATTGTCCGGGCTATTCTCACCTGAGAGTGACCCTCTTCACATGGTTACTGCACCTCTGTTCACCAACTTCTCAAATCTTGAGGCTGAGCCTAAAGCCCTGGCCTGTTGGGCTCTTGACTTCTGGGCCCACACACAGCAGATTGATGCTTGTGTGAAGGGTTTTCTAGAGGATACCTGGAAAGCCTGACGGCTTTGTTTACTTCAAGGTAAGTCCCACTACTGGAGAGCCCCTCACAAAGGGGTCTATGGCCATAAGGCTGCAGCAAACAAAGTCTTATGAGTACACACACAAGCATGCACGCACACACACACACTCTCTCTCTCTCTCTCTCTCTCTCTCTCTCTCTCTCTCTCTCTCTCTCTCTCTCTCTCTCAGGTTAAGGGTGGGTGATGCCATCATACCAGCCCTTATGTTTGCGGATGACTTCGAAGGTATGGAGGAGACTCCTTCCAATCTCCAGGAGTTGATTGATTGCGCGAAGAGATACTTTGATCTTTGGGGGCTAGACAGTAAATGTGCGGTATTGGCAATCAACAACCGAGGAGAGGGAAGAGGTGATCTCAGGTGGGGAAGTCAAGAGATTTTGGTCCTCCCTTCCTACACATACCTCGGAGTTGAGTTTTCCTCCAACTATAAGTGGGATGCACATAAAGCCCATGCCCTTTTGGGACCTAGTTATTGGGCAAACCCACACACAACAGATTGATGCTTGTTTAAAGGGATTTCTAGATGATATCCGGAAAACCCGGATGGATCAATTGTTTATTCCAAGGTAAGTCATACTAGTCAGCCCTTGACAAAGGTAGGTTCTGTCCCTTTGTGTTCCGCTCAATCTGGGCACGGGGTCAATGGCCACAAGACTACGACAAACAACGTCCAATGAGAAACTCTCTCTCTCTCTCTCTCTCTCTCTCTCTCTCTCTCTCTCTCTCTCTCTCTCTCTCTCTCTTCCCCTGCTCACTGCTGGAAACCACGAGTCACCAAACGCGCCTTCAATTTGGCAGTGGTTCCATCAGCGTGTGTTTTTTTACTTTATAGATCCATTTGATGGTAATGGGTTGTCTACCGGAAGGCAGATTTTCAAGAGTCCATGTCTCGTTCTTGTGAGTTGAGGCCATTCCCCTTGATGTCTCTTGTGGATGTTATCTTTCTTTCCTCCGTTCTGTCTATCTGTCCGTTTCTAGACCAGTTCCGTCAACCCAGACGAGAGATAATGTCATTTTTGGGTTTGACGCGACGCCCATCTGGACGTGACTTCCGACGTGACCGTGGCGTGTCAGTGCCACGTCACGTCCATTTGTGCAACTATGCAACTTACGCCCTCGTCCCAACAATATGGTCTCGATCCATGTCCCGCATCAATTGTCTCACTCCCTATTGTGTCCTATTTTCTTCTATGTCACTTTGGATTCTATAATCCTCCTAGTGTTATCCCCATTTGTATAGTACTCTTATCCATGTCAACCTCGTTTGCATCACAATGTAAAATTCACCGCTCATATAAGTCGCTCTTATGTCATTTCATGATAACCACGAATCAGGGGCAAAAGCTTTCCCACAATATTTAGCTTTGTAGACAACAGATTCTCAAATATGCATTGACATGCAAAAATGATGGTACAAGCTATGACCACAATTTGCAACCAGAAAATTCTTGCAGCTACATCATTCGTTATATGCAGAGCATGTCTTGATCAATATGGTTCAAGAGGATTGGCTAGTATTGGTTGTTGCCAAGTGCAAACATCATGACTTGCATTCGGTTTACCTGCGTTTCCAAGGCTCACGTCTTATATTCATAACTCAACCTCTTTTATCTTGGTGTTGATAATAGTCAATTCATGTTGGAGGCGATCATAGGTACTCATGTACATTGTCAAGTCTCATTACCATCTTTTGTCATCTTTTGCATGTTCAACTTGTTACCCTAACAAATCTGCAACCTCTTCTCCAACTCAACTATTGCTTCCTCCGCCCCTTTTATTGAAGCCTCAATGCAAATCATCTATATTTGTAGACATTCTACATCCTCATTTATGCAGTTGCGGCATCTTATATATGCAATCAATGGTACTGTCTAGTTGCTTCTAATTCAACTCTCCACAACGTAATCTACTATGTTGCAAACACCCTGACCTCCGCGTCCTTGGCCATGTTGAGCTTGCCCTTGGCCTACACCTCGTGCCTGGCCACCTCAGAGTTGGAGGACACTCAATCTGCTCTACATCTTGCGAAGGAAAACCTGATTGAAGCAGGTCTGGAGCAGGAGAAGTTGCATGAAATACACAAGCAACAGCTATACCAGCATGAGGGCAAATTGCAGGAAGTGAAGTTGCTTCATACAGAGTTGGAGGCAGTTCATCAGAAAATGACCATCCATTGGTTTGTACTTCTTGTTGTTCATCACAAGCCTCGGAGAGCCATTTCAATTAGTTGTTCACCTCACCTTCTCTACATATTTGTTTTTTTGAGATATTAACTCCATAACATTTTTCCGCAAACGCTCTTTTTTGAATAACAACAAGTTGCTCAACTCTTGTAATTTCTAATGATGAAAATTTTGCATAAGATACAACGTTATTGGAAGCAATTTCCAAAGGACTTTCAAGTTGTGAATCTAACTTGTGCGTCAACGACGCAATGGCATGAGCGCGTGAGCGTACGCTCACGCCAGCTGACGTGGCGTGGACCTGCACACACGCTGACGTGGCGTGAGCGTCATGTCAACATACTGATGTGGCGGTAAATGATGACGTGGCACTGTCCGTCATCTGCCACGTCAGCATTAACATGCGCCGCCTATAACCGAGGATGGTCCTATGACCGTGGAATTAATGCAGGGAATCTTGCCTAAATATAATGAAGACGAGCGTTGTGGCCTACAATTGCAGCATCCAACATTGTGCAATTACAAATGCTTGTTTCACTTTTACAATTACGAGGACGAAAAAATATCCTCACAAAGTGTGCGCCATAAAGGCTGCCACGGGAAGACCTTCCTCCCTCCTCAAATAACAATGAGAGTTAGGATCATCTTCAAAAGATGATTGTAGTGCATAGCGACAGCAAGATATGTAGACTTCGAACGGTGCAATGACAAATGTGCACTACCTAAAAGTTGTCACTCAGAGCTCACTCCGTATAGTTGGAGGCCATATCATTGCACCGCCGACGAATTGATGTGAATTACACATTTCAAATCATGGTCGTCCACATACCACATTGCATAGTTGATGCTACCCATGTGTTGTATCCCGCTGCAAAAGAGTATCGACCTCGTTGAAACTCATAGTGACCTGGTGAATGAAGTTGTCACGTTTGGGATCGCAAACCATCCTCTTCAAAAATATGAAATACAAATGTTTGCAGGGTATGAATTTACCTCTCTTGCCCAAACTGGTTGATAGCATATTCACAAAATCAGGACATGTGCAATTGGGGAAATTGGAAACCGTGATGTCGTAGGTCCTATCATGAACAGCAGATGTGGAAGTGATGATTGTGAATACCCGACCATATCCTGGATCGGGTACTTTCGTGGTGCTTCCAACACGAGCTTGGAGCATTCTTGCGGACTCCACTTTGCCAAAGTGTTCAGCGGTTGGAGGGAAACGCCGAACAAGCTTTCCATCTCGTTTGGTTGGCCACAAGTCAGGATTTGCCGGGGGGACCCGGGAGGACGCAGAAGTAGTAGCACATGCATGGAGTTGGGGTTGTCTCGCAAGGGAAAAACCTGCCTCCTCCAGCATTTCAATCTCCTGAAAGCTCAGATGTGTTCCCACCTTCACGGGCCAAACGGTTGGAGGAGATGGCTTCATCACTACGGAAGGACGCACAGTTCCATGCACACATCTGGCACAATCATCTGCGCAAAACCAGAACTTATGGTTCTTGGCTTCTGGTTGACCGTATGGACGCATCAAGCCCGTGAAAGTCGGAGCAGGAGTTCGGGCACCACCTCTGGATATAGATGAAGTGCACTTCTCGAAATTAGTTGCCCTGATCGATGTACATTTCACACGAGACCCTACACTTGTGCGTTCTATGTGCCAAACGTGGTCGGGGCATGCGGACTCAAGCACATCAAGGGGGTTGTTTCTCTCCTGCACCATTTCAGTGGCACTGTTTGATGCTAGAGCTTGCCGTCGTGTTGGAGGTTCCTCCACAATGGAGGTTCTGGACATGGAGCTGTCATGCAGGGGAACACGAGGCTTCGAGAAGTTATCACGGTCTGCCCTGTGGGAATCTGAATCCGAACCAGGTGGAGTGTTCAATTTCCTCTTACAGGAGCCGAATCTCTCCTCCCCTTCAAGATGTGGAACTCTAGAAACAAGTGGCGTTCCCTGGGCATACATGCTCACCGCCCGTGCTATCTTGATTGGATCCCCAGATCTGTTTGTAGCACGTAACATCAACTCCCATTTGTCCGGACCCTTGCCACCAACCCCACCTCGTAAGAAATCACGGTATCGGGTTAGTTGTTGCAAGGCACGTATCAAATCATCTGTTGTTGCTACATACAAATCCCGACCTCGTTTCCCAGACTGCTGCAACCATGCGTTGTGCACAGTTTCTGCCAAATTGCAAGATGGCATGTCCGTCATTTCCTCAATGGACATGTTCTGCAAAGTGCAGAACCACACTTCAAAACAGTGAACAGAAAACAACATAAAGAAAGCGAGGACACAATAAAATGGAAAGCAAATGTATGAATAAAGCAATAAATATAAGCCTCATACCAATGGCATGGCTGCTCCCCACTGTCTATACCGGAAGTGCCAAAACGCCAGCCAATCTTCCAATGCTCTCATACTCTCAAGTGATGCAGCTCCAGAAGAGAACCACCAGGCACGAATTGTCTGGAACAAAGTGTCCGTCTCCTTCATTGTTCTAGCATCTTTGTACTATTTGCACAATTTACGGTGCTGAGTTTGCATCTCTGGTTTGATGTCCGACTTTGTATTTTTCTAGAGATTGTGTCCAATGGAATAGACATGTACGCTCTCTTCCTGGCATAGGCACTTTTGGGTCGCCCGATCCGAAGACAATACGAACAGCATTGAAATTTGCTTGAGTACTATCCGCCATGAAACCTGCGAAATTTGGAGATGGCAACCCATGGCAGCCCATGACACGTATCAGGGAATTCCACATGAGCTTCTGGGATTCCGTATCCTCGGATTGCATGTCACAAACTGCAATTGTCATAACTCGTTGGTACACTGGATCGTAGACATGACAAGCCATTGTCGTCCAATCTTTCACTCGTTTCACATGATCAAACATAAGAAAACAGTTCTGCAAGTCCCCAGTCTTCTGCATCCGCTTCACGAGGCTAACCCCACTGCCCTCCCCAACAGTCGACATTTTGAAAAGAAAAACTTTGATGGCACCTTGACCTGGGAATACATTGTCCTGGATGTAATCGTACTTGCTCACTCGTTTCAATTCCAAAATGTTGTCTATGTAGCCTCTGATCCCAGAGCCCATTCTCAATGCATTGATCTGATGCCGAATGTTAGGTGGACTTAAAGTGGAGAAATTATCCATGACCAGGTCCAATGTTGCATCGTCAAGTTTAGTCCCCACAGAATCCCTTTCACTCAAAATATGGCTTTCCAAGAAAGACTTGCTTGCGCCAAGAGCAATTGCAGATGTTGTTGCGGATGGGTTTCTCCCGAACTCTGTTTAATCAACCTCGATATTGTCTCAACACTCTCCCTGTAATCCCCCTTCGAGACAGGATGGTTATGGAATCCGAAATGCACACAAGCTCTTGTCATTGTTTTCAAACGGTGGACAACATAGTACATTCTTGCTCCGCAGAGCGCCAAGCAGGATGGCACAAGTTTGCAGAATTTGCAGACGAAAGTGTTTGCCGGTGGAGGGGCAGTCCCAGGCTGAAATGGATTTTCTGCCAGACCCTCCCATTCGCTTTGATTATGAACCCCAGACTGAAGAAAGTGTCTGCAATTCAAATTATCACACCTAAGGTGTCCATTGCAAACTGTCCTCCTGAAAACAAGCTTGTCATCATTCTGAATATTGGATGTTTTTGTTCTGCACCACGGGTGCCCGTCGTGTTTCTTGTCCATTCCATGCATCATGATTGTTACACCTCCAACTCGCGGAGGAGGAGGCAGCTCGAATAGGATATCGCCATCAAAAGTCTCCGGCAAGAACTTCACAGGCACTTGCTTCAAAGATTCCCAATCAATTCCCCGCAACTCACTTTTGAATCCAACCATTCCTCCCATCGCCCGCAATTTTGGAATGACACTACAAATCTCTTCTTCATCAGCTTCTCCAACCACAGTAGGAAGGACTGGATTTGGAATTTCACTTATGTCATCATCGGACGAATCCGAAAGCTCAACGATTGGAGTGGAGGACGTCTGTTCTTTTTTCACCACCACCTCCCTCTTGTCTTCAACGACCGAAGCAGCAGTCCCAGGCGTCACATATGACCCAAGGGACTTTCGCCAAGGCTCTCCAAGTACTCTGTATCGACCGGGATGCACTCTCCACTGGCTGATATGAGCCGTCTCATCACGGTTTTGGAAAGAGTATTTCAACAACTTCCCTTTAAGATCGTACACCTCTTTCTCCAAAAAGATGGAGCCATTCTGCAGCTGAAAACGGGTAGCCAAGACATGTTCCAGAACAATTGCAAATCCATTGTCAAGGACTTCCTGGGAGAACGTCACTGGTTTGTTGTCAGAGAAGAACTCCGCTTCAGAGGAAGCCATCTTCCTTCCTCGCGTACGTTTATACCTTGTTATCGCAGATCTAGTGTAAATCGGTTTACTGATGTCTCCAGAACACAGTTGAAGAATGAGCAGAGAATATGGCGGAGGAAGCTCAGACAACGACTGTGCATATTATGTTATTCTTTCCAGATATGCAGCCGTCCATTTTAATTACTTTTCTTGTGGGCCCAGTGGTCAGAGTATCCCTGGGAGCAGTGTCGGCAGCTGTTAAACCGTTAATCAGAATCTCATCAATAAACCCAATAACAAAGCCGACTTCCTGGAAGCATGCCACATGATCTGAGGATGGGATTGCAGATTAAGTAAATGTATCATTATACTACTACCAATGATCATGCGCACCTGGAAAGTTCCAAATGTGAAACGAATGAGGGGTTTGGCTAACAAGGATGACCGTGTATGATATTCCAAAATTTGTCATCAAACTCTCGTTCATTTACATTTATTTGTGTAAGACTGTGCGCCAAGATTTCTGGGATTCGCTGTTATTTTTAAATATTGAAACCGTTCTAATAAAGAACACGCCGTTTATTTTGGGCGACACACGTCAGACATCCATAACTGAATACGAACAGCTGTACACCAATTGCTGGCATGTGCACTAATAAAGGAACGACTATGTGTAACGGTCACGCGAGAGGGAATCCGATGCTTCTAGAGACAAGCAACAACGCAGGCAATCCCGCAAGAAATCGGGAGTCACTGCGTTTTTCTAATTTTCGCACTTAGAGAGAGAGTGGTAGTCAAGCTGGAGAGGGTTCTTTCTACAATACGAAAGAGAAGAAAGTCTCTTTATTTTGCTTCCCTTAGAGAGAGACGCAGAGCAAGAGAGCAAATGACGAGGCGTCGTTTGTTGGAGAACACAGGGCCAAGGCAGCAGGTGAACGCGGAGACTGATTCACAAGAGCAGACGGAGACTGAGGCAGCGGCTGTGACACAGTCGGCGATAAGAGTGCGCCAGCCTATGGATGCAGAGATGACTTGCAGGGACACTGAAGGAGGTGGAAGCACGAGGAACGCCGAACCGGGAGAAGGTCCAGAAACCCTAAAGCAAACAAAAATTCCAGCAGATGTGAGAGGGAAGAGGAAAGCTGCAGAAGGGGATCCAATTTCAAAACCTAAGAAGGCGCCAGTAAGTTTTCTCTAACTTACATTTCATTGTTGAAAATATGCGTAGAGATTGAGTGGAATGTCCCAGACAGGGATTGTCGCTACCGACCATCACAACGGTGATTTGCTTTCTACTCCTCTGCTAAGGGTTTACCGCACAATGAGTGGGTGACTGACGGTATCGTCATTCACTGTTGTTCAGATCATACAGTCTGTTTGATTGCCTTTCAAGCAGTCCTTCCTCTTCCCTTCTTTAGCAGGAACATGTGATTGAAGTCTACTGAATTGCGAGCGTCGTTAACGCCATTCGATTCTCCTCATGAGATTTATGTACCTATGTGTTTGAAGAGAGAGTGAGGGTCGGCATACCATCAATCATTGTTGTTCAGATCATACAGTCTGTCTGATTGCCTTTCAAGCAGTCCTTCCTCTTCCCATGCTGGCGACGATAATCACAATGGAGTCAATCTGAATAATCTGCACTTACTGTCTGCCCTAAACTATACTGAATGTCGTTGCCGCCAATCACTTACACATAGATGTCATTACACAACACCGATCCGGCAGGTCCTTATCTTTTGTGATTGTCGTTAACGCCGTTCGCTATCGCTCTCGCTTTTGTTTTGAATACGGCAGGATCAACTTTGCTTGTGTAGATTGTGCTGAATTGTTTCACACCATTCATAGTGAGTTTCTTGGAGACAGAGTGATGGTCGTTACCGTCGTTCACTATTTGCAAAATTACTCAGTCAGAATTGAATGGCATCGTGCAGAAAACTGTGAGGTCGAAGCCTACAGGATCAGAGGGGAAAGGATCTGGAGATGGGGACGAGTCCGGAAAAAGCTCAGAGAATACAGATGAAGTAGATGAATCTGAAGTGCACTACCTTGACAAGGTGAAAGAACTCATGTCATTCCAGAAGGTAAACTCTCAGGAGGTTATAAGGGACATGCTCGTATCTGGTGGGCGTCTGGACATCCCTCTGTGCCGGATGATATCTATGCCTGTTGTGCGTCCACCTCTTTCCCATGACATAACAAAATTGGAGAGTGATTTTGTGCATGGATATAGACTTGGTGCACAAGTTTTTTATGTGTCACTGACGGATATAAATGGGAAAAGCACATTAGTGTCTCCAGAGATCAGTGATAACTGGGATGAGTGCTGGAAAGATGCCAATGAGGAGTTCGAGCTGGGCCTCATGATGGGAAAGAACACCTAGCAATTCTGCAACCACATGTTCTACGTCTGGGACGACAACCACCGATGGCATGGATGGGATACATTCAGAAACACCATGCGAAAGACAAAGACAAGCATGTTGTTGTGGAGGCAATGGTTTTGGATCCTGGAAACGACATCGTTAGGCTTCTTACAGCTATGCACGACGTGAACAAGTAAGTCATCCAGGAGATTTCATTCCCTCTGTAGTGTCTTATTAATCCCCAAAAAACAGTGTTAAGGAATGCAATGTTTGCAATGTTTTTACAGATCGACAGAGAAATCGCATGTGACAACAAGCTTGGTCCACACACTATTCCGAATTCAGATGATTGGTCTGATGAAGCTGGATGATTTTCGGACAGTACTCCCACCCAATATAATCAAGAAGTGCGAAACATGAAGAGCTGCAGGCACTTGGTATTCTTTGACACGAGAGGCGTTTCTGGAGTACATGTATGCGGTAAGCCCGAGTCTGTACTCAGTTTACTTTTCGAATACATGTTTGTAGTCCCTTCGGTGCTAATCACTACTTGAATCAATGCAGCAAGAACTGGCAGAGGCAGCTGAGAAGGGAAAATCCGAATATTACCGCACTACACCAGAGGAACTAAGGACATCAAAGGGTGTGGAAGCTGCAATAAAAAAGGAGTTTGAAATGCGAAGAACCAAATTGATGTCCGCCTTCGGAAAGCAGCTTAGAATAGTAGATCCTGGACTTGGTTCTGAGTTCCTTCAGCAGATCAAAACACACTATGACAAGCATGTGCATCCGGAGATGCAGCAGGAGAAATTGCACCGGCTGGCCATATCGATGGTCGACCCACAAACAAAAATAAGGTGGCTGGAGATATGGAATTCAGATCAAACAGTAAGGACTTGAATCAGTTCCCAAAGAGCACCATACAGCCTGGCACAAAGGTGGAAGGAATCAGTGATTTGGTGTTTGATAACTGGCTCCACAAGGCTACATTTTGGAGTCAAGTGTGTATTCAAATATGCCGTTTTCTTTTCTTCAAGTATGTGATGAGTATCTTATTTGCAATTCTGACAAATATACAATTTGCAGCTCGAAAAGCGCGCCGTCATTGTGCTGGATCAAACTTTGAAGGACCTGAACATTTCGATTGTTTCCCCTCCCCAAATGTCATTGGAGGCATACATAAGGAAGTGGAGAGGTCTCACCTGGAGATACTGTTTTTTCCGGGAGTTCTCCAAAGATGGTAACATTTTACGGTCCAACGACTTTGACAGTCAGGTTGGAGGAGAGTGGGCCATGATGCGAGTTGTGTACAGGTGCAATGTCATACTGGAAACTCTACTGCTTTTTTTGGGAAAAAATGTGGTTTCATAAGGATTGCAATCATAGATCCAGATTGAATGTCGTTGACGACATTCACTTCTTTGTCTGAGTCATTCTTAAGCGAGTATATGAATTCACCTGGTTAGGATCTAAGGGTGTATTTATAGTGTCCCTGATTAGAATTGATAATGTCCCTGAATGGCGTTGACGACATTCACATCCGGAGTTGTTGAGAGGTCCTCAGAGTTATGTAAATTTTTGTAATGTCCATAGAGTTTACAGTGAGGGTTCCTCACTTCATTTTGTTGAATGTCAATGCAGACATTCAGTTGTTCTGCATTGTTTTTGCCTCTTGCGAGGAATCTGGAGGCTTGATAAGCTGTGTTATGAGAAATCCAAAGTGAATGTTGTTGACGACATTCACTTCTGTGTCTGTATTATTCACCAGCGACAATTTGAATTTACATGGATTGGGAGCTAAGTAATTGGTTCCTTGTTGGTATTTTTGTGAATGGCGTTGACGTCATTCACATACAGTGTTGTTGTGAGGTCCTCAGTGATATGTTCGTTATGAATGTGCATTGAGTTTCCGGGAGGGTTCCTTACTCGAGTTTATGATTTCCATCCTTTGATTTTGCTTCATTTGAGGAATAATTAGGCTTTGATTAGGAGTGTATTCACAAATCCAAAGTGAATGTCGTTGACGACATTCACTTCTATGTCTGTGTCATTCCAAAATGATAGTTTGCATTCACGTGGATTAGGGTGTATTTACAGTATCATTGAATGGAATGTTTTGAATGGCGTTGACGACATTCACATCTAGAGCAGTCGTATGGTCCTGAAAGGTCCTTGGAGCAGTTCTCAGAGCCATTTCATTCTATGTTTTTTTCATTCTGTTTTATTTGCATCTTACTCACTGAGCGCTTTGGTGGGTTGGGATTTATCTCCTTTTTTTCACGTACACGAAATATGTGCTTATGGAAGGAAATCACCTGAGCGGAATTCCAGACTATCTTGACATGTGGTCGGACCCTGCAAATGATCCAACCATGTATACTGCAGGGATATTGAAGGACTGGAGTCCTTCTCACTTCAGAGACTGTGGGTGGTACCTTGACTGCCCACCGGAGCACACGACCTTTCAAGAACAACATATGAGATACTTGAACAATAACGCTGAGATGCTGGCGCCTTTGACTGACGAAGAGTACCAACGAAACATAGCAACATTGGCTGCCAAGGAGCCTGATGCTCGGGGAACGCCGCAGAAGGGAAAGAAGGCGGGCGGCAAACCAAAAGACAAGGCTGTTGATGTCATAGCCATCTCACCAGCAAAGCAAAATGACAAAGACAAGTCCAAAGAGAAGGAAAATGACAAGGGGAAGGAGAAAGAAAAGGAGATGGAGAGTGGGCAAGACTTTACTGCTGGAAGATATACCCGCACAGTTCAGTGCGTGTTCGATGCCAAGCCACACCCTTCCTGTTTTGATTCGGCAGGAGAGATGAAAATTGTTAATGAGGGTTGGCTGTCGATGATGCAGAGTCGAAAAGAGAGGATACACTGGGGTGCCTTCGCCTACCTGGGACAATATAATCTCATTCCTCAATCTGGTGAGAATTCCAGTTTCTTTCCTTTTTCTCTGAAAGTTTCGTTGGCAGTATTTCAGTCTCGTTCTTTGAAAACATTCTTGCCATCGTTCTTATAAAAAACATGTTTGTTGCAGGTGAGCACAGGTCCCACCTTCGTGTGCGGTGTGCATCATTCTCGACATCCCGGATGGCCAGGCTGTGCCAGAAGTTCTTCCAAAGGGCAAGACGCCAGGCTGGAACAAATTCGAGGACAACTACTGGAGTTGGGTGTTCGGGTTCTGTAATAACTTCCTCTCTGATGCAGGGACACTTCTGCTTTTTCAGTCATGTGACAATGATAGTCGTCGAGCATTGGCATCATACCTCAAGTCTTCAAGGTTTGAAGTTTTGCGCACATGAAATTGTGTGAAAAGCCTCTACCTTGTGAAAGGGGGTTTCTCTGGTCAGCTGGTATGCCGTCTCCCTTCTGCTTGTGCATTCATGATGAGTTTCAATGTTCTCTGCAGCTCCACTCTAGTAGAATTTGTTATGATCGACACCGATCATCACCGATTTGTGATCAAAATGATTTTTTTGTGTCTGAGTTCTGAATAGCCGATGTACACACTTCCACTATAGATTGTATTTATCACACTAACCTGCTATCTTTGGCAGACGAGGATGTTCGAGGCTATCTGCCTGCGCAGGATTCGCACCTCCAAGACACCATCCTCCATCCGCAGCTTTGAGATTTCTGACCAGGGTTGTTTCGTCAACCCCCCCTATGAGCCCCATGTCGATGACATTTTGTACAACTTCATGCAGTCCAGTCAGACTCTGAAGAGACTAGATGGCACTCCCTAGAGAGGTGCAAAGGAAAAGTCCCCAGCGTTCATGCAAATACTGCTGGAGTCATGCAGCCACCACTCTGCACGGGTGGTCGATCTTTCTGTGTCCACAGGTTCGTTCTTTTCCTTCCGAATTGGTTTTCTTTCAACAGTTTCATTTGCTTAAGTCCCCCCCCACCAAACTGTTCATGTCCTCCTGTCTGGTGCAGGAGCAACTTACCATGCATGCAAGGCAGGCGGAAGAAGCCTTTTTGGCATGGAGGGTGATTCTGACCTCTACAACACAGTGCTCTTCCCCCTTTTGTCTGGCTCCACTTCAGGCACACAGACTGATCGGATTCAAATTCGAAATGATGACGATCCCAAAGATAAGCAGGTCGACAACGACTTTTCATGTGAGTAAGTGCTAAACCCTCTTTGGGAGCCATACTCAATTTCTCAATAACATCAAAGTTACAGTAATAACTTTTTTAGGCTATCTTTCAGGAAAGGCAGCGGTGGATCTTCAGGAGATACAGTCATTTCTGGCGAGTCTGTTTTCGACAGCCCCCTTTCCAATTTTCTGCTTCATGTTTATGCCGAAGCAATGGCACTTCACGCGGCCGAGTCCCTATCCCCTGACTTTTTACTGCCCAGCCGTAGGTGTATCCAGCGTGGATCCGGTGTTCTAAAATACTTAAACTTAGATGCAGAGGAAGCGGGGATACATTGTACTGACTCTGAGTCAGACTGAACTATATTCTTTTAATATTCATTTTCATACTATCTGGAAAACGTTGAATCCCCTTCCTCCACCGTAGTTGTTCCTTTAGAACAAATAATAATCACAGAATCAACTTTCATTTAAATTGCAATATGTATGAATCCATCTCACAAACCTCCCTGACTCTTCTTATATCCATTGTGCATTCATCTACAGTGTATTCATGCGTGTTCCATTCATGAATGTTTTCCTTTGTTCAACATCCATTGTACATTCATCCTGTGTACTCTTTAATCCACCCCACAAACCTTCCACACTCATTTCATATACGTTGTGCATTCGTCAAAAGTTTTGGTCATGCATCTTCCTGTCATTGCTCAACATCCATTATACATTCATCCATTTTACTCTTATCCATCCCTCATTCATCCATCTACATTCATTTTCACACTCATCCATCTGTTTATCATCCAACTGTACATTCATCCATCCTTTATTCAATGCCTTTTATTATGTCGTCCAGCTTGTTTCCGCGGTAAAGGGTGCCAATCCGCGGGAATACACTCCACTTCTTTCTGGGCGCATGGTGACGCGGCCTTCACGTGTGATGACGTGGAGTGAGCCCCGTGACCTGGCATTGGCGCAAGGTGACGTGGCGTGAGCGCAGTTGCGCTCACGCGCTCACGTGACCAGGCTCACACCGAGGCATCCCTACTTGTGCGTCAAGTTGCAACCGCCTTTGTGTCACCTCTTCACAAACTTGACATCCTTCAAACTAGCCCGGTCTACATTAGTTATTGCATGACGACCCTGCCTCAAAGTCAATGTTGCTTCCCAACGTATTAGCCAAGGAAAACAATTGTGGCTCTTTAGGGCAGCCAATTGCAAGCATATTATGACGACACTATTTCATCCTTCAAAAACCTCTTGATCTGTGTGGTGAGCTTATCGCATCTTTGGGTTGTCCATGTCTCACAGTAGGTGTGGTTCACTTTTCCAGTCAATTTTCGTACCTCTCTTTTCCACGTTTGGCAAAAATGAGGCAGAAATCCACATATCTACCACTACTCTCACTCTCCTTGCATTCTGCACACAATCCAAGTACTCTCTGTCTCTTTGACTCACCATCATCCCCTCATATTGCAACCTCTCCATAGCCATATCCACGGCAATCTTCAATCCACTCTCAAGGTGCACAGCCGTGAATGTTGTCATCTTAGGATCATTCCCAATTGGCTTTGGCCTCTAAACATCATATCCACAAAATCTATCACTCTAAAAATAATTTACATAGCAAATACACAATGGTGCTTACTGGTTACACGTCAAATAAAAAAATATTGTGACAGCTCCAACCCATCCATGTTCAATTAAATTGAACTGCAGCTCTAGCCACATTGCATGTTCATACTAACAAGTCCAGACAAAAAGAAGAAGAGAGCCCAACTTCAACCACCCGTGTTCGAACTAAGTACAAGTCAAAAGTACTAAAAGAAGAAGACAACCATGGTTACAGTTGTGATACTTCCAGACATCCATGTCCGAATCCACAACCATATAAAATAAAGATTTTACATCTCTTTACAACGTTGACATGTTGAAACACATCTCTTTGTGTTATCTTTGTGGTTGGGCAATCAGTTGTGTGTACTAGTTGTTCTTGCCATTCCCCTAAATGTAAACTGCCATTACTGTTAGCCCCCTCCCTCCTTCGCTGCTATAGCCACATTGGAGCTTGTCTCCCTCGCAGTCAAATACATGGATGTGGGCACCTACATGGAAAGCACCTTCCATTGTCGGAAAAGAAATACGTTTGCGCACACCTCTATCCATCCAACGAATAACACGTCATTTTGCCCAACTTCTGCACATGGCAATTTTGCCAATGTCTAATATTTTGAATAGTTGTCATTTAAATCATTGGCATGAGACAAATGTGGGTCGACCCTATTGTGCTTAGACCCAGAAATGAATACGGAAGCGTGGACCTCTCGTATCCCAAAAGAGATGGGGAAAAAAAATGCAATTTCTAAATTACCACTAATAGCGTTAGCAACATCATGATAATCCCTATAACCAAAAGAGATCTTTGCAAAAAACCATTGGTCGCCAAGAAACGAGCCAATCATTACACATAGAACCAAACAACCAATATATAGAGAAGATTGATCAGATGTGACCTGAATGAGACTAGGAAATATTCGCAACCAAATGAGAGTTTGACAAAAATAATCCCCAAGCCACTCAGCAAAGAGATGAATACCGTTGAGAGATCTGGCAAGAAGATCAACACAAAATAAAATGAAGTTAGTGGACATGCAAAATGACTAGAGAAAATACAACCTTAACCAGCAACCAAAGGGGACTCTTCCAAACCCACTTGGATAAATCTGCAACTGAGGAGAAGAGAGGATGATGCAATAGAGCTTTTTGAGTGAGAAGAGAAAATATGTTAGAAAACTTATAAACTCAACTGGTCACGCCTCACTAATAGATCAAACCTTGAATTAATTTTCCACGATTATCACGCAAAGCATAATGGGGAACCATGAGAATCAAGAATAGTGTGTGGAGAAGGTGTATACAACGAGCAAACAATCAGTGAGAGGTGGAAATTGGGAGTTTAAAGAAGGTCTGATCGACTGTTATGGTGTTCCAGTAACTCATCCTACTGATCCTAGTAAGCCATGGACTACTTGTTGAGTGCATGCTAACCGGTCACATGTATGTGCAAAATGACGTAACTGCCGTAAATCTCACCCTCTAGTGGAGCTCAATATGTCCACAATCCACGACAGTGTCGCAGACTTTTCGGAGAAAGGGGTGCTTCTTCACTTCCCAGGTAGAAAAGTTGACAGAGATCATGCAAGGGATTGGGCCATCTGTCACTTAGGGGGGTCTGGCGACCTTAATCATCATTTCTGCCACTCTAGAGGCCAAGGATTCTTCTTGGTTCTTTTGGATTCAAAGGAAGCTGCAGATAGGGCACTTTCTTTTAATCCCCACCTGGCTGGTTTTAATGTTAACATTTTTCCTTGGTCGAGTGCTATGGGCAACAAGAATGGAAAGGTGTGGAGTCCCAGGATCATTGCCTTGCCATATATCCCGGACCAATATCTCTTCAGTTTGCCCGAGATAGGGAACTTCTTGGGGGAGTATTTGGGATGTTTGGCAGTGTTTGACCCCCACAACTGTCCGGAAGCCCTTAAGAATAATCTTGCTTGGAGGGGGGCCTCGATTTCATCAAATGCACATGAGAATGGGTTTCCTAAGATTGTTATAATGATGCCTGATGATGCAATCATCCCTGAATTTATTCGTCTCCCCATTGATGACAAAGGCAACTTCTTCTCGGTTAAATTATCTGAAGACACTGCCTCTACGGTCTGCTGCTACTGTGGACGTATGGGGCACCTCAAAGCTGTTTGCTCGAAGGCCCAAAAGAAAAAAACTAGGTCCCCCACTACAACAGATGAGCGTTTTTATGACTTCACATATGACTATTTTTTCAGTCTTATATGCGTTCATGACTACATCACTCTGTAGTGGAAAAAACCCTGTCATAGCGACTAGTCTTTAGGACTGCGTTTTGCAAGTCATATCCACGACTGCTTGCGTGGCACCTGGAGTCCTGCTGCAGAGAGGGTTGCAGTCACAACTATATGACTAATATATGACTACATTGTCTGTTGAGCGCTGCCTACATGGAGAGGCTTTAGCGGGACACGTGCGCCACTGCACAAGCGACACGTCATGCATTCGTCAGGGGATCATATGACTATATGTCTGCAAAGTGATGTCTACATGGAGAGGCGACGGATGGACACGTGCGCCACTGCGAATTTGACATGTCACGACTTCTTGCCATGATCATATGACTACATGTCTGCACAGTGATGCCTACATGGAGAGGCGCTAGCGAGACACGTGTGCTATGGCAGATTTCACACGTGGTGACTACATGACTCGCTCATATGACTACAGGGATGTCTACATGGAGAGATATTAGCGGGACACCTGTTGCACTTGAGATGTGACATGTGGCACACAGACAAAATATATGACTAGCATATATGACTACGGATCTTTACACGTGGTGAAAATATGGATAAAGAATGTCGTGTCATATACTGCCACGTGTTCTGGTTTGAGCAAGAGTGATGCCACGTGTCATCAAGATTGTTTTCCGAAATAGTTTATATTTTTAATGTTCATATTTTAATTTTTAGTTTTCATTTAATATTTAAAAGAACAGGGAGATTGCAGCCTTGAATTTTTTTTAATGGTATTATTTTTAATATTATTATTTAAAATGAAAGTAAATTAAATGATTTAAAATCTTCATTACATGGTGAAATTCCAACATGAAAACAGAATGGATCCCTCCTGCATACTATCAACCACAAGGAGAATGAAATAGTCAAGTACAGGGCAATACAAGCCCTATAAATCACATTACAAAAATCCAAATGAGACCAATATCCCAATGGACACCTCAAAAGCCACAAGGTCAAAAAATCCATGCCTCAAAGGCCCAGCAAAAACAAGTAAGCCCACACATGGGCTGAATTGTTGTAGCTAGTATGTTCTAGTGCTATTAGAATCAAGAACTCTGTTAAACAGTGCAATACTGACTATCCCTTCCGCAGCTCCATAAGTTTCAGTAACTTTAGACTCCAAAGTGTTGTCTGGCCAACCACCTGCCCCAACTTGGTCTGTTTCCTAACACCATTCACATATGGTAGAGGGGTGTTACTGACACATGCCTCTTTGATGTACACACAGGCATAATCAAGGGGCACAGCAGGGTACCCGTAACCCACCACAGCACCTTGAAGAGCAACAATCAGCCCTACTCCACATTTCTTGCGTTTGGAGTTCACATCCAACAACCAAACCTCGTCACCCACCCTGAACTGTGATCCCAACTCCACACAAAAAAGAACACGATGTGAAAACCCATGACATACACACGACTAGGACACTCAACATTTGCGAGTTAAAGAGAGCCCCAAGGTTGGAAAAAATATAACAGACAAGACAACGGCCTGGACTTACTCCATTTGCAGTCTCCAGTGGTGGTGAGACCTCTTTTGGGGGCTACTCGCCGGGTCGACACTCTTGCCCCTCATCTGTACCGGCTTGTCGACAATATCACCTTTGTTTGTCACAAGTTCCTATGTCACATACCAGAGATCAACCAGGAAAGCAATGAGCAAACAGGAATAGTGAATAGAAACAAAATCCAAGTATGAATCAAACAAAAAAAACCAACATGAAAAGCTGCAAAGAAAACCTAGCATTAATCAAGCAACCGAGGAGAAGCATCCAGGAAAGCAATGCAATGAATGAACCCACAAAAATGTAGCCTCTGGAGCACTGTCAGGATGTTTGTACCTTCACAGTAGCAGTGTTGTATGGTTGTTGTCTGAAAACAGGCTGAGACTCCAAAAACTTGGGAATACTGGCAGCTTTCGATGCCTTCCACAAGAAAGGCCACAACACCTCTGTTAGATACTCATCAATTGGTGAATCTGGTTGCACCTTCCATGGCTCTGGAAAAATCCCACTGAAGGGAGGATTGTTTGCCGCCTTTCTTGGTGTGTCGTCAACAAGAACACTGTCCTCATAAGTCCATTCTAGCCAGTTTGCCCACACTGTAGACAAGTTCTTGAAATATAATGGCTTTGAATCAGACCCCTTACGGCATGGGAGGACTGGATCCTCGTCACAGTGAAGGGCATCCCACTGGAAAACCAGATTAGTGTGGGCTGCAAAAATATAGTCCACCATTGGGAAGAAGTTGCGAGCTTGGCAACAAGACCACACCGCCACCTCAAAGTGTTCAAAACACTTTTGCAAAAAGTCATAACAGTGGTCTCAAAACTACCATCTTCTTGCACACATCTTCCCCACAAAACCTTTGGGAAGGATGCAGGCCCATTAGCAGAATGAAAAGATTCACATAACAGACCATTTAAGTCCAGAATTAGTAAATGCTTGCTCGTTGGTCCAGGAAGTAAACTGACATTTGGCTTCAACATGTGAGCAGGAGAAATTAAAGCAACCTGCTTGTTGTTTTGTCCCCGTCTGCATCTTCCTCCCCATCTAAACTCCCACATACCTGCATACCAGAATCCGGTGTGCCCGGCCACTCTGTCACCATTGCCCCCTGGACTGCTACTGCCTTTGTACGTGGCAAAGGCTGATTTCCACGTGTACCTCACAGCTGGCCTTCCCTGTATCATGCTGCTGCTCGGTCAAATTCAAAAGCATCAGTGACAGGAAGACATAAGGGCTTAGAGTGAGCACCAGTTACCGTCTGAAATTGGGATTCCAAACATTTTGATACTGTCACAGTAGACGTATCCATCATAGATGTCACTGGTCGTGCGCCTGGTAGATTAACCCCCAATCTCGTCACAATGGCTTTCTGGTACTCATTCATACTCTGCATCTGTAATTTTAATTCTTCCATGTCACGTCCTTGTGATTCCACCGTTTGTCCAAGCCATCCATCCTGCCAACTACTGTAGAATATGCGAGACTTTTCCCTCCTGCCAATCCATGAAAACTTGCCCAAGTATGAATCAAACCCAAAAAAACCTAGCATGAACAACCATTGGAAAGAAAACCCTGGCCAAAAGCCGTGAAAAAAACCCTAGCAACCTATGATGCAGCAACCACTCTAGCAAACGTGGAAAACACACTTACCCCCCTGTCACTCCCAGCTGACAACCGTGACACTGAACCCTCTTGAATTTCATATAATGTAGGAGGGCACCCTGATAGTGTTTCCTACAAATTAATCCATGCCACAAACAAACCCATGCCACAAGTCAGTAAGCAATGTGAGGGCTGACTATATACACATAGCAATTCAATGAGGAACAAAATACAGAGTCCTGATGATGCCACTTACCAAGCGTGCTTCCACCATTGCCTTCCCCCACGGCCAGTCTTGGTAGGATTCAGAATTGCACCATTTGTCTTCTTCATGTTGCCCGACACTTTGTGGAACACCTCTGTCTGCCAGTAACTTACAACTTGTTTCCATACCTCGTCAGATACAGTAATGGGTTTCCCCTTACCACCCAACCACGCAGTGTGTGCTTCATAATGCTGGCTCTTCATTATTCTGCTAATTGTTTGTTTTAGGTGGAAGTCTTTTAACTCGTGCGGCGTATATGAAAATAGCTTAGCCAGGTGATCTCTGATTTCGTATACAACTTCATCAGGTTGGTTGTTGATGGCAAGGGAACAATCTAGCTTGCGATAAGCCTGTCCTTTAAGGGCAGCGTGCCATACATTCCGGGTCTGACCATACGGGGCTCCTTTGAGGTTCGTCAAAATCACCGTGGGAGGAAACCTGCAGCTATTCTCTCTTCCTTGACCTTGGCAGCTTCAATTTTGGCTGAGCTATTAGCCCTCCTTAAAGCATTGGTTCTATCATTCTTTGAAACAACACCCTCCCCTCCTTCAGAGACCTCCGTGCGCTCAGGAGAATCCAGGATCCTGCCAAGTAGGGACTGGTGGCCATGGTTGTTGGCCAGAAGGCCGAGGACCATACTGGCCATACTGTCCATAAGCAGGAGGATATTCCGATGGCCTGCCACCCCCATAGCTATTAGGGGGTGGGCAATATGGTGGGGGAGGATACTGGCCATACTGCCCATATGGAGGAGCACCATATTGACCCTGACCATACTGAGTGCCAGACTGTGGGTACTGAGGCATACCATAATAAGGTGGGGGTACTGGTGGCACAGAACCCACAACGTTGGAGAGTTAGGCCACCTCCTACGTTCTTGTGGGCACCATCTCCATTGCTAGCAGCAGGGATCGTGGATCCAGTGCGCTTGTGCTTGCCCTGAAAAGAAATTCCCCCAGTACAATGTGGGTGATTACACATACATATAGGCAGCAAGCAGCAAATCCTTGAATTCAGGCAAAACAAACTGGAAGCACATATCATTTGTAAGACAAGATTACCCAAAACTCAGTATGATCTTGGGCAGTAAATCTCCCAAATTTGATTGGCCCCAATGATGTCCTCCCAGTACATTTTTGAGCCCTCTTAGGTATGGGGTGTTCGTGAAATCCATAGCAAGAATTCAAATGGACAAACCTAATGGGTCCATGAGAAGTATCCCTCCAAGTTTTACTGATATTCTGGGTGCATAAGTAACCCAAGTATCTCTATAAGTAGCCATTGTAGCTTAGTACCAGGACGTTGGTTTCATGGGGCAAATAATTTGAACACACCTGAAGTCTACATTGGCCTGACATCATGCCTTTGGCACTTCAACTTGTCTAGTGGAAATCATTTGTGATTGTGCCTTGGCTGACCCCTGCATTGTCCAACTTCCCTGTCTTGACAGACATACCCTATCTTCTTTCGTGATTTTACCAAAAACATATATAATTAGAATCATGGTCATTGTGAAAACTATAACTCACAGACGGAGAAGGTGTTCGTAGTGTAGATGATGGGCGTTTTTGTCCTGCGACATGAGCATGGGCATGTTCTCCTCGGCTTGCCGTGGCATCCGCCGACGACGCACTTGCCTCGCACTGGCGTGGGAGAGGGGATCGTCCTCATCGTCCTCAGAAGAGCCCTCATGCAGAATCGTAGTCTTCATCGTCTTCAGTCGGCACTTTGCCTTGCAGGACCTTGATCCCTACCTTTTTCCTTCGGAGCGCGTGCTTGCGATGGCGATTCGCTCCCGCAAGCCCTGCACAAATACTCTCCATACCTCCCTCGTCAAACAATCACAAACAAATGTAAGCATACATACCCTAATACTCTTAAGCCTACGCTGAACCACAGCCGCACCCTACCAGGACGTAATGCCTGCCCACGAATGACGGCGGACATCTCCCGCCTAATGACACACCCTCCTCAAACCTAATCGTCACTCACTGCATGTTGTTTGCCTCTCTGTTTGTACAAGTCGCAGCTACTCGCCCCCATTTGTGCTATGAAGCTTATGATCGCTGTAGGAAGGTTAGAGGATAAGGCAAATCGCAAGTTTAGTGGGTGGGTATCCAAAGTCAGGAACTAAACTCACCCATCTATCGACTGCTTGAACGTTGCTTCCACCTCCTTTATGGCAGCAATCCGGCGCTCTCGGAACTTCTCGTACTCAGTGAGAGGGACTGTCACTTCGAAGACCTTCCGCTTCACCATGGACACTCAGAAACGATACTTATAGTATACTATAGATATAGAAATAGCACATTGGCAGCTGGTGCAAAACTAGAGACAATGCACTGTGCGTAGCATGCAAAGAGGGAAGGGGTGACGTTCAAAGCATGTACAGTGCAGGTGGCGAACGGATGCGTAGGCGTAGAATAGATGACCGTCTATGGCGAATGGAAGAAGCTTATGCCACAAGGAATGGGCATACAAAAATGCTATGCAACTGCGATGAGTGTCATGGAGGAAAAGTACTCTTGTTGGAAACAGTGAGGAATCATTACATGATACACGGGAGGGATCCTCTTCTCCAACGCTGTTCTCTTCCGGTAAGATCGCCACTTTCCCTTCAGCACTTTAGTTTGAATTTTGAATGCAACGATCCTCTTCTCCACATGTCGACATTTCGTTGGGTGATTGTAGTCAAGAAGTCATAAGATACAGACGTGAGTATGACTACGCCACTTCCGTTATCACTTTAATTAATGCACATGTCGTGTTTTCATTGGTCATGTGTAGTCATGTAGTCATATATGTTCATAATATGAACAAGTGTCACATCGTTGTTGGTCCACTCACAAGATGACTATTGGGATGCAGGGATGTGAATATTCAGATGATGAAGACGAAGGCCCTGCGGCACAGCGGGAGCCCAATGTCACAGAGAACGCAGATGAGAGTGGTGGATTGGAGGTAGAAATGCAGCGTGCATTGCAGGAAGCGTTTCTCTTTGCAGATGCAAACAGAGAGGACCCCATTCATGGTGGAACCGATCACACATTTGCCGATCATGACGATGATCTCGACGATTCCGGAGACAATGAATTTGATGAGAATGCTCACCTGCACGTTGATCCCGAGTATGATAAACTCTTCCGACAGTCGCAATGTCCACTTTTTGAAGGGTGCTCCATCAGCCGGCTGCAAGCAACTTTGACGTTGCTGAACGCATGCACTACCCACAAGTGCACCAATGCATTTGTGGATGAGCTTCTGGGATTGTTGCGTAAGAGTTTTTTGCCTAAAGAGAATTCATTGCCGAAAACTCACTATGAAGCAAAAACCATGATTGCCAAGATGGGATTGCAGTACACGATGATTCATGCCTGTGAGCGTGGTTGTGTACTCTTCCGTGGGGAGTATGAGAATGTAGACATTTGCCCAGTGTGCCGCAGTTCCCGTTACATTCCAGGTCGTGGAAGTGTGCCCAAGAAAGTATTGCGACACTTCCCTGTCATTCCAAGGTTGAAACGTATGTACCGATGTAAATCGATCGCTAACCTCATGACATGGCACGACAGACATAAGAGCCAGGATGGGTTGGTTCGACATCCAGCTGATAGCAAAGCATGGAGACACATTGACACCACATTTGCGGATTTTGCTGCAGAGCCACGATCTCTGCGATTTGGATTGGCCTTAGACGGTGTAAATCCCTACGGAGCTCAATCCACAAGTTGGAGCACATGGCCCGTTCTCTTGGTCAATTACAATCTGCCTCCGTGGTTAATGACCAAAAAGTTCTTTGTCATGTTAGCGCTACTGATTCCTGGTAAGGAGTCTGTTACCTCGGACAACGTAGATGTTTACCTGATGCCCCTAGTGGAAGAGCTATTGGAACTATGGAGAGGGATTGCAGCTCATGATGTTTCCCGTCCTCGTGGTCAACGCGAATTCACACTGAGGGCAGTGTTGATGTGGTCAATCCATGACTACCCTGCATATGGCTTGCTCTCAGGTCAAGTGACGAAAGGTTATGCTGGTTGTCCAGCTTGTGGACCCGGGGTGACTTCACAGCAGTTACACACATGTGGAAAATTGTTTTCCTAGGCCACCGAAGATTTTTGGCCCGCAATCATCCATATAGAAGGTCAAGAATGTTCAATGGCGCTACTGAGCATGGAACTCCTCCAAAAACGCAGACTGGAACACAAATCAAGGACCTTGCAACAGCTCGCACTGCATGGGTGGAAAACGGAGGGACGCCAGATAGCAGGACAGACCCAGCAAAAACTCATGGAGTTAAGCGATTGTCAATTTTATATGTCTTACCTTATTGGGAGGTAATTCCTTCATGGCCTTTAAATTGGCTGTGTACATTTTTGCGTTTTCTGTTTAAATTGTGATGAGTAAATGCTCAATTGCTTATGTGTTCATTTTGTAGGGTCTCCTCATCCGCCACACGTTTGACGCAATGCATTGCGAGAAGAACTTGGCTGAAAATATTATTAAAACTATCTTTGGTGAGAAAGACACATTGAAAGTTCGCCGTGATTTGGAGCTACTTGGGATGCGCCCGGAATTGTGGCTACAACGTGATCCTGACAGAGCAGATACGTTAATTATGCCTCCTGCCCCTTATGTCCTCACTGAGGCTGAGTTACAAGTCTTTCTGGAGATTGTGCAGAACTTGAAAGTGCCAACAGGCTACGCATCAGCTTTCAAAAAACATGTGGTGAAGAAGAAGTTGTCAGGCATGAAATCACATGACTATCATGTGCTCATGCAGCAAATTATACCGCTTGCTATCCGTGGGCTCATGCCAAGTGGTCCTCGAAAGGCCATTTTGCGAGTATGTCGTGTATTTAAGAAGTTGTGTGCAAAAGTGGTGAATCCTGTAGAGTATGAGGAATTGAGAACTGAAGCAGTTCTCACTCTGTGTCTTATAGAGAAGGAGTTCCCACCATCATTTTTTGATGTGATGACACATCTGGTTGTTCACCTAGTGGATGAGTTGTACTTATGCGGGCCCGTAGCATCTCGTTGGATGTACCCCATGGAGCGGGCAATGAAAGATATGAAGGGCTACGTAAGAAACATGGCAAGGCCCGAGGGAAGCATGGCAGAAGGATACCAATTTGAAGAAGCATTGGGTTTTTGCACAGAGTATATGGCAGGATTTGATGGAAGTGTACGAAGGGTGTGGGATGCAGATGAGGCAGAATCTGTGGAACGTGAAGTTGTGGAAGGAAGTTCTAAAGCCCAAAATTGAATGACCTGTATGATATTGTACATGAGTACATCATTCAGAACCATCCTCGTCTATCAGTCATGTTGGGGTAAGAAATCTACTTCATTGACATTCAGATTTCCAAGTTTTAGTCATTTATCATTAGTTGGCATATGGCGTCTTTTCAAATCTCCCACGCCACCTCTGTCAATCTCCTGGCTGACCCTCGGATTGTGACAGGATATATGAAGCAGAGTCCACACGGATAGAAGCCAGACGACGCTTGTTTCGTGAGGAGCAAGGGCTGGAAGGCATGAGCAATCCCACGGCAATTCAGTACCCTCCTGATTTGCATCCTTGTCCTCCATTTGCTGTTTGGCTCCCTCAAGGTGTACGGGATCATCTCTCATTCAATCAGATGGGCTTGATCCTACAACACGTGAGGAATTACTGGATCTTTCAAGGCCTCCATCATTTACTGCCCTGTCATTCAAGAGTATGACAGCGTATGGTAACCATTACAGGGTTACATCCCCCGACATGAACACAACAAGTATGGTGTCTTTTGATTGTGGAGTCTCATCTGTTTTCCAGCACCAGCCCATTACCAACAATTCAGGCAATGACATGGAGGAACCTACAAGATATGTGGGTCTTATAAGGGAGATTTTGCAAATTGACTATGGCCAAACACAGCCTATAGTGTTTTTGTGTTCGTGGGTACGGGCGAGTCGCGTGGGTCGTCAACCTATGTCAATGAAGCAGGATGATGCTGGCTTCACACTTGTCAATTTTAACCGTATGCTTCCACCTTCTGAGCAACCTTTTGTGTTTCCTGGCCAGGTTGATCAAGTGTTTTTTTCTGATTGTGTGAAGGAGCCGGGGTGGAAAGTCGTCCTGGAGAAGAGCCCCAGACACGTAGAGTGGTCTGCGACATATCAATTGATAATGATGATGTGGCGGAAGTGGAAGGATTGTTAGCCCCACAAAGACTAGAGGAGACTGTGGTTACTGATGGCCCAACATGCAGCCGAGCGGTGGTACCGGTTACTCCAGAGCAGGTGGCCTCCTTGTACCTCCGAGCACCCCGTATACGTGGTGATGATGTTCAGCCAACCCTTGGAGAAGATGAAGTCTGTGATGAAGACAGTGATACATGTAGTGACCCAGACATAGATGAGGATGATGAAGATTAGATATGCGCGATTTGTGCACTCCAGTTATAGACCATGCATGATAGTTTAAGGTGGTAACACTCCCTTCGCATTCCCATTAAGATATCATGCTTGGACACTGGATTTTATGATCAATTATGGAGTGCTTTCCTTTCAAACCCTTATTCATTTGTTGTTGCAATTGGCTTGGACCAACCCGTGCTGGTACCATTGCCATGGGTTCTGCCTGCAATGTTTTTCTTGCCATGGATTCGGCACACGCACGAAAGGCCATCCAGACCATCCTCTGGAAATGCTCCAATGTTGTTTCAAACATCTCCACATTGCAATGGATACAACACTGACATTAGATGAGTGAAAGTGAGACTAGAACCTCCAGCGGCCGGCTTCCACATGAATGAAGGGGATCTGTAGATTATAGATAACGGCTGTTGCCTTCTCAATTGTTTTCCAATGACCTCTGCAATGAACTGGGGTATAAGATCCTTCAAATCACAAGTTTGAGCATCACGCACAAGCCACTTACGGGGATAGAGTTTCCAATGCGAACCATTGGTCTTTTATTGATAGCATTGTTGTAAAATACATGGACCAACATGGTCAATTTCGGGAATGAATATAGTACGCTTTCATGTACTATGTAAGCATGCAACTATGTACCAGTGACGTGGCGTGTTCGCCACTTAACTGTTCCCCCATTCAGCCAGCTTCAATTGTCATGGATTTTGCATGCTGGATTGTGAGGCCATCAAACCGTCCTCTGGAAATGCTATCATGGGGTTTCAGCTATGTCCACATTTCCCTGGATTATGCCTGCACGAAGCAAGGCCAACTGCATTCAGCACCCTCCACTTTATTATAGTATTGCAGCAACATTCAAAGCACTTCAATTTGTATCCATCGAAAAACATCTAGGCTGGAAAAAGACATTGTTGCAGCAGAACTTAGGAAAGTACTTCTCCCCTTCCACTACACACGTGAAATGAAAGAAGCCAACCAACAGCATACCAGCCAATGAAAAGCCAAGAAAAGAGCCAATATATGCAGTGAAGGTCGACACTAAATGAAACTTATCCAACACTTACATTAGAGGAGGGAAGCTAAGTCTTACCTCCATAAGCTTGCCCACATCAAATTTGGGAGCTTTCAGAATTTTTCCTTTCCGGTTGAATGAACTTGGCTACAAGATCCTTCAAATCACAAGTTTGAGCTTCACACACAATTGCTTGCAGGGATTGAGCTTCCAATGCGAACCAGGAGTCTTATATTGATAGCATTGTTGTAAAACACATGGACCAACAATGACAGTTCTGAATGAACATATAGTACAGTAAATTGACATATAGTACAGCATGTCGCTTCCAGTTTTGACCATCTACCCATGTAGGTTTCTTGTACCTATCCTTCCACAGGGAATCATAGGTAATGTGGAGCTTGAAATCCAGCCCTCTTGGATGAATGTGGACCCACACTCTATCCCTGCTCCTTCAGCTATCCATGCCTCTGACAGCCTACAATTCTACCAGCAAACACCCCAACCATACTGGTGTGGAGTTCTTCCCCAAAACACCCCAACCCTACTTATCACAATCTGAAATGCATCTGCTTCTCTCTGTAGTCCAACAGGCATTCGCCTTTTTGTCTCCATTGTCCCACCATTGGGTCGGAAAGTGTTCACCCCACGCTTCTCCTCACCTCTATTATATGTTTTTGGATACTTCCCTGCTGCCACACTGGCAGTAACTTGCCAAAGTCACTCCAAACCACCACAGATCTACCCAACGACCTAACTTACAGAATTCAATATGCATCTTGCGGCCGAGTCTGATGAGAGGGCAACACAGGCTGAAATAGGTTGAAGAAGAAGGTGCCCTACCACATTGTCCTTGACTGTCTGACCCATGGAGGATTTGACCGATGACCTCTTGTGTGTGTTGCTTGTGTCTGTAGTCAGGTAATGTCGGATTGGTCTGTCAGATCGAACCACTACGGCGTAGATGAGTAGTCAGAGATTGAACACGCTTGCTAAGACCAAGCTGACTCTCCCAAGAACGGCGAGCTCGCTTGTCCTCGTCTCGTCTCCTCCTCCTCTTCTCCTTCGTGCATCATTTGCTCAACGCCTCCATCCCACGCCCCTGCATATCCTGCTATCATCGCGTTCCATCCTCAGCTATGTGGTGTGGCGCAGGAGACAAAAAGACGCCAAGTCCCAGCCCTCCTTTCTGTTCACGATTACACTAATGGGCAACCTTATTTGCATTATATGTGCCTTCAAAATGACACGTGTAGTGATGTAGTCGTATAAATAGAGCTCTGAAACCATCTTCAGTCATGGAGTCATAAGATTCCATGAAACGTCGTCCACGTGTAGTCAAACATATCACACTAGTCATATAAACCATCCCTGTCATCATGGTCAACAATGTTTGACCAATGCTCCCTAACTTTCTGGAGTCATGTAGTGATATCCATTACTACAAAGTCATAAAACTAAAACTGTAATGCATTTCAGCGCTCTGTAGTCATGTACCTAGTGCAGTTTTTATGACTCCGCCAAACCCGTAGTCCTAAAAACGCTCATCTCTTGTAGTGCCCGTTAGGGGCAGATCATCAACCTGCCGCCCCCCTTCAAAGGCATTTCTATGATCCGAAGGGGAAGTCCCCTGTCTTCTCCCAAGACACGCACCGGCATCGAATGCAGGTGACAGAGACCTGCCAGAATGGGTTCCTCCGGCCTCTGGTCATGCTCAGCCACCAAATCACAACAAGCGGTCAGCCTCGCAAGACCCCATGCTTTTGGAGGCCATTGACAATGTTTCCTTGGTGATTCGCAACAGGGAAGGACTTGATCCACTGGCAAGAAACATCAGGCAAGATGATATGAGCAACATCCCCTCCAGGCCCCCAGCACCCCTTTTTGGTAATGATCCAGCACTGCCCAGAAGCTCCCTTCATCTCTCCGCTAGCCTACAATCCAGTCATAGCCAGAATTTGCACCAGTCTTCATTCCTTCCCCGCTCTGTCCCTTCCGGGCTCTTCAGCCATAGTTTCTTTGTCCTACCCAAAGCGACCTGTGTGACACCATTGATCTTCCACAGATCCCTAGCTCCTGCCTTCCTTGCCACGGAGGGCAACGCTGTCAGTTTTGAATCCATCTATTTTCATGGCCAAATCTCCCATTGACTGTAGTCCAATCCCCACTCTCAGAAACAAGATCAACTCTTTTCTTCATTCTAAGTTTCCTCACTATGTGCTCCCAGCCACTGCTCAGGTCACTTGGGGCACTTACATTGAGGACCATCCTGCTCTAGGGGTTAACCTTTCGCCATCTACCCAAATTCTAGCCCTCATGGAGGAGTCGGACCTGCTAGTTATCCAAAAGATGCAGGAAGGGAGATGGATCCAGCCTTCCTCTTCTTGTCGGGCCCTCAATATCAGAGCCAGAGACATAATGCGCAATGGCTTTGCCTTGCTCTAGGCCCTTATGGAATCGGAAGAGGTGCAAGAGAATGAGGATTTTCAGGGCCAGAGAATCCAAGAGTACCAGGGACCAGTCTAGGACATTGTTCGAGCTGATCCGGGAAGCCCCACAGGATATCAGCAGCAACAGGCTCGGCCTCAGCCCCCCTACTCATCACCTGGACCAGATGCGGGTGCAAGGGCTCCGTCGGACTTGTCACCCCCGGCCGCCACGCTCTTGCCATCACCAACTCCGGCTCCACCGGTCTCCCTCCCTGTCGCCCCCCATTACCCGGTGAGTGGCCTCCCTATTGTTATTCCCTTCCTTATTTTCTACCCATCTCCCTTAAACCCCAACAAAGGTAACGTGTTGTGCCTTAGAACCAGGTCACCCTTGCCAAGTGGCTGGAAAATTCTTCCCTCAATTTCCTACTCTCTATCAGATGGAGACTTTTTGATGTATTTTGGAGCAGGATCGGGACCTCTTCCCCTGGCCACACCAGATCCTCTCAAACTTATTCTTATCTCGGATTTTTTCATGCAACTTTCGGGTAGACCTAGGGTGGTGCGCACATCGTGGATGCCCTGCTCAAAGATTCAACCTCTCCCGGGGGATGACTCATTCTACCAAGATAGCCAGAGCACCCTTATCATGGCCATAGAATTGGATAAGCCAGTAAATGCAGCCCCAAACAATCACTTCTGGAAGACAACCCTATTGACTTCTAACAAAAGAACTAAGTTCCATTTCCATTCAGACAGGCCATCATTTGAGTCCTTCCCGCTCAGCCTGACACACCCACAAGATGCTGGTTAGTTTTTCCTCATGGAATATAAGGGGGTATTGGCTCCAACCACTCAGCCCTCAAGAAAATTAGGCTGAGAGCATGGCTAGCTCCCCTTATTTCAACTAATGCCATTGTCTTTCTGCAGGAACATAAGCTAGATGATCTCAAAATTAGGAATCTTTCTGATAATTTGTGGCCTCTTGCTTCCGCTCTCAGGAAGCCTTCCACTACAACAGATTGCGGCTTTTACGTCTCTGTGTTATGACTGCAAATGCAGTCATGGAAGCCATTTACGACTTCCTGACTCTGAAGACGTAAAACCCTAGTCAGTTGTGACATGGCAGATATGACTCTCCAGGCTGGCTGTGACGTGGCGCCTGAGCAGCTGTGGGGGTAGTCATACACGTTGGCTTTACTGAATGACTGAACGGACAGTTAGTCCATGTCAGCGGCTGTGCAAGAGTGACACGTGCTCGATACAGGAAATGACACGTGGCAAAGTGTTCGTTCTCCATGACTGCGAACTAAGACTACAGGTGTGCTAATCCGGTTGCAACACGTGGCGCGTTGCAGTTTTTACACGTGGTCCCTCAGCAGATTGACATGTGTCATGATGGGTGTTTTTTGGGTGTATTGCTATTTTTTTACATATTTGTAATTCTGCCACGTGGTGTAGTACTATTGGAGAGTGAAAATAGATGTAGTCATTATTATGACTATGATAGTAGTCATATACATGTCTATTACAACAATGAAATATAATATATAATATAAAGAGAACAAAGCAGCAAGACATATCTGCAACAAGCTGAGCAAAACCAAGAGATTGTACACCATCTCTATTTACCAATATTTATCATTATCATTTTTGTCGCGATCTAAAAATACATAAAATTGTCACATGTTCTCATGTGAATTAATTGTCTAACTATAACACTTTGAAAAGTGTTCACCCATAATCTTCTAACTACTTATGTATTCCATCAATCTGCAACCCATCAAAAACTAAGGCTTGCATGTCTTTAAGAATTATTACAACAAGGACATCTGTTTCTTTTCCAAGTTCTTGCATAAGATGCGCCAACCAACATTGCATTGTGAGACACTCACTCGCTATACTCCAAAGCGTCCAGGGAAGGTCACTGAGCAACCTGCCAAGGCGAAAACAATTAAGAGAATTATCTAATACCATATATGAAAAACCAATGCCAGTGTTGTTTATGGTAACTTCTATCCCATGGACTCGTAAACAAACCAAAGCAAAAAGGTTGGTGTGTTGGCGAAGTCGTCAGATACTTCACAAAGAAACATGCACGAAAAATGAGAGCCAGGAGGATAGGAAGGTCACTCACGTTTATACAAAGATGTCTTGCCCATTGCCCAGCACCCTACGTCACCCACATTCTATCTCTACTCCTTCAGCTATCCACGCCTCTGCACAAATCAAGCATTCATCCTTGCCTTCCTGCTAGCAATTGACAATGACATCCTATATTTGTTCTAGGAAACACCCAACTCAGCGTAGCACACTAGTTCCTATCTGAATTGTATCTGCTGCTCTCTGAAATGTAGCAGGCATTCACCTTTCTGCCCCGGTTGACCCATCAGTGACTGGGCTCAGATAAGTATTCATTCCACAACTTCTCCTCATCTCTATTACCTGTTTTTTGACACTTTCTTGTTGTCACATTGGCAGTATCATGTCAAAGTCACTCCAAACTAGATTCACTCAACCAGCTAACTTGCAGAATTGAACATGAAAATTTAGGGCCGATTCTGATAAGAGGGAAAAACAGGGTGAAATGTGTTGAAGAAGATGCCTTCATTAGCAGTGCCTGATTTTATCACTGCCGCTGCTGCCAGTTGACCATCTACCCATGCAGGTTTCTTGTAGCTATTGATCCACAGGGAATCACAGGTAATCTTGTGCTTGAAATCTGGCCCTCTTGGATGAATCTGGACCCACACGAAATCCCTGCTCCTTCAGCTATCGATGCCTCTGCACAAATCATGCATACATCCTCGCCTTGCTGCTAGCAGCTAACAATGACAGCCTAGAATTGTCAAAGCACACACTAGCAGGGAAAACAGGGTGAAATATGTTGAAGAAGGTACCTTCACCCCTTTCCCCATCATTTGCTTTCAGGTGTCCAAAGCCCCATCCCGTGCTCCTGCTCTGCACACCCTGCAAGCATCGCATTCCACGACACCACATCTGGTTCAGCCATAGTGTTGAACACTCCCTTGGCATCCTAGATGCTCCCACATTTAGCATACATGGCCACCAGAGCAATGTTCAGGATGACATCTGGTACAATTGCAGATTTGATGATGTCACCAGGGATCTCTGGAAGTTACACAACATAAGTTTGCTGCAAATCAATGGGTGACGGATCAATATGGAAGGACTGCTTACTGCCGGGAAATCTAATCTAATATAATCCGATATGCTTCAGGTAGTTTGGATTTGTGATAGGCTGGTTGTAGAACTCTTCTTCAGAGAGTCGATAGTTGGGTGAATCAGACTGGCTGGGTCTGTACTGGCTAGGGTAGTGCTCTGTCTGCCAAGGCCACCTCAAACTTTGCCTTGCCCCACAGTTGTCTCTGCCTCTGCTATCCTCCCTTGCTGCACACTCCAGCATCATTCCGTTGAATCATTTGTTGTGATAGCCACATTACACAACAATTGTTGTTCTAGACTCAATTCTCTGTTTGGAGTTGTTCGACATTCCAACTCTGCATAGTCACCCTGTTGCAAAAACAACAAGATACAGAAAATCAAGATGCATTGTATATGGATGGAAGTTAACCTTGCATAGCCAACGTGGGCTTTCTGGAGTGTATGCCATGCCCAAACAAAGGAGGACACTGCAGCCAATGCAAACATGCTACGCCACCTGTTTTATCACCCCAAAGAAAGAATCTGACGTCCATTTCCATACAAGGCAACGTCTCACAGCGGCATCCAATTAACTTTGATTGAATACATGTTCAATTTGCGAAACAATGTACCAACCATTTACCCAGCACCAGTATTGTCTACCTTGCACTCACTCAAAGGACCATTTTGACCACCACAAATGCCCATTACAGATACTATGCCTTCCAACTAACTGGACCAAATGTCAACTGCCTCTATATGACTGGAAGGCCTAAAGCAACCCTTCACCTTCAAGACAAGAAAGACTAGAATACAGAAACAAATCATGCTGCACATGTTCTTTGAATATTTCATCTGTCCACAAACACATCAGTGTCCAGTCAGTACCAGGCAGGGTTGCCACTCAGGGGAAGCCCCACAATAAGAGCCATCAGAATGCCCACACAGATGGAAAGTTAGTTCGCTGTTCCCAGTGTACCACGGATCTCTGTAGGAGACACCTGCCATTGCCACCCCAGTGCTCCCTTTCTCAGCCTTGTGCTCCAATGTCATGGATATGAGGTGCAACAACAAATATCCCAAGCAACTTGCAAGGTACCATAGGGTGTCACATGGTTCTCTTCATAGTTTACTATGATGTGGTTAACTACTTAAAAAGCTCAGGGATTACTGAGCAGCATTGATCTCAAGCATAAAGTTACTGACTGCGTTTGGCTCTATGATAGAGGTTAAACCATGAAACAAAACCATTTTCTAACACTGCTCTCGTAGACACTAGTGAAAGTTGGGAAGGAGACGAGAACAAAGCCTTACTACGCCAGATGAAATTCCAATACCGATCCCCGCCAAGATCCGTCATATTATCATACTCTCGAAACCACTTGATGTTGCACTGCGCCAACCAAGCATACCACATTTTCATCCTTTGGTCACAAACCTTGCAAGCAGTTTGCCAGAGGAATTACACATCAACAAATGTCTGTACTCAAATTTTTCAACGTGGCTGTGAGGAGCAACCTCCACTACAACAATGGAGCGAAGGTAGCCTCTCTTGACCCTAAACCCTAACCTTGTGTCATGACCCATGGAGGATTTGACTGACCATGAACCCAAGAGGACCTCTTGTGTGTGCTGCTTGTGTCTGTAGTCAGGTAATGTCGGATTTGTCTGTCAGAACCACCACGGTGCAGCTGAGCGGGTAGAGATTGAAACACGGCCTGCTAAGACCAAGCTGAATCTCCCAAGAACTGCGAGTTCCCAGTCGAAACCTCCTCGGACACATACCCTAGCATTTCTAGGACGCTTGCTTCAGATGCGAAGGTTGCTCCAACTGCAGGCCTCCCATGCATGTTTGCCCTCCCTCCCGCTCGCTCGTTCTAAGTCCCAGCCCTCTCTCTCTCTCCCTCCCGCTCGCTCTAAGTCTGTTCACTGCTACGTGATGGGCAACTTTTTAAGTTTTTAAACCTTTTTGTAAACCCTTAAAGCCTTTTTTTTAAATTTAAAAAAAAAATAAAAATCTTAAAGGAAACCACAGGCCCTTGAGGAGGGGGAAAAATTCACCCGCCTTCATTTATGGGCCATAAGACCTACAGGATGATCAATGCCCAGACATACCGTCATGAACAATCCCACACACTCGATATGGGCAACGGGTTTGAACCCCAAACCACCAAGGCGGTGCACTTACCAGCCGATGTGTTTTTTTTTAAATCTTTTTGCACTTTGATTTTATTTTTATTTTTTCAAAATTCATTCTAGTTGTCGAGTCTCCATTTTTTCAAAATGGAGACTCATATATTATATATATAACCAGAAAAGAATGTGTCGACACGTGCAGTCATGTAGCGATTCATCCACGTGATGATCTGGCAGAATGCATTAGAGTGAGAGTCATGAAGTCATATGTCTATCTAGCAATATGCACACGTCATTCCAGTGTAGCCATGACCGTGACTGGTAGTCGTATCTGCCATGCCAATATTCGTGGTCAAACATGTTTGACCTGTGTTGCGCAGAGTCCGGAGCCATGTAGTCGCATATACGCCTTCCCCAGACCTGCATTATGACTTCAAAAGCATTTTACGACTGGAAACGACATTTCTGCCACAAATATGTCATGACTGCGCACCCATGGGAGTCATAAAAGCCGCAATCTGTTGTAGTGTTCATCCGAAGGATCAAGGGGGGGTACAACCATCCTCCTTTCCCCTTCCATTAGGCAATTTTTGGTGAAAGATGAAACTTGGGAGATGGGAAGAGTCCAGTTCTGCTCCCTGCTGCTCCCGTCCGACCCGGAACCCATAGGCCTGGTTAACATTTATGCCCCTAATAATGCAAAGGATCGTTCTGCCCTGTGGGAGATGATTAACTTAAACATTTGCAGCCATAAGGAAATCAACAATTGGGTTCTAGGGGGGGACTTCAATATGGTGTTGAATGACTCTGACATAAGAGGTCCTGCGACAACACCCCTCAACCCGGAGGAAGAGGCAATATGGCAATCTCTCCTCCAAACCCACAGCCTAGTAGAAATCCTCCCTGACACCCATCTTAATCTAGGCTCCTCCCCCCACTTCACCTGGTCCAACAATAGAGCACTAGAACACCTCAGTATGGCCCGCCTAGATGGATTTTACCTCTCTCTGGCTTTATCCATCAATGCTACTAGAAAGCCGCAGGAACCCATTACCCATGGTTTTGATCACGCCCTCATTGAGGCTTCGCTGTCTTTCCCTAACGCTCATCGTAGAGGTAGGGGTATTTACAAGCTAAACTCCTCCCTTCTCAATATTCCATCCTTTATGCGGGCATTAAAGGATGAATGGCATAATTCAGGCAACCATTTAAACTGCCCCATAGAGAGATTTACCTCTAAGCTGGCGCTACCTGTAGATGCAGCCAGATCCTTAGTAAAGACATTGTTGCAGCCAGATCCAGGAAGGTTAGAGCCCTTAAAAAATGTCTTGAGGTGTGCAAAACAAAAATCGAATCTCGCGCATGCGATGACCATACGTTTCAGACTTACCTTGAGGCCCGATACAATCTAGGGATCTTTCAGGAACAACAACAGGAAAAAATGAGAATGCAAGCAGGGGTCAATTGGTCTGCCAAAGGAGAGAAAATGTCTAAGTATTTCTTTCAGAAAACCAAGCTTAGAAGGGCCATGCAAACCATTCCTGAGTTATATATTGACAGTCAGGGCAACAAATCTTCCAAACCAAAGGCGCTCTGTGGGATGGCTTTCAAGCACTTCAGCTCCCTATTCCAAGCAGAACCGGTGGGGGTGGACAGCGCCCAGTTGCTTTACGCATGCCTGCAATCTACCCCCAGTCAATACAGGGAAGGGGAGGACCAACCCTTGTCCAAAGAATTCACCCCTATGGAGCTGGAGGACGCTCTGGACCAAATGAGCAAGGGTAAAACTCCCGGTCTTGACGGTCTGCCAATGGAGTTTTACAAGGCCTTCTGGCCTCGCATCGCTCAAGAGTTTTGTGACATGGCAAATGAAATCCACAGGAAAGGTGCTATGCCAGGATCCATGTCTCAAGGGGTCATTACTCTCCTTTTTAAAAAAGGGGATAGAGCAGACATAAATAATTATAGGCCCATAATGCTGCTTAACGTGGCCTATAAAATTATTGCCAAGGCCCTAGCTCTCAGACTCCAGCCCCTTCTCCCTTCATTGATTAGAACAGGTCAAGCCGGTTTTGTAAAAGACAGATATATTTTGGATAATGTCCTACTAGCCCAGGAGGCGGATGCATACGCCAGCGCATCAAATCAGGCGCTGGCACTCTGGCTGCTTGACTTTGAGAAGGCATTCGACAAAGTGGGTTGGCAACAGGGGTGCCTTTGCCAAGTACGCGTCCAGACTCGCTACAAGCTAGTTTCAGGTCCGCAGACGTAATGGAATCAAAAGAATCCCAAAGCATCGACTACCACAAAGGCGAAAGAAGAGATCCTTCAAGCCCAAACTACCCCACAAGTTACACTAGTCCCCAACAGGTCAATGGCATCAACTGTACAGCGAATGATAGATCAGGGTTATAGCCTAGAGTATCTTACTGGATAGTAGGTGAGAGATCACACTTGGACATGACTCTACATAGGATTGCACCTCTTCAGTGTGAAGGGATTTAAGGCTTGGTAGCACTTCTTTAATTAAGAGATTTACTTCTTCTCTCATCTCTCTCAAGCACACTCTTGTATTATCTCTCTTATATCAGACATGGTATCAGAGCCAAGTTACTTAGATCTTTTAGAGTGTTAAAAGAATGAGAGAGGAAAAACAGAAATGACTCAATTCAAAGCAACTGACCTTAGGAATGTAACCAAATTTGATAGTACATATTTTCATGTATGGAAACATCGAGTGAGGTTAATTCTGAAAGCCGAAAAGTTTTTCAATATGGTGGATGGAACGCTGGTAAGACCAATTACTCCTCCACCAACTCCTGGATCATACATACGCCAGCCACAGGTGCTGGCAGTAAAAGGGAGTGGGACGAAAAAGATGCTCTCGTTCTCACACTAATAACAAATTGCCTTGAAGACAATCAAGTGTCTCATGTAAGCTCTCTTGATAATTCAAAAGAGGTTTGGGATGAGTTGCCCAAGTTGTTTGAATCACAGGATGCAATTACTAAGATGTACCTGCGTGATAAACTTGCCACACTAAAATGAGGGAGAACGAGAGCATGACAAAGCATATTCATGCCTTTCGATCATTACTGGAGCAATTGTCAACGGCTGGATCACCTATCAATGATGAAGACAATGTGATATCTCTAATGAGGAGCATGCCTATAAGCTACAGAAGCTTTTTGGTGGCTCTGAGAGGGCGACCCAACATGACATTGCAGACCCTCATCATATACTCTTTCTTCTGGCGGTTCTGCAAAAATGTGGGCTGCCACCCTCATTTTGCAAGTGGATAAACATCCTTATCCGCAACAGCTCCAGCAGGGTTATAATTATTAATGGTCATTTGTCAAAACCCTTTGCCCTCCAGAGATCAGTGCGATAGGGATGCCCTCTCTTGCCTTTCCTCTTTCTGTTTGTGGCAGATACTTTGGGTTACATGTTGGATGTTAACCCTGTAGTGAGAGGCCTTCAGATGCATGGTTTCACGGCTGATGTTGCCCTTCAGATTAAAGATTATATGTTTGTAGATGACACTTTTCTCCTGCTTCAAGCTGAGCCAACAGCCTTGCATGCGGCCCAGTGCACGATTGATAGCTTCTGCAAGGTATCGGGTTTCAGGGTGAATTGGACAAAAACCAAGGCTCTTCTGGTGGGAGATATTTCAAAATCAGGTCTGGGGGTCTCCCCAGTATGGGGGGCTAACTTGGGCTTGATCTGGCTCAAGGAAGGGGAGTCCACCACCCTTTTGGGCCACGTCTTCAGGATTAATCTCTTTGAAGACCAACATCTGGGTCCCACTATAGCCAGGGTGAAGGGGCAACTAACCTTCTGGGGCTCTCTGTTCCTCTCCATTACTGGGAGGGCTCTGGTGGCTAACTAGATCCTTTTGGCCGGTATTTGGTATTTCTCCTCAACCTGGAGCCCCAGCTCTAAACACATCCACGAAATCAAAAAGTGTATTAGAAACTTTATATGGGGGGCCCAATCGTTGGACTCTAACAAACGTCCCTAGGTCTCTTGGATTCAAATAATAATGCCCAAGAAAATGGGTGGCCTCGGAGTCTTGGATCCTGAAACCCAGATCAAAGCCCTGTTGGGAAAATGGCTCCCCAGATTCCTGAGTCCAGAAGGAGGTTGGTGGAAACTTATGGTGATGGGTACTATTTCCCTCAGTTCACCCCTGAGCACCACTCAATGGTCTCCATCTCTAAGATGGATCACTCAAGGTTATCGTCATAAATCCCCTACAATATCACCGTTATGAGCGGTGCGTTTGAACCAATTAAACTATAAGCCCTTGATTCGATATGCTTACTAGCATATCGAATCAAGCGGAACCTGTTGCCTCCGTGAACTATGGGAGGCTGGGAATCGAATGAAAAGGGGCCTAGGAGAGCTAAGAAGTAAGCAAAAAAATATATATATATATATATATTTTGCTTACTTCTTAGCTCAGAAGAATGAAACGCATGGTTAGCGGCGTAAGACCACGCGGAAGCGGTTGGTGGGCGAATGAAGGCTGAGGGTAACAAGCGCACAACGAAGAAAGAAGGAATATAGACCTGCGGCCTATGACCTTCGGTTCTATTCTCCCCAAGGAGCCTTTGGGGCTCTACTGTCGAAGCAGTTGCAAAGGTCAAATACCCCCCTGTTTCTCTGTCAGTTTTTCCATGCGTATGCTCTTGGCTCTTCCCTTTGGACCTCTATTTGGTTGGCTTGGGGGAAGTGCAGACCTTTCCTGCGTAAAAGAGAGTCTGCTTCTTTTTGTGAAGTGCTCAGGCAACACCTGTTCCTCAACAAGCTAGTCCCATCAGCAGCGGAGAGGAGCCAAGCTACAAGATGGGCAGGGTGGGATGCAAGGGGGCTCTCACAGGTGATCTCCCATCTATGGTTCAGTACCCCTGAATCTCTTTCTAGAACTCTAGGCACCCAAAGGCTCTCCGCCAGTATAGCCTCAGTTCTGCAATCAGTTCCAGACTCGTGGAGAGACATGCTCAGACAGGGCCCATCCTCTCCGTCTCTTTATCAGTGGATGACCACAAGTGATCACCATTTTCAGGTCATGTTCATAACGGAAGCCTCGCGTGATAACCTTGTGGGTTTCGCATTCAGGGCCCATCCGTATACGGGTGCTCTCTCGCTGCACTCATCCAACTCCATCACAATCCCATTTACAAACACCCCACCAACCAGAATCTGCCACTGGAACTCTAAGCTCAAAGATTCTAATCCATCCCTACCATCCAACACGCAGGTTCTACCATGGTTACGATCAGGAACCTTCATATGGATAGGAGGCCAGTCCATCCAGGATCTGCAAATCGACCCGGCAAAATGGCAATGGAAATGCGGTGCCGCATTTCCATCCTAACTGACACCTAAGCATCCTTGATACATGATTTGCTCCTTCTTCTCTTACACGGCCAGAGGTGCCTACAGAGCGATGCTGAAGGCCAAGCCTCTAACCAAAAAATGGGACGACAGATGGGGCTTATTCCAATTTAGAGAGGAAAACTAGAAGTGCATATGGGCTCTGATTTGGGAAAAATCAAAACCAGCCAAACTCAGTGCCTTTCTTTGGCAGACTGCAAATAGAGTTTTAAAGGTTGGGCAATTTCTGAACTTCCAAGAGGCTCTACTCTGCAGATGCTGCCCCATTGGGGTTATTGAGTCTTTGGAACACTGCCTTCTATTCTGTAGAGGGCCGTAAAAAATCTGGCCCTTGGTATGGTCACTTTACAGGGTCTAGTCGGACACGCTCAGGACCCCATAGCCCTCCTGCTAAATTACAACCAAACAACCAAGTCCAAGGTGTCCACATGCCCAGTATTTGAGGCCCTCCGCTCGGCAACACTGTGGCAAATCTGGAAGGCTCGGTGCAGATGGACATTAAACAATGCTTCCTCCTCTTGTACAGAAATCCTTGCTTGTGTTTTCTATGATGTTACTATTGCAGCTAAGTTGGCCTGGCAAAAACTATGTGCAGAAGCAGATAGGAAACCTGAACGAAAAAATTCCCTCCTCGCCTCCTTCAGAGTATCTTGGGGAAGAGGAGGAATCATTTGTTGCATCATTGATACGGACTCCTGTACATGGGCAGACTCCATACCTGAACTCTGGAAACACCGATGGGGCAACGTCTTCGGCCTCCCCTGACCTGGACTCGGCAAATATTAACTGGAAGCACATAAGGAGGGGATCTAAATCTAAGTTGATCTTCCTCAGATAGACATCTTCAGAGTTTCGCTCCTTGGCCGTTCTGGCCTGTGCTCTTACTGTTCGTCGTTCCGTTCGGTTCCCTCTGCACTAGGGCACCTCTCTCTCATGGAGGTTTTCACTGCTATGAACTAATCCCAGATTAGCTCTATGTACTATGGGCAAATCTTGCAACCAATAATAGATGGGTCTACCAGGGCTGCATGCGTAGTCAGGTCTATTTTCTACCCTGTTCACTGATCGTTGGAATCTCCAACACGGTCCCGTGTGTTAAGCCTCATGGCAATATGTAAGGGTTTAATTTTTTCCCTTTTTAATAAATTTCCAGGGCCTCTCATCCCTTTTAAAAATAAACAAATAAACAAACAAACAAATAAATAAATAAAAATAAATAATTGAAACCAAAAGAGGACCGAGAATCCTCAATGCAAAATGCAAAGGTTCACAATAATCAAGGACTTAACGACTATCCCGCTTTCGCCTGGTAAGTTTGAATATTGAGCATTACACTTAATCACATCTCATTGCCCTGTGCACATGAGGTGTGATTACTTAGCCCAAACTTCTAGCATGATGGGAGACCGGACGTTTTAGGTAACTTGTGACTCAGATCTGTTCGTCTTTTCCCTATGAGACGTCAAAGCCTACAACAAAAAAATTTCTCTCATTCTTTTGGCACTTCGACAAAAACTACACAAAGAACCCTCCAAGGCCTTATGATCATCAATACATCGTCTAAATTGAACTCATAAATAATACTCTCAAGCAAGGTAGGTTGTCATACAAAATGAAACTCCATCTGACTGTCAAAATATTTGAGCTAACATGCAGTCTCAAAGTTGCCCAAGTTGGATAGCTACTCCTCAGGGCCCTAGCATTTTAAGGATAAGGGAATGATGAGGAAATTATATCTCCAAGTTAGTATAAAAAATCGCAACAAGCTGTAGAAGATGAGGCAGTGTTCAGTGGTCTCCATCGACTTATGCAAATTGCAAAGCACACGCAAGGTCGAGTTCTCCAAGACGAAAAGAACAAAAAAAGAGAATCATGTTGAGTATTTTTCAAAAAAAGACATTTAGTTTAGCAGCCCTACATCATTCTTTCAAACATCAAACAAAATAGTCTTACATGATGATAGAGCGATATTTGTATATGAGCCCATTTGACAAACGACTTCATATCCATAGAGTTGTGCGGTAGCAACAAATTGTATCCCGTTTCAACCTTGTAGGCAGAGAAATCATAAATGATCATTTTTGTTGATTTCCAAAACTATTATCCTAGATCAAACTGAAGCCCGAGTAATAAAATAATCTAAACAAAAATGTATGATGAGGGGCTCTTTTGTGATAAAAGAGGTCGATGCATCCGCATCCAAGAATATCAAATAGTGATCCACACTTTCGATCTTAACTCTGAAGTAGCATTAACAACATTCTTATTGTATATCAATGACAATGAGTAATTCTCCTAGAAATAATATTAATAATAAGACTATTGTATCAAATATAGTCGTTGGTTATGTCATATAGGTTTTTTTTTTTTTTCTTGTGACCAACATTTTTTGGATGATAAATTTTGGTAGTTATAGCTCTAGAGATCATATAAATTATATACGCACAAGATATATTACAATAATAATAAAGACAATCATTGTTTATATTTATTTTTCTACACTATTATGTTATATATTTACATTAGAAAGATGATTTAAAAGATGAAATGATATTCTTGGAATAAGAACATGGTGGACATATCTTTGGCATTTGTTCCTATTTTTTCTAATTTAAACAGTTCCATTCCACATTATGTTGCACAAAATTTTATGTAGATGAAAAGATGAAAGCAAAACAGCTGAAATTGATAAGTGTGTTAAATAGAATCTACAAAATTGGGTCACATGACAAAGTATATTTTATTTCCACCAATTTGGTCCTAGAACAATGTAGTAGATGCTTGGATAAAACATCTTCGCAACCTATTTCGAGTATGCATGGAGCTTGATAAATTTGGCGCCAAACTCTATTTTCTAATTTGGGGTAGGCTCAAAATCAGTCAGGATGCTATTTTTTGTTCAAATATTCTTTTGAACTAAGGATAGTTTTTAATATTTCAGCAGTTTGTACTTACAATTAAATTGTTTATTTATTATTCTTGTATTTAAAGTGATAACAAAATTACCCACTGCTATGGACATTGCAAACATACAATGATTTTTGATGAATTGGTACTTTAGATTTGAAGAGGTGAAAGAGAAGATGAAGAGATCATGGATCGTTACAACAAACGGAGAAGTTACAACTACTCCACCCACCAAATATGGCATATTTTTAGAGTAGAAAATTGTGTTTGGCTATCTGCCAATTTAATTCAATACATTAGTGAAGAATCTTCGTCGTGTGAAATTTATTAGATGGATGATTGGATGTAGCAGTAAATTTCATAAAGAATATTTTGCAAATAATTGGCTTCGAATTTTGACCTACGTGTAAATGAGGTCTAAACATCTGTTTGCAATAATAAAATTTTGAGATAAACTATGGATATATTGTGGGTGGCTGGCAAATTGCGGAATGCGTAAACAGAGAGTACTAGTCAATTCACCAAAACCAAAAATGAATCGTGTTAAGTAGCGGATTGATGACAAAATGGGGATGAATGAATGGTGGATGGATACATTTTGAACTTCATGTGAACACCGTGGTGTCAACCTCCATTTCTTTGAGCTCTATTCTACTCGCTCTTGAGTTCAAAGCCTCCCACTCTCTCCTATATATCTTACTACACACCTTGATTCCTTGTATACATTATTCTGCATATATTTATTTGTTGGAGAAATAGATGGAGATGTATATGCTAGTGATGTATTTGTGTATTTGATAGTCGATATAGACAAAGTAAAAGAGAAGAGATAGTGTAATATAGCTATAGAAAATTTTCATGTGACATTGAGACGAAGAGTTTGGATATATTGTCTAAGTGGATGTAGAGAGGCCTATTAGTCACACTTGAGCAAAAGATCAATTTTCAAAAGGTGTACAAGTGATGATTATAATGAAATTTACAATCATAAGTTATACTACATTGAGAAAGATCTAGAACAAACCTCACGTCCAGTCATTTTTAGGCCATCCACTAAGAAATTGTACAGAACTTGGGAATTAGATTCAAAGAGTGAAACATATAAGAAGCTCGGTCCATCTTTCTTCATATGATAATTAGATGAGTTTCAAGATTTTGCGAAGAGGAAAAGAGGAAGCAATGGATGTCGTATTGCAAGGAAATAGAAGTAGTGTATAGCTATATAAGATCTGCATATTGCTCTTTCCCGGCCCTCTCCAAAGAGAGCAACTAAAAACTTCTATAAAGTATTATAAATAAAAGATAGAAAGAATAAGCTACTAAACCACAAAGGGACATCTGACATAGAAGTAACTTGCTCCTTTCTGTTTTACAACAGTTTTTAAGCTATATTTCGGTCTTTTTAGTGTACCAGTTGATAAGACCGAGCATATTTATAAGGCAAAATTGACAAAATTTACTCCCAATAGAAAGATTAATTGTTGTAACCATTGATGGAAGTAGATCACATTCTTTCTTTCTTCTGACTAGCATAATATAAATCTGATGAGACAAATAACAAACTACTGCCACACACTTGAAAGAAACATCATATCGACTAAATTAATCATCTACCAGAAAAAAATAAAAATAAAAAATAAAATAAAAATCTTTTATACAATTATACGAAAATATACATGTCCATTGGTAGCATCACAAAAAATGACAAATCTTTATCTTATGACACATGTTGACATGACATGAGGCTTTATTAAGGCATTTGATTTGCCTATGATTTTTTGCTGATCAGGCCGCAACAATGGGGTCTAAGACCAACCAAATTGTGTGGACGAGAAGGTCTTCCTCTTTGAATGTCAAGTAAGAAACATCCTTAATTTGCTTGTTCACAAAGATCATGAAACGAACCATCAATGTTATTTCTAGCCACTAGCTAATAGATCTTTATAAGTGATTTTGTTGTGAAACAATGAGAACCACACAATTATGGTTATACCAATTATTTCTCATGTAGTATACATATACATATGTCATCTAAACACTTGACTATATTTTCATAAAACTATAGAGATACATAATGTAGCGTTGGATCATTAAAAAATTTGGTAGACCACATTTCTTTGATCTAAGTCAGTATAACATTAATGAAACTTATTGAAGTTTTTTTTGAGTATATTTGATCATTTCCTTAAGAGACAACAACCACTAAAAAGCAATTCATCTACGTTGATCAATAATGTCCATGTCTAACTGCCCATGATAAAAATCACAAAATGATGGTATATGTATGGATATCTCACACATGAAGGTTGGGTGCATTGCAGACAATATTTGAAGATGAGGTCACAGACGTCTATGATGGTTGTCGGTGTTGTATTTATATTGACAATGTATTGGCCAAGCACAACAATGTGCGAGGATGCCGATTTAATCAATCCCGATTGGGTTGAAGTTCAACCATCCTCACATTTGGGAACACTTCAAGCAGTAACATCATTTCATTTACAAATGGGGGCTTTGAATTGGTAAATATCACAAACACAAATGCATCCATAACTAGTAACTACGTGTGATGTAACTAATATGACACAAACTACCCCTCTCACCAATTGGGTGATCGGGGGTCTCGGTGTACAAATATTGAACACTAACACCTACCAGAAACCCCCTGGTTGGCCAGATGTAAAAAAATGCCCCAACGAATAATTTTATGGTCCACTTGAACAATCCTGGTAGTAAATTGTTTGCCATTACCCGGATTTACAGCCAGTGTGGTCGTGATAGAACCTTGTGTGCTGTTGGGTCAATGGCAAATGGCCAGAAATCCAGATTCAATGATAAATGCAAATGGGGATATAAGGGTTTCTTCATATGGAGCCGATCCTACCAAGGCGTCAAATTACGAATATTACCAAACTCACTATAATTCCACAGACACAGAAAAACAGATCACATGGAAATCCTACAGTATGCTTTATGTGCGATCTAGAGCAATGACAAATATTAGATTCGAGAGCATGTCGGAGAGATATGGACCCATTATTGATAATATTAGGTTCTTAAATGGAAACCATGAACTTAACACCGCTACTCCGCGAGTGAAATGTTGTATTTGGCAAGGCATTGTGCCTATCATCACTATTGTTGCCATGGTGCAGGCTGCTGACTACTCTTTTGATTTTAGTGAATGGTTTGCCACGTGTTTGCTTTGACCAACTCATGTAGTAATTATGCACTCGTTAGTTGTGAAGTTTTGCGACGGCTAGGACTCCTAGAGTGATGTTTGAAGATGAAAAAGAAATAGACTTCGTCTAGAGCAGACATAAAAACGTACATATTGATAATCTTGATAATTTTCCTTGAGAAGAAATAATTGTCAAATCATTCTAAAGTTGACAATCGAGCCACTGTAAACAACTTATTAGCTATAAAATGATCTTATAATTTTGGTCTTCATCTTAAGCTTATCGTACTATAGCATGATGGGCTTGAAGCTACTGCAATAGTTTTGCTAGCTAGTCCAATATACTAGCTTTTACCTCATGTTGTTTTTACTTGAATGTATCTAGTTTTTGTAAGATCACAGTTTATAAAGTTGACAAGGTTTGAAAATGTGCATTTTAAAATTCCTATAATATTAAGTTATTAACTAGTTACTGCATAGATGGGAGAGTGAAGTCTGGATAAACTAGAATAGGAGCTGAAGTGAGTGTCACCTTCACCTTTGGAAGGCATGGATCTGAGCCACCCCCCATGTGAATTTGACTGTTTTAGAAAGCAATTTGGGCATTAGCAATCCTGGCAAAGTCCTTGATAAATCTTCTATAGTAAGAGGCAAGGCAAGAATAACTTGACACATCGCTTCTCAACAAGAACTGGAAAATTCCAGACAAATTCTAGGTTAGAGGTGTCAGGTTTGAGACCTGCAGCAGTGACCCTATGACCCAAGAACTTCAATTCTTCAAAGCCGAATTCACACTTCTTGGTTTTTACCTTGAGGCTGGCTACTCTCAGTCTGCAAAATGCTCTCTGCAGGTCAGTCATCGCCTGTCAAAGGAGGGAGAGTATATGCTAATGTCATCTATATAAACTAGAGCACACTCCCATCTCAGGTTCCCTAGGACCTGACATCCATGAAACGCTGGAAAATTGTTGTGGTGTTGCCTAAGCCAAAGGGCATGGATTCATATTTGAACATGCCGTGCGGCATACAAAGGCAGTTTTTTCTTTAGATCGTTCAGTCAATGGTACCTGCCAAAACCCTGATGCAAGGTCTAGCTTAGAGAATATCTTGGCCCATGTAGCATATCCAGTGTCTCATTAATTCTGGGTAAGGGTAAACATCCTTCTTTGTGATAGCATTAAGCCTTTGAAAGTCAACACAGAACCTAGTGCTACCATCCCTTTTCCCAATCAGCACTATGGGACTGGCCCAAAGGGATACAGAGGGGCGTATGACCTCTGCATCAAGCATTTTTTTTTTAATCTCTTCATGTATTATGGATCTCTCCTTGCACTTTCCCTGTAAGGATACTGTTTCACAGGCTTCCCTTCACTTTCTATGTCATGCTCAATAAGGGTGGTTCTGCCTAAGTCAGTGGGGCCCCTCTGAACACATCAGCATTCTTTCTTGGGAGATCATTTAATATGGACAGCTGAGAATCTTCAAGGGAGCCCACCTTTACCATATCAAAGATCTATTTGACATGAGCATCATCAAAGACATCAGGATGGTAAGCCTGAGGAGAGCAAGTCCAAAGTGGGCCATCACAAGGCACAATGTTTAGCCAATGAAGATAGTTCTCTTACCCAACTTTCAGTGTTGTCAAGAGTTAACTCACAAGCCTGTTATAAGTTTGAGAGTTGTTTACCCAAAATTTCAGGTAGTCGGAGCACCTTACAAAAACTAATGTCTCTTCCACTAAAACTGGATTTACTTTCGAGACTATCTAGTATCTACCAGTGTTGTGCGGGTCCGGGGTTTGACACCCCCCCCCCGGGCGGGTTAGGATCTGGTTATCCGGACACGGACCCGTACCCCAGACCCGTGCCATCACCGAATACCGGACCTTGACCCGGGTTTATTTCTAAGATAAACCCGGAACCGGATCCGGACCCGGACTGCTAGGTCCAGAACCCATTAAACCCACTATCCACGGGCCAGTGTAGCGGGTCAGGATCCGGGTCTTAATTTTAGGTTGGGCTTACTGGGCCACCTTAGATTTGGTAGGTTTTGCAATATATGTGGAGGGGACGAGCAATAGGCCGCTGTAGCAACCAGCCCAACCAAGCTCTAGCCCAATGGTATTGGCCACATACCACCTCAAAAGTGGGTGTGGGTTCAATCCACGGAGTGATGTCACAAAGTTGTGCCCTTTGGGGTCCAATACAGTGTTGTGCGGGTCCGGGTTCTGACCCGTGTACCGACAAGTTAGGGTCCGGTTACATGGATCCGGACCCGCCTGCCAGGTCCAGAACCTGTTAAACCCGCTACCCGAGGGCCAGTATAGCGGGTCACAGCGGGTTAGGGTCCGAGTTTTAATTTTAATAGATAAATAAATAAATATATATAAAATTAAAATTTTATATTTATCTAATATTTATTTATCTAAATGTATGAGAAAAATTATTTCTAATTAATCTCGTTTTTATAATATATTTAATCAATTAGATAGGATCCGGAAAGGACCCGTGAACCCGTTAATTTTTTCCAGCAACTACCCGGACCTGGACCCGACTCTGTGTTCAAAACCCGGACCCGAACCCGGACCCGGATTTTTCAGATTTCCAAAACCCGGATCCGAACCCAGACTAGGCTCCAAAAAAATACCCAAACGGACCCCGCGGGTCCTTAAAAAGGCACTACCCATGGCGATTCTATGGTTTAGGGAGAAAGAAAAGCCGGACCCGGGTATATACCCCCTTAACCTCGGGTATTAAAATTTCAAATACCCTAGTCAAGATTGAATCGGCGGATACCAAAATCTATTTACCCGTGAACTTCACGGAACCAGGGGTTCTCTAATAGCTATTATCCATAAAAACCTGACCTACGTGTCCGAAGATTATAACAAAAATGCAAGCTATAAATTTTTACTGTGCTCTAGTTTTGGAGTGAAAAAATGGTTTGACCAAGCAATTGGCCTGGCAAAATGAATTTTCATTGATACAACATACCCAGATTCTAATTGCCTGGCATGTACACCACCTTGGGCCAAAATTCCAGAACGAAATTCCAAAACCACATGAGGGTTGCTTTGTATGGGAAAATTGGTGGGTCAAAAAGACCTTCCATTACAACTGACCCCAAATCTGCCTCAAATGTGTCCAAATTTTCATCACAACGTGAATTCCTCTGCTCATATTGTTCCTTGCGTGGAAACTCACTACCACAAAAAAATTTGGAAGCATTCTAACCTATCTACATGCATAGATGAATTTTCTACATGCAAAATGAATTTTCATAGGTATAGCCAACCATATCCTGCCACGTCGAAAGGTCAAAGCTGCTGGAGGGCCCTGAATTGGCTACCCCTGCACACCAAGAAAATAACTGATGGAAGTGCTTTAATTGGCTCTCTTGCAGAGAGAGACTCTGCAACATGTTGAAGTCAATGGAGAAAATGTGGTCAAAGGACCTTACACCTTGTCAAGGCTCCGATTGGTCCGACTGAGTCATGCCCTTTACTCTCACCTTCCTCTTATGTTTTGCAAAAGCAAGAGAGCCTATCGACGTTTTAGGCTTGTTATTTTAGGATGCCATAAAGACAGGCAGGTGCATGACGTCATGGCGCACAACTTTTATTCAGCGAGTTTTTTCATCCAAGGTCATCCAACGATTTGCCACCGTGGCAAATCGATTCTGATTTCTGACGTCGTCCATTAGGGGTATTTCTGCTCCTCCTAAATTTCCCCTCATTTTCTTACGGAGGGAAAGATTATTTTTTTATCATTCATTTTTTTTGTAATTTTTGCCCCACTACCAAGTTGGATTCTGTCAGATTTCTAGTCACACTCCCACATGGGCCAGCCACACACCTCCTGCAAACTCTGTTTCCTTTAACTTACCAATCATCCCTACTGTATGTTTCTACGCCTATGGCATTGCCATTCTTTATATCTACATACAGATTATTCATGGGTCTAGTTATAACGTTATAACATGCAACACAACACTATTTGATGAAATAAAACAACCCAGAAAGATCCGCAAATTTGGCTTCATATTCCCCTCTACTCTCTCACACAGATCTTGTGGGGTGGTTGAGAGCTTAGAAGCACATGCATACAGACAGCGCATTAGAACCTTCAAGTATTGAAACAAATTCAAACGAGTCATTTCGGACCGTAAGATTGGAATTTGAGATGCAGAAAATCAAACCCTCCTTTTCTGAGTACTGGACGGCGGCGATGTGAGGGCGAGTTACTGCGGACCGTGAGATTGAAAGTTAAGATGTAGAAGATCTAACCCTCCGTTTCTGAGTATTGGACGGCAGAGATGTGAGGGCGTGTATCTCTGCCGGCGCTCCTCCTGCCTGGCGTGTGTGTAAGTGGTCGCTGTTGCAGTGTCTGACTTGCGCAGGATCTGCGCAGCGCTTTGTTTTTACCGATTGTTCACACAGCATTGCCCTCCCCTGCCGCTGCAGCTGCCTCTGTTGTCGGGGCATGGCCATGCATTGATTTTCCCGGGTCGGGCTTTTTAGTTCGGTTCTGCGGTTCATCTTTCAGCCCCGGTTCATCTTCCTTCATTTCCTGCTCTGCGGTGTTGGCATTGGGTCAGTTTGTGAAGAACAGAACAGAAAGGAGCATAACCTCCTCTCTTCTCTCTAAGCTTTCTTTATACATGCGAGTATTTGCATTTGCAAGTTCAGGTTTTTTGAATAGTATCATCGGCTCTTTTTTCGCGGTTTTCTTGCCAGTTGGAAGCGTTGGCAGATGTTAGTTTCCATCTTTTCTCTATCGCGTCGAAGCATGCGTGTTGCAGCTCTCCTTTGTGGCATCGAGTCGACATTATTCTGTTCTGCATTCTGTAGGAATCATCTGCAGCTCCTTTCAAAGTGATAGTCATTGTCTATCCAAGAGGAGCATCGTAGTGGCGCTTCAGGCTGAGGTTCTGTTAATATAGGACTGTTCACACGACCTAAGAGGGGCTGCAAGAGAGGACATTCATGTCGGAGACAGCTCTCAGAAACGTGAATGCCGTACTCCTGTCGGAAAGAAGGAGTAACACTGGGAAGAAGGGTTCCATCAAAGTTGTCGTGTCTGGTCCGAACGACGAAAACCGGGACATCAATCGTGGTAACGACCGCCTTTGCCAATCGCTCGCCATCAGGTCTCCCAGTGATCTTAATGCTGAGATGCAGGCCCCAGCTGAGACTACCTCTCCAGAATTTGAGTACGTCCTGTCTGAAGATTTGAAAGATTTGGAGGATGCCGATATGCATTTGAAGGTGATCATTCTTCTCTTCCCTCCGCTTTGAGGGTCGACTTAGAACTGATGCAGAACTTTCTGAGTTCTGATTAGTCGGTCATCTGTATATAGAACACCAGTTAATTGAATATCTTCCCTTTTCTACTACCGGATTAGGTACTAACGATTACTGTGTGTTCGAGAAGCGCAACAACCCCTCGAGATAATGCCTTCAGTTCACATTGTCCAGTGACTGCTTTTTGGTTCATGTTTCTAACCTTGTAATAGTGCCTGAAATTCAATGTGAACCACCTGCTGTTTTGACCTTTCCTTCACACCATGTCTGGTGCCTGGCTGAGTCTCTGTCAAGTGAACCTAAGGACTCCCGTTGCCGTTGAACAGGCCTGATCTTATGTTCGTGTTGCTCCAGACTTTGCTGGCAAGGTTGGATTCGAAGGACTGGCTGACTGTATGGGAAGCTTTGAACCACGTGCGACAGCTTTCCATTTTCCATCCAGCTTGGATGCTTCCCATCTTGTAATCAACACATTTCAGCCTGTTTCCCCTGTTATCAGAGTCGTCCCTAAATTTTCAGGTTGAATTCTGCAAAGTTAGCTCGTTGCCGTGCTCTTCTTGACCTAAAACCATGGAACTGGGAGAGACTAGTGAATGGTCATTAAGAGAGAGTTTGCGACATTCTTGGTGTGCAACCACCAGGGATGAATAACTTATCTATTCACATGCAGAGGTCTTCTGAAGCCATATTCCTTCATATCCTGTTTTATACTGTTTAAACCTACTGACAACATATGCATGAACAGAGACACGGTGGTTGCTTTGATTATCAAGGCTGTTAAAAATCCACGGAGTGCATTGTGTAAGACGGCAATCATGGCATCTGCGGATCTATTCAAAGCCTACCAAGATCAACTGCTTGAGTTGTTGGACCCCCTGGTACTTGCCTCTTTCAATGCTACGATTAACTGCTAACCTTCCGGTTCAATCTTAACCACTGGTTTTTCATTCTTCTTCACCCTTAGGATGGTAGTTGTTCCAATATGATGGTGACATCATCAGTTGGAGCAGTACTGATACATTTTAGTGCTTTAATTTCTCACTTCTAATATCTCTGAACTTCATCTGGTTGGGGTTTTACTGGAATGACTTAATTTGATTGCATGGACTGTCACAATGTAGTGATACAAGACTTCCTCTGCAGCAGAACAGCTTCAATTTGACCATTGTAGTCATTCCCCTCGGAACTCATATTATTGGCTCGCTGATGACAATTAAGTCTGGTTCCATGCAGTTGCTCCAGCTTTTGTTGAAGGCATCTCAGGACAAGCGTTTTGTGTGTGAAGAAGCAGAGAGGGCTCTCATGGAAATGATGACCTACATTTCCCCAGAGCCCTCATTGCAAAAGCTACAGCCGTATGTTAGTCATCGGAGCCCAAGAGTCCGTGCCAAGGCGGCCATGTGTGTGTACAAGTGTGTTTCCCGGCTGGTATGTGCCTCTTCATGTTCTCCCCTGTTCTCAATACCTGTGTTCTATTGTGTTTTTGAGTTCAGATGTTGTTGAGTTGCAAGTCTGTTGAGCAGATTCTATGGCTGTCAATACTTAAACTAGAGAAGATGATGAGTTCGATGAGTTCAGTAGGCTCTCACATAGATATGTAGAGATAAACGTGATGTTTGAGCAAATGTAATAACATTATCAGTTGCTTTTGCATCTTTTCAAGTAGTAGATTATACACACACGTGTTGTGCGGTTATGATGCTCCAACCAATCCTTGTGATACTCGGTTGTTTTCATTGATTTCTTTCAGGGAGTAGAGGGCATCAAGGAATATGGACTTGAGCCACTCATACGCATTGCAGCTGCACAGTTGAATGACCAGCTTCCAGAAGCTCGGGAGGCAGCACGAAAGCTTGTAGTAGACCTGCATGCAGCATATTGCAATAGTCTTCCTGAAGCCACCACCTTGGAGGTCCTGGAGGTTGTAGATTCAGCCTCAAAGCAGGATCCATGGGAACAGTTTTGCCACAGCAAACTCCCACCCACTACAGCGCAAGCAATTCTCCGTGTCACTTGCATCGCCACTTGACCCTCGTGGTCTGATGCTGACTGTCATATACACATCATGATGTTCCTTTATTCAAGGCCCGGCATACACATTGCCAAACTATGGAAGTCATGACTGCAGATCAGGTTAGGTTGGTCTGGGCAAACGTTTTGTTTCCCATCGGTGTCGCAAGTGCACAAGTCGTGGCAGTCTGCCGCCATAACTCTACTCCATTGCTTTCCCATATCATCCCAGTGGTAGTGGATGGAGACTTGAAGCAAAGTTACAGATGAATCCTGCAGTGAGAATGCCATGATTCCAGGCTGTTCTTTAGATGTTATGAACATTTTGTAATTGATAGTATGTGTAAGGTTGGAATTTTCGCGGTTCTAAGTTGAGGAGTTGAAAGCTCATTGAAAGCTCATTCATTCAAATTGAGCATCAGAGGGGTAGGTAGCATTGATACAGGTCCCAGTATGAAAGTGAGATAGGTAGCAGTAGCTTATTATGGTGAAGCCAGAAAGAGCTTTGTGGCTGGAAACTAGCAAACCATGCTAAAGAGGAAGGATATAATTTCTGATGTGAGCTCATCTGAGAATTTCATCCTGTGTTTTGTGAGAGTCTCTGGAAAACAGAGGACTGGTTGTCTCCTTCCTTGGGGTGACCTGTTATCATGGGGCTCTAACACTAGTCCTGCAGCTAGAGTACAGTAGTCACCAAGATGACTGAATTGTGGTTTGCTTATTGACCAACCCAACTTTGGCCTTAGCATTGAAATGAGTGGGTACCCAAGTGGCCATGTCTTCGATGCAGGACACCACTTCAAAGCAGGTGAGTTGTCAAACGGATTGTGAGTGATGTCATTACTTCACACAAAAATTCTGATAAGAGGTGAAAGTGTTTATCAATTTATCGCATGATCTTGTGTCCTCAACAAAGGCACACCTCATACGCAGCCAAACTGCCATCACTGTTCTGTAAGGCAGAGCGCACAGACGGATTGTGAGTGAAGGTATGTGGGCCCTGCTTTATGTGCTGTAATTCACAGTTGCTCTGGATTCCTGATTTGACGTGCGGTCACAGGACTTGCGTTTGGAGGATTCAGCATATGCAAGGAGAGTACTCAAAGCTTGTTCCAAATATTACTTGGGATAATGGTAGCATGCAGACTGAAGACACATAAGTGGATGCCTTGTGTTATACATTTTGCAACAGTTTGTAACCAAAATGTGAATCCTCCCTTTTGTTTTATCCTACAGACCCAAAGAAGTGAAGTGAACAAATATTGCTCCACCTTCACATGACCATTCAAGTACTTTTTTCAGTTACAGCGCTTGGTTATTGAGCATCCACAAGTACAAGTGTACAAGTTTTTACTACTGTGCTAGTAACAGTGCATACTATATTTCACAGAGGATGCCTACAGTAAAGCAGCAGGTTATGGCACTGACCTAAAAAATGTGCACTAGATTACAGGGCACCCACAGATATGGCTGCTGAATTAAATGTAAGAAAGACAAGGAGGATCTAATGGAGAGTATAGTCCAAACCTTGTGGTAGAACAACCCAGTCTGAGTTTACTACTGCCTATCCCTTTGTCAGAACCTAGTGGTAAAACTAGTGGTAAAACTGACAAGAAAGGAAAAGAAGATGTTGCAGTTGAAGTTAGTTTAACGTCCAATACTGAGCTACTGCTCAACGAACAGCCCATCGAGGGCCAATGGACTGTTGAAGGCACATGTTGGAGGATTGAACTCGGGATCACCTTGGTTGTACAAAGGCAAGGCACAAACTGCGCTGCCTGCTCAAGTCTCTGCCCTTCTTCAGAATACATGTGACAGTTATCGGCCTGCAGAAAGCTCCACTGCCTCCATGTTGAAGGTTGAATCCTCCACCCATTCTGACAGGGCTTTAGGCATCAAGTCAGTCTCCTGCCCCCTCCTCACAAGTTCCACCTTTTGCCATTCCTCCCAGCGCTCGGCCAGCCCTTCGCCTTCCAGCATGCGGACAACATCAGCCATTTTCGGCCTCTCCATCGGAGACATTTGTGTGCACAGCAGAGCCACCTTGACAATACCACTCCACATGGCTGGCTATCGTCAGGTCTATGGTGCAACTGATAAACTAAGCAATGTGTATAGTGTAAAGCCCCTGCTGGAGGAGTTTCAATGATTTGAGGACCCACGGAGGGTGAGAGCCTGAGAGCAGGTGCTTTACACTGCCGGACTTTCTTTTACGTCATTCTGTTCCATCTCCTGCCCAGGGCAATAACCCGTAACCGAGGGTTCCTTTAGTAAGTCCTGTAATGTGGAGGTCCTTTGTGCAGATTAATGCCATCAAAATAACAAAGGAATTATGATAGGATTGAACTGCCTCATACCTGGATTAACTCCTGCACTTCTTGGGGGTCATACTTTCCGTGCAGTTTGGAATCCACCAGTTGATTCAACTTCTTGTCATGCAGCAACCGCTTTACCTGAATTCGAAAAGGCACCGCTCATCTCACAAAAGTCTGTGGTGTATCACAAGTAGACGACAGTACTTGGATGGTGCAGCTTGGAGCCCAGCTACCTTGCTGGCCACATCTGGCTCCGCAAGGCACATGGGCACCTTGACTTTGAGTTTTAGCAACACTTATCAACCAAACTTAATTGATCAACCTGCCACACTATGGACTCTTGTATTTGCGTTTTGACAGCTAAACACAGAGATGAAAATGACAAGGGAACACAAATAATGAAACCAAAGAAACACCCCTTACCCAATCTAGCAGCATAACATCATCATCATTGGCTAGACGTGCAAAGTCGAAAGTTTTTTGCCCAGTGATGAGTTCCAGTAGCATGATACCGTATCCGAAGACATCGGTCTTCTCAGATGATTTTCCGGTCGAAAGATACTCCGGAGCAATATGGCCAGCGGTCCCACGCACCAAAGTGGTGACATGGGTGTCTTTGTAGTCTAGCAGCTTGGCCAACCCAAAGTCCCCCACCACTGCCTCAAACTCACTGTCTAGTAGCACGTTGGCTGCCTGTAGCCAATGCTCTCCACATCAACCAGATACTGCAAAGTTGCTTTTTTCTCCTATGTGCAGTATGAAGTCTGAGCAGTTCTTATGACAACTGTACTGTTTGAATAAGTGTATCTATTTGAAAGTCGAAGGGAATACATTTGAGCACAAACACATTCAAACCCTCCGCTCAGTCATAATAACCACACGGAACTTCACACACCTTCACATCTCGGTGAATAATTTTGGGGTCACAATGCTCATGCAAGTACGACAGTCCCCTGGCAGCACCCAAAGCTATGCCCTTGCGTGTTGGCCAGTCTAGTGCAGGCGTCCCAAAACTATTCTCTGCAGCCACCATTAGGCAAGTATGTCTCCATATTCTTGAAACATGAAATTCAAACAAATGTATGCACAAATGGAAGTGTCTAAGCATGCGGTAGTTCATGATCACCTTGGCAATGAGCATCAACAAACCATCCAGAGTTCAACATGTAAGCTTCTGCACGCATATGCTATTTGAAAAGAACCCTCTTCGTGTTGCGAAGTATTGGTGAAATTTCAAGTATACACAGGGTTGTGTCTTGCACAATTTTATTCAGTAGAATCTGCAAGCCATGCAATGACACCTACTATGTGAGAGTTCAAGGTTTGGAAAATGAAAGGGAAGGAGAGAGGAACCGTGAAGTCGAGACGCCACACTCCCATTAGCCATAAATGGGTACACCAAGATCCGCTCGGATGGAGTAATGCAGAAGCCCTGCATCCAGTCACATTTTTAGCACATAAACAACCATACATGACGAACTCAATGGAGGGAGAATTTTGGTGGAGAGACAAGACCTGCAATCGCAGCAGATTGCGATGGACAGCCATGCTGATAATCTCAATCTCTGTCTGAAATGAGACCTCCCCACCAGGTGTTTTCTCCTCCTTCAGTCGCTTAACCGCTACTACAGTCCCATCCACCAGTGACCCCTTGTAAACTTTTCCAAAACCTCCTGCCCCTATTACATTCTTGGGGCTGAAATTGTCAGTTGCTGTTTGTATCTCTCGCAGAGAGAACTTCTTGAGCTGACCGAACCCCACCTCTGGGTCATCCTTAGGAGAAACTCCTACACAGCCAGAACTGACTTCAGTTATATGAACAAGTAACTGAGCTCAAATCTTCATAGAATGGAGCAACACTGTCCCAAAAATTTGTCATGACTTAATTGCTCACCGCAGGAAAGTTTGGCTACAGATCTGTAGCCTTCATGTAAATTATCAATAATAGCAATCCCGACGTCTAAATTTCTTCACTCACAATTCAAGCTGAGGGTATAGCAGGCCGGCCCTCTGTAAGTTTCTTGATTGCATTTGAACACTACCAATGTTAGGTGAGATCTCTTCATCTCATTCATCTTGAGAAAGGTGGGACGCACCGGGCACATCAAAGAAGAGTTCTTTACAGCGGAGACGCTGTCGCCGCTTACACCAAGCAATCCCAAGAGCAGGTAGAGCTAATACAAGCACTGCCCCTACTACCCCACCAGATATTGCTCCTATAGTTGATGACCCTGCGAACCCCCTTCAGTTATGCGTAGCTCATTGAAGTGTACAATCAATTTTGTTCGTAACTCATGCAAGGTGGAATAATCACCAACAATGCAACTGGTCTCATCTGTTCAACATGTAGAACCGTAATGCAGAAACACCCAGATATCTTAAGATGCATCTTTGTTGGTGTGAGGAACCTTGGTCCTTGCATTAAAGCAAGTTGTTTCAGCCAAACTCATCCAAACCACAATATGTGATCCATTCCAAAGCAATAATGCAGGTTTTGACATGGTCTGTGCACATTCTGTATTCAGGAAGAGCGTCACATTTCTACCTACCTTGGCCCCTTGCAGTATAAGACATCACGAGGTCACCCTGGACAGAGTGCAGACCTTATGTGCTCCATTCTGGAGCGTGGGCTCTATCATCTAAGCTAGATCAAACAAGAAGAAAAGCTATGCCAGAGCTCTGTACCTTTTTGGGAAGGAGAAGGAGAGGCAAGGGGAGGGTCCCCAGGACATGGGTGTCCTATCACATTTCCACAAAGTAGTGGGTTTCCATCTGCCCTGTAAGAAGTTCCCTATCAGGTTGTTGAATGGATAGATCATCACTTTCAGGTTACACTCAACTGCTTGATGTAAACATGGGTTAACAATAGGCAAAGTCTAAAGGTAGATTTTGTTGCAAAACTGCGATTACTAATATCGAATGAAAAGTGGAACATACAGAAATCCCCAAGCTTTTGCCCTGTGATAAGGAAAGCGAGATAAGCTGAGCAAGTGAAAACATCCATGCAAATAGCCTTGCCAGCCATTTCAGATGGGTATACAAACCAAGAGATGTCCTATACTGCACCCATTAGGAGATGATTACATTTTGCAGTTTTGCAAAACAATACAGCTGTTGATAGAATGCATGCCAACTGAAATACAATGCATTACGTGAGGTTCTGAACTAAACAGCACCTGTGATAATCAAGAGGAATACTCCCTCTGTTCTTACATAAGAGTCTCTCAGCTAATCCCTGCCATTCACCTTCATAACTGACTTGTCATAATAGGTGGACACAATTGTGTCTACAAGGTCCCTGCCTGACTGACAACCAGCTGATAGATGGCTTCTGGAGGAAATGACTAAATGACAACCCAGCACTCGAAATGTAAGGGAACCCAAATATCCCTCTCCCACAGGATGAGAGAGACCTCTAAGAATTCACAAGAACCAGTTAGAGCTCACATAATCTTGGCAGCAATAGAAGGAATAGGGCCACTCAGATTGTTGAAAGATACATCCCTGCACCAATAGATTGCCACATCAACAATTATGATGCAAATCCAATCTCCTTATATGACTCATGACAACCACTACCTGATGGTTCAAGCCAAACATGTACTCCCTTTCCCCTTGTCGTGAGTCCAAGCAATCGGCAAAGATAGCCTCAGATAGACCTAAGTAAGTGAGTATGTTTTCATGCTGTATGAGGCTGATCTTAATTCCATTTTCTAAATGTTGAATAAAAACCAACAGAACCACCTTCAGGAATCAGCATGCCAGGTAAGAATCTTACAAGACCTGGAGAGCAGAAATGTTGGTGAGCGACAGTGGCAGCTTTCCATACAAACTGTTGTTATTTAGCCTCCTGCCACCCAACCATTCGCTCTTCATGAATCAATGCCACCTTAGCGAATTAGAGAATAGAAAAAATCATGTAGTGAAAAATCAACAGTGTCACTGACAATGATGTGTGATATTGCGAAGCTGACCTGTTGCAGCTTCCTTCTAGTCTGGTACTCTGGTTCTCTCGTCTCTGCTAAACATACATCATTGCTGGCTTCAAGGTCTGAGAACCATACACAGATACAGAAACTACAAATATGGTAATCATACTTGCTCAGTGAAAGTACGTGAACCTTCTCCCTCTCTTTAAGAGGGGACTGCAGCATCAACTTCGGAGTAGCAGAGTGCACAATATTATGTGCCTACACATATTCCTACGTGTCAAGCAAAAGCAACAGTAGTCATCTAACAAGGGAAGCAAATGAACTTTCTCTCTTTCTGTGGGGTTAAAACGTAGGCTTCTTTATTTCTTTCTCTCTCTTCCAATACTCCACAATCTAGTAACGCAACGACTTGCACAAAGGACAGGGGCTTACAGGAATTTTAGACTTGAGAGGTTCCCAAAGGAACTAGGAATCTCTCCTTTGAACTGATTTTGAGAAAGGTCAAGGCTTGAAAGCTGCTGCAACTGACCAAGCGTATCTGGGAGCGGGCCTGATAAATTGTTATTTTCCATTTTCCTGCACAAGCAGTCTTCAATGACATACTATCTGCAGGAACGTAGAGGAAGATAGAACCGCGCCACACAACTGAAGCATACTGGACCAAGATATTTGCAAGGCCCACTGTATTGCTTCCAATGAGGAACCCCGGCGCTTCTTTTGTTAGCATCTAAATGGGATTACCCTATCAACACCACCTAAACTGCAGACAGATTGGACAGTGGTCCACTGGTCAACTGAACATTCCTCTTTATTGGGTGTAGTCAAGCCATACAGGTTTTGCAAATAAGGTAAACTGCCAATTTCTGTGGCAAGTGATCCTGACAGCCCTTGATTGCCCAAGTCCCTGCACCAAACATCATGCACCTCATCAGCATCCTGGTTTGTCATGAGATATTGTCAAAAAGTACAGTGTTGGCTCAATTCTGTAAGAACACAAAAGATATGGCTCAGTTCTTGCATGCTGAGGCTTATTCTTGTGTCATCGCACTCAAAAAGTTCTTGCAATCATGGCCTGCACTCGTTGTGATGGACTGGAAGCAATTAGCCAGGTTTGAAATTCTGTTTTGATTTGAGCAAAGGGGAAGTGGGGAGGGAACTTACACACGGATGACATGGGTTTGGCTAGCATCACATTGGACAAAGAGCCAGGTGCAAGGGGTCACCAAAGTGTCGTCCCAGCTTTTCAAGGTTTGATTGTAGTCAGTCAGGCTCTGCCTCACCTGGTTTAAAGCTTCTCCTGCACACATTGGAATCCCACATGGTTATTCTTGTGCTCAGCAGACTAGCTCCATTCAGCAAGATCACCGTCTAGCTTCCTCAAGCTTCCTTAGTGTGCAAAACGTGTGCCAGATTTGCCAGCAGCTGAGAAATGGACCTTCATTTGGGGAGAGAAAAATTCCCAGTCACCACTGACTACATGCAAATAGAGTTTCCCAAAGAAATCCCCTTTGCATGCCATCCGGAAAACTTGAGTGAAGACCACCAGATACAACTCTCAGGTCATGGAGAGGTAAGTGCTCCAGGAAAGGGACTAAACTAGTTAATGTTCTTTCATGCTGGAATTTTGAGGGGTCTTTCCAATACATCACCATCTATCCCCTTGGCCCTTAAAGGAGATTGCTGCACAGAAGCATGTAACAACATCAACGGCTTCACATAAACCAGGCTGAGTGGATGTGCAGATTACCAACTGGTTAGCAGCAGCTGGAACTGTGAAGACCATGTGAATCACTTTGACGACAGTTCGGGACTGAAACATGTGCACATGAGATTTATGTGAAGCTACCTGCACTTTCCCACCTACCTAAAGGCAGCTCCAAGGAAAATAACTACTATTACCCATGGGACAGCAAATTACAGGGCGACGACTCAATGATTGACTCACATGTCATGGCGTTTACCGATGGTCGGAATCGTCCTTGCTTTGGAGAAAGTTATTAAGGTCAGATTACAATGAGAAAGCAGTGTAATTTGGGGACAACTCGAGCAACTTATTTCTGTTTAGGCTCTGGAGCTTCGTAAAGCAGTTGGAATGTCCTTTTTGTGTAAAGTCCAGAAGATGAGCCCCCGTCAGTACTGGTAGAAGACTCTACCCTCAGAACACAGAATCTAAGTGCGTTATCATATGGAATGGTGGTGGAGACAATTCCCGCAAGACAACTCTCACTCGATAGATAAATTCCCAAATTGCATTGCCGCCATTCAAATTTCCCAGCGACTTGACAAACGTTCGGCAGCTCACTCAGTTCCTCCATCAATACTTTCCAGGAATTTGTGCGCTGGAGACGCCTAGAATTGTCAGCTTGTGGCTAAAGGAGAGGAGAGGAAAGGAAAAGATCAAGAGACACGGAGCCTTGGCTTGCACATAGGAGTGCAAACATGAGACATAGCAGAATTAAAAAACACAGAATTGCCTGCATGTGTGCGAGTGAGAGAGAACTACAGAAAATAAACAAAGAATCTTTCGTGAAAGATCTTTTTTTGAACAAAGTTTGACTTTAAGAAGTGCTTATAAGATCATATCAAGGAGAGAGTACCGTCGGCGTTTGAAGAATCTGCGAGAGGCAGGAGCAGAAGCCATGCGAGGCAGAGCAGCAGCAAGCGCAGGGGCATGGCGACGCCGACGCTCCAGGTTCTCCACTCTCCCTCCGACAGCCTGCGTTATTCTCTCAGATCCTCCTCATGAGCTGCCATGATGCCCATTGTGTTGGGCCGGCGAGATTCGAACCCGCCCACCCTTGAGATCATATCTCTATAGCCGTCACGTGCAATACTTATGCTTACTATGTTAGGTTTGGATTGTAAATAATAATAATAATAATAATCCTATATGTTATTTGATATGTAGGTCAGCGTGCCTGGGTTCAAATCCTGCTACCTTGTCTATAATCTTCTCCCCCGGGCGTGATTTGTGAGTGAACCGTTTGTTGGAGGATGATAAATAATAAATAATTAAAAACGACTAGATGGGATATAGGTAGTGCATGACTCGGGAACACATTAGACATAGGATGGGAGTTGAACACGTGCGTGGGAGCCTACCTACCAGCACGGTCACCGGAGCTCGTCAAAGGACTGTCCTCTGGCATATATACGGGCCCTCTTCCCACTACAATATTCCCACACCCTTCCCCCCTGGGGGCTATGGAATCTTGAATCGCGTACCTAATACATAATTTACGTGTAGGCATCACCCTGCGTAGAGAAACAGCAAGGATTTGATGGCCGAGATTTCCTTCATCGGGCGACTCGCTGATGTTCATGACATTGTGGTTTAATCCAGTGTTGGTATGGTGTCAGGTTTTTAACATACCTGGTGCCAACCCAATCACAAAACTTTCATACCAGTCTGGTCTATATGATGGTGGATGTACTTTTCTCCAGATACTGGTATGAGTATAATATCATGACTACAATACCAGCTGGTATGGGATATCAATTCTGGTATCATTCAAAAGCCAGTTGCCTTGCAAGTTTATCAAATATCAAGTAAAAACAAGTACAATAAACATAAAATAAATATAAGTAAATATATGTATGTCCACATAAACTAGCATAATACACATACCAGAGTAAATGAGGAAGACGGCAGGGGGTATTGGTATTGTGGCTGGTATGAGAATATGGATACCAGCCTGGTTTGGTATATGACCTGGTATTGTAGAACTTAAGACCAGGCTGGTCTGGTCTGTGATACCAGGGTTAATACCAGCGTTGATACTAAGGTCTGATACCCATACCAGACCAACACTGGTTTAATCATCTAGTACCAGCCCAACAAATGTGCAAAACCCTTGTTCTTAAGGCATCTTGGGAGTATGTAAGATATTCCCATGTGCTCACGTGTTACCCAACCTCAAGAGCCAACGCAACTTGAATCCAACAAAAATATCGTCGAACTGCATGCATGTCAAGTTCTTACAATGTTCCTACATCTGTTTTTCAATCAAACAAAACATTGTTCTCAAAAGTCGTGACTAGAGTGCGGAGCAACGCGTAGCCCTAGTAGAGTAGACGCAACATTTGCCCTACACTAGAATATGGCTGCAATGGCAATGGACAACCAAGATGTAGCCCAATGGTAATCGGCACCTACCACCTTGAAGGTGGTTGTGGACTCAATCCACCAACTGTTGTAAAAAATGTGTCTACCTGCCGGAAGGCAATAGCCCAAAAAAAAACAATAGCCCAAAAAATATCATGCATTTAATAGAGCAAGGTGAGGTGGCTCTTAGTCATGCCGGCTATGGCCGGAGTCCTCTCTCCCTCCCTCTCTCCCTCCCTCTCTCATGTATACATGACCATCCGTCCTTATGTTTGTTCTTAGCGGCCTCTGCGTCACATGATGCAGTTGTGATGTCGATAAATTTTGTGTGGTTTAGTTTCTAACGTAAGCAAGAGGCAGGTATCATGACGCTATCGATACTATGCGAGCCAAACGCATTCCAGCAAACTGATTCTGCATTGCTTGAGTCGTAGGAAATGTCGATGGCGGACAGCTGAATATTGGTACATGCAACAGAGTCGCTGCATTGAAACTTCAAAGCATCCTTATCCGCCGATGTTCCAGAAATATTGGAGTATGTAATATCCTTTACTTGAACTGCCCGAGACTGCATTACGACAAAAACTTTAAATTAAATAATAGATACAGACCAAGTAGTTGGAGGTACCGCATAAAAGATAGTACTAGGTAAGTGTATGACGTCCTAAGACTTTTTATAAACGTAATGGCTATTTTTGTTCGTTGAGTATAATTGGACTATACAAAGATTTGCTATCTTAGTACAGACATGAGTATTTGTCTTTTTCCTCCCCCGAATTGTATGAAAATAATTATTTAGTTGTAGATGTGTAAATTCAAACATCATGGGAATCATGACATCACAACTTACTAACCTTTACCCATCTGAACTAATTTAGATTTTGATTACAGTTGAGTGTTGGCTATATGTTTCTACCACAATAAAGAAAATGAAACATGATATTTGAATGCATAGTACATACACTGTTGCCACAATTGTGTGCACCGTTGCAGTAGTATTGGTCAATAATAACAGGATTCGCAGCGTTGTCCAAATGAATGTTCTGGAATGATATTCCTGACACCGTTCCATCTCCTCCCTGAACAAAACAACACCCTCACATGAGTCAAGCTCCATCATAAAATCTTCAATCATATGGTAAGCCAAGTTTGTCTAACAAAACTGAATACACCCCTGCTCCAATCTTGTAATATCTAATAACAACTCGTAGATCCATCACATCTAGAGAGAATAATTGAAGCTATGAGATGTGAAGTAAGCTCAAGCATATAAACTTAATAACTTACCTGCCAAGTCTTAATGCGTACGCCATTTTCTGTGTTTTGAAAGGTGACAGTATCCACACGGACGTCGGAAACACTTGCAAATGAATGGTCCTTCCCAAGGCCTCCTATACTGCAATATCAACCCGCATAAAACCACAGTCTCAACATTTGGACCTTAATTTTGGCACAAGTATTTTTTTAAAACAAAAATGTTATTAAAAGGAAATACCTGGGAGCGACAGCTTACAAATCAGGCCCCTTAATTACGGTGAGAGGAAAAAATAACCTCTCTTTCAGAGCAACCCCAAGTTAGGAAACGCACGTTTTTATTTTGTTATGGAGTCATTTCGTATTGCTACATACATGTAATTTTAAAGTAAAAATTCAAATGATTTAATTTCAAAGTTTAATTTGGTTCTGGAAATGGGAGTAGAACTTAGCCCTTGTTAAATCCACATGAAAATCCATTGCAAAAAGCTAATAGGTGAAAATAATATCTACAATAAGACATGTGAAAAAAAAAAAAAAAACCTGATCCCATGTCCGGGCCCGCATTGAATATCATGAATGTTGAGATGAGCAGAGCCACTTTGAATAGAGATGCAGTCATCACCTTCCAAGACACAAACATGGTTGTACAACACTTTTAGCTAGTGGTTGAAATAAAGCTTGACAAGAGAAATAAAATAAAATAACTTAATAATTGTATTGGACCAGTGTAGAGATTCTCCTATATAAATTTAGTACCTTTCTAATTGCTATCATTTCATAAAATTAACTAAGATTACATAGCAATAAAACTAACTAAATAAATATATCAATGATATGGAGCTTTTAGAGTGGATAGTAGTACCAACCTGTTGCAATAGTTGAGGGTCCCAACTCAACGTTTTGAGTTTTTGACACACTTATTCCGTCTGTGTTGGGACTGGAACCGGGAGCTGTAATTTTGACGTTTTGCACATTGACTCCATTGCATGTGTCGAACTTGAGATGTATTTGAGGACTATTTTTGAAGCTGATCCCATGGACTGATATTGAGTTGCTTTGCCGAAATCTCATCAACTGTGAATGATCATAGAGAATACAATGACTCCTTATTATAAACTCTTTCAGACTCAATGATTAAATGCAAGACTGCCTAGTTTCCCATATATACTTTAATGGTTTAAAATTAATAATATTCAATTATTAAGTAATAAAACTAAATATGAAAAATATTGTGAGGCAAAATATTTCTTCTTAAATATCATTATTTTCATGCTAATATTTTCAATGTTTTCATCATTCAGATCTATGTTGCCCATGATGTATCGTGTTTATATGAGATCAAGGCATTGATGTATCCAAGATCGGCCTTTGAATAAATATAAAAGGTGATCCATATACTGTTCCAAATTTAAACAGCTATGTAGTGAACCTTCATTGTGTAAACTCACAGTGGGTTTGTTGCCCGACTGCGACTTGGACCACCAACTTCCACCATTTCCATCAAATGAACCCGCCCCTTGGACAGAAACTGAAACTTGGTCGAAAAGTATCCAATCAAGCGTCATATGACTCCTGGATTTTGGTGGTGCCACTACATTTCCATCAACCTATATCAAGTCAATAAGCACAAATTTAGCTTCAACTTGATGGTGTGTGTGTGTGTGTGTGTTTTGTTTTGTTTTGTTTGTTTTTCTGGTGGGTCCTCTTGAAATCAAATGTGAAAAATTAATCGTAATATACACAGCGAAGGATCCAACTTTTCTAATATTAAAGGACAAAGTTTAACACCTCATGGCCAAGTTACTACAACACTACTATGGAAGAGGCTATTTTCTCATCTCACTGTAATTAAGGGGTAAGCAGCTAGGTCCTGGGTGTTTGCATTTAGAAAAAAGAAAATAGAGAAATTATGCGTTATTCAAAGTTATACATATTTTGAAATTTGATCTTCCACATCATTTCGTAATAATGCAGGCAATAATGATTGAAAAATTTGTAACTATGAATATAAATGTAAGTTTAAAAAAATACAAATAATGTGAGTCAATGATTTTTTAAGAAAACAAAATTTGGTGTTAAGCAATAAATTGTTTTCAATGTTTTGCAGTTTGTACATCTGAGCATACCTGAAGGATGAGACCTGAGGAGCAAGGACCTTGGAATGTAATTGCATCTACAAGATACGTAGAGCCTGCGGAAACCTCCATGGTGGAACCAGCCTTACATGCAGCAGTCCATGTACGCTTGAAAGCCTACAATACACAGTAAACCCAAAGTGAGCTCAAAGTCTCCCTCAGTTTATATAAGCTGAAAACCATGACCTTTTGTGCAGTGACATATCATTACATAGATACAACTTAAAAATCATCTACGCAAGATTAACAAGCTGGATATGGACACTTTGAGTTTTTCAAAGTCTGATTCAAGAACCCAACATACTTACATTCTTAACGTTATTGAAAGAGGATATAATATGAGTGTACTGGGAGTGTACCTCTGTATCATCAGTCGAGCCACCACCTACAGCTCCATAGTCTCTGACATTGAATGTTGTTTCCACCTTGGAGTCCGGTCGTCGAAACAAGTGCATCCATAAACCCGTATTTACTCTGAATCTACTAGAATCTAGTCGTGGAAAGATCCACGGGAAAAAAGAAGATCTATCAATTGGAACATCTGCTTCATTAGTACGCCCTTCTGATGATACGGTGTCTACATATAACCGAATGCAGGTAGTGGTATGAGCTAGAGATAACAATAGCAGAAAGCTTAAGGAGACGGCCAGAGAAAAGCACGACTTCATTTTTGTAGGTCACAGAGAGCTGCCGCTAAAGGTCGGTACTGTTTTTCATCAACAACTGAAACTGAATTCAAGACTCTTACAATGAAGCTTCAAATCTTTGAATTCATCTATCTGGAGATTTAGAATAGATAAACTGAATGTAGTAGATAGCATACTGGATCCCCTTCAGAGTAAGTACACCAAAGCCAATAAGAAATGCAAAAACTTATAAGTATCCCATGGGAAAGTGACAAACTTATAATCTTCTAAGGGAGATCATCAAGTGCAAATACCTCTACAGGCAGACCAGGCCGATATGTATGTGGACTAAAGAGGGGGCTAAAATTTGGGTATTGACGATAGTGAAGGATTGCATTGAGCAAGTAGCTAGTGAGATGAGGCCACCACACAGGCCAGTTTGTGACATATGCCGGTATTGTCCATCTAGCAGAGATTTGCCCGGTGCCTGCACCACCACCTTCCCAACCTAATTATAATTTTGTCTATTTTATGAAATGTTTTTTCTACACTGCCCATAGTAGCAGACGAACACAAATAAAATATTTCGATGGATCTTATTTGACAAGAAACTTTTCCATCCAGGCCCGAGCTGGAATCTAAAGTGCCCGGATCTAGCTTGGGTTCGAAGGATAATGCCTAGATGACAAAATAGATTATTCTACATATTTAGAGATGAATGGATGTACTCTTAGAAGTGGCTCATCTTATTCATGCTTGGCTTTGGTTTAAAGTTACGGTAATGCCTATGACCAAATGGATTATTTTACATATTTAGATGATGATGGATGACACGTTCTCAGTGGCTTGGGATTGAACGATAATGCCTAGATGACAAAATAGGTTATCTTACATATTTAGATGAGGATGGATGATATTTTAAGTTCTCACTCTTATTTAGGCTCGTTTCCGATGGCTAGATGAAAAAATAGATTATTCTACATATTTAGAATGGATGGATGATATTTTAAGTTCTCACTCTTATTTAGGCTCGTTTGGGATTGAAGGATGCCTAGATGAAAAAATAGATTATCTTACATATTTAGATGAGGATGGATGATACTTTAAGTTCTCACTCTTATTTAGGCTCGCTTGGGATTTAATGATGCCTAGATGAAAAAATAGATTATATTACATATTTAGATGAGGATGGATGATACTTTAAGTTCTCACTCTTATTTAGGCTCGCTTGGGATTTAACGATGCCTAGATGAAAAAATAGATTATTCTACATATTTAGAAATGGATGGATGATTAAGTTTGGGAGGAAGCGGCTCTTATTTATGCTAGTTTCTGTCAGTATTCTCTTTTTGGATAAAGCCATACCTACAAATGGAAACATGCCCTTAGAGCCTCTTTCCATGGGGGAAGTCCGGACTGCAAATTTAGGAATTCGCAAAATTGATATATAGGTACAAAGTGTGAAAATTGCTTCAAGCAACCTCCAAAGCAAGTGCCTTTTTTCCTTAGTTTTTGAAGATTTTTTTTTAAGAAATTCCTACCATCAGAGAGGTGTGGCTACTCGGTACCATGCTAATGCCCCACAATGTCCAAAAGCTTCAACACTTGAAAAACATTGCCAAAGTAGTGTTTTGGCGGGGATACCAGGCCACATGAACTTTTAGAGGAGTTGAAGGTGGGTACAAGCGTTTGGAGGATATATATGGGTAACTACGTATCAATGTGGGTAGATGGTATTAATAAGGACCCACCCGCAACGTACATTGATGGTAATATTGGGACCCGGATTTGGAATATGGTTTTTGTGGTATTGATGTTGATATTGAGAAGGACTAAAACAAACAAGTTTCCATTATGTATTAATCTTAAGAGGGAGGAAAGAACTTGACAACAATAGGTTATCATCCATGTTTGATTGTTATTGATATGTCATCTCACAATTTCAATAATAGGCTTGATCGATAACCTCTGACATGTAAAATCTTAAATAAGGCTAATATGAAATAACGCTAATTAACTTTACATTGCCAACAACACTGGTTCAGCCTCTGCCATGCGCATCGGATAGCATCTGCAGATACTGAAAGGCAGATTCTAAAAGGCAGATTCTAAAATGTAGGTGGGTTGGGATATTTAGGGTTAAGTTCTAGAGGGGAAGCTCCTCTTATTTATGCTTGAACGATAATGCCTATGACTATAGATTATTTTAGTAAAGGCCCAAGGGCCGATTTTATACGAATGCGTGCTCCTGAAGTGCACACGGTCCAAAACAACGGAAGGGCCAAGTCAGCTGCCCTTCACTGGTGAAAAACTACCTGCTCCCTTCATCAGCCCCAAAATTGTCATCTTACGAATTTCTCAAAGCCCTAGGTGTCTTACCCTAATCGTGGATAGATGATACCCTTAAGCCGTGCCCAACTACCCTTAAGCGCCCAGTGGGTTAGTTTGACTTTTGGAGAAACCCCGCAGGTCAAGAAATCTTGTAAATGTTAGAAAAATCAGAAATTTGGAAAATTGACCGGACATCAGGTGTGCAAGAGCCCGGTTCCATGGGCAGCTGCAAGCGCCTCCCGGTGAATCGCCTCCATTGGTCGAAATAGAATATTCCCTAAGGGGGCGCCCCCACGGAATCTCCCTTTGCAAAGGGGCGCGTAAAAAAGACGTCCCTTCACAAGGGCAGATCGAATTTTGCGGCATCCCTAACCGACACCTTTGTCTTTTCCTACAGTGGGGCCCACAGCCTTACAGAATGCTATTGATTTCCATCCAAAGTAAGTTAGATCTTAGGAGAGGGATCCCATGCACGTGGGCGTTGGTTGCTACATGTTGCCGTTAGTTGCCGTTTGACCCTCGTTGCGTTGACCAAGTGGGACATAGCCATTTGTTGGCCAAATTTGTTGGTTTTGGGCTTGGATCAAGCAGGATCACGTGGGGATAGAACCCTCCAATTCCTAGGCCCATCACATTTCATCCCATCATGCAAATTTGGATTTTTCAGCGTTATAATATATATATTTTTCAATTGCCCAAAATTTGGGACCCACTTGCAACGGTGGCGTTTCCTGTCAGATTCATTGATTGAACCAAAAAAATTCCAGTGCCTGCACAGGGTAGTTAGAGCCGGGTTCCATGGCCACTCCCAATCGCCCCCCAAACAAGCGCCCCTGTTGAATGATATCATCAATTAGTCAGTTCACCAGTGAGCAATGTGCACTACTGACTATAATCTGTTATATGTTACTTTCTCTTTAGATAGTTAGTTGCTAGTTAGTTTTCTTTATGTTACATATGGCCATTCTTTGGACTATTGGTTGGCTGCTTTTGTGATCGTTTCGTAGTGAGAGACGTTACTCTCAACTTGCTGCTACGTAGGTGTGCAATGAGGTGATGATGGATAGCCTAGTCTGTTGACCAATTATGAATCATGTAAATGTTCAAATCTTCAGCTGTTTGCTTGCTGATTGTGTATTGTGCACATCTGTGAGTGCATTTGTGCTTGTCTAAGTACATGTCTACGTCTGTCCACTATTGACACTGTCTGTGTTTAGTTATCAGACACAAGCATGTAAATCAATAGGTTATGGGCCCAGAAAGCGCATATTAAGCCGCTGTTAAACATTCTTGTCGTGTCGGTATTACAGTCTCTGCGTTAAAGTCGCGTATCAGGATAAGTTGAAGTTATTAGAAGTGTTTTCTACATCCAATCAAGATGGAAGCTCCAAAGGAGGGTAGTACCGTTGAGCGTTTCGATGGAAACAATTTTGTCACGTGGAAATACTAGATACATGCTATCTTTGGTAGCAAGGGTCTCATAGGTCTAGTGAGCGGTGAAGAACCAATCGAAGGGTCCACGAACGAGGAAGCGTGGAGGCAGAGAGACAGTCAGACCATCAGTATTCTTTGTTCAACGATAGACAAAAGAATTCTTGAAAACCTGATAGGGTGCGAGACGTCGTCTGAGATATGGCAAAATCTTCTAACCATTCATGAGCTCCGAGCGAGTGAAAATATTTAGTATCTGACTGAGAAAGTTTTACAAAGCTAAGATGGACGAAGGGGAGGATGTGACGTCTGCGCTCATATCTTGTGTCCAAGTGATTATCACTCAGTTGAAGAGCATGGGTCACAATAGGTTCGATCAAAATGATGTCATGGTCAAGATTATGTGTCATCTACCTGCGAAGTTCGATGGTTTCTTGTCAGCCTAGGATTAGCCTGGGATAGTATACCTGACGAAGAAAAGAATCTAGAAACTCTCAAATTACGACTCCTAAGAGAAGAGAATCGGATGAAGATCCGATGTGAGAAAGAGGCCGAGGGTGTAAAAGCCTTCTTGGCGAACAAGGGCAAGAGAAGTAGTGGAAGTGTATCAAAAGGCAGTAGCGGACTCTGAGAAAAACCGAACCTAAGTTATGAGAGAGACAAGAGTGTATGACCAAGATCACTGAGCTCAAAAGAACACTCGCTGTTTCAAATGTGGAAAGACCGGGCACTGGGGTCGAGAATGTCCAGAAAACAAAGATGGCGGAGAGGGTAAAGCAGAGAAAGATGACGAAAAACCAGAGAACAAGAGCTATCGTGCGTGGATGGCCAGTGAAGGGGAAGGAGACTATGACCCAACAACGTGGTATGCTGACAGTGGTGCTACTCAGCACATGACAGACCAGCGTCACTAGTTTGCTACCTACCAGGATGTATTAGCGTACAAGCGCCCTATAACTGACATTGGGAGCCAAGAATATTTAGTCGAAGGAGTGGGAGACATTTCCATTCTAGTAAAGATCAATGGGGTGTGGGAGAGTAAGGTGATGAAAGAGATTCTTTATGTACCCGGTCTTAGGAGGAACCTAAATTCAGTAGTTAGAGCAGCCAAGCGCGATGTCAAGACTCTTCACACCAAGAATGGATGTCTAATGCTATACAAATGAAGAACTGTGATGGAAGGGACGATCAGCGGCAATATGTATAAGCTGAACATCAAGGTGGACATACCCAGAGAAACGGCGTGCCCCGCTAGTATTTTTGGCGTCATATCACAACCCGAGATGAGTCGTGATCTGAACATTTGACACATGCAACTTTGCCATGTGGGGCGATTCAGACTATGAAGTCGAAGAATATGGTTGAGGGACTTATCCTCACCAATAAAAGGAGAGACGTCGAATTCTGCGAGGGGTGCGTTCTTGGTAAGAATATCCAAACTACTTTTCCATGGAAAGAAAGTTGCACCAGAGCTGCAAAGCCCGGAGATCTGGTGCACAATGATGTGTGCGGTCCCATTAGTGTCCAGTCAGTGGGAGACAAAAGTTATTTTGTTTTGTTCAAGGACGACGCAACTGCGTACAAAGTGGTATACTGCATTCCTGCTAAATCTGAGACACTGAGGTGCTTCCAAGATTTCGTGAAACTACTGTTCAAAGAAATAGGCAAGAAGGTCAAGGTCCTAACGAGTGATTGAAGGGTGAATACACTGGGACTCTGAGGCCCCATTATATTCAGGCGAATGTTGTCGTGCACCTCACTTCGGTAAGCTCCCCTTCAAGTCATAGTTACTCGCTTTGATGCACGCGCCTAACTCCCAACCTGGCCGCCGGGCCAACTTGGAGCTTCGGCTGCTCGCCGGGACATAACGGTCCTCCTTCTTTTTCCCAACAGACCCTCCACCAATTTGGGTCTAGTGGAAATTCCCTTTGGTAGATGGCAGTCCGGAATAGCTGCCCACTTCTTGATCGCTTTCCGGCTTGCTCGCTTACTCATTAGTTTTTGGTCACCAACTGGCTTGCACCGTTCTCGGGGTTACTACTCCCTATATATACTTCTGTGATTGTCCGCGGGGGCTTCACAAACAACCATGCCATTTTATGGCGAACCATTACAAAGACCCTCGATTCCCGGTGATGAGTCGCGGTGAGTCTTGGCCCACCCACCACGGCCCCATTGGACCGTGGTGAGTCCCAAGACTCCCCACGACTCCCACCACAAGGTCTCCGCCCCATGGTGAGTCCTATGCCACCCCCACTAAGTCCCACTAAGCTACCACCACCCCTTGTGGAGCCACCCCCACCGCAACCCGGTGTGCGGGGCTCCACCTAGTGAGCGCCTCCGCCTCCTTGAGTGCCTTGGGTGCTTCAGCCCCGCGTACATATTGCTGCCACCGCCCCACCACAGGGGCAGCCCCTCTGCGTCCCGACCCCCTGCCCTCAAGGCAAAGGGCTGCGACAAATGTGGTGCCGTGAACTCATGCTTGGCTCCGAGCTCTCTCATAAACTCAGGCAATCAAAGCACACGTCTGGATGCCCCACGCGGCCCTACGATCCATGGCACAGAAAACTCTAAAAAAATTTAAAATTTGCAAAAGTTATTGACTCTCCAGGAACCCACCAGGTCCATTTTGGGCTTGGTGGGCGCTTAAGGGTTAAGTTCTCAAAGGGAGGGCGCTCTTATTTATGCAACCTTTGGTTGGAGTATTGGGCTACATATTCTCTCCAAATCTTGTATAAAATCGCTCTAGAGGCATATGGTGTTCATCATAGAATATAGTGAAGTGCGTCGGAGATGTAATTTTGACCAAAATATTCAACGTTGAATACGAATAGTGGCACATAATAAAAATATAGGTCAACATATATTTGGTGGTCGCCAAAAGCATATATATGACAGCGAGCGACATCATGATGCCAGGGCGAATATGATGACTTCTTGAGATTACCAAATCCAACTCTGCATAGGAACTTCAAAAAACCCTTCCTCAGTGACACATTTACAAAATAAAAATTCAACCAAGCCATGAAATTCATGGCCATTGAGAGAGAGGGATAATGTAGAGAGCAGCACCAGATAGTCGCCAACTCTAGTGGATCCTTTGTCATTGCCTTGCCACCAACTGCCTTGCAGCTGCTACAACATCTTGCTAGCTTTGGTGTATCCCCTTACCCCCTTACCCTGCAACTCCTTGCGAGTTCTGCCGCTCTCGCACGAAGTCTATCCCACCTCCCTCTTGGTGTGCTTCTTATTTGGCTATAGCTTGGCTGACCTCGCTACACCTCTACAAGAGCCTCTCTCTCTCTCCATTCTAAAACCTCCTTCACCATTGGCACCCAGGTGGGCCCCCCATGCAAGAGCCACCTTCACAATTCATGCAATAGCTAGGTGGGCCGCATGCACCTCAATTGCTAGATATCTTGTTCCGTTTGGTTGATTTCCTTTTTGAGTGACTTTGGGTACACATTCATTGTGGACAATCTCATATAAAGTCTATGTAGAGGCATATCACGTGAGAATGAAACATAGAGAAGTGTGTCGGAGATGTAATTTCAAGCAGAAAATTCAGTGTTGTATAGAGATAGCATGACGAAATAAAAATACAAGTTGACATATAACTTGTCGGTTGGAGAGCTCCTACAAGCCAAATAATAATGCTAGGAAGGTTATGACCATCTTCAGAGTAACCCAGTCCCAATCCACCTATACACTTCAACTTCAAGAGATACAAATGGTGACCATGTACAGATAGCAACACCTGATTGGGGTACATATTTGCCAACTATGGTAGATCATATCCATGAGCCCCCTCCACTGGTGCGTACCCTGCCGCCAGCCACCAATCCACTGTCGTTTCCACTATATCTAACCCATGCTGCCTCTTCCTACTCTCCTTAATCAACCCTCCCTCTCTTCTTGCGCTGCTGCGCTCTCTCTTTGGCTATAGCCGGGCCAAGCGCTTACTCCGGTGGCCTTCTCTCCTCATTATCACCCTCCTCTTGTCCGGTGCTCCCTCTTTGGCTATAGCTTCGCTAAGTTAGCTCGCCACACCTCTATAAGGGCCTCCTTCCATTTCTATAACTTCCCCAGCCACCTCTTTGCATGCATTCCATGTAGGCCCCGCATGCAATTGCAACCCTCTTTCACTCTAAGACGTCCAACCCCCTTTGGAGAAAATGTGGTCAAAGTGGTGTGTTGTGCTGAGTTACTTATGCCCCTCTATTTCACCTCCTTCTTATGTTTTGCCAAAGCAAGAGAGCCCATTGCGGTTTGAGGCTTGTTAAAATCTGGCTTATTTGTGCCAGCTTCTGCCGGACAATTCTATTGCTTTGAATCAAAACATCAAACTGAAAGGCTTATGTTTAATTGATTAGTTGGTTCATTAAAAATTATCAGTATCGCTTCCGGGGTGTAAGCAAAGGAGTAATTTGTAGTAACCTCAATGACCAATTGAAGATTCAATTTTAATTTAATTAGAATTACAGTTGATTAGAGAGGATAATAATATAATCCTGGTAGGCCCGGGATGAGTCTTAAGTGTTGGGTGAGTGTTAGTTGGAGTCACTCGGATTTGGTTGGTTGTGGGGCAATGTCGTTGCAGGAATCCTGGATTCAAAATCTGGCCACTGGATTGCACGGTGAAGTCGATTCTGAAGTAAATTGTTGATGCCAAGTGCGAGAGCTTCATTGAGGGATGTGAGTCAATGCCGAAGAAGGAGCTAAGAAGACGATCTGTTGAACATGGTTGTGGTACTACAGAGAGCGTGCTAGTGCTTCCAACTATTTCAGCACATTGTAGTACTGCAGGACGTATCATTTCTATATGGCTTCTCTAGCTAGGTGTGGGGCCATGTGCAGGGTCTAGTGATAATGTCAATACTTCGAAATTACTATGAGTTTAGATTGTGGTCTCATTGTTTCAATGCTTGTTGGATATTCTTGGACAAGCTGGGGAATGGAGGAGGGAGAGGAATAAACATGCTAACCGATAGTACATTTGCTTAGGTGTGGGGGCCTTGCTTGGGACCTGAGAATTGATGAAGGAGCCCGATCCTGATCGCGCTTTTGTATGATGATGAGAAAAACTATACTTGGGGAGGACTTCAGCCAGCTAGGTCCAAATATAGGGACACCCTTTTAATGGTCCTTAGTTCCTATCAGTCACCACACAGCCAGCTCGGAGGTTTTTCCTCTCTTCAAAGTCTGTACTCCGCCCACGCGAATGATAGGAATTGGAAGGAGCCCCCTGTCACTAATTTTTTTCGGCACCTGAAGGATTTGTGCAATGATGCATTAGTGCATATTATGGGGGAGGTGATGCATCACACATCTCATGACAACCAGCTGGTCCGGTGTGGAATCCATGATATGTAACAATCAAAAGTCTCTCATTGTTTTATACAAGTAGAAATAGAGAAAAGATAGAGTCTATAGAGATAGGGAAAAGATCCCAGCTAGGAGCAGCTGCCAGCGCTGCCTGTTCCTCGTGAGGATGGATTGCGCAAAGCGTATCTTAAGGTGCATATGTACCAATCTTTAGACTTTCATGTCTGCAACTTACATCTGTAGAGCTTTATAAAAGACCCAAATGAGTTTCATGGATGGTTACCTGTCTATAGGCCGCGTCAGCACTCTCAACTTGCAGCAGGGTCGATTGTGCAGTACTTAGATAATTTCAACATGCAGCATAACGTTTCTCTCTGGTTTTGAGATGGACGTCTGGCTCAGTTCTCCATCTGAGATTGCACAGATGCTTTGCATGCAGTGAGATTCATTCAGTCTGCACCGCATTGTAACTGTACCCAGTAACCAAGCGCAACACATTGACTGGGTAGTGTAAAACTTCAAAAAATCTAGCGATGAACTCACATCACAAAGGACACAAAGGACCACAAACGTGCGAGGGTGACGTTGGTGTGTGCAGCCTGGTGCCATGTCCGGATTGTTGTGGACCCACCAAAACTCTAGATAGTATTCTAACTCTCCCAATAAACACACACACTTCTGAGGCCCTCCCATAATTGAATAGGCAAGGGATTAAATTTTAAGTATATATACTTTTATTATACACATTGTTCGAGTTTAGAGCCGTGGCCCGGTGGTACGACTGCCTCTGAATTGACAATTGACCTGTGGGTCTGGAGTACAATTCCCTGTGCTGCTGTCTTTAAGGCTAGGGCTTGGTCTCCTGTGTGCCTCTGTCTGTGGCTCAGAAAGGAGTTAATTTAGGCTACTTACCCCCTCAAGGCTGCAGTGCCGAGCGGCTGTGGCTAGGGTCTTCGTGGAAAACAATAAAAAAATAAAAAATAAAAAAGGTCAATGAGATTCATCTAGTAAAAGCAGAAATATCCAATCTTCCATCCATCAATTGAGCACATAAGGAACCTGAGCCCAGCTGGATACACCCAACTGTACAAAGTGGTAGGAAGGGATTGAACCCAGAGCCACTTCGGTGGGACTCATTGGTAGCTACATATAAAAATCTCAGTTAGAGTCTACTTTCAAAGTTTTCCCAGAAAGAACTTGAATGAGATGAGCCCTAATATAATTAATCCAAAATGACTAACTTTATAGTGCATCATAAAACATGAATTGGGAACATAAATAAGTATACAAATTTGGGTACAGGGAGAGTACAGTGAGAGTACTGTGGGAGTACTGTCAGTGAGGGAGAGAGGGAGAGTGCTGTAAGAAGGCAGGAGCCCTGCTTCCATAGCCGGTCTCTCCATTCTCTCTTCTTGTCGGCCTCTTTCACATCTCCAGCAGCAAGAAGCAGAAGAAGATTTGTTGACTTGTCGTGGGTTGGGCTTTGACTCGGAAGTTCTCAAGCAAAGTGGGGGAAGATTGGTGGAGTGGGGTTGTCTGGGATTGCACAGAAAGGAGACGACAACAGACAACACAGAGAAGAATTCGGGACAAGTGATGCAGACGAAGAAGAGAGGACAAGCAAGGAGAGCTGGTGGTTGAAGAGCTGCTCCTGGGCGTGTGGGGTTCTCGGTGATTAGCGGAATTGAGTGAGTGCAGCGAAAGGGTTGTAGCTGGAGAGTCCTCTGTGGTTGATCATCCTGTGATCAGCTTCTTTCTGGCAGAGCAATTAAGAGTTACACGACAGCCAAGCTTTTTCCAGTAAAGGGCCAGGTCTTGGTTGAATAACTGGTACATATTCTTGACCTTTGAGGTTAGTGCTACTTTGTTGTGGAGAAATAGCCATCGTGTAGAGATTTCGCAAGCTTGGTAGCAAGTTTCACCACTGCAACAAAGCATCCCTGTGGCACTGGAACTTCTTAGGTTGTTGAAGCGCGAGTCATGAGATTCATTGTCTTTTTTCTAACGAAATTGTACACAAGCAGGACCACACGAGCATATATGGCATCAGTGGGAGGCACAGTGAATCGGTGCTACTACTGGTGCTTTGAATGCCATGAGACCGTCAGGCCAACAGGGTCTGAGCTTATGTGTCCCGTATGCAATGGAATGTTTGTTGCGGAGGTTGGGTTGCCTAGTGACCCCATCATGCCCACCATGCATGCATTCGCAGGGGATTTGGGTCCCGTAGCCCATACCGTCCGGGGACTAGCTGAGGGGCCAGGCCGTGCATCATCAGGATTTCGTCGCCACTGGGGAGGATCTCAGACGTTCTCAGATGCCCGCCCAGCGTTGTTGGATTTTCTGGAAGTGCCAGCCGATGAAGAGCTCATGGGACCTTCACGAGCAGCTCCACGAGCCCAGCAAGGCCATGCAGAAACTTATGATGATTGGTTTCTCGGGGGAGTGGTGTCGAGCTTGACAGATTTTAATTCCATGATGTTATTGGAACGCGAAATGCATGAGATTCTGGCTGGTGGGGGCAACGTTGAGTCCTTGATTGCGTTCATTCAGCAGCTGTCGGGAAACGAACCCATCAGTCGCAGCAGCAGCGGGGGGGCACCTCCCGCATCAGTGTCGGCAATCGAAGCCATGCCAATGATTCAAATATCGGAAAAACATGTGGAGAGAGATACTGCCCAGTGCGCAGTCTGCAAGGACGAGTCTGAAATTGGGGCTCAAGTGCGGCAGATGCCTTGCAAGCATATGTACCACGGAGAATGCATTCTGCCATGGCTGGCTCATCACAATTCTTGTCCAGTGTGCCGCTATCAGATGCCAACTGATCACTGATTACACTCTCTGGCTGGCCAGTACTTCTGCCCTCACCAGCACACCTAATCCCTGTAATCAGGAACCTCAGCTGCCATGAGCTTCAAGGATTACTTGAAAGAGCCTCCCCACATTGGGCACTTCCCTGAAGTTCTCCCTCCCTAATTGTCAGAGCTTGATGCAGGCTCCACAGGCTGTGGCAAACAGACTCCAATGATCTCTCTCTCTCGACTCGGCACGATCTACACATGTAAAATCCATGGTATGTTATTTGCTGTCTTTTTGAGGGTGTTCCACCTCATGGCTGTCAAGTATGTAGAGACATTACCTGCACGAAGGTACTGTAGTTTGAGTTTTCATCTGGCAACAACCATCAAAGAACTTGTTATTTTGTTGTTTGGGACAGCCGACCCTGGAGGTTGTTCCAAAAACTTGCAGACTTCATAAGGGACAAGAACGCTCAGGGAATTCCAAAAAGGCCTGGATGTGAAATGCATTGCAATTCACTTGATCACCCCCCTAAAAGTGCGCAATTCAATTGAATTGCAAGGGCAATTCAATTGAACTGCTAAAACTAGCTTGAATCGTGCGCCGACAATTCAATTGAATTCAAGCTAGTTTTAGCAGTTCAATTGAATTGCCCTTGCAATTCAATTCAATTGCGCACTTTTAGGGGGGTGATCAATTGAATTGTTGACTGCAATTCAATTGAATTGTGAATTTGTAAATCAATTGAATTGCTAGTTGGCAATTGAATTGAATTGTAATCTATAATTTTTAACTTATTTATGTACATAATATATATAATATTCAAATTATACTTATACACATATAAGAGTATAAGCTGAAAATACATGTTGCCCGGCTATTCTTGCTGCCCCTCTTTCTTGTGCCCTTGAGGAAATTGTGGAGTTGTGAAGCCAGCCTCAGCCTCAGCGAGAAAGGGAGAGCCAGAGAGGGAGAGAGATCAGCAGCTTCCTCCGATTCAATGGCAAAAGAAACATGGCTGCCTCTGAAAGAAATAGACAAAATCAAACCTGACAATTGATGAAAGGCTTCCCTGCATCATCATGTGGTCTCCTAACACTAGTATCTGGCCCAGGACACAGAAAACAAATGACATGTTCATCTTGAGAATTATCAAAAATAATATTGTTTCGATACCCTTACAAAGCTATCATGTTGAAGTTGGGATGTGTGTTCCATATAAGTTTAATATATCAAACTCTTACACATTGATACTCTTACATTGGTATCATGTTTGGTATATGTACATAGCCACATATTGGCACCAACATCCACAAAGAGGGACAATCCCGCATTTACAAGCGCTTCATGACTTCCTCTCTCTCTCTCTCTCCCTCTCCCGCTCTCCCTTAGGCTTATATCGGGCTCAGGCCTTACCATGGGCAAAGGATTGACAGACGGACACCAAGAATAGACGGGCAACATGTATTTTTAGCTTATATTTTTGTATGCGTATATATATAATTTAAATATGTACATATATATACAATATATACAGAAATAAGTTAAAAATTATAGATTACTTGAATTGTAGTCAGCAATTCAATTGAATTGCCAACTAGCAATTCAATTGATTTGCAAATTCACAATTCAATTGAATTGCAGTCAACAATTCAATTGAATTGTCAACTAGCAATTCAATTGAATCATGTGCTGACGATTCAATTGAATTGCAAATTAGGGTTGTTTTCAAGCTAGTTTTAGCAGTTCAATTGAATTGCCCTTGAATTGTCCTTGCAATTCAATTGAATTGCGCACTTTAAGGGGGGTGATCAAGTGAATTGCAATGCATTTCACATCAAGGCCTTTTTGGAACGTGCACTATTTATAGACAGGTTCCACATCATCATCATACTATGCATTGGTCATTTCATGAGAAGGACTTTGATTGAGAATCCATGGCATGTATACACACAGAGCAACACCCCTTCATTTGACATTTCTATTCATTTGAAGATGGTTTAATAAGTGCCCACCAAAGTGAGGTGGACGCAAAGAAACCTGTGAAATGTAGCCCTATAACCAATCATGGACTGGGTTTGGTATCCCCTGAGCAGTATTTTTCTTTCTCGCAAAAAATCGCCAGATTCCGACCTGGAAAATGGGTGAGCTACTTGAACAAAGGAATTATGGGGGGTACAATCCGACAATTCGCCAAAAAGCACCAGTGGTTCAACATTAGGAGTCTGATATTGCCAAAGTGGACCAGTTAAAACTTGCCACCTGGCATATAAAGCTACTTTTCTAACCCTCGTTAGTCTCGTCACATGGGTGCTAGGTAGAATTCACATATGGCCCAGCCTGCGATTTCGAGAAAAATAAAATAAAAATCACTGCCTGTGAGCCGAAAACGACAAAAAAACAAGCATGAGCAAAATCCACGGTTATAGGGGTAATATGTTTGAAAATGGAAAATAAAGTCATAGGCGGACATAGGGTTTTGCTTAGTAATTACATGGTCTGACTATATTTTATCTAAAACCCTCTGTAGAAATATTGTCACTACTAGCAATACTGCGCTAGCGAAACTACTTCATATAATTTCTGCCAGCTCACAATGAGTTACGTTGCCCTTTTCTTTCATTTGGTTACAAAGCGTTGCCTTCCTCAATAGCCTCCCTTTGAGGTTATTTTCCCTCTTGTATTTTCCGGACTTCATGTCCTTATCTATAAAGGTTTGAGGCCTCCGTCCCTCTTCACTAAAAAAACAAAAAAACAAAACCCCAAAAATAAGTATTTCACCAGCGAAACTACTTCAAAATTTGTGCTCAAGTGAGCACAATGAAAAACCACCAAAGCAAAAAGAAAAAAATGCCCAAGTCTTTTCTTGCATATTGGCAACCCAAAATCTGAACCTCCAGCCACAGAGAGGGCCATATCTTTCAGAAGACCAACATCCATGGAAGGTGAGCATACAATTGAGGGTGACTGAGCTAGCTTGGTAGCAGCTTTGGGAACACATTCTTCAAGCAACTACAGAACTTCAGAATGTTTTTCATGTAGTAAAGTGATTTAACTACAGTATGACCTGGATGCGACTTGGACATGACGTGGCTATGACGTGTAGTAAAGTGGCTTAACTGCATTATGATGTGGATGCATGACCTGTAGTGAGTGGCTTAAGTGCAGAGTGACGTGGTCCTCTGTAGTGGGGTCGTGTAGGCATGTCAAAGATGAGCAGCTAAAATCTCACTTGAAATTTAGTGAGAGGGGATGATGAGGTGAAGCATGAACCCCCTGGGTGTGGAGGGGCCATGTCTGCTCTGCCAGGATATTTGAAGAGTGATCAGGCGAGCTCGTCGGTGGCCCCACAGATGGCCGACGCTAACTGTTCGCATGGAAAGAGAATATCAGTGCGGACAGGCCAGTTATGGGGACACACTGGGTCCACCGACCACAGTGGCGGCCATTCTTTGTGGGCACTGCGACAGGCACTTCTCTGGAAATGTTGGTACTCGGTACTCCCCAGTTCCCAGTTGTTGATATTCACCTCCCATCTCTGAATGTACGAATGTGGCCAGAGTGATGGTGTCCACAGAGGGCGAGAAACTTGTACTGACATCGCAGAGAAGTTTTGCAGGTTGGAGTATGATTGTTGCTGAGTTGCCTTGGCTGCGCTAAAACTGGAGGGTCGCTCACTACATAGCTCGCCAGTGGCACTCGACCATGTATCCAGGGGGGATACAAGTGATACAAGCTACTACCTCACTAAATTGTTTCCAGATCGATGAAGAGAATGCCTATTTCCACAACCGCTACACTTGGGTGAGTGCGGAGGGTTGGGAATGCATGTTTCTGAGCTTTCAATTTCTCAATGCTGCATTGGTGAGGACTTCAAGATTAGGTGGAATAACATGCCCATCCACATTAGGTGTGACAACTCGAAAACCTTTGTCATATCATTCTTGATCAGGCTGGCAAGGAAAACCATGGCAGTTCAGTTGCTGTTGCTGACTACAACCACCAGGTGACACCACACTGCCTCTGGCCACAAGATCAAACATTAGCAGACACGACATGCAAAAATCATAACCTATACCCATGTTTGTAGACAACAGGCAAAGATATAGTCTGCGGTGGCTACAAGTCAGTTCTGGTGCATTATCTTCTTTCTGAAACAGGGGTTCCAGCCTTTGCACAAGAAGGTTGGGTCAACTAGAGGGTCACATTCAGCATCGAGTTCAATTGCTGCATGTAAAAGGTCATGTGATCACATTCATCGCCCCTCAGAGACTCTACAAACTGGAAGGGATTTCTCGTAATGATGCAGCACACATCCTGCAGAATAGGGCAAATTATAATTTTGTGTGGACCTCATGCTTTGTATCTGTTGTATGCTCCACCCATGCAATGTTGACCTCTCATCCTTCAGAATGGACAATAATCTAAAGGATAAAGACTTTTGAGCTCCTAGTGTGTGCAAAAAGATCTGGAAGGAGGATAAGGAGGATCCTCAGACCAGAAGGTAAAATGCATCAACCGCGGGTACTGCTCTGTGCCCCACTTTTGTAGATGCATTATAGCAGACACTTCGTAGAGACCATGTGTGACAAGCTGACCACTGTGCAGATACAACTCTAATAGGATGAATACGAATTACTTGCGTAGGAGGTATTATCTTGGGCCAGAGAGCTCAACAGCGTGCAAGTTATCTGTGGAATCTATGATCCATTCTGAAGTCCGATGGGGCACCAGTTCCACTTCTTGGTTGCGCACCACTTCCACTTTCTGCCATTCCTCCCAGCGCTCAGCCAACCCATCACCCTCCAACATGCGGACCACCTCTGCCATCTTGGGTCTGTCCATTGGCGAGCCTTGAGTGCACAGCAGAGCCACCTGTCCACAAATCACACGACCTGAAAAGTTAAGAACATATAGCGAGGAGGCGAATACCTGAACTAGCAGGCTGAAGCCACAAGGTAGCTGCAACCCGTCTATTTTGAGTGACAAGAAACACTGTAAGTATGGATCAACTCTACCATCCTGTGAGCAAGACTCTCATCCAAGTTTTGCCCTACATCAAACAATGGCCTCCTCAACAAACCCGAATGAATTGACTTTTAAGGAGGTTGATGTCCCCAAGTGAGAAGCCAATTCTGCTTTTCTAAGCCCTGGACCAGTCAGAGACCCTTTTCCCTCCTGTTAGGGAGTGGACACTTTCTACCTGTGTCTCGGCCCAATCCTTCCCGTTCTGACTCAGAAAAACCCCCAAGGTACCTATGACATCAGGTGACAGTTTGCCCAGTGACCGACATGGGATTGAAACCAAAATCACTGGCAACCACTGACAATGGGCAAACATATTCTTCAATAATATCCTTTCATTGATTATTGCTGACGTGTGTGAAGGTCATAAACTCTCACATCATGTCATCATACCTGTATCAGCTCTTCCACTTCCTTGTGGATATAGTTTTGCTTGAGATCCGGATCAACCAACAGATCAACCTTGCGTTCTTTCAACAACCCTTTCACCTGCACATCCAGACACATGAGTTTAGGACAACACATGACCATGGCACAATAACACCCAGCTGTCAAGGATGGACCAATACAGTGGATTGCTTTTTCAAACAAATTACATGAATATATGAGGGTAAGTGTCGATCCCATGCCTCCAACCTTTCAAGTGCATGACTTACAGTAACACCACAGATCTCTAGAGTGGATGACGTGGATTGAGTGAAGAGCTCATGGAAGATGGTGCCATCTCTCCCTGAGTGTAAGATGTTAGTCCCTGCACTTGGGTCGCAGCGGGAAAGCGAGAGGACAGAGCACTTCTGCCATGGTTTTTATTGATTATTGGGGAAAGCAAGGTCATGATCATGTAACAGTGGGCTAGGCTCTCCAACCACAACCCTTGGGGATAATGCTACATCTATTCTGCATACTGCCATGATGAAGATGACAATCTCCTTATTCATTGACTTACCATGGTGTGAGGGCAGAGGTCACATCTTGTCTGCATCTTGCAGTCAAGTAGACGAGATATCACTTCGTCCCAAAAATCAAGAGTCCAAGGTGCCCTAACAGTATACAGTGTGGAAACACTCGGCTGCTTCTCCACCTAGCACAGTTAGAGGAGCTTTGAAGCTTCCGTGGCTTATTTTCATGTGGAATGCCCTCATGAAATGAGTAAGAACATAGGGCATTTCAAAGAGCTCAACATCTGGATGTCCTAAACTGCTGATGCAATGTATAGGAACTCACCCAATCAAGAAGCATCACATCATCGTCATTAGCCAGGCGAGCCAGGTCAAATGCACGCTGGCCAGTGATAAGCTCCAGCAACATAATCCCATATCCAAACACATCAGTCTTCTCTGAGGACTTTCCTGTGGACAGATACTCAGGTGCTATATGGCCAATGGTCCCACGCACAGCCGTTGTCACATGGGTGTCTTTGTAGTCCATCAGTTTGGCCAGCCCGAAATCACCTACGACTGCTTCACATTCTTCATCCAATAATATGTTGGCAGCCTTCACATCACGATGTATGATTTTGGGGTCACAGTGGTCATGCAAATATGACAACCCCCGTGCAGATCCCAATGAAATGCGCTTCCGCGTAGACCAGTCCAGTGCAGGCTCCCCTAGCACCCGCTCTGCATTTCATCAGCCAGCTTCTGTTATAATCACGCAGGAGCCAGGAGCCTGGGGGCCAAGTGAAAAAGGATGACCCATAAGAGATGCTTGCTGCAACAATCCACATAATGCCGTATTGAGCTGGAACATCCCAGCCACCCATGGAAATGAAATAGGAGTGGCTATACATTATTTGGATACCAAACAGGAAGATATAAATAGGAGAAGGAGCAAACCTCGAAGACGAGATGCAACACTGCCATTTGGCATGTAAGGATACACCAGCAGACGCTCGGTCGGGGTCATGCAGAAGCCACGAAGGCGCAGAAGATTGCGGTGCACTGCCATGCTGATCATCTCCACCTGACTCATCCCATTCCAATCAACCGCAAACCTATTGGTGATCCAGATAATTGAACACTTCAAACATTTCACACTGACAGACTGGATGTTCATTCTTCTGTGTCTGATGATGAACTCATGTTTTCCAGGACTGGACTACTCATCGCGGATTCTTAAAAGGAAACAGCTTCAGAGAAACAGGGTCAATACCGCTTTTGGCACAAGCTGTGCAACAGCATCCAGCAGTCGAACACAGAGATACATCATTTCACACTACTGTGACTCTGAACCTCCCTGGGCATGAATTCTAACGCAATTTTTGCAAAATGTAGCATCAGCTTCATTCACAGAGGTAGACCCACTCCTAGAACAAGCCTTCTGCAGGCCCATCCTGCACTTCTGTCAGCCCCCTCTCTCTGGATTCCCTGCTTGTCACTAGTAGACTTACCTCTGTTTGGAACTGCAGCTCACCACCAGGACTGCGCTCTTCTTTGAGGCGTTTGACAGCCACCAGCGACCCATCAGCCAATCGACCTTTGTAAACCTTTCCAAATCCACCGCGGCCCAGTATGTTCTTGTTATTGAAGTTGTCAGTGGCAACTTGGAGTTCCCGCAGGGAGAAGCGCTTCAGCTGGCCTAAGTGCACCTCAGGATCTTCCTCAGCTGCAGACCCACAAAAACGTACCACATCCCAACTTAGCGTTGGAATCCCACAACTTCTGTGACACTAACGTGGTGACAAATGCTGCCCTCGAGTGTCATGCAATTTATTTGCTATTGGGCTCTCAGTTGCTGGTCAGATTACTAAGCTGTGGATACTATAACCTCCTGCAGGATGTAGTCATAGTGGGAAGATAGCTGCAAAGTATGCCAGACCTTAAGTTGCAGAAATGATCAGCAAGTCCATCCAGCAAGGTCAAAGCACATTTCTCTTCCAATCCATGGGCATGTTGATGAGGATCCATTTCAGAGGCATTGCATGGATACTCTTCTGAACAAGAGGCCCCTCTCTGAAAGCAAGGAACCTAACTATCACTGCAGTTCCTTCACTCGAACAGCTGTGGCTCTCCTAAGGCCTGTATATTGGGGTGAATGGACTGTGGCTATGGCAAAGAGCGTTCTTGAAACTATGTGCAAGACCAGAATTAAGTTCTTTATAAAAGAACCACTCTGTTGATGGTAGTGGACCGTATTATGGTCCCCCATCCTCCTCTTCTCAACCTTTTCTGCTCCAGACCAGGCATTGGCCCTACAGCAGCACATCTCTGGAGTACATGGACTCCTGTGGACCTTACAAAACTGTCTTTCTTTCTTACAGTCGTCTTCCTCCCCCCCAACCCCTCCCTCTCTCTAGTTCTGTTCCCACAACCACAGGTGGCAGAGTCAAGACAGCAAAAACTGAGGTCCTCCTGGGGATCAGACGTCCAGGGTAAGTTTGCGAAGCACACTGATACTTCAGTTGATTTCTAGCAAGACCAGTATGAACATCATTCTTACCGGTAAATCACACTACTGGAGGGAGCCTTCAGGTCAAGTTAACCTTCAACCTCACATATCCTCTGAAGATTCGTTAAGGCATTCACCCTCACCACATCCACACCACATACTTGCTAAAACCTGGTCATTTCCCAGCTTCCAGAAGATACCCATCCATCCAAGGATCTATACCTGCAGAAAGTCTAGGAGTCAACTGAATAGGACTCAAGATGCTGCTCTCCTCACTGGCAGGTAAATACAACCAGAAGAGGACAAATTTGTGCTCAGCCTCTCCTGATTCAACTCCTAGTTTTGATACATCCTGTTCGATCTCTTGACATGCTTTCCAGCAGCTTCATGATAGCAGTCCATACTTACAAGCACAAGAAGACCTCACAATCACATAAGGTGTCCGAATAGCAATTCTTTAATCTTAATTGAATATTTTGCTGGTTCATGATTGTTGCCTCATGAGGTAGAACTAACCAGGAACGTCGAAGAAAGCCTCCTGAGGTCGGCGGCGTCTCCACCATGCAAAGCCAATGGCTGGTGCTGCAAACAACAAAGCAGCACCTGCAGCTACACCCCCTGCAATTGCTCCTGTACTTGATGATCCCGCGGTTTTTTCTGCACAATCATACACCCCTGCTTAGGCCACACCCCTACTAACCAGACATCCAACTTCTGCAGTTGGCAGAAAAGAGTCAATCCAGTAAGCATCAAACTATCTGCAGCACAGGTGGGATCGGTTTCTGTTGATCCACACTTGAAGATGATTACAAATAACCATTCTTAAATTCTTCAGTTCAGCTGTGAAAGCAAATGCTGAATGTACATATTATCTGCACCGAGCCTTGTCTCTGATTCAACCTTTACCTTCACCCTAGTGCCTGACCGTTGACCTGTGCCTGGTCTGCCCATAAACCACATCTGGGATGAAGGCAAAGAATGACACTTTCCTCAATATCAACTGGGTGAAGTCCACATCTACAGTTTAGTATCAAAATAAACCTGAAATATGCACTGAGCTCAGACATTTGGGAATTACAGAGGCTAGGGCTTCAGACCTGTCGTTTGGACGAGTAGGCACTTACGTTGGTCAGTCGTAGATCCAGAAGAACTGGGAGGTGGCTGATATGGTGGAGGAGGAGGCAGCGGCGGTTGGCCTGGACATTGCTTGCCAACAACTGTTCCACACAGATTTGAGTTCCCTTGAAAACTGTAGACATTAACATTCACCCATTGTGAACCCACCCACCATAAACTCAGCAGCATGAGGATAATTCACACCTTAAAAAATACTATAAGCAAACCATACTCATTATCAACACACCACAACCAGTCTTCTCCAAGAAATGGAAAGCTTATACATTCAGGCGTCAATTTTTGGGGGTAGGTATCTGTTGTGGTTCTTGAAGGGATAAAACAAATGTGCAAAATACGTTCCTTTTTACTTTCACTCTCTCAATATTCTAGGCAGGTCTTTTATTGGACAGTGCAGACTAGAGTTAGGTTATCGTAATCAGCTTTCAATGCTCACAACTGCCCGAGTGACCATTAGGAGAATTTAAGGGTCGCCCCCTTCAGATAATGCTGTGGCTATCCATGTGAGAAACAGTTGCCAGAAATTACAAAATTGCGACATATAATACAGTGAACTCCTCTCACAAAAAATAATCTCAAAACTAAGCTTCGTATGCAGTTGAATTTCAAAGAGCTCTGCAACTGGAGGTGTAGTGCTTGACATGCACTAGTCTTTGACCATGAGCACTACCAAAGTCCTCAAAGTGATACCAAGAAGCAAAGCACTGGTCAAGTTTGTTCCGAGGGTGTCAATCTGGCTTGCTACTATAAAACTATGCAGGAAAAGAGCTGGATGATAAATGTACCTGATAGGAGTAAACAACGAGAAAGAACCATTAGTTGGTACATTTCCAGATAGATTATTGTACGAAAGATCACTGCATCATCCACCGAACACCATATCAGATCAGAATGGCACATCTTCATCAACTTCCCAATGCATCAAACAATCAGAGACACTGCCCTAATAATGAGTACTGATATCCTCAATCCAAATAAACACCTAGTGTAGTAATGATGCCAGCTACACATCAGAACTTACATTGATTTCAAGGGCAGTGCATCATAACAACAATGGGATGTGGAACGTACAGAACTTGAAGGCCGGCAATGTTCGTTAGTTGCAATGGAATTTGTCCCTGTAGACTATTATTGTTCAACCGTCTGCCCTCCACAATCAGCCAGCCACACCAACCAGTATTAAGCGCAATAGCCCCAACTTACATTTGATAAATTCTACTCTATTTCACAGAGGTGAACTCAATACAAGTCCAATTGTGGATGCACCTTGATTCTTTGTCACTTCAGCTATACGAGGGCCAACATATACTTGAACAGATGCTTGGTTGCCACAGTGAAAGATCCCTCCTTAGGGAAAGAGACCTTCCTTATATCCGACACATGTTGGGTTTTGGGCCAGAAACAGACATGTGTCCCTGTATTTCACCAGGTCTAGTTTTGTGGCAACAACAACGACTGTTTAAAACCAAGACCTTAGATTGGCTGTTATGATAGGCCCACCCACTGTTATGATAGCTCAAAGATCACCCTCCCCACACTCTATCTTGCACATCAACCCACCAGTGATACACTCAATCAATACAAAGCAAAGAGGCAAAGACAAACTCACAGGAAGCGAAGTGCCGAAAGCTTGCCAAGGGTGTCAGGAATGTCACCACTGAATTTGTTCAGGTACAGATCCAGACTGACAAGCATTGTCAAATTACCCAGCTCCATTGGTATAGGTCCTGAAATGTTGTTGCTGTACATTTCCCTGCATGGATAGCTCCAAAACCTGAATATACATTCATCCATGCTACTCCTTCTGCCTATCAAAGACAAACTAAATTCCTTTTCTTCTTTGCTTCTTCATTTCTCACATGCTCATGTGCACTACATTCACAAGCAGCTTAATGTCTTGGGATAACAAACTTACAGGTATTGTAAATATGGAAGATTGCCAAGGACGGGCACTAAGGTACCCGACAAACCGGCGTTGCCTAGATCTCTGCAGCCGATATGCCCTTTCCACATCAGAGAACTCCCACAATAAGCATCCATGCCAGAAACTCATGACCGTTTTGAAGAAAGCCCCAAAGGTACTGCAATGTCTTGGTCCTACAGATGTGGTGCCTAAAATTGCACTTGGTTAGGATGCTCCCCCAACCTGGCGCCTGCAGATCTGCAGCAACGCAGTGACATAGGAAGCTACTGTGCAGGATTGAGTATCATGTGAATTTCATATGCACGATACAGATAACTATGATTGAATATTCAGCTTGGCCTCTGCAGATCTTAGGAACATGGGTTCATAAACTCTACTCCGACTTTGCACGGTCCAGCAAGGGGAAGCATTGACCTCAGTCTAGCAAGATGCAAAACTGAGTCTTATTTGACAAAAAAATACCAGTTGCATCCAACCTAACCTTGCCAAACTGGAGGCCACTTCAACACTAAACTCTAAGCAAGCCTTGGCTCTAAAGCGCACTTCAAGTATGGCAGCCTTACACTCGGATCACAAAGTTTGAAGGGTTGCAGGTGATGTGGAACCAGGTGCAGGGGTTGACAAGTGTAGGATCCCAGCTTTGCAGAACTTGGCTTGGGTCAGATAATTGTACTCGCAGGGCATGCAGCGCATCACCTAAACACCCACCCCTTTCAGAGGTCAACTTTGCACACAGTCTAGTCAATCAGACTGCTAGGATTCACTGCATCTGAATATAAAGGCCTTGGCCATACACAAAATCAATACACATCATCCATCTATTCACATATGACAAGCCTTCAGATAATAATGTATGCTTTACAATCATTTGACATGTGCAATGACACGAAGCACTATCACTAAGGCAACAAGGCACTCTGTAGCAGCACAGAACCATGCAGCCTTGCTGCCTCCTTCAATGCAAAGCACCGACATGGGCATCACCTTTCTAGTCTGTGGTCCACACACCACAAACTTAACTGTAAGATTGTGGCATTGCTACGCAAAGGAGGTCCCAAATATGTCGCAAAGGGGCTCCCCTAAAAACATGATTGGATGTCCTCCATGGCAAAACTAACTGATACGATCTTCAGGTAACTCAGTTGACTCTACTTTTGACTGTTGCTGTGAGGGACACAGCATATCCTTGAACAAACCAGACACTCCCACAGACCACAGTCTGAAGGGGAAGATCAAAATTAAAAGACATTGAGCCTCTGCTGTAAACAATTGAAGAGCTTCTACCCTGGTGAATAGAGTATAACCAATCATCATACCATGCATCCTTGAAGTGATGATGCCAAAGGGGTTTGACTAGGCCCAATACCTCATCCCAGGAGCTTCATAGATACCCCACTATTATGCTTGGTCATCCTGTCACCAGAAGGCCAGTTCGTAGTACCACACATGGCACACCTATGAACTCCATCTGCTGGGGCGACATGTCCTAAAAGGCCCAATATCATGTGTTGCATAGACCAGCCAAGGGAAGTTACTGGTGAAGATGACTCTGACTGGTTGGAAGCCTGATTTTCAAAACTCCCCACTCCGCTCTGGCGGAGCGGGCGAGTCGGGTGGAGCTGCACTAGTTGATTATTGATGGCCCTACAATGTACCTTTTTTTCCCCGTTTTGGGGGGCGGGGGGGTGCACGGAGGAATGAACCACACTTTAAGCGCCAAAAGAGGCCAAAGAGACAACAGAGAACTCAAGGCTCCCACCTACCTCATCAAAAACATCCTCAACACTTACCAAATGATCAGGAGGCTGCATATGCCACTGGATCAACCCTTCAAATGCTGATACCATTCAGTCTTGCAGAGTTTTGGCAAGGTGTCTTAAAAGGATCCACACACAATTGTGTGAGTGCTGGCTGCATGGAATGGTCTGGATATTCACAGAAAAATTATGTGATCTTTGAACTATCAAAATGTCCTCACCATGGTACTGCATAGATGGAACCACGTTCTCTGGAAGACTTGTTCAAGGACCTTGGTTCTTGAATCACGGGTCCTAGTGTTGTTGACTGTAATGACTCCTCCATTAGCAAAGCAATGGCAAACATAGTGCTACCAAAGTGTGATATAACCTCCAGACCATTTTCTGTTAGAAGCCATGGCATTCTACTGGGAAATCTCCAGCGGGCACTGTAGTTTGCTATAAGGCTGGGGGGCACTTGAAGTCACCCACATGCAAAAGTTGCACCAGTAAGCAACCTGATGGTTGGGTAGGCATAGAACAAGGGTTTTGCACATTTATTGGGCTGGTACTAGATGATTAAACCACAATGTCATGAACATCAGCCAAATGAATGCTTATGGATTACCAAGATGTGAATGACCAAATGATGACCTTTTCTCTCCCATTCCTCATGCTGTCTGGTATTGTTACCTTCCAACACACCGACAGGGACAGGACTTAGGCACCCCAACCCACCATTTGGGCTACTCCCTTCGCCCAGAACTCTACAAATACACCTTCCTCTCCAGCTTTCTCCGGGTACTACTAGACGTCCCCAATGCCCCAACAGGCTATCAAAGTGTTCACACACCTTGAATTGTTGTAAGCTGAGCTCAATATACCCTATTGACAAGGGGAAAAGCTGGAACAAAGCCATCTGCTAACTGTTCTATTCTCAGAACATATACAGTAGGCGATCACCGAAATGCAAACTGACCCATACGCAACAACTGTTCGGTACATCTACCCCAACATTTTTCCTAGTGTAGAGTACTCTGAGCTTCAGTGAGCCGTGCAGTCGTTCAATCATACTAGCCTGCTACCAAGCCTTTTCCACATGCTTTGAATTACGCTGCACAAACTGATTGTGTTTTCCTCCCTCTCACTCTGCGTCACTGCCGTGGACACCCACCCTTAACACTTGCACACTCATCAGAACTAATGTCTAGAGTTTTGTTTGCTGGAGATGCCAACTACACGCGCAAAGAAAGTTGAAGAAGGGAAGAGGCACACCTTCGGAATTGGCCCAGGTCTGCCAGGGCACGACGAGGACCAGCACCACTAGCAGACACCCCTGGGCAAGCTGCATGGCGAGCAGCTACTTTTCCCCACGCGCTTCTGCAATCTTGACAGCTGCCTACCTACTACTCACACCGACTGCTTGCGCAGTCTCAGCCTCACTCCACGCATGCTCAACGCTCTTGCACCTGCGTTTCCTCATACCATCGCCCCTCCTGTTGGGCCGCTACTCTTTCCACCAGACGCTCCTCCGAATCAACACCTGCAAGTTGCACCTCAAGCTAGTAGACACCCAACCAGAGGCGGGGAAGACAAAGCGTGATCTTCTCCCCACCAACCCACATTCGCAACTACAGCAACAGACACAGGAGTCCTGAGGATCCGTGGAAAGCGGTAGTACCAGAGGGCTTCAGAGGCAGGCTGCTGCCCGCTTCCTCGACTGCCCGTGCACTAGACAGCAATGCCATGCAAACTCGGTGTTTTTGCTCTTGCCATTCTACAGTACACTAAACCCCTTCCCTGAGTAACTCTCTAATAATCCCTCTCTCTTCCAAAGAAAATGCCCGCAAACACGCAACTACTCCCATAATGGCTGTGTGCCTTCAGAAGGCGAGTTCCATACAACCTGTGAACTCTGTTGAGAACAAGGATGCCCATTGAGAACTTCAAAACGCTGCATGGGCCTTGTGTCAACACCACAAACAGACGCAGGATATTCTCTCGTGAATGGAACTCAGATTCCACCCTCGTGCCAGAGAAGACTCTCTGGGCTTTGACCCATTTCTTTGAAACTGATGTGTTGGGGTAGTTTGACTAGGCACTGCTACACACCCACCCACGGCACTGGGCAGCATGCGAACGAGGAAGAGCCGGCGCTCTTGACTCTTATCCTCACTCTTGGGGAGCTGCCGTCTTACCTTGTCGGGTCTGCCCCTGAGATCTTGTGTTGTGTATCTTCCTTTGTTTGTTTGCTGAGCTCTAGAGTCTAGAGACAGACACAAACAAATGGAACTCCATAACACGTCTGCCGTCTGCTCCTCTTAGGCCTCCTCTTATGTATACACACAAAGTCCTACCAAAAATCCAGTATAAATTATCTGGACCCACCCTGGGCCCATCTTGGATCTAAGCAAAAGCGAATCCCCTTGTTGCGGGGAAAAAAAAAAGCGTTATGGCCGAGATGTTCACCGTCCGCTCCCCATGCTTGAAACCCATCCTATCAAACAAGTAATTGTGCACCTATGAATTACTGCAACACTTCTGGCGCCCAACAAACATGGCAATGCCCGGAGGAGCTTGAATATTCCAGAGGAGGTAGCATAAAAAAAAAGGCACATATAGTGGGCAGTGGTTCAGCGCCTCATGGCTCATAAATGAAGGGGGGGTACTTCCTCAAGTAAGGGCCTGAATTGTGGACCATCGCCCATCTTCAGAAAAACCGCTCTGGTACGTGATACCTCATACAAACAAAAGGCTCAGCCTTTGAATGAAGATGTAACACTGCACCCAGAGTACCTACCCACAGTTATGGCCCAGCATGTTTTCTTCCTTTGACAGGAAACTCCAGAGAAGATGTTGGGTGGGTATATATGTAGGTACAACTGTGGAGGTGTAAGGAGGTGCAGCCTTTTATTGTGTGGCCCTCCCTCTGGGCTTGTGCTGTCTGTCTCTGAGCAGTATCCTCTGCTTCCTCCCAAAGCAATTTGTTGGCCAGTCTGGCATCACTGGCTAACAAATTCCGGACGGGGAACGCACACACAGTGTCAGAGCTTTTAGATTAGGTGGGTGCTGGAAAGCCATGAGATGTCTCTTGCTGGCCAGTCAATGATGGAACCGCGGGAAATGTTTGATAGGATCGACGTTCATCTTGGTGGGTTTCTCCCCAGCAAGATTGGGGATATGGACACCTCGCTGGCTCTGGATCCTGTTCATAATTTGGGACTGGCAAGTGATGCTCCCAACATAATTGGGAAACAAAAGTAGAGCAAAAGGATGCGAGTGGGAGAAGACTTTGTAGCTCGGTAGAGTGGGGTGAGGTACTAAGTTATTCAGTCTTGCAAAAGACATCAAGACATGAGAATCAGATCCCTGACGCTGGAATGCTTTGGGAAGCAAACCCCTGGCCACAGAATCCTAATTAATTCCATCTCAACTTTTGGTGAGACAGTCAGGATTTTGATTTTGACCAACACCAATTCAGTCAATTATTCCAACATGATATTTTTAGTCACTTAGACCTGCCTGCAATTCTGCATCAATATTCTCCAATCAACAACTAGAAGGTTATCAGACGGTTGAATCTTATCTCAGTGGCAATCTTTAATATTAACATATCAAAATTTAAATATAGACAGGATATTGTCCAGTTCTTAGTATGGAGATTTGCTTATGATGCCTCTTGTTCATTCATAGCATGTAAAATAATTTAGGCTTCCTTGGGGAGGAGTCCCTATCTTTCTTGTACCATAGCCATGCCTCATACCACAGCCATGTCCAGATGGTTCTATGGCCCAATTCGTACACTATATGTATATAGTTTTTAGGCCAAAATATATTGATAAGGAGGAAAAATAACCTCGCATGACATGCCATGGAGGCCCGAGAAAGGGGAGACCGGCCCCTCACTATTTGCAAGTATCATGCAAAAGAGTCTGTTGTTGCGGATATAGTGTATTAGATAAATGCATTTGTGGTAACCAACAAGTGCTATTTTTCCCGCAGCAGTGGTATAATCGTCTAATCCGGAGAAACCATGCCTTTCAAAGAAAGAAATAAGGAGTTTGCCGCACTTCTGCAAAGCTCATGCTATGGAGAGGGGGGGTGGGGGACCAAAGACTCTTGTTGAAGCATGTGTAACTTTTACAGTATTATTTCAACCTGAAAGGCTGCTAAGTTACTTTAGAAGCAACACGGTTGCCAACCCTCCCCCACGACTCAAAAGTCCCATGTACCAACACATTATGACAACCTAGTTGTAGCCCAGTGGTAAGGGTCACATACCACCTCGGACGTGGTTGTGTGTTCAATCCACCAATTGGTGTCACAAAGGTGTCCACCAGTAGCCCTTCGAGGTGGAGAACACCATACTTTACGCTTCCTTGGGGGAGGCATTGTATAGAATAATATGTAGCCCTTCGAGGTGAAGAAACACCATAATTTACGCTTCCTTGGGGAGGCGTTGTATAGAATAATATATAAGTAACTGGTTGACTCTTTTATAGTTGAGTTGGTCACCTACGTGATTTTGAACCCTCGACCACTTGTGAAACCGCCTTGTGCCTTAAACCACTGGGCAATATGTTGCTCTGAAAAAATTTCCACTGAAAAATGCATTTGGAGCAAGCGGCTAGACGCGTATGGCTCCTCACAGCAAATAGTGAAATCTACTTTCATCCGTAATAACCCTGAAAATTCACCCATTTATTTTTCATAAATTGCTCAATAAGAAAAATGTTATTGGAGAGAGGTATCACCTTGAGAAGCATATCAGGAAGTACTTTCAGCAAAGGAGAGGAGGTAACGCCTGGAAATTAACGATTTTTGACACCGACGCGTATGAGCCAACAAACGGCTAGTTGCGTATTGCTCCTAAGTCATGAATAGGTAGTGAAATCTACTTTCATCCATAATAAACTTGAAAACTCATCCATTTATTCTGCATAAGGTGTTCAATAGCAGAGATGAGGTGTTACCTAAAGAAGGCACATTTTCAGCAAAGGATTATTTAAATATTTTAAAAGATTATAATGTGTCGGTAGCTTAGTTGGATAGAGCATTGTGCCACCCAAGTGATTCTGGGTTCAAATCCTATTACGTTGTTGGATGTGGTATTATATTCTCCCCCCTCCCTTGGGGTGTGTCCCTCGAGTCTTGTTCTCAGCGCCTCATGGCAATGTTACTCCGAAAAAGGTTATTTTTTTCCTCTCTTAAGCGTCGGCACGAGGGTATTAGTCGGATGGGTGAGTCTGATGAGAGTCACATGAGAGACAGAGCCTAAAACAGTCAAGGAATATGACCAAAAAGGCATTAATGAGGGGCCAAGGGGAGCACATCACTGCAAATGTCAAGTTCTTAGGAAGTTCTTAGCAAGAGAGTGACACTATATCATCGTTGTCATGAATGAAGCAGGCCATCACATCCTTTGCATGAAACATGGGTTGGGATCAATCAAGGTCTGGCCAGTGCTGCTAATCTTCCAGAGGTCAAGCATTTTGCCATGACCAAGTAGAGAGAGAAACAAGAGGGAAGACTTCGGCCATGTATGGCTCTGGCTTCAAGATCTTCCCTTATGACATTTGAATTCATCCCCTGTTATCTGTGCATAATCAATGCTAGTCTTTGAACATAAAGACTCAATTGCCTCTCAGATCTCATTGTTGATAAAATCTCTCATTCTGTCACCATCAGACTCTTCCTACTGTGTCACCTTATCACTAGTCAATGAAGTATCAGGTCTGAGTGTTTGTAGAGCTTCCATCTCTCCTACATAGCTTCCCCTTGCCTTGGAGTTTTTGTGGCCTCGTCGTAGTGAGGACACACGCTGCAGAGGACAACCAGCCCCGGTCGGTGACAATCTGAAGGCTGTCCTTGGTCTAAACTTTCATTGTTTCATTTCCTTGACTGCCCTAAGGACATCAAACAACCTTACGGAAATCCACCTTCTTTGGATCCTCACAACCTCATCTTACAAAACCTTCTGCTTCTAACTCAACCAGTGTTTCTTTCTTCCCTAACAGCTACTTAGATTGAGGAATTTGGCATAATTTTGTACAGTAGTAGTGTGGGATACTCTAGCACAGACACTAACTGTCCAATTCAGCTAAGGATCAACCCTCTCGAGGGTTGGAATGTACAACCCTGCCTAACAATTTCTACATGTGCTGGTTCAAACTCACCCGATGGGTTTGTCTGTCTTACAAGTGTATATGACAGCAAATAGTAACGAATCATTTACATTTGCCTCACAGTCTTTCTGGTCCTTAATTGTGATTTCAATTTCAACCTCTGCTTCACCCTCCCCTGGGCCTTGCCCTTGACTAATAACTTCTGTCTTTTCTCCTCCCGGCCCTTCAAATCTGCAGCCATAATCTCAGTCCGTTTGTCATCCCCTAAATGGGCCAACTTTGAGTATTTCTTTGGATGGATCTCACCCATGGTTTCCTCAATCTGCCTCATTACTGGCACCATCTCAGCACGCATCCATGCGCCATTGTAGACTTGCATGGTGTTGGCTTCGGGCAACGCTCCACTGTCACGTAACTCCATATCCCGACAATGTGGTGATTCTTTAAGCCACATGCGCAGTGAATGCCCCTTGGCGATCAGCACGCCCTCCCTCATCTTGGGTGAGAGAAAGGGAGAGCCGATTTCCCAAAGGTGTGCTCTTAGAGTCTTACCTAATGAGACTTGATTGCTGTGTTTGCTGCTGCCTGTAACAAGCAATACTGACTTTGATGACTCTGGAACCCCCTCAAGTGATGCCTCCTGCATTGCCATCACAAATTACCCTCCATCACTGCAAAATTCTGTTTTATGCTGGGAAGATATAACAAAAGATATGCAGTAGTACTACGAGACCAATTGACAATACCAGATGAGAAGCAGACAGGACCTGGATATGGTCAAGCAGGTGCACTGATACCCCCTTTCCACACCATTGTCACACTCGTGCATACAAGTTTCTGAAGGATACATATGGAGCAGACAAACATAGCAGAGAGACAGAGAGCGAGGGGGGGGAGGCCGGGAATGATGGGAATTTCTATATGCAGATTCAGAAGTGTGGACTTTGATACCTGCATCTGATTAAGCCATTGGTTCAATGCAATGAGTGCTGCCCCAGCAGAAAGCTTCCGGAAATCAGCCTCCCAATCCTTCTCTTGTACTCTAAAGTCCTCACATAACAGACAACTTTGTCATCTCATCAATCAAGAGAATGAATGTTTACACCAAACCTGCCTCACAGTCTCCGCTCCTAACGAGGAATACAGCCAATAACAGCCTTACAGAATGATGAGCCAAAGACAAACTACTAGTTCAGAGTCTGTCTCAACATCCTCCCCCACCCTCAATTAGAAACCCAGACCAACAATATTAGTGTATTTTATTGTAGCCAACTATGCGGCATCGGCATAACTGCGTCAGTGGAAATGGACTCCTGAGTCAGATGCCCCTTCATAAATCATCTCAAACATGAAACCCAGCAAAGAACGAAAGTCAGCAGGTGTACAAAAGGAATAATCCACCTCCTACCACCAGGTGCCAGATAACAGTATTGGACTCCAACTAGAAAACTGATTGATGATCGGCCATACCTAGCCAAATTCTGTGGATAGATGTGAATCTTTACTGCCATTTCGAAAAGACGAGCAGCAGTTCCACGACGCTTGAATGCCCACAATAGGTCTTCAAGGACATTGACCATTCCCTGCCCCCGGTCGTCTGCTGAGGCCAGAAGCTGCTCCAACCAATGCTCCACATCCACAAGCACCTCATCGGTGTTGTCTAACAACAGCCTGCAGTCCGCGAAAGCACTTTGTTGATGTATAGATGGAGACTGCCTTTCTTCAACATTCATTGTGGTTCAAGATACATGGTCAAAGAAAGATATTGCTTAGCAAGTAGCCACGACACAAGCCCCACACAAATGATGCCAGATCAACTGGGCAACTGACTTTTAGAGGTATGTAATAAGCTTCATTTACTGTCCCCCACTTTAATGCTCTAACTTGAAGGTTGAATCCTCTAGCCAGCCCATACCGGAGAGGATGTGGGCAGCCAGCATCGCGCAGAGCCACCAGCAGCAGCAACACGTCGCTCCTTCTTTCACAACGGCTGGCTGCTGAAATGATGCAAGTCCATGTTACATAATTGGGCTCTAACCCTTCTTGCTTCATTTGCTTCAACCTGCTCACACCAGAAACATAATCCTGGTCTTTCAAGTATGCATCTATCAGTGTTGTATACTGCATAACAGTGGCATTCCCATCAGTATCCCGCAAGCCCTCAAATACTGTTTCTGCTCCTTCCAGCTCCCCTCCTTTTCCATATGAGTCCATAAGCATGTTAAGGGTGGCCCTGGTGGGCTCAAACCCAGCACTCTTCATCTCTCTCACCATACATTCTGCCTGCTGAAATTTTCCAGCCCGCCTGTACACATCAATCATAGCATTAAATGTGGACTCAGTGGGTTTGCACCCAGCTTCCTTCATTTCTGCCAAAATTTCAGTAGCAGCCTCCCACATTCGGAGTCGCCCATAGGCAGAGATTAAGGAGCTGTAGGACGTAGCATCTGGCATGCAGCCAGCACTACGCATTTGCTCAAGAATGGTCAAGGCTTCTTGGGTCATGAGATATTTACTATAGAGACCAATCAGTATGTTGAAGGTCACAGTATCAGGTTCACACCCAACCGCTTGCATTCCCTGAAAAACTTGGGATGCCTTTCGGAAGTTCCCCAATCTGCTGTACAGACTGATCATTGTGTTGTACACAACAACATCCGGCTCAAACCCTACTTGCATCATATCTTTCACGATGGACTCTGCATCTACCACATTGCCAGCCTTTGCAAAAAATCCCACAAGCATGTTATACACCTCCATTTGGGGAACATAGCTAGCAGCCTGGAGCTCCTGGTAGGCACGTTTCACCTCTGTCAGATTCCCCTCTTTTACAAAATGACGCAGCGGACTAATATAGCGGTTTTTGTTCGGACGAATGCCTAACTCTTCCAGTTTCTTGTAGGCGGCCGGAAGCTCATCATATCTCTTAGCCACACAAAGGGCCTCCACCAGTGAGTTGCCAGAGTTTGCAGTGGGAGTACAGCCCTTCTCTGCCATTTCCTTTAGAGCTGCTCTGGCATGTTCATATTGACCACATGCTGCATACGCCGTTAAAAGTGCGTTCCAAGCTTTAACACAGAGGGGCAACCCTAATTGTGACAAGTCCAGGAAAACCATCTCGGCTTTCTCCCACAGGCACTGTTTTCCATAAGCTTCAATTAGACTCACATGTATGGCCGAATTGTCTATTTTTCCAAATGCAGCCACATGCTCTAGCAAGTTGTGTGCTTGTTCAGTAAGACCCATCCGGCTGTATCCAATGGCAGCAGTTCTACAGCACTCGGCGTCAGGCTCCAGACCTGACTGTTGCATGCTCTCAAATAGCTGCAGACTTTCGTCCAGCATCCCAGCGTGATTATACGCAATGATCAAAGCTTTGAACATGGGCATGCTCGCTTCATGCTCAGATATCTGCCACTTTGCAAGCTCTTCACTTGCTTCTTGAAACTTCTCAGCCCGTGCAAGCATATCAATCAGCAATTCACGCATCCGAAGGCTAGGCTGTGACATAGGGCTAGAAAGTGAATGGACCAGCAAACACGCATCCTTGTACCTGCCAGAGCATTTTATTTTTAAATGCTTTAAATTAACTTGTGCATACAGAGGAAATTCCTGCAACATGCTCTGGATTACTGCAACATATTCCTCCACCGTGCAACTGCCGGTGTCACCAGGCACATTCACAAACTGGGTGGTTGCGAACCCTTTATAACTAGAGCAATGCCGAACTTGAAAGCACACAAAGCTGCAAGTATCAGACAAAACCAAATAACGAAATTAACACTAGAAAAAGGTGGACCCTGCCGACGCAAATGTGAAGTAGGTTTAGGGTGTTTCTTCACCCCGAAAGGGGCTATTGCCTTCTGTTTGGAAGGTGGACGCCTACTACAGGCCATAACCAGGGCAACATAGTTGCCCCAACCTCCCCCAAGGACTTGAAAGCCCTCAGGTACCCACACATTAGGTGACCTGTTGACCAAGTGACCCCCCTTTTATAGCTGGATATGACACTGAAGCAGAGATGCTCACCTATGTGATGCTCCATAAGTGTCCAGCACAGACCCAACAACAGCCTCATCCAGAGTGTGCCCCTGTGCCACCGCCATCTTCAAAGCAGTGCCTGCCTCTTGACAAAGCCCAGCTCTGCTGAATGTGGTACACAGAGTAACCGGCTCAAACCCAGACTGTAGCAGATCCTCAGTAAGTTTTGAGAGCTCCTCCAGCATGCCTTGCTCCACATAGAGGCGCAGTACTATCCCTTGTGTGGACAAGCTAGGCTTGAGGCCTTCTTCCACCATAGAGAGATAGACAGCTATTGCTTTCTCTGGTTTGCCAGCTTTGTAGAACAGATCCAGCATCACTGAGAAGAGCAGAAGATCAGGCTGAGTGCCCAGTGTCAACAAGAAAGCATACATTTCTTCAGCCTGCTCATACATGCCCCCCTTAGCATACCCACATATCATTGCACTGAATGTGTACAATGTAGGCCGGATGTCTGCCTCTGCCATCTCCGCAAACACATGCTCTGCCTCAGAGACTAGCCCGACCTTTCCAAGGGCATCAATCAATACTGTGTAGGTGACAGCATCTGGAACACATCCATCTTCTCTCATCTGAGTGTACACATGCAGTGCTTTCGCATGTAGCCCCAGCTTCCCATACATATTGATCAAGATGTTGTATGTGATTTCATCTGCAGGACATCTAGATGCCTGCATCTGCTGCATTATCTCATCAGCATCATCAACCCTGCCACTCTTCACAAATGCGTGAAGGATTGTGTTGTAAGTTATGGCATCTGGTGAGAACCCTTTTGATTTCATGTCCTGGAAAATCTCCTCTGCAACATTCTCCATACCTGACCGCCCATACACTGAAATCATTGTATTGTAAGTCCAAATGTCAGGTTCACATCCGCACTGCTTCATCTCCTCAAAAACTTCTCTGGCTTCAGTGAAGCTTTGGTCTGCGCTGCATGCACTAATCAAAGTGTTGTAGGTTATGGTGTCTGGTCGTAACCCAGCACTGCGAATCTCGTGTAAAAGGGTCATTGCCATTCCAGGCTCCAGCCCGGCCTTTGTCCGGGCATTGGCAATGATGTTGAAAGTAATGAGGTCCGGCTCGCAACCCTGGTGCCGCATCTTCACCAGCACCGGCTGCACCTTGTGCCATCGACCATGCCTTGCATGAACACTCATCATTGCATTGTACACCTGGCACAGGTTAGCATCAAGGATTGGGCGCTTTGTGATATTACACTTACACTGCATTGTGCATAATTCAGTAACAGAAGGATAGTTCTCTGAAAACGTTCAACATACAGCACCTGCTACAATGTCAATTGTTTCTGTACTAGGAAAATCTTGGAACTGATGGGAACACTGCTCACCTAACATTTGATCAACTTCAGAATTTGCTGTAATCCAGGCTCATTGTTCCTACTTAGACATGTTAAACTGACATGTTAGAACAGCTGCAGGAACCTTGGTCGCACCTGGCTTGCCCCCACCGTTGTAAATGGTTGGAAACGTGTTTGCTTTCACAGCATTTTAGTTCACCAGGCGGGGAGATGGATTCCCCGTGGTATAGTCAGAGAATTGAGGTAGTACAAACACCATGCTTACTTTCAGTGTAGGGCACTGACCTGCACGCAGTTTCCCAGTTCAGGCTCTGTTCTGTCAAATATTTCCTCTGCAAGGGCAATCTGGTTGGCTCGGCCCAAAACACCCAGGATGGATGCAAGCATGCGGGGATTGGGAGTGTACCAGTGCCGCATATTGAGCCACTCGTAAAGCTCCAACGAACGCTGCCACCGTGTCTGACCCACACTCTTGACAACGTAGCACAAATCGTTGGGCGCTAGTTGTTCAGCCCACCCTTCCAATACATCTGCCACAGACTCGTTTCTCTCCAAATTACAGATTGCGTGCGATAGCCTCTCTACCCTCTCCTTCCAGTCCTTTGCTTTCTTAAGAGCCAATTTTGACATCTTCCGTGGGGTTGTAAGCTGGAGCACAGGTCTCTTGTCATCATCTGCCCTTCTCCTGTCCATACCTATCTGATAAGCTGATGCAGCTTGTGAGGGCGCGGAATTGGGCGAGGATAAACCGTCACCGCTTCCTCGAACTGATTGCTCTTCGGACAGGGATCGATCAGGGTCCGCATCATCGAGCGACAGAGAAAGGGCAGGCTCAACCCCATGATTCTGGTGTAAGAGAGGCCAACGCACGGCTGGGGATGCCCGTTCGTAGATGAAAGAAGGGCCAGGGCCACCCTCTAGTACCGGGACCGTTGTATCCGCAGCACAGGCTGTGGCAACAACACAGCGCACGATGCCCAAGACACCATTGATGACCGCAGGCATCTTGCTTCCTGCACAGATTGCTAATGCATAGCAACGCTGACCCTGTCCTGTGCTCGGCTGCTCGAAAGGCTCCTTCTCACAGCTTCCCGTCGCATTCCCTTACAGCTGCCACTTTACATTCTCTCTCTGTTTTTGGGAACAGATGCAAACCCACAGCAATCAGTCACCACCTGCAGCTTCATACAAAAAAGCTTGTCACTCCCGCAAAGGTGCAAGCGTTCCAGCCTGCATTCACAGAGAGCACAGCAGCCATTGCTGCTTCTTCCTGCCCAGCCAGTTTAGCGTAGAGCAGGAATAGGGTGCCATAGTGCCTCGTCATCGTCGCCACATCATCGTAACCACGTCATCGTTGTCAGCCACGTCGTCGTCGTCATTTCTCTGTGCCCTTTGAAAACTTATAGAGATTGGAGCCTTAATTATTCTAGGGCACTGTAAATTCCCACATGTGCTCTTTCCCAATATGCACCATTTACCTTTAGGGATCACTTCCATCCAGTATCATCCAGGAAAAGTATACGTGGATGAAATCTGAAACGGGTCGATTTGGGTCGCCTCGTTATCGCAACGAGACACGTGGCCTGGTGGTAAGCTTATGACCACATATGCGTTGGCCTTGGTTCTAGCGTTCAGTACTTAGCATGTGGTGCCTTGTGGGGTGTGCCTTTGTGGCCCTCCAGGCCTAGCAGTTGTGGCATGGGTCTGTTTGGAAAATACAATAAAATACCATAACTAATTAGTGTTGTTTTCCATGAATACATGCTAAATCCACGTCATGTTGTCTAACTTCTATCTAAAGCAAGTCATCATGCATGTGGCCATAGAAATCAGAATATGGTGATTTTGAGGAACATGCTCTATGTCATAGGTATATGCGTGAAAACGTTTTTTGGTCATATGTGGAAATGTCTTACTGCAAATGAGTTTGCATGTTAGAAGAAAAAGAGCATGCATGTAAGTTTTCAAGTGCACACACCATTAATAACCTCAAGTAACAATTTGTATCTTGGACTCGTCCAAACATGAACGAATGAACGACAATTGTATAATGAAATACATTATATTATATCCTAATGTAGGATTGTTGCTTAAAATACTAATGTACTGTTTTCTTCAATGATACACTAATTGGAACCCGAACTATGTGACCCAGGCTTCCATGTAGAACCAAAGATCCAAAAGTTGTGTGATTGGTGTCAACTATGGCCATTAGTGTAACTTGTAATGGCAATGTACCACTTTTCGCAATGACGAAAACAGATGGATGGACGTTGACGAATACACCTGCTGGTTCTGTTACAACAACGGTGTATGTCTCCTGGTGGTGGCCAACATTGGTCACTGTTCTTGGAACGGTGCGACTGCCATTTAAAATTGCAACAGTGATGGAAGGCGAGTTAAGATCCGAGGGAAGACCAATGTGTGACCCACATTTGCCACCGGTTGATGCAGCAACTTGGGATGGTGTCGTGTCTGGTACAGAGCATAAGAACTTGACGTAGTCATCAAATCCTGCATCACAAACCAATGGAATCATATTAACAAAAACATTCCACATCTAGGTTTTGCCAAATGTTCATATAAACCATCATGTAAGAGAAATTGGTCGAATTTGCTTGGCAACGCGTGAAGACATTTGCTGAGAGGTCAATGAGTACATTTCTACACTCTCATTATAGCATGTTTAGTGTACTTAGAGAAGCTAGTATTCCGAATCAAATATGTCTTGTAAGTTACATATCAGACAAGTTGTTAGATACTTGAATATAAATGCCACTTTAGACACGGACCACGAACATGACTGTTTTAAACAATCATTACCATCGGTCAGAATCAATCTCGAAGCTGGGGGAGTGAGAAATATGAAGGTGGTGGAAGTGAGAGTGGGTTTTCTTGGTATTGGTCCCAATTTGGATCAAATTGGTCTTTTCTTGGTCTCGGTCCGTAATCTAAAGTGGTCCATTGGATTAATTCCTTTCCAATGCAAGTTAGAAGGAGAGGTAGAGCTGACAGTATTAATACCTGCATCGAACACAAGTCCAGGATCCAATGCAGCTGTTGGATTGACAAATCCTGCCCCGAAATCGAAGGGTGTTCCTGGCCTTGTAAAACCATTAAATTCAAAAACATTTGTTACTGGATTGATTTGATACTGAATATCTTGTGCAGAGAGAACATTTCCCTGTTTATCTGTTGGAGATGCCGTGGTGAGAATGGCTGAAGCAATGGCCGCAGGGCTCCACTTTGGATGTACCTCCTTCACCAAAGCTGCAATTCCTGCTATATGGGGTGTGGCCATGCTTGTCCCACTTATCATTGCAAATATTTGACCTGTCCCCCCATATTCCAAGTATCAAGTCATTGAACCAGACTAATTACTAATCAGACTAAATTGAACTAGCCATCTAATTTGTGACATCTCAAGCCCGATCTTTCACGAATACATTTATCAAGCAAATTTAAACTTCAAGAACGTTCATAACGGGCTTGAATATGGTATTAAGTTTTAATAATTCGAGATTACATGCATTGTGCACTTGTTTAAGATCAGGCTTCAAATAGAGGTTGTAACTTCGATTTGTACAGAATCTAGAACCTTACCAGGTGCACCAATGCTGAAAGCGGACCAGCCTGCCCAGATATTCGACCCAGGTGCCAAAATGTTTGGCTTTAGCACATCTGCTTGGTCGAATCTGCCGGAATTGATATCTGGGCCTCTTGATGAGAAATACATCACGACAGGTGCACTACCACTAAACATCGCTTGGTGCCCTCCAGTTAACCTCGCTAATCCACCAAAACTGGTGACGTTGCCCGAAGTTGCATCTTTCACTGTTGTTTTATTGTAGTACTGAAGAAAGGTCTGCAACAACTCGTTTAAAATAGAGAAGTGCAAATGAGTCTCAGAAAATGATCAATCCATTTTCAAAATGAGTACCCACTTGTAAATTTAAACTGTAGATTTAGTAAATGCAATTAATATTTGACACTTTTTACTCGGTAAGTGAAAGATTCTTACATCTATGAACTATCAAATGTTCAGAAATTTGAAGAAAAATGGTCAAAAGAAAGCAAGCAATTGTACATACCGTTATCTCCTCCGGATCATAAATGATAGAGACCGAGTAGTTGTCTGGAATGAAAATCGGATTAAGTGGTATGTTGTGTTGACTAATATTGAGGACCAAAACAGCCCCAACAGCCTTGAGGGCAATGCCAGTGGTGATTGTTGCATTGAGTACATTGACAGTAGTGTTTCCATCGTCAATGCAAACAAGGATGCTTCCTGCCACAACAGATGGATCCAAAATAGTAGGGTCGGCGCAGTCGAAGTTAAAACCCGTGTCATTTTTTGGGTGGTTTAGATGTGCGTCGGTGGATAACACCAACTTGTGCAAGTTAATTCCCGGAGTTGGGGCTGCCACGAACATTCAATTTAGTGGCATCAGATACAAACTCAAACGAAGATGTCATACGATAAATGTTTTCAAGACAAAATTCTAACTTACCCTTACATAAATCTTGGTAGAAAGCTCGGATTTGCAATGTCCTACTGTTTGCATTGTCACTAATTTTCCAGTTTGTAGTCTAAATCTAATATTTGTAGCGTCGTACAGAATTAGGCTAGTGCGGACATTGGGTTGTACAAATGTCATTACTTTTGACAAATTTCAAAACACCTAAACTTACGAGCAAGGCCTATGCCAGAGATGGTCTGGTTGCTCCCCAGGAGTATGGTATGGGGATAGGTACGATCAGTAGATGAGGCTGCCACTGACACAATCCAAGGACTCCAAGAGTCTGCTGAACTTAGAGCAGGTCCACTGTTTCCCTCTGCTTGAGTCACAAAAACCCCAGCCTTGACTGCTCCAAGGAGACCAATTTCCAAGGCGTCCAGATATGTAATATTGTTAAAGGGTGGCCCACTAGGGCCAAGGGACAAACTGAGGATGTCCACTCCATCTTTAGCTGCCTGCAAATACATGTTACATTTTATTTATTTATAAACATGTAATAGAATTGGAGGACTTCATGATGGTATGTTTGCACGTTGCATAGTGGCTGCAATATTATCTTTTGTGTTTTTGAAGTAATCTAAATCCTCAAGGCTTCACTCAAATGAGAGGTAAGTTAGTCTCATTATATATTACGATATATCCATAGCACATGCTCATGATTTGTTGATGTCAAATAGAGCTAGAATTTTGGTCTATGCTATACAAAAATGTAGATTGAAATATTCAACCATTCTAGTATTAGGTACCAAACGCTTAATCGAGTTGGTAGAAACAATTTAGTACATGTGGTCCAGCGCTCATGCAATAAAACTAAAGTTTGCATCTAACCTACGGATGCAATACATGATCAGTCCTGAAAACAATATACATAATGGGAGGCTCAAAAAGTGACCTCAGAGGTACGATCTTTATATAAGTTACTTGTTTCGAGTCTGAATAAGACAACCATGGAGCTCGTCTTTACAATTAAGTTGTCCACACTAGCACTTGGGGAATACGAATGGAGTGTCCAAACTAATTAGCCAAGAGAAGGATTTGCATGAACAAACATCGGAATGGAAAAAATATGGTGTCACACCTGGTCAATGGCTGCCACTACATCGGAGTTGGTCCCAGAGCCATGTTTGCTGAGAGCCTTGTACATTGCAACCCTGCGCCCGACACATCGTACAACATTGTATCAATTGAGGCTTTCAGCCTCTCGACCATGTCTTCGCAGTAGAGCTTCATCTCCAGTAAAACTATAAACATATTCTAACTGTTCACGATTCATTCAAATTACAAATGAATTCATAGTTGTCACGTATAACATCGGTAATATACAATAGAGAATCTCTGTGAGAAAGACTGTTCACCGAGCACCAGGCGCCATGCCACTTGCAGACCCATAGTTGACCCCATGAAATAAGACTGGCACTCCATGGTTTCCTGCTGCTGTTGTTGAAGTATGACTGACACACAAATTGCGCGTGTCAATATTAGGTCAATTGTGAAATACTTGAATCGATCAAAGCATAATGTAGTGGTTCATGATCATAATTCCATATAATCTTCATCATGAAAATTGATCCACGGAATTACGACTCTTAAACGCAGCCTTCATGCAAAGAATATCGCTGGAGGGTCGGTGTATGATATCTTTCCAAAGAAGGATACCGGAGACATGTTGAGGGTTCCTCTGGAGTTAATACTACTAATTATTGAAAAGCTCTCAGAATTAAATCAAAGTTGCTCGCTGAGTCCAACGACAGATTATTCAGTCCCTTCCAAATATGTGATAGACGTCAATGCTATTTTTGTACTTACGTTCCATGTCCATTTCGATCTAAAGGATCCAAAAAGTCGGGATCTGAGACGTTGTTATTTTCCATATTCAAAGCTTTCAGGAAGTGTTGGGCGCCCACAAGCTTGCCATTGCAAGACCCAACTGGGAAATACTGTGACACGTCGCAAGTTCCATTGTAACGACCCACTGAAGGGGGCCTCGAGGCCTTGGATGAAAAGCTGGGATGTGAGGGGTAGACTCCCGTGTCAATTATTCCAACCACAACGCCTTCACCAGCCGTCTTACCAGCTCGCCGGCCTTCTATTTGAGCCCATGCTCCTGTAGGAAGTCCGAGGTAGTCGGGGGTGTATGTGGTACGTGCATATACACGTGCATCTTCCTGTACGCTCAACACTTCCGGAATTTTTCGCAAAGTTTCTGCCTGAAGTCACCATAAAGTGCCGCATCACTTGAGATATGTCAGTCCAACCATGCAATAGTGCAAACCATTAATCGATCTAGAGTTTTGCTCGAAGGCTGGCACATTAGTTTACAACTTGTGGACAACACTCTAATTAAAGCATTGGACGAGCTGCTTGACCGTTTGAAATTAGAATTCTTCTTTCAATGGCGTTGTTCAAATTGTTGTTGTTCAAGGAAAACATGTACAACGTATAGTCACCAAGGAATGACCAACCTGCTCAGAGGAGGTATGCACGGCAAAGCCATTCAAGACGTGGGTGTAGCTATAAAGCTTTGAGTAATATCCACCGGTCACTGCATGCTCTAGCAAAGTGTCGTGTGCATTGCTCAGAGACGCGACATCAGGCTTGGATGATTCTAAATCTCTGCAGTATAAATCGGCAGTATAACCCCCATGAATCCAGCTCAAAAATTATATTTAACAAGTTACCCAAGTTGAAGTTTATAAGGACTGTAAAGGGAAAATGCAACAAAAGCAAACTGACGTCGGGTCACACTTTTTGTCAAGTGTACAGTGTTCACGATGTTACCTGCGTAGCACTACGATGTATACTCGCAGATTTGATGCGACTGTTAGTTGCACTCCCCATGTTACAAAAATCAGGGCAATCAACCCTAATTTACCAACAGCCTCCTTCGCAATATTGATATATGTAGCTGATTTTCTTGAGCTGTTCTCTCCTTTAAATCCTTCGGGCCTCATATTGACTATAGTATCTACTGTTGCTACTATGATAACTATAATAGGTCCAGTATGGAGGTTGTCACAAACACGCGCACGAGTGAACGCGGCCACTAGATAGGTGGCTCTTTCAAAGCAAACTCAAATGTGCTGAGCAAGTCGATGCTTCTTCCATCGAAAGACTCTCCATTTTTATTTCTCTAGTGGAAATTGAGGAGTGATCTATGAGAGCCATATAGCTGGAGGTCTGCAGAATGTTTAAAATTTTGTGACTTATATATGCGCCGCGGCCACTGAGTCAGCTGGGCACCCATAACCGGATCTGAAGCTTTTCCTCACATCGATGTGAAAGCTCAAACAATGTCGTAAAATTCTACTTGACCGACATGGGCATCTGGAATTCAAATATGCTCAGGATAGGGTCACCCCTCATGCATATTCCTAGCGGGTGCTGTTCAAAGGTCTGAATGTGAAAAATGCATGTAATTTTTGGGGAGTCTGGCAGCTCTCCTACACCATCATCACTGAACAACTTGAAATTAATGTATAGGATGAACGTTCAAAGGAGATAATTAATCTTCCAGCAGCCATTACTAGTATACTGCAAGCTCAACAAATTCGTATGATGGGTGGTGTGTTTAGCAGTCAGAGACTCTGTAAGACCGCTAGACATGTTTTAACTTTGACATTGACAATTGAACTTAATTTCACGAGCAATATATTTCGTTGTGTTTTTGGTCAAGGGTAGGATAGGTCACGTTAATTTGTCGGCTCAGCTAAACGTGGGATTTTTTTTCGTTGTGGTTTTAAGTCAAGGTAGGCTAGGCCAAATTTATAATTTGTCGGCTCAGCGAAACGTGGGATTTTGAAGTGGTAGTAGTTTAAATTTCTTGGGCACGCTTCACACTCGATCAAATCCAAACTATTGGATTACTTTTGGTCTTGACTTGCCAGTCGTTCACATCAGTAGAAACTGTGAAAGGCCCCAATATAGCAAGGTCTGGTATTTGCCGGCCTTCCCCGTCCAAAAAAAGTATGTCCCATGGATGCATTTCACACATTGTGAGATGCCTCTCCTTCCAGGATGCATCTCACAAATCATTAAGAGCACCCCGTCTGATTCTGCCTGACATAATCTGCCCTACATGGCCCGTTGTCTAGTACATAAGATCCCTCCAAACCGAAAATTCCTTAATTTGAGAGCATGGGAATGAGGCTCGGAAGGTTCCTTCCCGAACAATTGGGCCTTCCAGCTTAATTTGAGAGCACGGACCCAGGGATCCTTCCCTATCACATCAACCTCATTCTCGGGCTACTCACTCAAATTAAGGAAGGCCCTTGCTTAGGAAGGAGCCCCTTCTTCCTCGAAGAGTTGTTTTCTCGCTGCCTCATGTCAATATGATCTTTTAGCTCCTTTGCTCTTGTGGCCTGTACATTCAACCAATTCGAGCTATATTGTGGGTCTCGAAGAGAATGTCCATCTTCCTATTGTTGGGAGGCTTATTAATATAGCTATGGTTCATGTTTACGTCTTCTTTCCTGCATGTGCAGCCCACTAAAGTATGTAGTAACTTAGTAAGTAAGTAGTAAGAGGCAGGGGAGGACTTCTTTATATATCCTCTCAAGTCGGCGGGCCCGACCCCATCAAGCGGTCGGAACCTTTCTAGAAGGTTCCCGATCACATGTTTTTCTTGGGCCTCCTTACAGAGGGTTTATTTCTTCAATCCTTGTGTAGCTTACTATATATACCCCCTTTTTAGTTTTTGGACCATCCTCTACTAATGGACAGGGCCCACGCAAACTTGGGGGGCTTATTGAAAGCAATAAATTCTATGAATAATCCAACTTGTAGATTTTTTAGAAATCGGAGGGGTCATGAAATTGGAGCACAGAGGAGGCGCCACCAAGAGTTTACCCCTTTATGTTATTCGTGGCCAGTTACAATTAGCCCACATTGAGCCACTCAGGGGCCCACGTTTGTAGATTCCACCTTTGGATCTAAAATTATGTTTTTACTATGTTGACAATTGTAGTGCATTCCACACCCTCACCGGATAATTGAGTGAAACATCTCATTATCAAGGAGTCACTTTTTGGCATCTGCTCACTTTGAATTGCCAAGCTACGAAGGTCATTTTGACCCAAACACATACAAAGGATCCTAAGAGTTGCTTGGCTTGGAATTTTCACAGCAGTGGGCTAGGATAAAGATAATGTCATTGTCAGCTGGACCCACTCCGCAACTTGTATAAAAAGACTATATGATGCATCAATTGTTGATTATGTGGCAACTGTTTCAGCGGAAACTGGCACAAGGCACTTTTCTTTGGAAGTGATTGGTCAACATAAACATTTCCAGATTGCATAACTTCTCAAATGAATTTGTTCCACTTTCCAACCTTGGCCCTCTCCTAGATAATGTTTCAGGGGCTTTATCTTCATTCTCTGGACGAAAAGAGAACATGAGTCTACGATGGACTGAGAGCTTGGATCCATCTGACGGCCCCTGAGCAGGCAATCACCCAGATTTGGAAAATCTGCTCACTTGGTGGGTGGAGGGTGGGTGTGATGTGGATAAAAGCCTTCACCGTTGTGATGTAGGAAAATTCTTTCTCGTAGTCTCTAAGAAACAAAGACTCTTTCTCGCGAAAAGTCTTTCTACCAGCGAGGAGCTGTTATGAGTTAGTTAAGCACTCCATTTTTAGTTGGTGGGTTTGTCTCACATCCATAGTAACATAATCGGAACAGCTAGACCTGATGTTGTTGGCGAGGGCTTGTAATCTGGGCAGCCAATGAGGACCTGCCATCTGATTGTTTAGATTAGTGACATTATTCTGTATAACCGATGGGGGCTTGCGCTTTCGCAGTATGGTTTTATGCGCTAAACCGGTGTACCTAGATGTGACTGTGATGTTGGATGAGAAAGTGTGATGCACAGTCCTTGCTAGTGATTGGAGCAGATGTCTGATACTATGTGATTGATTCCCCCCAAAGTGCCTAGCTCGCTCTGCAGACTACATATCCCCTTGAGCCCTTGTGACGTCCATAAAGTAACAGGGTATATTCCTAGGGTAAAAAAGGATGGTGGAGATGAGGGCACGCTAATTTAGCGTGCCTGTGCATATTTAGAGGAGGGTTACGTAGGCTCGGTGTGAGGGTACAAGAAAAGCTGGCGGCCATGGCGGTTCTCACAGTACGAGCCATCATTGCAACAATTTCTTAGTGGGAACTGTGTCTATGTGCAAGGGTGATGGCCTCCAGCTTGCGCAACCCGTTTCTTTGGGAAATAGCAAATGATTCGTTTGAAGCTATTTTTTAAGGGGTGGTTAGAGATCAAACGCCTCCTGAGCTGATAGTTAGTAACTAAGGTGAGCCACATGTTAGGAAGCTGCCCGACAAGGAGATACGGCTTGACACTCCTTCGGATTTGAGCGAACTGTAGTCAAAGAGGCCCGCAAGCCCATGCGTAATGAGACAGAAGCTCGGGAGCAGAGACGAAAGGGTAGCTACTGCCAAGCAAGGGGCCTTTGCAGAGAGATTACTGCAGAAGCTTCATGCCACTGATGAGATAGCTAAACGTCTGCCCAAAGCTGTCGTTTGAAAGAGGCTCAGAGAGGGAAATCCTGGCCCGAGTTGGAGGTGCCCAAGTTCTTTGTAACCAAGGATCACATAGATGAACTAGAGAGCTTTCCTGTATCCCAAATCCAATCAGTGGATTTCGCCTGTGGGAATTTGTGAAAGGTGGGAGTGCTGCCGCGTTGACAAACATTCGTTCCACTTGGAACGACGAGCTGCATGCATGCGACTTTTCCGATGAAGAGGCCATTATTGGCATTCCGCAGGATCACTTCAAGCTTTCAGGCAGGGATGTTGTAGTGTATCCCGGTACGTCCTTTGATCATGAGAAAATTGGGCTATGTAACCCCCACAATCCTAGAGAGTATTATCCCTTGCATGCTTTGGTTGTGAAAGAAAAAGTGGTCAAATCTGTCACGCGCGTGTCTTTTTGGTTGAAGGTTCCTGAGAGGCTCTGACATTTGGAAGGTGAGGCTGTGTACCAGAGCCACAACCATCGTTACATCTCCTCATATATAGTCACCGATTGGGAGTTCTCATGCAACACCCTTAAGACACCCTTAAGACAGATGATCTCTTAGTTGTTAACGTCTGTCCTGTTGATTACTGCTGAATGCTAACTAGGGCTCGTGCTACATTGCTGAGAAGAGAAACTCATCATGATGGTATAGAGCATATCTTTGATAGTAATGATATGATAAATTCTCACACCTCTCGAAGATAATAAAAATGCAGCCTGGGACCACCTCATTGCAAGGGATAAACCATCCTAATGGTTTGGACTTACAAGACTTGTGTGATGCTATGAAAACCATTTCGGATTGCCCTGCGCTATTGGAGTTGTTGTTGAACAAACATGCCAAGTCTGAGGTCGCCGTCACTAAGGTTAATTCAAAAATAACCAAGCAATCATATCCTGAACACAGAACGGATCAAAATTTTGATAACTTCCTGCGGTTCTTTAAATTGAGTCTCAAAATGAATGTTGTACCAAAGGAATTCGTCACTGGGTTTTGTTTGAAAAGGGACGAAGCCAACATTCAAGACATGGGTGACATTTCCTGGGATGTGGCCAAAGAATTACTAGCTCACCAGTTGTTTCAGGAAGAGAAACCTACAGACTATGCAATTCCAAAAAGGAATTTTTGCATTGGTGAGAGTGCAGTCTGGAAATACTACACTGAAGTCCACACGGCAGTATGTAAGGTTGTCCCAGTGGTTGCTGAAAGGCCAATCACTATCAAAATGTGGTTCATCAAGGCCTTACCACATGACGTTGAGCAAGTTTACCTTCAGAAACATTCCTACAAATCTGAAAAAGAGATGGTGCAGCTCATTGAGGAAAAAATGCGCACCAAGGTTGTCAAGAGGGGCAATGATATCAATGATAGCTCCAAGGCTATGTTTAGCAACACTGAAATGTTGGCTTCTGAAACTAATCGGGAAGATGATAGCTTGGAGTTGTTGCCTGCTGTGATGCGTGATGTGCAAGAAACTCTAAGGACGGAGTTGCAGGCTTTCAAGCTGAAAGCCGTTGACGATTGTCAGACAATAACGGTTCAGAAGGTGGTTCAGCCCTCCCGAATCTTATCGTCTACATACATATGTGGTAAAAATGGCATTGCAGCTAACCATGCAGACATCACCCAGTGGTCTCATTCCGAGCCACAATCGTATGGACGTTCATATTTTGGGGCTAAGATATATGCAGATGACAGTGCGTCCATTTCAAGGGATGCCTCTGATAACAACATCTCTTACAGCAGTAAAACATCTTCTTAAAAATGAATATTGTATTCGCGTTGACTACGTCCCTGCCCTTTGTACACACCGCCCATCGCTCCTACCGATTGAATGGTCCGGTGAAGTTTTCGGATTGCGGCGACCCGCCGGCGACGTTGTGAGAAGTTTATTAAACCTTATCATTTAGAGGAAGGAGAAGTCGTAACAAGGTTTCCGTAGGTGAACCTGCGGAAGGATCATTGCACACACGATGCAAAGCAAACCAAAGAACTGTTTTTGTCCCCAAAGGGGCCGCATCGCGAGGTGTGGCTAGCTCACCAGTTGTTTCAGGAAGAGAAACCTACAGACTATGCAATTCCAAAAAGGAATTTTTGCATTGGTGAGAGTGCAGTCTAGAAATACTACACTGAAGTCCACACGACAGTATGTAAGGTTATCCCAGTGGTTGCTGAAAGGCCAATCACTATCAAAATGTGGTTCATCAAGGCCTTACCACATGACGTTGAGCAAGTTTACCTTCAGAAACATTCCTACAAATCTGAAAAAGAGATGGTGCAGCTCAGTGAGAAAAAAATGCGCACCAAGGTTGCCAAGAGGGGCAATGATACCAATGATAGCTCCAAGGCTATGTTTAGCAACACTGAAATGTTGGCTTCTGAAACTAATCGGGAAGATGATAGCTTGGAGTTGTTGCCTGCTGTGATGCGTGATGTGCAAGAAACTCTAAGGACGGAGTTGCAGACTTTCAAGCTGAAAGCCGTTGACGATTGTCAGACAATAACGGTTCAGAAGGTGGTTCAGCCCTCCCGAATCTTATCGTCTACATACATACGTGGTAAAAATGGCATTGCAGCTAACCATGCAGACATCACCCAATGGTCTCATTCCGAGCCACAATCGTATGGACGTTCATATTTTGGGGCTAAGATGTATGCAGATGACAGTGCGTCCATTTCAAGGTATGCATTTGATAACAACATCTCTTACAGCAGTAAAACATCTTCTTAAAAATGAATATTGTATTCCGAAAATGGATGGTATAAAATAATTTTTAATTTTGCACAAACTCTTCAAATCTTTGGATATTTGTCTAAATGAGTGGTGCTTTTAATCCCAATTTCAATCCCAATCATGCTTTTAATCCCAATCTCCTGCTTGTTTTCAACTTGCTGGTAATTTTAGGTTCTTCAGTCTTGCAATTTGGGTTCTGTTTTTCTATTTCTTTTGGTGTCGCCCTCCCATATGTGGGGCTTATTTCGTAATTATGAGTTTGTCTTCCGCGGTATTAGGCCTATTAAGTTTACGAGCTCACGTTTCCAGGCTCACACTTTAGCACCCCCCAGCCAAGGAGGGTTTATGCCCATGCTTTTTTGCCAATCATTTTTTTGTGTAACCCATGAAAGCTTTGATGTTTCATATAGAAATATATATTGATTAGGAAGCATAGGGTAGCCTGTGCCGTTGGCCCAAGTGTCCAATGTCATGTTAGCCCAAGTGCAATTCCCTATGTCGAGGCCCAAATGCGACCTCTAGGACAGCCTTTCCGGTTGGCCCAAGTGTCCAATGTCATCTAAGCCCAAGTGTAAGATCTTCTATGTGTCCAGTGCGTCTCCTATGTCGTGGCCCATGTGTGAAGAACTAACATCTAAGACCAAGTGCAATTTCCTATGTATCCCATTGCGTCTCCCTTGTCGAGGCCCATCTAAGCCCAAGTGCAATCTTCTATGTATCCAAGGCCATCTCCCATGTGTGTCTCATATGTCGAGGCCCATCTAAGCCCAGTATGCAATCTCCTATGTATCCAAGTACGTCTCCCATGTTAAGGCCCGATTTTTCTCTTTGCATGAATTTATTGAGTCGTAATATATCCAATCATTATTGATATTATATCTCTTGTCGAGGCTCCAATCAATGTCATAGGGTAGCATGTGTCGTTGGCCCAAGTGTCCAATGTCATTTAAGTCCAAATGCATCAATATATTAAGCAAGCTATATCTAATCATTATTTTTCCACAAAACCTACGACTAATTTCAAATCGGAGACCTTTCCCTTGATATCTCTCCTGTCGAGGCTCCAACCATTGTCCAGGAATGCCCACTTTGCTTGAAATTCCACATCTCCCACACCGCATGTCCAAAAATCATGAGACCAAGCCCATGCACCCCTCCTCGTCGAGGGCTTTCCAACGGTACCAAGCACCAGGGCTGGGCCCGCGGTTTGGGACCTCTCAATGTGACAAAACAAACAAACAAACTGGCCTGTGCCATTGGCCCAAGTGCCAAGTGTCATCTAAGCCCAAGTGCAATCTCCTATGTATCCAAGTGGGTCTTATGTCGAGGCCCATGTGTGAAGAATAATATATTCAAGTATGACCTCTAGGGTAGCCTGTGCCGTTGGCCCAAGTGTCTAGTGTCATCTAAGTCCAAGTCCGATCCCCTATGTATCAAAGTGCGTTTCCTATATCGAGGCCCAAATGTAACCTCTAGGGTAGCCTTTGCCGTTGGCCCAAGTGTCCAATGTCATCTAAGCAAATTTTTTTCCACAGAGCCCACGACCAGATTTGAACCGGAGACCTTTCCCTTGATATCTCTCCCAACGAGGCTCCAACCATTGTCCCATGAATGCCCACTTTGCCTTTTTTGTTATTTTTTGTGAATTTCCAGCAACCAAAAGTACTTGGAGGCCCAATTTGACCTCTAGGGCAGCTTATGCCGTTGGCCCATGGGTGAATAATTGAAATTTAAAACCAAGTGCAATTTCCTATGTATCCTAGTGCGTCTCCTATGTTGAGGCCCATCTAAGCCCCAGTGCAATCTCCTATGTATCCAAGTGCATCTCCCGTGTAGAGGCCCAAGTGTCCACTATCATTTAAGCCCAAGTGCAATCTCCTATGTATCCAATGACATCTCCCATGTGTGTCTCCTATGTCGAGGCCTATCTAAGCGCAGTGTGCAATCTTTTATGTATCCAAGTGCATCTCCCATGTAGATGCCCAAGTGTCCACTGTCATCTGAGACCAAGTGCAATTTCTTATGTATCCCAGTGCGTCTCCTATGTTGAGGCCCAAGTGCGACCTCTAGTGTAACCTATGTCATTGGCCCATGTGTGAAAAATTGAAATCGAAGCCTAAGTGCAATCTTCTATTCATGTATCCAAGTGCATCTCCCATGTAGAGGCCCAAGTGTGACCTCCACCCACTACTGCAATCCCCAATGTGTCCACTTAGCTATTTTTGCAATCTCCCCCCTCGAGGCTTCATATATCGATATATCCACTTTGCTATTTTTTGTGAATTTCCAACGACCAAAAGTACTTGAAATTCCAAATCTCCCACATGAAGGACCAATCATTGCTCCAGGAAACCCACTTTGTTATTTTTCTCGAATTTCCAACGACCCAAAGCACTTGAAATTCCAGATCTCCCACACCGCTTGTCTAAAAATCATGAGACCAAGCGCGTGCACCCCTCCTCACCTCCTCACCTTTCAATGTAGCCAAGCACCCAGAGTGGGGCCCGCGGTTTGGGAGATCTCAACGACGCTATGCTACACTACAAAACAAACAAACGTCTCGCTATGCTACACTACAAAACAAACAAACGAACGTCTCGCTTCATATATTGATATCCGCACCGATTCAGAGGCATGGATCAATATATTATTAAGTTTGGTAGTTTGTTGGCCCTGCCCTTAGGTAGAGAAAATATCCCAGTGAATCTCCGTCTGAGTGGAAACCGAGGTTTTAACTGACTTTTATGGTCAGGCAGAGGACCATCTACAGTATTATCCAAGTGAATTGTGTTCAAACCTTCTTTCAGAATCTGATATATACTTTCATTTCTCATCTTTTGCAGAGAGATAAAGGTAAGTAGATGCAATTGCATAAATCTGAGGCTAAGGTGCACCTGCAATGATGCACACAGGGTAACCCTCATTCTGTCAATTGTGCATTTCTCATGAGCATGTGGACCGTAGACTAAGAAGAGAAAGAAGATCATTTTCATGCTTGCAGTAATCATATTTTTCCAGTCCCATCTTCAAATCTGCGGTTTGCTGGCCTGTAGTCTAGATATTAAAAGACCCAAGGTTTTCTTATCTACCTTGTGTACTGCTTTCGACAACCACATAACTCTCAGCTCAAACAGGGACCACGGCTGTAATTTTTCTCCTTTTCCTCTGGTCTGACACCCACCCCAAGCAACCTGCTTGGCTAATGCCGTGCTAGTGCGCCAGCTTAGCGAGCAGCACAAACTCACATCACCCATTTGACACAAAATATAATCCTCTGAGAAGGTGATCATTCTCATCGTGTAAAATTCAGCACCCAAAATGTCAGGCATTCTGTGTACTTCATTCAGTGTGGACATGCTCGGGGTGGTGAATAATGAAGGTGATTGGGGGAGTCATAGTGAAAACCCAGACACTTACACATGACAACAATGAACGATTATCCTTCAATGCCAGCCCAGCACATTGTCCAGCACAGCTACCCCAGCAACAGCCATGGGATACAATGCCAGCACTGGGATTTTGGTCCATGTTGGAAACATGCTTCAACCGCAAATGTACCTGCAACCATCCATCCCCCATTCATACATAATGGAAATGTTCTAACTTATTGACACCACTCCAGGGATAGTTACAAACGATGTCCAAACATCAACTAGTCAAGATTCTGCAGATTAGGTCTATCCTGCAAACAGAACCACTTTGAGAAACAAAAATGATGGTGACAATCATGACAGTTAGCCAGGCCAATAGGACTTCACTTTCTCTAAGGTTCTTTACCTTCAATGAGGTTCTGAATTTCGTCCTTGGCAGGTTCAGTCAATTTGTTACTGTGGTCGTTTTCAAAGAAGATAAAGATAAAGTTTCTTTAACGTCCAGTGAATTTACTGAGCCTACTGCTCAACACAAAGGCCATCATGGGCCCAATGGACGGTCTGAAGGCACATGTTGAAGGAAAGTAATAAGGAACTGGGGAAAGGACAGTGAGTGAGATGCACATGTTGTAAATGACCATCCATCAATGCACCACACAAGTACCTCGCTAGAGAAGTCCCAAGTGAGACCACGCAAATACACCAGGCCCAAAAATATGGCAAGACACCTGTAGGGAATAGCAAGCATATGCATCAAACAACCACATTACATCACCCCTCCATGCTTGACTGCAGGTCCCTGTCATCATGTGATCAGCACCCATCCTTCGCATTCACTACCCAATCACTTAACCATGAGTTCCCTAGTTATCATCCCCAGGTGATCAATGCTTCATCGGAAGCTCGTAGGGAGCTGAAATTTCACAAATGTAGTTCACAGCCTTGGACTTATTGGAGAAGAATCGTTCAAATGAAGATCTCTGAGCTCCACCCACAGCGGGAGGAAAGAGAAAGAAATAGAGGAACTTCATAGAATCCACAGGAAGCCCAAAGTGTGCATAACAAATTAAGAAATAAAACAAACAGAAAGAGAGAGGGATGACATACAGTGTGTTGTTCATGGTGATAGCACCATAAACTTGGGAGAAAGTCAGAAAGATGTTGCGTTTGCGCTGTTTTCCAGCTCTCTCCCACTAGCAATTCATCATAACATGAATATAGCACAATCACTGCATACCTGTTCTCCTCCTCCTCCTTGCGACCCCTTATGAACAGGTATGCAGTGATTGTGCTATATTCATGTATTGATGAATTGCTAGTGGGAGAGAGCGGTGTTTCACGCCCTGGTTGTTGCATTTATGTACTTAGCATATACCTAAACACATGTGTACTCCCTCAAAAATCCCTTCTGTCCTACGTATGCTGAAATTTGCAGCCTGCAGCTCCACTCCTGCCTCCAACCTGCCTCTCACACCGGCCAAGCGAACTGTAACCTGTCCAGCAGAGCACGGAAACCCGTTGGTAACATGGGACACGTCAAATCTTAAAACCCTCGCTGCGCAGGCATTGTAAGTGGGCGTCAATCCATTTGGTGCAGGCGTCTTGGCCGTGCTCCACGATGCAGTCGTCCCGCAGCCGCTTGGTGTCCGGGCATGCGCAGCAGATATTCTTTTTTGGGGCTTCCGCTGGAGGCACAGCCACATCTTTCTCCCTGTCCGCATCGAAGCTGGCTATGGGTGCAGGGGAATCCTTGCTGGCATTAACAAGAGACTTTGAGGATAGGGATGGAGACTCTCCAGTACCTTGGCTGCTTACGTTCCCCATGTGGGATGGCCCTCTCACGCGAGCAGCAGATGCAGCACACAGCACCCACACTGGATGCACACCGCCACAGCAAACCCCCCGAACGCACCTTGATCAACACCTCCCTCCACCCAACCCACCTTGCACCTTCACGTTTGCTTCCATCTTTCCTTCCTGCAACCAACATCCGTCCAGACTTCTATTACTGTCTCTTCACAGAGACCCACAGACACTTGGATGTGGCATACTGTTGCCCAATATTCATACAACCCATTCATACAAGTGGGGGGTTTATTCACATCTATGGTTCTTCTATAGTTGAGTAGCTTACGTAGTAGAAGTTGAGGATATGGTCGTCGGGGGAGCCACGTTTGTCCAGTGATAAACCAACACGGTCGTGCCATGGGTAGTGCTTGACTTTACACATGCAGGTGGAGATGTGTTTATGAGGGTGTAACCAGTTCATGACGATAGGTGTGTAGGAGGATAAGCTTGGATCCAAATTTCATTGTTGATATCTTTCAAACGTGGAGATGTGTTTATGAGGGTGTAGAGAGTTCACGACGGTAGCTGTGTAAGAGGATGAGGCTTGGATCCAGATTTCATTGTTGATATCTTCCGGTTTGGTTAACAGGTGGCCATGGCGGTGTTTTAGCAGTCTATGCTAAGAGCTGTTCACTTGCGTTCGAGGCAAGTGGGGGTTACAACAAAGGCCACAAAGAACGGTGGTATGCCAGAGGCTGCAGAGAATCGCCCTATGCTGTCCACCACTGGGTCTGCAAACACTGCAGCAATTGCTGCCCCAGGGCAAGATACACGGCAGCTTTTTTGTATTATACCATCCATTTTCCGAATACAATATTCATCTTTAGGAAGATTATTTACTGCTGTAAGAGATGTTGTTATCAAAAGCATCCCCTGAAATGGACGCACTGTCTTAGCCCCAAAATATGAACGTCCATGACGATTGTGGCTCGGAATGAGACTACTGGGTGTCAGCCCTCCTGAGAGTGGATCACGAGACCGGAAATGGAGGGGCAACAGTTCAAGCAGATAGCAGAGCCGCTGGTGGAGATGTATGGAGGGCAAGAGATTGGTGGTAGAGCAAAGCTATCCTGCAATTCATGGATACAGGTAGGTAATTAAGCTTGCATTCCCAAAGATAAGCTGTTTGAATGAAGTTCCAGAAGATCGTGTCGAATAAGAGATTGCAGGTCTTCAAGTATAACTGCAAGTGACCTTTCCACGTCTATGCATGAGTAACTGACTGTTCCAGATGAAGGATTTTCGCAATAAGAGACTTCCGGGAGTGAGACATGTTTATGTCAATGTTCCAGACTTCAAGTTCATTGAAGCATCTTATGCATCACATACATACTCAAAATGGTTTGATGGAAGAGCTGTAATAGACTGATTCAATTGGACCTTCCAATGCAAGGATGCACATTGCCCAAGAAGTACCTTTCACAATCTGGGAAGTTTCCATAACTTCAAGAGCATTCAAAATATTCTAAATACCTCTGCAAACAGGATTGCAACAAGAGAAGGGTTCACCCTGCTAAAAACCACACAGACACCTTGGGCAGCTTTCTTTCTTCATTTTCCCATGGTCTAGCACACCTGGTTTGCTACCCATGTGCTTGGTGATTCTGCACACACCGAATAGAATTTAAGCAATTTTGCACGATTGCTTTGCAGGTGGATTGAGTGTCTGATAAATACTCTACTGTTTAAGCAGGAAATGAAATGTGGGAAATGCAACTACTTCCACTTTCCAGAGTGTGGGGCCTTAGCAGCCTTCTGCAGGGCAAGCAACAACAGGGAGATGGGTTACCTTGTAATTGTTCATATTTTTCACCCCGTCCTACTTCTATTTTTGAAAATCGTCCAAGCACACAATCTCAAGAGCATCTCAGGGGAGAGACTATAGAGGGCCAGTCTGGATGTGCTAAGGACTTTGGACACGAACCATCCTTTGATGCTGTAGATCGCTTAAAACAGCAGCTTGGGCAAGGAGTATAGATACTATCAGAGAGATAAAACGTGCTAAGCAGCAGGCAATATGGGTCGGTAGTAACCCTGTGATTGTTTCCTTGCTCTCACTTGCCCTGTCTATGCATTTAGCATCCCCTAGTTTTGCTGTGGATGGTGTGCTGGCCAATGAAGTCCCTTCAGACAATCAAGCTCAGCTCCAGGGCGCTAAACCTACCATGCAATCTTCTCAGGTTCTAATTCATGCAAGCGTTTCAGCTCCCACTCTGGCTTTTGTGACTGAACCAGTCAAATGGGACCCTGGAGTTTTCATGATGCACACAGCATCCTCAGCAGGTTTTATGAACAGCTTCATTTCCACTCCAAATTCATAGGCAATCCAGTCAAGTGGTTTCAAAGGAGGCGAAATCTTTCGACTTGCAAATAGTGGCTGTGCATGTGAGGAGACATATGGGATCTTGCCATGCTCTGTCAGTGTGGGGGGTAACTTGTTCTTGATGGTGGTCTATGGTTTCCTGCTCCTCATTGCTGCCAAACTCATTTCTGACGGAAGTGAGCTTCTGCTTGAGGTTAGAGCCGCCACTCTTTCCTATGGCTGTCTGCTGTTGGATCTCCAGGCACTGAAATCTAAACGTCTTGTAGCTTTTTTAGTGAGTGATTCTCTTCTTTTCAGCTTCTTGTGAGTGAGCCAGGTTATAGCATGCTGTGGAAAGAGCTGGGCTCTCAAACCTATAGTGCTGTGGTTTGAAGGTGATGGATCCAGGGTTGCTGGGAGGGCTGCTCCTCCCCTTCCTAGGAGCCTTTCCGGATTCCCTTTTGATCCTGGTGTCAGGCGCTGGGGGGCTCTGTCCAGCAGGTCAGCTGACCATCTTTGCCAATTTTCATCTGCTCTCAGTTACAAGCATGTGGATTGATCGAGTGAGGAGAGAGCACAAATGACAGAGGAGAGGTGCCGTGACAGTGGGACTGACACAGCTGTAGTGGGAACCATACCTGTTTGGAGGAACCATTTTCACCTCTGCAGATCCTTGGCTTGGTTGCTACTATGGGATATGGAGCTTTTGGTGGTGTGTACATAGACACAATGGGTTCCTTAGAGTGGTGTGCACATGAGTATTGAAGAAGTTCAGAACTGTGTTACAATTATTGGTGAGGGAATTTGCGCCTGCAGGCGCAAGAGGGGGTGATGGTGGGGGTGGGAGTGCTGGCAGGGTCAAGTGTGATGCTGCTTACATTTGCTTGGGCGGGCTTGCTGCTAGCAGGCCACTGTGACTTGTCTGGTCCCTCTAGAATTGCGTCCAACCTCACCCTCACTCGGGGCCTTGACCTGTTTGGGACAGGCGTCACCACTGATGAGCATAAATCCTTCTCAGTTCTGGATGACGAGAAAATGTGGAAGCCTGTACAGTTGTGAATAGAGATGGTTTTCCTGCATAGGCTGATTGTGGGATTTTTAAGTGATATCGTACCATGGTGTTTTTCTGCTTATGGAATACCAGACTGGTGGAATGAAGTGCCATGTACTCCATTCAGGAAAGTTGCTTGTTTTGTCATTTGTACATGTTGAGATAACATCTGTGTCAGTAATTGCAGTGATGGTGTTCATCAGCCTTTTTTCCCCTCCCCCCGTAGGATTTCATGTGACTGAAACAAGTTCAGTCTTTGACTGTTTCTTGTTTGGGGGCATGGATAATGATGGTATCAACACTCCCATTCATCTTTGTGCAATTACCCCTGCTGCCAAGCCATTTTGCTGAGGGCTCTCAAGCTGCCCTTGCTGGCTGTCTTGTTGCCTATCTCGGTCTACTGGCCTACTGCACTTACCAAAGTAATGACCACTTCCAAATGAAACCTTCACCCATGTTACAAAGTTTCTTTCTTTCTGTGTGCTGTTTTTTCTGTGTGTTCTAGTTGTGTTGTTCTAGTCGATTCTAGCTATATCTCTCTTTAGTGTGCTCTATCCTGTTACCACTTGGTGTGATCTCCTGTCTTTTTCCAATTGAATCTCTAAGCAGAGGTGTTTGTATCCTTGTGTCTCTGTTATTGGTCTCATTTCTTGTTTGTCTAATCATTGCAAAATTCTGGTTCATCTTGTGAGAGCAGGTGGCATAGCCATGGTTACAGGAGCTGATAGAAAAGGCACGGCTGCAATTCTTTAGGTCCAGGGTGCTGCGGCGTATCTCCTCCTTTATGGCTAATGGTGTGCATCGCCCTAAGCTCCTCTTGCAGGTCTTTCTTATCTTCCACCACTGCATGCCAGGAATTTCCAGTCCCATTTCACCATTCTTCAGTTATGTGAATTTCTTAAGCCTCTGTACTCACCAATATACACAAGACAGACAATGCTGGGTAGTCTGCTGGCAAAATGGGTTGAACAGTCCAAGTACAACAAGATAAGCATGATCAGGAAGCGCAAGTTTTAGTAGGACTGCAAAAAATTGACCAAGACTCATGTGTGGTGAGTACAGGGGAAAACACGGGGGCTGTCATCAGAGCTTATAAAGCACCTATTTGTAACTTCCTATAAGAAAAAGGATGGTAAGTTCGAGCAGGAGGATCTCCACGGAATGGGATTGTGCGACATGCCCAGGTACACATTGGGACTGGCTACTTGAAAAAGAGGGTAGAGGACAAAGATTTAGGGCTTGCCTCTGGGCCGTTTATGCAGCAGGTATTTGCTAGGTTGACCATCTTTCTGATGACCGCAGCACCTACTTTGCAATCAGTAGCATTTTCAACATTTCTTATAGCAAGCAATGGTTGGCTGGTTCTGTTCATCCTGTAGTCCGGTGTAGCACTAATACAAAGCTAGGTCATCTTACAAGTACATGCAGGGAACTGGGAGTGCAAAAAGGCTGGCTTTTCAGCCCACCACCTGCAGTTCTCAATAAATTTCAATGTTCACTTGATCCAACTCATCATTTCATGGCTGGTAAACTACCCAGCTCTACAGACTTGTGTCAAACAGCACACTTCCTTCCTAAAACAATCAGAAAATCATCCACACAAATTCCACATGGAGTTTCCAAAAAATTCCAAAGATGCTCGAGACAGCACAGTTCAAATCAACCCCTGGCCATGCCAGAGATCCCACCCTCTTATAAAACTCACACGACAAAACCTCTGCAACTGACCTTGGGCCTGCTGCTTACTGCACATTCCCGTGTTTAGTCCCAACAAAGTTGTAACACACAACACAAGATGATACATGGCAATGGCCAGAAGTCCTCACTGGAGCCTGAAACTCGCCACCACATTTACTTCTTTTTGCCTGCCTTCGCATCTCCAGATGCCTTAGTCTGCAGCAGTCACCAAGACCATATTAGATCCCTGGCAACGAGCCTAGGTCAACAATCAATTACAAACTGAGAAAGAGCCCTGTGTGCTAGAGTAAGATGTAGTGGAAAATCAGCCTCCTCGATGTGCTAACAGAGGATCCACAGAGCCGAACATGACCACAAATTAGAAAACGTAACGTCTTGGTGATCTAGATGCAAAGAAAGGTGGAAAATTTGGGAGCAACTGAACTAATGAGCTTCCAACAAATTTACCACTTACTTAAGAAGGAAGACAGGTAGCTATGAACCTACCTTCCTTTGGGGATGTTTTAACATGCAGCTCATTGTCTCCATTGAGGTCTAAAAGAAATTACATCATACACTAGGGGAGAGGATAGGTGCACAAACCTTCTTAACACCCCTAATCTTCTTGGCCCGATTCTTGCGTTCTTTTATCTGCTTTCTTGACTTCTCCACCTTTGTTGCGAGTCCATTCTGCAAAACCCACACAATTTAGCTTTGCCATCCACATACCTCAGAGCCAGACTCCATGGGGTAAAACTGTCCACCGGGGTGACAATTTCAGGATGGAACAGCTCCCCACAGCTAACCTTACTGACCTATGCTTGGGAGTTGCAACCGCAACTGTGCCACTCGGTTTAGAGTACAGCTTGTAAAGAGTGTCAATATAACTAGAATTACTGAGTGAACCACTGCAGTCTAGGCAATCTCATCCAATATTCTATCGTAGCAGAACTTCTTACGACCATTGTGAGTGACGACACAACTCAGCAGACTGGGGACAAGATAGCATGGATAATGGACCTCATCAAAGGAGACACAAAGACAAAACTTAAATGCTTATTCTTCGTGGCACACCAGAGACTTATGTCATCTACTCTTACACTGGTATAACTCAAACTCACAAATATTCAAAAAGGGAAGCTTCAGAAAATAGAAGCTCATTTGATTGGGGACAGCATCCAAGTCAACTCAAATTTAAAACAGCTGAATCGCTCTATTAAGAGTGAGCAGACTCAGTCCCAAACCAAGTTCAAGGAGTTACCCGGATGAGCCGATGCTTGGGCTCATACTTCTTCGCAGCATCGACGCTGTCATAGATTAGACCAAAGCCGGTGGACTTGCCACCTCCAAACTGAGTACGAAATCCAAACACGAATATAGATTGTGGATCGCGCACCTCGTACACCTTGGCGAGCTTCTCCTTCAACTCCGCCTGACAATCCCCCACAACATTGAGTTGAGTAAACTGGAACCCTACCCCTCAATCAAATTTTCGACCGCGGTTAACCGAACCGATTTTCCTCCCAACCCTTTCAACGCTCAAATTCCAGCGCTCTTCCATCGTTCTATCGGAGGGAGCTAAGGAACGCCAACTCAGAAAAAAAACAGGCGATCTCTGCCACCCAACTTCACACTAGTTTGACACCTGAAGCTTTCGCTAGACCCTTCAAGACCACAGAGTGAAAACTAACCTTAGACACATTGGCGCGCCCAGGGTGTAGAACATCAACCACCTGCACAGGAAAGAACAGCCCAATATATACCGTCAACTCATCACAACCACGCAAAAGATCCTGACACCCATACTCTGCGTGATCCCATACAGACTTCCAGACACGGTCGAAGGCGCGAACACTTACAAATTGCTTGCGAGCGAGTAAGCGATTCGTCATGAACTTGCGCGTGCGCACAGTGCACGCCTTGTTGTCCGCCATCGCTCCAGAATCACAGCAACTCGAGCTCTGGCAGCCAAAGAGATGACTTTAGAGGCTGCCTCCCTATTAGGGCTCATACCCTAATCTGGACGAACAACATCCTCCCTATTAGGGCTCATACCCTAATCTGGACGTACAACATCATCCATCCATTCTATCTGGATGAATGTATCATCCATCTACAGAATAGCGTCTCGCATGACGAGAGAGACTTGTCTCGTTCCCGAGTCTCGAGTGGCGAGTGAAGGGATCCTGCGAGAAATCTTTGCTTCCCACATCAGCGGATTGCATCCAAGCGAGCTGCAATGGTGAGTGGGATTCTCTCTGCCCTACCTTCTGGCACTTGGGTTTCTGATTTCGATGCATTTTTCAAAGGCATTGCTGGGTGTAGCCAAAGATGGGCTGTGGGGTTGCCCTCCCAAGTATGTAGTTCGATCTCCTCGATCAGTAGCAGGACAAGAAATTAAGGTCGTTTTACCCTTGTGGATGCAATCTAGTGTTGTATAGTCGTGATTCGCGATGTCCGCATATCTATCACGGCTGTGGGGTTCTAGTCTTCCTTGGGAACTGCGTTTGCTCTGAACTGGGTTCTTTCCTGTCTGCTCTGCATTTTTGTGTTTGCTCTGAACGCATGACTAGTTTCCTCCGATGTTAGAACAGATCACCCGAGTGCAGTTTCTTGTAAAGTGTCGATTATTTTATTGTCTGTCTTTGTATTTGGGTTTGTGGATGCACGCGTATACATTGCAGTTCCTGCCCATTTTGTGCTAAGCGAGTAATTTTTTCTTTCAATCTTCCATCGCCTGCTTTCTCGGTGTCCACTTTCTCCTGGCATGTGAATTATGCAATATGTAGACCTTCTGTATTGGCACTGTGGAGGTGGACTTGTTGCAAGCTACCTCGCCTTCTTGAGTTTCTTAGTGACAGTGTTGTTGGTTTTGGCTTTGTGCTCTTTCCGTTTGGGAGTGGGCTGCAGGCAGAGGTGGCAAGTCAGATTTTTAGTCCAATATCCGAGTCCCTGTATCCGATGTTGGCAGTGCTGCTGCTCACCGTTGGCCTTGTATTGACCGCTTCTTTCTTCATGTAAGATTGTCGCAAGCCTTCCCATTGTAACAAAAGGCCCTGTGGTTTGCATTTGACGAAAACCATGCTTGGTCCTTCTAAGACGTAGATTATGTGTGGGCAGTCTGTTCGGTACCTTTTTAATTCAGTTTCTCTTTGAATTTGTTCTAGAGATAGCCCTACTGGTCTACTATGAGTTTGTCAGTTGTCGACTTTTGTGAAACATAGACAGATGCTCAATACCTTGGAGTGCTTACAAAGTAAAGGGGGTTTCATGCATCGGAGCAGCTATGAAGTGACCACATCCAAGTTCAGTCGCAGTCTAACTCGAGAACTGACCACGGGAGGGGTGGCATCTGTCTTTATGGTGGGTGTCTGCTTCTCAGCTTGGTCCGTGAAGTAATGTGAGAGTAATACATGATTGCATCAGGCAGGAGAGTGTTCCTGGTTGCTTTTCAAATGTCATGCAGTCTGTTTACTTGTGATGCCAGATTCGCGAATCTCACAGGGTTTCGATGTTTTGGGCCTTCTTTCTGCAATGTTTGCTTTCTGAGCAATGTTGGGGTATGAGCAGTGGTAGAGAGAATAAATATTGTGTGATATTTTCTTTTTTTATCCAACATCTACAGGCGGAGTACTTTACAAAGAGTTGGGCAAGTTTGTTGGTGCCAACTGCCGTTATTCCTGGCAAAGGCTGGTCTGAGGTGGCAAGTTTGATAGGTCATTCCTTTGATTATAAGATCATGTTCCTACTGAGGATTTGGTAGTGAAGCCTGCTTACAGAGCACTTTAGGGAGGCTCTCATGATCAGACCAGCTCCTGTACGAATATCTCACGTGTTTGCAGATCTGCGTCATGCTGGGAAAAGCTCAAATGTATTCGTCGGTCTGGATATCGCATCATTGTGAATAATATTGACTTGCAATGCCCCTGATAAATGAGGATATATGGGACCCTATTGCTCAACTGGCAAGCTCCAGCTCCTTACATGGGCTTGCTTAGGATCTGTGCTCAAGATCAGAAAGCTGTCTTTTTGTATTTGTAGAAAGCTCCGGCAAGGTTTTACCTCTATGGGAATCTTCTTTGACAGACTCCTGTTGGCGAGTGGTGAGTGCAGGGTTTTGGGACGCTTTTCCTGCTTCTGTGGACAGGAGTGTATGTGTAGCATGCACCAGCCTCTTCCTGGCCAGAGCTTTCTGTGTTGTTCATCCTCACAAGTTACCCAAATCAGTGGAAGCTATCACAGTTGGAGCACAATTTTGCCACATTTTTTACATCCCTTCATACTGATCACGTATTTATGTCTAAGCTGAGAAAATTGTACTTCACAAATTCAAGTATTTCCCTCCCATGTACTGTTGGATGGTTTACTAACAGGAAATGATTCAAGAGATGAGGCACCCCAGAAATTTTTTATGATACCTTACATTGTGAAAAGGAACAACGGAACAACTTTCTGATTGAAATTGGAAAGGAATAGAGTTAAGGGTTGGGCCATTCATAATTCCAAATGGTACTTTGTGGGTCACATAATAGAGGTGTTCAAATGGATACTTTCAGAACTGTGTGTAGTAGGGGATGAAGAAGCTTTACAAGTCCAATAGTTTCTCACAAACTGATGGAATTTGGAAATGAATTTCACTATGGACTGGAATGTGCTCTACAAGGAAATAAAACAAAAGCTTGTAACTAAACTATGACTGCTAACCAAGCCAATGCAATAAATTCCAATTCCTAGTTCCGGTGGAAAGAAACCAGGAGATGTCAATGTGTGTTGCTTCATGTCATACATCATAATGTCATATGCTCCACAAGAGTATGAGGTTCACTTGAAAGGAGTAAATGGCCCAACTAGTTCTTGCAATCTCCACCCACTATGCCGTAGTTGTAGGAAATTTGAACTCCCATACATAGACTATTGTTGAGAAAGCCTAGTAACACGAACTCTCCATCCAGAGCTGTCTACAAATACTCAGCTTCAAAGCTTGTATCCTTTTGTGGGCCTATGGCAATGGTGGTATTATTTTTCACTTTAAGTGAATTCGAGCCTAAAGTAGACTTCAAAGACGGATTGTGAACACCGAGGACCCTGACCAAGCACAGAAGTGGAACCGAAGAATGCAGCACCTATGTTGCTCTATTTGACGCCACAGCTGAGGAGGTGACATCAGCTTTGCTTGCTTGATTATGTGCAATGTAATGAACAAGCTGCACAATTACTTCGGAGAGCGTCTGTACCAGGGTATGGCATACCAGCAGATATACCTAGCAGTACTTGCCGGTTATGCACATATGCAATGCGTAGTGCGCAGGACGGGTAAAGTACCATGCAGATGTTTTAAAAAAGGATAAAAAGGTATCAGTTTCACATGTAGCCGCCTTGGAACATTAGGCAGGGCAAATCACCTGTTTCCTGCTACGATGTTCACCTAATGTATTAGCATGGGAAATTCACACAACCCCTGTTCAGCTGGTACAAAACCACATGAAGTGATTTATGCAGAATGGAGGGCGGCCGCATATCACAGGGAACATATACAAGGTGCAAATGCACAATATGGTTTTATTATAACGTCATAACCTGCCTAACAACAAGCCTCACTCCCATTCCACTAACAATTTGGATGCACTGGCTGCCAGGTCAACACACACTGTACCGCCAACAAGGAGTGTTCCTAAGAGTATCACTTAAAACATGGGTTGAAAATAGAGGTGCAGAGCACAGCCAAGGGGGAGCAGAACTATGCATGAAGCTGGCAGACAGGCCGGCTTCCTTTGTTCACCAGTTGTATGAGCGATGCTAGGTAATGAGTCTGAAAGAAACATTCTCTGCACCCATCTGATCCTGCATATCTTCTAAGCATACTCTGCCTCTTGGAGACTCCTGCCAAGCTGGGGGTCGCTGTAGCAAAGCAATGTGCACAAGCTGCTGACAAAGTGGTATTGTACAGGCATAATGTGCCCAACTGTTCACCCCAGGTGGTTCTCATGATTTCATCCCACCTGGCCTCCAAAAACAAAAGTTTGAGAATTCCTCAACCACTTCTCAGAAGAAACAGATTGGTAAATTGTTTCTGTTACCCTGGTCCGTTGCGGATCTGGTGTTCAGAGAATTTTGTAGATTCCCACAAAATGTCCAACCAACAAATTTCCCCTACGACAGGAAGAACTTTCAGGTTGGCACCTCTAAAGTTACAGTCGGGTACAAGGGCATCTGTCTCACAGGAACTGGCCTCATTCCTGTAAGACCCTGCTCCCAGAAAGCATCCACCCTAGCCATAAGCTGCAAGGCCAATCCCCCACAGGCGCCATGCCAGTGAACAGGGGGGCACACCACTGCCTTCTGCTAGATTTCCAAATCATGGTGCATTCCAATTACAGATAAACCACAATCATGTCAACAAAGCAAAGCAACCAACAAAGTTGGGAGGACTTAAAACGTACTCATTTGCAATTATGAACACCTTGTGTTCCTCTTCAGCAGCCAGAGATAATGACCTCCTTGCAAGTGCAGTCCTAGTACCTGCAGAACTGCATTATCCACAATGTTGCAGACAAAGGCATCAGTACTGGAGGTATCTCTCCTACCCCAGATTCAGTGTCCCACAGCATAAAAGCCCTGAAATGAATTTATGCCTCTATGCTTAGTAATGTGGAAATAATTGTTCTATCAAATGTTAAGCACAGAGACACCAAAAGAAGGGTAGAGATCAAACCCAAAAGCTATGACAGGAAGGGAAGAACATGTAGACAATGCTGCAGACACCAGCAGCGCAAGCCCTGCTCCCAGACTGTGTCCTGTGAAGTTGACTCCATCTCATGAGCTTTGATCATGTCTTTCCATTTCATCAGTAGAGACAACCATTGACATCAAGATTTGATTTCTCTGTCCAGGCTTGTATGGGAGCACGTAAAACAGTTAGTCAAGCATGCACTAGGCCAATCTCTGGAGACTTGGAATTCAAGTCCTCTGTGAAGCCTGTGAACTTCTCAGACTAAAGGCATAACCCGCCCTACAAACAAAAACCAATATCCACACCCTTCCCTTTCAATCCCTCACCCACCCCAATCTCTCTTTATTTCTACCCCCCCACCACCCCCCCACCACAAAAGGAAACCCCAGAAAGCAAGACCGTGATTGAGAAGTCCATCAATGGTGAACCTGTTGGAAATGGAGATTGGAATAAAGAGATGACTCATTTGGAGGATGCTGGCCAAGCAAACATGCTGGGGGGAGAAAAGAGTAAAGAGCTCCATGCAAACATAGTCATGACACTCTCACATGGTAATTACATCCTATAACTGCATGCATCAAGGCCAAATGAGACCCACCAGTGAGTAGCAGGAAGCCACTGGGATATGCTTCGAGCACCTGGATACATGTCAGTAGATGTCTCAGAGGCATAACATTGAGAGCCAACATGCTCGCATGTAATGGCCACATTGTGATTTGTGAAAAGGAAGAAACAAGCTTATCAATTATGAGAGCTGTCAGTTTTGGCCCCACTGTTGGCAAATCAATCAAAAATTGCTAATATGGGGTTTCCAGGTTGAATGAGAACCACAGAAAGCCCTACTGTTGGATGCTTTCCTAGAAACTGTGCATATAACTCAGTCTTGAACTCAATATATGTTTTGGAAGCGTCACCAGTTCAGGCTGCAAGACATTCTTCTTCATCCATTTTCTTCTTCTCTTCACCCCTGCACCCTTCTCCCTTCTTTATGGTTGCTTCGGGCCCCAGTGTCTGATCACGCTGACTTTTCTTTTCTTTGTCCTATAAGCACTTTGAGCTTCCTGTGGACTTTATAAAGTTTCTTTCTTTATTTCTTTCATCTGCCTAAGGAGGAGCACGAAGAAGATCACCTGCTGAGTGTAGTTTACTGCCTGTGAATAGTAGTCAAGAGTTGCAGATGAAAAGTGGTCACAGATAGGAGGAAGCAATTGAGGGTCGATATTGTCCCATAGCAGTAGATCAGCACACTGATCTGCAATACAATCTTCAGTATCTCCTAGTTGAGTCCCCCGAAATGATAACACCATCCGTCTACTTGTCTCCCAATCCCAATCCTCCTCCTGTTTCATCAGCACTTTGTGTACATCATTTGGTATTACAGAATGCTTTCCTGTGGACTCGATTTTCTCCAATCACCCACAGACACCAGCAAACATCTCACATGCTTAAGGACGTGGGATGTGCAGTTCGGACCATAACTTTTCAAGGGATATGAAGTACTCCTTTCTTGAGATACTGCAGGGGCAAAGTAGTGGCAGGAACCCTCCATAACCCAATTGCAACGGGGAATCTGATCTGGTGGGACTTTCATTGAACAGTATCTCCAACTCTCAGATTAACTGAAGCAGCGCATGAAAAAATAGCACCCTAAGATGCTACCCCGCTGTGGGGATTTGCCTCATGCACACAAATTCTTGACTCAATTTTGCAATGCGAAGTTTGGATTCACTCGTGGATAAGAACAGTTGGGGTTCTGGTCATCAATGCGACCACCAAACTAAGCGCAAAACCATCAAAGGCACCTCAACAAGGCCAGGAGTAACGATTTCCAACTGAAACCTCTCTCTGTTTCTGTCTTCCTATGGGAGAGATGAGTGACCTCATAAACTAGGGCGTGAACGCCTCCGTGAGGAGGTGCGAGAGGAGGGACAGCGGACGCAAGGATCCAACCCGGAATGTCTATCACAGCGGGGTAGCGGTATGCATTTGCGCTCATCTCCACCAGCGGCTCTGCTATCTGCTTGAACTGCTGCCCGTCCATTTCCGGCAGCCTCGTGATCCACTCCCACCCCTGCGTTGCATCCATCACCGCAGCCTGCTGCAACAACAGCAACCATGGCAGACACAACCATGGCCCAAGCTTGTTGCTCTCCATGCTTGCCCACCTCGAAGATATCTAGATGCTTTAGCAATTGGGAATTGTGAAAAGAAATTGCCAGTGATCTCTTGGCAATGCATCGTTCACTGTACAGTCCAATCCACTTTGGAGGGTCCGCTCATAAGCCCTCATAAGCCCAGCGCCCATCCTTCAGAACATTGAGCTTGAAATCGGGATATTCCTTGAGCTTTAGCTTCTGAACAAGTGTATGTCCAGGTTGTCGTAGAATCTGCCAATTTGCTGAACAACAGGAGGCCAACAGGTGAGATACGAACGTCCCAAGTCCGAACCAATACCGATCCCTCTGGGATCGACAGCAATTAGACTATAGCGACGTGGGATAGTGTGATTTCCGGTTGAATAACAAGGACAATGTGAAGATGGTATCAGAGTGGGCCCATTCCAAGCCTAGTGTCTTGTTTCTTGGACAGACTCACGAGGTGGAAGTAAATAAGAGCATGGCCAGCAGCGGCCATGTTTGACTTTCCACCAAAAACAGACCCCCTGCCACGAAATCCTTCGTAATTTTCGATGTTTTTACAATTTTGGAAAATTGACCGGACAATCTCTCCCCACCTGCCCCTGCCCCTGCATGCCAAATTTGGGGCCAATCACGCCAAAACCCCACCGTTGCGGGTGGGGCCCATTTTTGGAAATGTGTCACGTTTTCACAGGAAACATTTTGTTATTTTCAAAATTTGGGGAAACGGATGAGTCTGGCGGACAGAGCTTTTCATCTGCGTGAGGTGCTGCACCTGTCAGAGCAAAGAATCAGGCCATTTGGCCAAGAATATAGCCCCCTGCTGGGTAGTCAAAGCACAGGGGGTCAAAGCACAGGGACTTCCCTGCTGCGACCTGGCATGAGCGATAGAGCACGAGAGAGAGAGAGCGCGGGAAGCAAAAAGAAAACCCCCTGCCACTCAAACCCTAAGATCTCACGGCTAAACTTGAATCGGCCGAATCCCTTTTGCATGCCCCTAGCTGATGTGGAGGGCCTTTCGCAACATCAAATCGACCCAGATCGGCGCCTTGTACAGCCCGTCCAAAACCGAAATGGCCCGTTTGGGGCCTCGCGGGCGCTTAGGGTTTAAAGTGTCGGCTGTCTCGCAAATCCATTCTTCAAGCACGGCATCTACAACTCCGTTGCCGCCTCCGGAATTCTCTCACGGCACCGTCTATCTGGGTCTTTGAGTACGGTCTCACGATGGATTGGGAGCATCTTTTCGTCTCTGCCACTTCTAGCAGGCCGGTCGCAGCTACTATACACACCAGTGCGCCTCCTCCAACTACAACCAATGTGGCAGCAACCACAACAAGACCTCGCGGCACCAATGGGAAGAACTTTGTGGATAACGAAGAAAGGCAGTTTTGTCGCTCTTTCCTAGCGATCTCTCAAGATTCATGCACAGGAAATGGGCAAAAGAGTGTCACTTTCTGGGAGAGGGTCTCGGCGCATTACAACTCGGGGAGGCACTTCCAAATATTCCGGAGATACAAGTGCAAAAAAATATAGGCTACAATATATTCTTAGTAGATAAAATTTATAAAATAATTACAAATAAATATGGGTACCAATAAATCCTGGTTTCAAAATTTAAATTAATATAGGGTGTGAAATATAGAAGTTTCTTTTTTTTTTTACAACTTCCAATCTGATAAATATCTGGGACACGTGTCGTCTAATTACTGGTTTGTGAGGTAGGCTATCAGGTTTGGGGGGGATAGGTTGGGGGGGATATGTTGGGGGGGGGGATACAGATGTTTGCCCGCCGCGACATCGCGGGATCAAATTTTTTTTGCATCATTTTTTTCCTCCGCCTCATGCACTAAGCTATATCGTCCTCACTTCCTCGTTGTTGCGCTCCTCGTCCTCCTTGCTGCTGCGTCCTTCTCGCTATTGCTCCCACCTCCTACTCCACAGCTCTTCCTCGCTGGTGCTCATCATCGATAACTCCAACCAGGCTAAGTCTCTAAAATCCATTCAGGTGGCGATGTGAAGAGCTTGTCCATCGTGCAAATATGGGCTCTTGGCTCATGTTGGTATTCTTCATGATGTTTAATGGTCCTCTTAAACTATTTCTCGAAATCTAGGGGGCACCTTAAATTCAAGTATGATGCAACAGATAGTAAATGGATAGACATAGATTCAATTATTAGTTCGGTTATTATGACTTTTGAGAAAGCTCAGAATGTTATAGCATGAACGCTATTGATGCCCAATCTTTGGACGAATTTGTTTCGACCAAGTAATAATTAATTTTTATTGAAAAAAAAATATTTTTTCATTTTATTTTTAATATAGCGTGCCTAAAATTTGCTAGCAGCAGCAAATTATAATTAATATAGTCTGCCAAAAAATATAGCATTTTACAAATTTATGTAAATATAGGGTGGCCGATAAAGACCAAAATCAAAATAATACCCCCCTATAAAATACCCTTTTTTTCGTAATACCTAAAAGATATAAAGGGTGACCTCCCCGAGCATTACAATGATCACCATCCGGCAAGGTGTGGCTATAGACCTGCCAGATCTTTGGAGACGAAGTGGTGAAACTTCAAGCATGATGTGTCCAAGTTCGCCAGTGTTTATCAGCAGGAGGTGACGAGTGTGAAGGAATCGGGAACCAGTCACGACGATTATTTCCAACGTGCCCTTGAGCTCTACGGACTCAAGAACCCTGCCAAGCCGGAATTCCTATACCTTCATTGCTGGCTTGTACTACGTGACGTTCCTCGCTGGGCAGAAGGGCCACAAGATCTTCGCAAACCACCCCCCAACGTCAAGCAAAAGTCTTCAACTATAAGGCCCCAACTGTCCCAACGGTTGGAGAGGCTTCAATCGCCATTGACGCTATAATTACCCCAACCCAAAGTTCAACGGAGAGCGATATCATAAAATGGGCCTGAAGGTGACCTGCCAACACCTGCCTGCATGGTCAGGCCAATTGGATCGAGAGTGGCCAAGGACCAGTTGAGGATAGCTCGGTCGAGAGAGAGCTCAGCTAGGGCGCAAGCAGCTGTGACAACAGCTATTGCGAAGGCCTCACTAGAGAAAGCTAAAATGCTCTCGGATCAATCAGCATTGCAGCTATTCTCCATGCCGCTTGATGCCACAACGGGGGAGGACGCTCGTGAGTACCTATTGCTGCAAAGGCGTGAGGAGCTTAATAAGATTCGCCGACGCATTGCGGAAAAGGAAGCTGCAACAGCAGCTGCGGCCAAAGGCTGAGCTACGCCGGCCAAGTGATCGTGCCAATTGCACCTCTGTTGGCCAAGTTGCCTACACCTAATCGAACCTTAGCACCTGTTCCTCACATGGAGCACCTAGATAACATTGAGGACGATCCGAGCCAAGCTGTGGAGGATGATTATCACGTAACACGTTTAGGTGATGAATATGAGATTGGGTTTAACTTAAATGTCAATTATTCTGAATATTGATGTGTATTGTTGCGTGCACAAAGGCTGCACCTTTTCAATGATGACTAAATTCAATTCGTGTTTGATTGTAGCGTAATATGGAAGCCGTGCATCATGGCCCTTTCTAACATTCCAAATTGCCATCAAAATCTTGAATTGGCCAAGTACAGGCCCCTCATCAAGGTGATCAAGTCTGTAGGTGCCTCGAAACCTTCAAAGATGGCATCAGCTCTGAGGGGGGCCAACCAAAACTATTGAAAAAAATCAGATGCCTAAAAAAACCATTGGCACGGGCATCATTCCACTTTCTAGCAATCCAAAATTCACTGAAGGGGGTCATCCAAAACTACTGAAAAAAATCAGATGCCTAAAAGGAATTGACCCCCCTCAGTGACTCTGCCATTTTTGCAAGTTTGAAGGTACCTACATGCTTGAACACCTTGATAGAGGGGCTATACTTGGCCAATTTTGATGTGTGATGGCAATTTGGATTGCTAGAAAGGGGAATGATGCCCCTGCCAATGCCTCTTAGGCATCTGATTTTGTTCAATAGTTTTGATTGGCCCCCCTCAGTTACTCTGCCATTTCTGCAAGTTTCAAGGTACCTACATGCTTGAACACCTTGATGGGGGAGCTATACTTGGCCAATTCTGATGTGTGATGGCATTTTGATTGCTAAAAAAGGGCATGATGCACTAGACAATGTCTTTTAGGCATCTGATTTTGTTCAATAGTTTTGGTTGCCCCCCCTCAGTGACTCTGTCATTTCAGCAAGTTTCAAGGTATCTTCAGACTTGAAGACCTTCGGGTCATGAGTCACATGTGCAGTAAGGCTGGCCCTTTCCCAGACATAATACACACCACTAGTTGAATCCCATCATTCAATGTTACATTCAATCACGCAGGCGCTTTCAATGCTCACCAATATTGTATTGAAATCCATGTGAATTACAAATCAGAAATGACTTATACTATGTAATGCATTGCGCTCGCAGGTCAAAGTACATCACACGAAAGTCAATAAAGAGAGTTGCCTTTGGCTGCCCACAAGTGCTCAAGCCCAATGCGCTTGCAACACATCAAAACAACGCTCAACATCCTTGCGAGCTGCCTCCTGCATCATACAAAAATGTTGTCGCTTTTGATCCGGCGGTTTGTGAATTGTTTGAACAAAACATGCCTACTTCGGATAAATGCTATCTGCGAGCAATTTTTGACATTGACCAGAAAATTGACATCATGTCCTGAGCCAGACACCATGTCTTGAGCATGCCATATACATAATGACTGATCAGCCACAGCCTCCAATATGATGCTCTTAACCCCATCTTTATCTTGGAACTGACCCTGCCATCCAACAGGGCAGTTTTTCCACTCCCAATGCATACAGACAATCAATGCAAACATACCCGGAAAACCTCTCGCAGCATTGATGTCCATCTGCTTCTCCAAATCAGCACGAGTAGGTTGCCGGAGGTAGGTATCCTAAAAGCAAGCTCAGATTGCCCCACAAAACCGCTTCATAGAAAGCATTGCAGTGCTAGCACCCATTCGCACGTACTCATCGGTTGCATCAGCCCCCACTCCATAAGCAAGCATTCACAATGCAGCAATGCATTTATAAATGCTTGACAACCCAATCAAACCTGCAGCATTAGGCTTCTGTAGGAAATAGACATCATAAGCCACTATTGCATCCACAATCCTCATAAACAAAGACCTTATCATCCTGAAACGGCGTATGAAAAGCCTCTCGCCATAGACTGGCTTTTCGCAAAAATAATCTCTCATAATCCTTTCATGCCCAACAACCCTATCTCTCTTCAAACTGTGTAATCTGTCAAGTTGGGAACCACCCCACTTGGGGACAAGCTCTTCTTCTTCTGCCAAGTTATCTTGTATTTGGTTAAGAAGCAAGTCCATGAAAAGCTCATCATCTAATTCATCACCAAATAGATTGGTCTCCATCTGATCCACAAGAGAAGCTCTCCAAGCATCAGCCATAGTAATGTCCACAGAACCTAGTCCCAAGTATCTTTTGCACGGAGTGTCTGTATCAAGAGGGGATGCTATTCTGTGAGCAGATCCCACGAGCAGAAAAATCCGTGAGCAGAAATCTGCTCACGATTTAGGATCTGCCCACCTATAACCGCGAGCGCCTACTCGACTTAGAAGACCTATTACTGCGCATAGTGGCCAGTATTACAAGCTCGGTTATGGATGCTGCTGGGATGAATGAGGGATGAATGTCTGTATGATGAATGAGACATGGATGAATGAAATAAATGAAATAATACAAAGTTGTTTTGTAGTAGGAGCTCCGAAATCCTTTAAACCATGCTAGTCTTGCTTGCAAATCAATTGTGAAAGTACAGTGTACATTGCCAACAATGAATCCACATTGCTTTGTGGATTGAGGAGGGGTTACTTGTCATTTTTCCAGGTATCCAAGGTTGAGAGAAATGCTCACACCCAAATTTAAAGAAGGCAGAGAGGTGAACTCGTGCTTTATAAATAAACATTTCAAAACACGTACTGGGAATTAAGATGTCGTTCACGACACCTTAATCCCCAACACCTGCACACACCGCCTTACCGCCAAGGCTTATTCGCCATCAGATTTTTTTGGGTGAATTTTTTTGGGGTTTTTGATTTTTCCATGAATTGTCATATGCTAACTCGTACTGGGAATTAAGATGTCGTTGACAACACCTTAATCCCCAGCACCTGCACACCGCCTTACCGCCAAGGCTTGTTCGCCATCAGATTTTTGTGGGTTGAAATTTTTTGGGTGAATTTTTTTGGGGTTTTTGGTTTTTCCATGAATTGTCATGTGCCAACTCGTACTCGGAATTAAGATGTCGTTGACGACACTTTAATCCCCACCACCTGCACACACACCGCCTTACCGCCAAGGCTTCTTCGCCTTGAAAGTTTTTTGGGTTGAAAGTTTTTTGGTTAATATTTTTGGGAAAAAAATTTGGGGATTTGGTTTTTCCGTAAGCTTTCATGTGGCAACTCGTACTTGGATCTAAGATGTCGTTGACGACACCTTAATCCTGAGCACCTGCACACGCACCATGGTTCATTCATGTCGCTCATTTTTCATCCAAAAGTCATCCAACAATCATCCATTCTTTTTACTTATTTATCTCAAAACCATTCATCCGGCAGCTTTTCATCGCACATTCGTACCGTATGGTCATCACCCAGCAAGGATTCTTCCGTAGGATGGGGTGGAGATTGCGTCCGTGCATTGTAGTTTTTTTGTCCACGGCAATAGGCCATCTTCTTCCTCGGTTATAGGCTCCCATTCACTAATCTGCTCACGCTTAAGGGATTCTGCTCATGTTTACCACTTAAAACGTGAGCGTGCTCACGTGAACTGCTTACACGGTAGCTACCCTCCTGTATGAAGGTCTACTTGTGTACGAAAGAGAACGCTGCAATAGTATGGAGCAAATGGTTTTGGCCCGAACGGGGACGACGGCTAACAAAAGCACGACATCATCGAGGCGCCGCATAGGACGTCATCAGCGAGAGGGGGGGGGGGTCTGTCGTGGGAGGCTATCATGTTGCTGGCCTTTACACTAGCTGCCACGGTATTAAACGATCTCCAGGCCAAAAATGGGCCGGCATAATGCCGTTGGCGTGACTTACCGCGCCACTGCTAGTTATGCTGTAAGAGCATCCCCAGCCTACACTGAACCCAGACGCCAACGGAATATCAGGGTGTGGTTGGGTGTGGTGGGCAGGAAAACATGCACACCGTTGCACTGAACCCTATATCCCATGAAAAGCGGGCACTTTCTGTGCACTAAACCCGAGTGCCGTATTTTGGACCGAATATGCCCCTCAATCCAAGTCAACGTGACCATGCCCAGGTCTAGCACGTGCATGTTGGCAACGAGCACGGCCCCTCCTGCCAATGGAAGCCGAGCTGCGGGGGATAGCGTGGGCGATTCAGGGGTAAGGGTGTGTGCGAGGAGGGGCCGCCTCGCCACAGAACCCAACAGCCCTGAATCGATCACGTAATTTTGGCGTTGAACGGAGTCTTTCGGGGGATGCTCTAAGTACGCCATGTTATGCCAAGGGCCCACCAATGGTTTTGGGAGAATACAAGAACCGAAACCGGAACTGAACCCCAGGCACCGTTTTCACAACTGGAAGAGTCGGTTCGGTACTGTGCTGATTCATATCGGCCGGTTCGGGTTCCGGAACTGGTTCTGCAGGGAATGGGTCCGGTTCCGGGTAACCGGAACCTGAACCGCGGTCCAGGCGGGTAACCGCCCAACACTGGTTAGAGCAGACAGGGTTTCCGTCGGGGTGTCATCTCTGAAGGTGCTTGTGTGTAGGGTAAGGGTAACGGCCGCCATAGCCAGCGATTGGTGCAGCAAGAGAGGGAAGCTCGCAGACAGGAGAGCTACACGGCTTTGTACGCAGGCAGAGAAAGAGGAAGAGGGCAGGCAGGTAGGGAAGGAGGGGAGTAAGAGGTAGAGGCAAAGGTGTCGTCAGTTGTGGTGTTGCTGGCTTGCACGAGGGTCGCTGCTGCTGCTGCTGCTGCTGGTGATGGAAGGAGGGGGGGAGGAGCAGAGGGGGCAGGAGGGGGGCCAGCCCGATTTGAATCAAGAGTTGGAAGAGCAGCAGCAGGAGCAGCATGTGGCCGAGGGTGAGCCGGAGCACCAGGCTGACGATGAGCCGGAAGAGCAGCAGTTTGAGAATGGAGGGACTCCAAAGGCCGTTGTGGTAGAAAGCGAAGCCAAGTCTTCGCCAGACGCCTCCGCAGAGAAAACGTCGTGTCCAGGGTTAGTTGCAAGTTCAGCCCCTTATGGACCTAGCTGTAGTTTGAGCTTTAGCAGTCGCTGTAGGGTCTGATTGTGGTATGGATGACGCGATTTGCTTGTAGAAGTAAGAGTGGTCATCGATCCCCATGTAGCTAACTCACTACCATTCGCATGATAGAGGGAAAATCTTCATCGGAGGCCTTTCATGGGATACATCTACAGGTGCGTGCCTATTCCCCGTTTCCCGAGGTTTTGAGGTTTCGAATTAAAGGTGCACAACTGAATGAATCGTTTCTGCATGGTAACTACGTTCACTGTTTATTCTGTTCACTTACAGCCGTGCACTCAGACGGTAGGTTCTGGTCTTTGGGGTCTACAGTGATTGGGAAGATAGATTAGATACCTTCCACATTCTTTTTCTAGTCGGGCACTTACATCCCACACTACGTACAGATAACCTCACAAGCCACTTCAAGGATTATGGAGAAATCACAGATGCTGTCATCATGAAAGATCGCTCTACGGGTCATCCTCGCGGGTTTGGGTTCGTCACCTTTGCCGATGCAGCCGTCTGCGATCGTGTTGTCCTAGACAAGCATGTCATTGATGGTAGAACGGTTAGTGTCAAAACTGTAGACCTTGGGTGCATTCACTTCGGAGCTTGTGCGGAAGGGGTCCGTTTTCAGTTTTTATTTTGTATGTTCCAGTTTTGGGAAGATCTTGGAATCCACAGCGGTGAATCACAACGCTCACTAGATGGAGGTGCAGGTGGAGGCCAAAAAGTCGGTTCCTCGGGACAACATCTCTGCAACCAAAGGACCGAAAACAAAGAAGATTTTTGTAGGAGGCATACCTCCTACTATCACAGATGGTATGCTTGTGTGGATGCTGACAACTGCCCTCTCGCTCTTCTTTCTCATGTCCGTAAAGGTGGAAGTCTGAGTTGGAGCTGTTATTTCTGTGGTGGGTGAAAGTTCATTAGGAAGTACTTTCTGACTTCTGTGTAAATTAATTACAGACGAGTTCAAAAGCTACTTCGCCGGTTTTGGAAGGGTTGTGGAGCATCAAATTATGCAAGATCACAGCACAGGGCGCTCTCGGGGTTTTGGGTTTGTGACTTTTGATAGCGAACAGTCTGTCGAAGACATCCTTGCACATGGGAAAATGCATGAGCTTGGTGGAAAGCAGGTACTCTCTCTCCCTCGGAGGAATGATGAAAGTGAGCAGGATTTTGTGTACAGTGCAATGAGAACTTGCAGTTGTAGGTGTGAGTTTGAAGCTTGTCCACATATGGCCAGCTTTCAACTCAAGCTACTTTCAGAAATCTATCAACTTATGCAATCTCTTCCTCTGTCAGTCTTGCTAGTTTCCGTATGCATGCTGGTGTAGGGGGGTAGCTTACACCACCATTTTGTGGCTTTGTAGACCACACAAACCACACAATATAAGCTCCAACGTTGGGTATTTGTGGTTCAAACAGCAGGGCCAGTTCTTGGTGGCCATTTCCTTCATCTGTAGTTTGGGCTGCATCTTAAGACAAGGCAAAGTTGCCCACGTAAGTACCCTTTTGTAGGTCTTTGGTGGTAGGTAAGTCAAGTCAAACCCACAGTAGGTTCACTACATATATCCATGGGACTACTGGGATTACTGAGTAAGTACATCAAGTGCTTGGATTTTTTAAGTGCTGAGTGGTTTCTTGTTATTTGACAGGTGGAGTTGAAGAAAGCAGAACCTAAAAGAGCAGTGCAAGAAAGTCCAGGAGGATATGGGGGTGCCGGAAGGGGAGGTGGATACAGTGCTGGCGGTAGTGCTGCTTATGGAGGGTACGGAGATGGAGGAGCATATGACAACATGGGGGGTGCCGGAGGATATGGTAGTTCATACAGGTCAGGAGGGGGTGTTTATGGTGGAAGAGGTGGATATGGGGCTGGAGGTTATGGGGCCGGAGGCTATGGTGGTGGATATGGAGGTGGTTATGGGGACGGAGGCTACGGACGTGGCAATGTGGGTGTTGCAGGCTATGGGAGTGGGTCCATGGGTGGAGGAGGGTATGGAGGCAATATGGGATTGTATGGATCTGCTGACTATGGTGGTGGCATGATGGGTGGGTATAGCGATGTCAGTGATGCGTACGGAGGAATGGGGTATGGTGGTTACAGTGCTGCTGGTTATGGGGGTGGCTATGGTACAAGTGGGGCCTACAGTGGCTATGGGAGTAGTCGGGGTTATGGTAATAGCAATGGACGATACCATCCCTATGGCAGGAGTTAGAGCCTTTTTTGCTCAGTGTCAGAGAACAGTGTAGAGCTGAGGCAGATAATATCTGCACAGGGTTAGTTGTATGTTCACTGGATATTCCTTTTGGCTATAATAACTTTCAGATTGATTTCAAGTCTCCTCATCCCCAAATCTCTGGTCAGCAATGTGGAAGAACTCAGTCCATTCCCTTTTTTTCTTAGAAGGGCTTGCTGAGGAGGTATGTGTGGGTGGTCACACCTCCTAGTGCTTTAGTCTTTCTCCTTGGTGTAGTATCTGCAGTGAATGATGTGTTGCAGCCTGTGGGGCACCAAGGGCAAGAGGAAATGATGTATAATTCCTACAGACCCTTTTGATCTTCACGTGGGATGGTGCATTTTTTGTGGGTGTTACCTTTTATCAAATCCTGAGTCAATGGGCATCATTGTTAGTGTTTACCAAGGTTGTCTGTTGAATTCATGCCAAGCTGGCCCTTGGCAATGCTTGAGGGCATCATCCTTAAGGTTGTATGCCAGCAGAGCAATCTCTCAAGTATTAATTTTAACTGTGAATGGCTATGGGTGTTCATTATCTAGCCTTTTTAAGGATGGATCTTTGTGCCTTGAAGTAGGAGCTTTTCCTTCAACTGGATTGAGGAGTGTTGGTAAAGCCCAAGCGTTCTATGTAGTGAATTTGTTTCATGCAACAATGCATATAAACTGTTAAGGATCAGCATGGTGCGCCCTCTGTGTGGGCCCTAGCCTTTCCTTCTTTATCTTCGGCCGTCCTCCAGTCATGTGAGGAATAATCTATGCCGCTATTTTTTTTTTTTACTTCTTTTTCTGGTAAAAGGCCAATAGAAGGGCCAGGGAAATGTATTGAAATAAGCGAGGAAAAAATAACCTCGGAGAACAGACCATGAGGATGAGATAGGGAGTGCGGGGACACCGCCCCTACTTAAAAACAGGAAGAGCTGCAGGAAGCTAAGGACACGAAGATTCCGCAGTGAGGGTATGGAGCTGTGAAGGACTAGAAGCTGGTGTTCACAGTTCTAGTGCCTAGAAGAAAAGAAAGAAAGATGGGCCTTAGATTTGCCCTTCCTAAGAGAGCGCTTGTGGCGCAAATTAACATCAGATTCCTCAGGCTCTTCTGACTGTCTAGCACTAAGGGAGCTACACTACAAGAGCTACCCCACCATGGCGGGAAGCAGTCGTTCCAGATAATCGTTGATTCTGTTGATCTTGAGCACAGCTGCCCTCCTTTTCCCCAGGTGTTATCAAAGCTAGTACCTTACAACAACGGTAGATGTTAAAATCTTTGGATACTCTATTACGGAGAGAAACAGAAGGAGAGAACAATAAAACACATCGAGGTGCACAGAGAAATAAATGTTGGAGTCAGGAAAACATACAAATCTGTAGAAGAAAGACGACGATGGAACTGCTTTTTTTCCGGGACTTCACTGCTGGTGTTGGATGATCCTTCATCCACGGTGGAAAGCTCACAAAAAATGCGACAGCAAATGGTTTGTCAGCTCTGCTCTTCCTGCCGCTTTACTATTCAGGATACCTTTCACCCTTCATGTTTAAGTGGTGCACTTTCTTTTCATGGATGCTGCTGTTTCACCAATAGTCTCCACAAGAACACACCCAGCCATCAAAGTGGTGAAAGCGATTGGCATCTTGTACAACAATTGCTGAGCCAACAATCTTGGAGATGAACTTGGTGGCGGTGTGGCAGTCACCACACACCCGAAGATTCTTGATGACACGTCCCAGGGGCCGTGCTGATCAGCCCAAAAGCAATGGCCAGCTTCTCACTGTGGTAGCAAAGAGAAAATTCCTTTTGCTCCTCCTCCATATCATGCAATACAAAGCGAGAGTGTCAGGCACATACCCTGCCTCCTTCATCTGCCCAGACAATCTTCCCAGCTCAGCATAGATTTCCTTGAATTTTGGATGGAATGTGTCATCTACAATGAAGGTGTGCACTATCTTAATGCAGCAGTGACCTCACTCCTTTCTAACCCCTCTGATCTTCATCATTTTCATCACCCTTGCAGTCTCGTCCCACCTGCCAGCTGCAGCATAGATGTTTGATAACAACACATAAGTTGCAGCGTCCAGTTCATCCAACTTGAAAATAGATGTTGCCGCACGTTCTGCCATCTCCACATTGCCATGAACTCTGCAGGCACCAAGCAAGGCCATCCACACCACAACATCTGGTTTGATTGGCATATTGTTAATGAAGTCCTCTGCCTCATCCAATTGCCCTGCACGGCCAAGAAGGTTGACCATGCAGCCAAAGTGCTCTACTTTTGGAGTGACACCGTGATCTTGACTCAGGGAATTAAAGTAGTGTCGTGCTTCATCCACTAGGCCAACATGGCTGCATGCGGAGAGAACACATATGAAGGTGATACTGTCTAGCTTCAAGCCTTCCTTTTGCATTCCTTCAAATAGTTGCAGGGCCTCCCTATGACAACCATGCTGGGCATATCCTGCAATCATCACATTCCAGGACACCACAGTTTGCTCAGCCATACTTTCGAACATTGCCTTTGCATCTTCAATGCTGCCACATTTGGCATACATGTCCAGGAGGGTATTGTTCAGAATGACATCTGGTACAATCCCAGCTTTGATGATGTCACCATGGACCTTTCTGCCCTTTTCCAGGGCTGCCAGGCCCGCACACGCATTGCAAACACAAACAAATGTGACCCGGTTGGGCTTCACACCTTCCTGCATCATTTGCTCATAAGTCTCCAAAGCCTCCATCCCACACCCATGCTGCGCATATCCTGCAATCATCGAACTCCAGGACACTACATCTCGTTCAGCCATATTGTCAAACGCTCCCTTTGCACCTCTGATGTTGCTGCATTTGGCATACATGTCCACAAGGGTATTGTTCAGAATCAGATCTGGTACAATTCCAGCTTTGATGATGTCTTCATGGACCTCTTTGCCTTTTTCCAGGGCTGACAGGCTCGCGCATGCATTGCAAATGCAAGTGAATGTGACCCGGTCGGGCTTCACCCCTTCCTGCATCATTTGCTCATAGGTCTGCAAAGCCTCCAGCTCATATCCATGCTGGGCATATCCTGCAATCATTATATTCCAGGACACTACATCCCGTTCAGCCATATTCTCGAACACTCCCTTTGCATCTCCGATGCTGCCACATTTGGCATACATGTCCACGAGGGCAGTGTTCAGAATGACATCTGATACAATTCCAGCTTTGATAATGTCACCATGGACCTCTTTGCCCTTTTCCAGGGCTGCCAGGCTCACACATGCATGGCAAATACAAACAAATGTGGCCCGGTTGGGCTTCACCCCTTCCTGCAGCATTTGCTCATAGGTCTCCAAAGCCTCTATGCCACACCCATGCTGCACATATCCTGCAATCATCGCATTCCAGGACACCACATCTCGCTCAGCCATATTTTTGAACACTCCCTTTGCATCTTCGATGCTGCCACATTTGGCATACATGTCCACGAGGGCAGTGTTCAGAATGACATCTGGTACAAGTCCAGCTTTGATTACGTCACCATGGACCTCTTTGCCCTTTTCCAGGGCTGTCAGGCTCACACACGCATTGCAGACACACACAAATGTGATCCGGTTGGGCTTCACTCCTTCCTGCATCATTTGCTCATAGGTCTCCAAAGCCTCCATGCCACACCCATGCCTGGCATATCCTGCGATCATTGCATTCCAGGACACCACATCCCGTGCAGCCATATTGTCGAACACCCCCTTTGCATCTTTGATGCTGCCGCATTTGTCATACATTCCCATGAGGGTTTTGTTCAGAATGACACATGGTACAATTCCAGCTTTGATGATGTCACCATGGATCTCTTTGCCCTTTTCCAGGGCTGCCAGGCTTGCACATGCATTGCAAACGCAAACGAATGTGACCTGGTTGGGCTTCACCCCTTCCTGCATCATTTGCTCATATGTCTCCAAGGCATTCTTACCACACCCATACTTGGTAAATCCTACCATCATTGTATTCCATGTGAACAAACCTCGTTCAGGCATTTTGTTGAACACTTGGTGTGCAGCCATGATGCTCCCGCATTTAACATACATGTTCACAAGGGTGTTGTGTAGAAAAACATTTGGTTTGAATCCACTTTGGGTAATGTGAGAGTGCACCTGCTTTCCCATTTCCAGGCCTTTCATCTTGATGCACGCATGCAAGAGACAGACATAAGTATCTGTATCTGCTGAAATGCTTCCTTGGTTCAAAATTTGAAGAGCCTCTTTCAGTTTCCCTGCCTCACATAGTGTCCTCATATACCCGGAATTGCCAGAAGAGGTCCTGTGGACTCCCTCTCTTGGTCCTCTTTTGGAGGCTGTGGTCATGGTGAGAGTGCCTGATTTTATCAACTGTGCCCCTGCTGCTGCTTGCAGTTGACCTTCTACCCATGCAGGTTTCTTGTAGCTATCAATCCACCGGGGACCATAGGCACTCTTGTGCTTGAAATCAGGCCCTCTTGGATGAATCTGGACCCACCTCCCATCCCTGCCTCCTTCAGCTATCCCTGCCTCGCCACCACTAATGTGTAGATCACCCCCTTGCTGGTAGCAGCTCACAATGACTGCCTAAATTTCTTCTAGCAAACAAACTAACACTATTTTATTCCCACTAGTTCCTATGCTGAATTGCTCCCAAGACTTTGCAAATGCATTTGGGAGGGACAGAGGATGACAATTTGTAAAAAAAGCTTTGCATGCATCTTGTTGTCTGCTTCTCTCTGTAACTTAACCTTTTTGCCCCGTGTGTCCAACCCTTGTCTGGGGTTCGAAAAGTATTCCTTCCAAAGTTTCTCCTCCTCTCTTTTTTCTGCTTTTGGATATCTGCCTGTTGCCACATTTGCAGTAACATGTGAAAAACACTCAGAACAACCATAGATCCAGCCACTGAGCGAACTTAAAACTCGAGATTAAAAATCAGGGATGTATCTGATAAGAGGACATAACAAGCTTAAAGGCGTTGAAGAAGGAGGTCCACTCACCACATTGTCCTTGACCTTGTGTCATGAAAGCAGCAAGCTTTTCTTTCACCGATGGAGGATTCAACCAACCCCGAATCCAAATAACCTCTAGTGTGCGCTGTTTAGGTGTGTAGTCCGATGATCTTGGGTTGGTCTGTGAGAACCACCACGGAGCTGCTGAGCAGCCATAGTTTCAAGACGGCCTCCCAAAACCAAGAAGACCCTCCCAAGTACCTTGTAAACACCGAGAAAAACCCTTGCGCAATGCAATTTCATGGCCTGTTTAGGAACAACAACCTATGATACAGACAGGGACAGCCACTTTTGCAGAACAGAAAACCTTCTTCACATCATGTAAGAAGAAAGCCCACACCTTGCCATGTAGGTTGTCCCACCATTGTGAAGGATCTTTCCAGAACTCCTGCCAGTGCTGTTCCATACTCCATGGTTGACCTTCATGCCAGAAACTCAAAAGAGCATCAACAAGTTGACAGGTTTCTTTCTGTACTGGAAATTGGAAGCTTTCAAATACATTCATGCAAGTCACTCTGGGCTCTATTGCATTTAACACAATGAGGACCATGCAAACATGGCCAAACTTATAGATGCTAAACAAGCTTGTGCATGACAAGGCGGCCCCTCTAATCAGGCTCACTGCAAGTCATGCTCACTTTCATCTTCAAGCGTAGGAGGAGCTCCACCATCCACACCAAAATCAGAACCACACTTTGATATCTCTCCACCATCACTAGACTGTCCTCGACCTTGTGCCATGACAATGAGCTTTACTTTCACCCAAGGAGGATTGAACCCACCCTCAATCCTCTTGCGTGCACTGCTTACGTTGGTAGTCTGGAGATATCGGATTGGTCTGTGAAAACCACCAGGGAGCAGCTGAGCAGCCACAGTTTAACCAAGCCCACAACCATCAACCCTCCCCAGTAACTTGCAAACTCCAGGGAAAAGACTTTGCTCTTCCTGATTTCACGCCCTGCTTAGAAAGAACAACCAACGATACTGACATCACTGACAATAAGAGCAGATTTTGCAGAACAAATTGAGATTGTAACTTCACTCAACAGCTAGGGCCATAATCCAGTTCACAAAACATTATCGTACGAGAATCAGTCAAACTCTATTCCATGACACGATCCTTCGAATCCCACATGAACAAAATTCACCTTGTCAACCCTGTAGTCCCACCTCTGTGAACGATCCTTAAAGAACTCCTGCCACCGCTGTTGCATGCTCAAGCGTTGACCTACATGCCACATACCTATTATGGCCCTCGTCCGACTACCCTGCGTGCTTTCGCCCAAAGTAGGTGGGTTTACGCTGGATATCTCAGCCTGGATCCTCCTGTGCATACAACACAGCATCCCCCCCCAAAAAAAACCGCCAAAAAGTTTCGTGAAATTATTACCTAATCTCATTGGCATGCTTGAAGGTTTGAGATGCCCTCTAGCCATCACTTGCAAGGAACTAAGTCCTTGGTACTTTGCCGAGGAGGATGGCTCCACAGCCAAGCCCCTTAATCTGCATGATGTGAGGCCTCTTGCATGACCGAAACGAGAAGACAGGGCCTTGGGTATGGAGTCCGCATGCGCACTCAACAGAAGGCCGGAACACGCTGCCATATATATCTGAAGTTTTGTTCACATAGACGGTCACCCACATTCATCAGCTTTGGAAGTTTGGACAGGCTGAGTAGGCATTGGATTCCATATGATTCGATCCCTCCTTGCTAGTTGATAGTTATACCCATTCCCTCTCAGCTCAGAGAGAACTGAGCTTCGATATAGCTGAAGATTTGTAACGACATCGGTTGGTGTGAGGGGCCCCACAGGACTGTGACATTCGGCTAGTTTCGTTGCTGGGTCCGGGTGCTAATCAGAGCGCACGCGTGCCATGGTCACACGAGTTTACTGAGGCTGGTGTGCGGCCTTCTCTCAGCTTGGCTTCATCAATGCCGCAATGCTTCTCATGGTTCAGAAATGTTAACCCTTAAGTTCCCAAGCCCTTAACCCTTAATGGACGAGGCTGTTTTTGGTGGGCCCACTCCAAAACAGCACATACCCTCACGGATGAGGTATATCTCCCAGCTAAGAAACATCCACAGGGATGAACCGTATGAAAAGGACGCTACCTACCTCATGCACCTGCTGTAAGACTTTCAGCCCACGTTGTATACTTGGCCCCACACATCATCCAATAACGGTCAAGTATATTGAACCATCCCGCCAAAACAGTTGGGCAGTTGCCAAATTAATGGAGAAATGAACAAAATTGTTTATTTTGTCAGTGTCACAGTACCGGGATAGGACGGCACCATCTTGGATATGGCAATCCAATGTGCGCTTTACGGCGTTCTACCACGTGAACCTGGACAGTGCATTGAGTGCCGCACCCGGGAAATATCCGACCCCGGACGCACGCGTAGATGGGGTTCTTGACGTTGAGGATGTTTTCTGTCCGAAGAAGGCAAAATCCGTGTGGGCGAGGGCGAACACAGGACTCATCCGTGCAATATTTCATCCAAATCACCAAACATCCACATTTGAAGAAAACGCCCTTATTGATGGCAATAGGGCAGGGGAGCTCTATCACTTCCGTTGTGGGCTGAGGTGAATACATAGAGGTAGCAGGATTTGCAATGGAAGCCTGAAAGAGACACGGGGAAACTGAGTGCGGTGGTGCACTCATTTTTAAGGGATGTTAGGCGATCGCTTGGGACTTAGGGAAAGAGGAAGGTGATGTCCAGAGTGGGGGCCGAGAGACAGCGGAGTGGTCACCTAGAACTAAGTGCGCCACCGCACTCAGTTTCTGAGCACCATGGAATGGTTAATTTGCTCATGAGTGAGGTGAAACGATAGTTAGAAAGTGTGTTTATTCATAGTGAGATCTCTTTTGAGTTGTGAGAATCACAGTAACTCTAACCCGGAAACTGAGTACGGTGGCGCACCTAGTTATGAGGTGTGGTCGACCATCTTCGTGGACAGAGGTAAAGACCCCGGTGAACTCGAAATAGAAAGCAGACAGATAGAGGGGAGGGCTAACTGAGTGCGCTGGCGCACTCAGTTTTTTGAGCACCTGTAGATGGTTGATTTGATGATGTCTGAGATGAATCATAATGTAGAAAATATTGTGGAAATTAAAAACCATTATTTTTTTACTTGTGGGAAACAAACACAGAACACCCTGGAAATTGAGTGCGGTGGCGCACTCAATTTTAACAGGGGAGTCGCCGATCTTTGAAGACTGTATGAAGACGAAGTTGATATGGAAACTGCTGAATGACAGACAGAGTGAGGCCCAGAATTGAGTGCGCTGCCACACCCAATTTTTTGTAGCAGCCTTGGATGAGGGAAATGTCCACTTGTGAGATGGAAAAAGAGGTTTTTATTTGAATGTCGTGGAAGAAACAATTGTACAAATTTGAGTGCGGTACTTAGTTTCTGCCTCCAGAATGATGAACACAATGTGGAAGAGGAAGCGACGGAGGAGCCATTGAGTGAGTAGAGATGGAGTGCCTGCAATGTACATGATTTCATAGATGTCCTTAAAGGTGTCCAAAATGAGTGCGCCACCGCACTCAATTCATGTTGATAGCAAAGCAGGGTTCTGTATGTTGTTTTGCAGAATTGTTGTTCGTCTGTTCCGATCCTTTGTGAGTCTCGAAACTAAGTGCGCCACCGCACTCAATTCTGGTAGGTGCAAGATCGTGAAAATGTAGCTGTAGAATGACAGAAAGGCTGTAATAGGAAGTGCAGGGGAGGAAAAAGAAAGGATTGTGATATGAAAAGCAACAGCAGCAGCAGGAGGCAGTGACTGAGAAGCCTGTGGAAGAAGACGATCATTTCTACGAAGAGCGGGCGGCAAAGGTCCTGGTGTACCAGAAGGTCAATTCCGCACAGGTGATCAAGTCTATGCAGGTACCTGGAGGCAAGATTATGATCCATCTCTGCCACCTAATATCAATGCCAATCGTTCGACCAGCCCTGACGGGGGATGTCTCGTTGGAGCAAGATTTCAGTCACCTAATACATAGAGGGTTCTCCGGTGTTTTATGTGTCCTTATGTGACGCCAGTGGAAAGGAGGTCGAGTCAATTGTGAAAAGCTGGGATCCAATATGGCGAGAAGTAAACGAGGAGTTCGAGGCCCATATTTTGAAGAGACTGTCCACACAGGTGTTCTCCAGGAAAATGTTTCATATCTGGGATGACAATCACCGCTTCATGGTCTGGATGAACGTCATAAACAAATATCACAGCACAGAAGAGGACTGGCACTACCTGGTGGCGTCCATGGTGCTGGATCCGAAAGGAAACATCACCACATTTCTCACGGCTATGCATGACATCAACAAGTAAGTACAATGCTCACCCTTAATGCCATCAAAACTCTCTATTTTATTCTGTCTGTTTTATTGCTTGGTTAGGAAGTCATAGAGTTTGTGTTGTGACTGCAGGGGAACCGAAAAGTGCACATGTGATGACGAATTTTGTCCATACTCTATTCAGGATACAGAAGGTGGGCCAAATGCCACTGGTCACCTTCAAAAACCTTATCAGTGCTGAGAAGTGCGAGACCTCTAAATCCGCCGACACATGGTACAAGCTGACCAGGGAGGCTTTTTTTGACTACATGTACGCTGTAAGTATTCTTTCCCTAGCTCTGTCCACTTGTTCATTCAAAATACCAGTTGACTCATATGTTGTATACTGAAATGTTCAGCAAAAGATTGCGGAGGCTGGAGAGAAAGGAAAAGCAGAGTACTATGCCAAAAAAGACCCAGGGGAGCGATCCTCAAAAGGAGTGGAAGAATCTATGAACGCGAAGATGGACGTGGCAAAGAGGCACTACATGAGCGCGTTCGTAAAACAACTCAGAATAGCCGACCCTGCTTTTGGCCCAAAGTTCTTGAATCAGGTCAGGATCCACGAGATCGAGAACACCAAGCCCGAAATGATGTAGGAGAAGCTACATAGCCTGTCCACTGCCGTTGTGGAGCCAGAGGTGAAAGTGAATGGCTTGAGATTTGGAATGCTGATCCGACAGTGAAAGATAACCACTGCTCTGGCTCGACGTCCGGTAACAACAAACGTCAAAAAAGAAACAACGACGAGATGCACAATACAAAAGAAGTCCTTAACGAAAATGACCAAAAAATGGATGGAGAATCCGTACGTTCAGGGGATCTCGTTGCAGTCAAGTGTAACATCCGATATTGGATGAATTTTTGTCACAAGAAACATGGGCTTTCATTCCAACTAAAAGGGGTCAAACTGTTGGCCAAAGCACGAGAGGAGACAGAGTCGAATGACGTCAACTGGAGCAAAAGCATAGCTTGGTAGAGCTTAAATCAGACACATCTAAACGTTCCATGTAAGGGCCACCATATTTTATAAAGACCATCCTCCTTCTCCTCTTCAAAAAGTCTATATTTTTTCTCTCATGATCCTCGAGTATGGCCCATCCGTCCGGACGTCCTTCTCAAAAGTCGTCACTAGTAGTGCGGAGCAACGCGAAGCCCTAGTTTAATTTAAGATGTGCGCGTTGTATTACATCATAGAGAAGACATTATTTGAAGAATGGGTTAGTATGCAACAAATGGTTGGGTGGTTAGGGCACAAGATCATCTTACAAATGGTTGTGGGTTCAAAATCATGTGTGCATAGATGTTACCCGTTATAGCCAACCCAGCTATAAGAAAGGGGTCTTTGGGTTAATCGGATACATTATGTGTTGGTACTTGGAGACGTTCGAGTCTTTGGAGGAAATTTGGGCAACCGTGTTTCTATAGTTGTGGTGGTTGTAAGGTATTTGACATTCAGACAAAAGGTCTTTGGGGGTCTTCGGGTTAATCGGATACATTAGGTGTGTTGGTACTTAGAGACGAGTCTTTGGAGGAAATTTGGGCAACCGTGTTTCTATGATTATGGTGGCTGTAAGGTATTGGATCTTCCAGACAAAACGTAATACGCCGTCTGGATGAAATGACACCATATGTTATATTTGCTTCAACATGAGTCAACAGTCTTAAGAATGGGTTGTATTAACATAGTCAATTATGCCAGTTTTGCAATTTACATCTTAAATATAATCTAACAAGCGTGAGATACACGGAGGCCTTGCCATTGTTTTATTGATATGAAGTTTTATGGAATTATGTTATGGCTAATAATAATGTATCTTAGGGTCTCTCTCTACAAAAGAGCCAATAAGGTAACATGTGTCCAATTGGGAACTAAAACTTTCATGTTCCCATAAAGTCTCATGGGAACAACCCATGACATAAGATTAAGTCACTTTGGCCAACTTGATGCGTAGTCCCTACCCTATCGGGCAGGGCCAATAAAGTGATTCGTAAAGTACCATAAACTGGGAATGAGTGTTTGGCCTTGAAAATAGGGGACGAGTTCTAAAATGGGGATCAAACTAGTACAAAGGGAAAAACAAAATGATGGAATTCTTTTCTTTACCACAAACTAGAGTCAAAAGAAGTTTCATACCGCGTTTGCGTTTGTTGAGCTGCACCGGCGAAGTGCGGGCTGTGCGCCCCTCCCCGCTTCCTAGAATTTAAGATAATTAGATCGTGCGCCAAATAGATGGACTCGTACCAAGTTTAGCTTACTCAGATTGTGTTTGGCTTACATTACGTTTGCACTCAAACTGGGGATCAAACACAAGTTATAGGTCCAAGTGGTGCCCAAATTAGGATGAACTTACTAATGCGTCCTCCTCGTTATTACAGAATCACTTGGATTTGGTCCATCCACTACTTGCAAATCCACCCTTAGATTATGGGTTATCATGCAAGGTATGCATACATTCATGCATACATATCTGACACAAAATTTCAGCAAGAGCTTGTACAATGTAGATGAGGCAACTCATTCAAACATACATCCAAATCCTCTGTTTCAATTTCAAGCAAAAACCTCTATCATTTCCTCAACCGTGGCTATCTTTATCTTCCCTGAAATACAGATTGAAATTAAGAACTTATCACAAACATTAGAACGAATTAAATATTTGAGGCATGAGTCATGGGTAGTAAGGGATCGAATGAATGGGTCATATGCCAAACAAATGCATATGGGTAAATATTCTAGCAAACCGCTCACTCAATGACAATGGCGCAAATGGTGCCGCTAATGTGATTCATTAGAATCATATAGCAAGTTCAACTAGCGGACTCGTATAAAAGGAAAACAACTTGCTAGGCTTAGTTTTAATAGGTTGTTTCTGATTAATTGTTATAGTGACAAGACTAACATGGATAAGAGCTCTTATGTCTTAATTTCCTTAGAGTAAGCTTTTGTATTCCTCTCCCTTTGGACTTTACCCCCCACTGGCTTCTCTTTGTAGCTTTTGAACCCCACCGTGTCCCAGATATTCTACTTGTCACTGGCATACCCCACCAGCTCCCCCCCCCCCACCCCTACTTGTGCTTGCACCATTCGACATAGAATTCACATATGGCCATGACAAGTATCCACAACAAGCCATACAAAATAAACATGAAAAATATACCCCGCTAATTATGGCCCTACAAAACCGCGGATGGCATGTTGCCCCTCTCTTGGTCCTCACGGCCAGAGTCAAGGGCGACATCCACACACATAGCCTTAAATCTCTCCACAACATGCTCAAGCTGCCCAACCGAGCCATCATGGCATGCCTCAAACAAATACAACTAACCGCCATCCGATCTCTTGCAGCCCTCATTACTAACAAATGCAGACTGGAAAATAACCAACTTCCAACCCCAACATAGAATACCTCATCAAGCAAATGTTTTTATATAGGGCCCACTCCTGATAGGGGGCAAGCCCAAGGTGAAGCGGCTCTTAGCTATGCCGGCCCAGTGAGCGTCTTCTTTCTCTCTTTGCTTAGCTCATTGGTCTATTTTTAAATTTTCATGCCTTGGGTTTGTCCATATCCCCTTACCATTGATGTGTATGTCTTTTGGCCTTTGGGGGTTCTTATTTTTTTCCCCATGGGATAAGATGTTGACCAACTTGACAACCAGATTATCCACAATAACATCTATACTATACAAGTTGCTAGGTGGTAAGATAATATAAAATAAAAATACCAATGCTGAACACATTTTAAATGAATCATGCTAAATTATACGAGCCTTGACGAGTCTCAACAATGAACAATTATGGATAATTCTCGTGATGACTAAAAACTCACAGAATTAGTTATTAATGTAGAGCAAGATAAAGTTCCTACGTGCCACATCATCATTGTTACGTCACGTCATAATGTTTTTCTTCAAAATTGCCCGAATTTCCAACGAAAACAGAAAAAAAAAAACTTATGTACTATTTAATAAATACTATTTGATCAATAATTCACAAAATAAGATTATCATCTAGTGAGCAAAATGAAATTCACAAAACAAAAAGTATGCAAACAACAATTAACCCTTAACTTCCTACATGGTTCATTTTTTAATACCTGAAAATTACTACCCATGCCCAGTAAAATGAGACTAACTATCTATAAAAAAATCATCAAAAAATGAACCTTACACGTAGGTGCGCACTTGGCACCTGCATGCACTCACCAAAAATGAACTTGTTTCACCGTGAAATGTGGGAGATTATATGGTTTTAGAGAGGATGAATTTTTTGTTTTTGTTTTTGAAAACATGGTTTTTTAGCCTTGACCAACTAATTTGAGAGGTTTTTAGATTTTTGTGGAGTGTTTATTCCACACATTCCTAATCTGTGGTAGGAATGACATGTCCATGCAAAAAATGAGGGGAAAATGTCAAGTTTAGCATGGGGGTGCTTTGTATGTGTTGGGGGGGGGGGGGGGGGGTGGTTGTCAAACCAATGTTGTATGTATTGAATTTTTAACATACCAGCAAGGTCTGGGGCTTGATTTTTTTTGAAATGTGAACACTGGTATGGCCCCAGGTATTACAGAACAAGGATTTCTGAAATAGAATATTGGTATAAGTATTGATTTTTGCAAGAACCAATATGTGGTATCACTAGTAGGGTTTGGAATTGTGCAATACCAGGCAGATATCAATTTCGGTTATGAAGTTTATTCTCACGACAATAGGCTGAATTCCATGTGACATCAAGGGTTTCCAATACATACATAGGCATACCCAACCACGATTTGTCCATCCACCGCCGTCCTTGGTATCACAGCTGCAATAACACAACCACCCCAAATCTAACAAATCTCTCACCCTAACTGCAATCTGTCGCCCAAAGATTCCCTCTACACAACCGTCACCCTTCCGTACAATGTGTGTTAGTATATTGCAAGACCCTACCCACCCAGGATTCAAGAAGGAAATCGGGGTCTTTGAAACTGGTATAACGCTCTACATTCACGAGAGGTATCAATATGAGTATGGTAGGGTGGCAGTCCGAAATAGGGTAACATTGGTCTATCCTAGGTATTGTGGCCGTCACCCACCCGCCTGGTAGGTTCTCTCCTACCAGGTTGATACCCACTATTGATACCCGGGTTAACCAGTACAACACTGGTTCAAACCACCTTTATTACAAAGATTTAGAATTTGGGATTTGGCCTCCACAAGATGCTATGAAATATTGCTCAAATTCCAAATCCCTTTGAAGAGGGAGTGACTCTCTTCACACCTACACCCTGGTCCAAATTATGCCCACATCCAATGGTAGAAATTATACAAATTGACCCCCCAGTGGCCTGAAGTGCTGTCCAATCAGAGATGTCCATGAAGTAGTCAACTCTGCGTGGCCCCCCTCCATGTAAGAGCAGATCTGAACCTGTGGTTTTGGAAATTTCTAGACGTGGGAGACTTTCTCCAAATGGGCATGTTGCCAATCGGAGACGACCTGCCATGTCGTCAGGTCATTTATTGTTGAAAAAACGACCTAAAAATATTAAGATCTGCAAAAATTACGTTAATATACCATGTTCTATGAAACCCGAAACGGGTTCCATAGGAAGTTAAGGGTTAACAATGAGAAATTCAAACAAAAGAAATTTTCAATGTAAAGTTTTTGATTCAAACATGCCAAAACCTGAAGGTTGGACATCACTGAGATAATACAAACTCTAACATAATTGATTGATGAACCTCAAAATTAATCACACTTATGTCAATGTCATGCATCTAAGTAACAAATTCATGAGAGCAATAGCAGTAATTTAAGAACTTTTTGCGAGTGTGTGATCTCTAAAACAAGGTACACTAGTTTCCATCTTTCTCACCCTTTTTCGAGAGTGACACATGTTGGAGTGACACCAGAGACCAGAGTGACACGGATCGGGGTGACATCACTGGAGTGACAGTAGTGATATCAACGTTGGACAGAGGAGTGACACAGAAGGGAGAATCACTCCAATTGATGTAACTCCTATTTGGTGTCACAAAGTTAGACTAATTATGAAAAAGTACAAAGAAGATCAGAATGAGGTGACATCACCCAGGCCGTCCAACAAGAACCAAATCTTGAACATATTAAATACTAGCACCATCACCTTAGGGTCTGCCGGAGGATGTCGTCGAAGTTGAGCAAAAGTACGGTCATATGGCGCATTTGTACCATGTTCTTATATTATTTATATTGTTTTCTGGCAATTCATCATATGTATTCGTGATTGTTAGTGCGACAAATAAAGAGTAAATGATTGACGACGACGGCTTGCCAAAATATATGGCTTTGTACCAACAAGGCACGACGATTCTGAAGTGTAACATACATTTTATATTCAACTTCTTATCATAAATCTACGAAATTGTATCATATATCAGTGCCACCCACCCCAAGCATTCTGGGGTCAAATCCTGCTACCTTGACGGGTGTGGTATGTTATTCTCCCCCTTCCCATCCGATCTCGCAACGACAGATGTCCATGTTTGGGGTCACAGAAAAATACAACAATCAAATTTTATAAGATTCATAGACATTTAATATGGTTATTGCATAATACTGTAATTCCAAATAAAGCTTCCAGGGCCAGACCCCTGTTCTCAAAAAAAAAAAAAAAAAAACTGTTGCATTAGTCATAGTGAGTTTAAATCCACGTGTGTCTATTGGATATCATACAAGTGTCTACCTTCCCATTGGAAGGCAATAACCCTTATACCATAAGTTACGCTTGCTTTGGCAAAAGTCCACATTTTCAAAAAATTTCAACATAATTTCTGTAAAGCCTTATAAAAGATCCAAATGGGGTGATTGTACAAAAGTTAACAAGGAACTCACATCCGTAATAACAATGCTAGTTAGGTGATGCCACCTATTTTGACATGTAATATGATTAAAAAGAAGCGTTGCCCCTGCAAACTTTATTTGGAATTATTAGGAGAAAACCTCCGGGCAAACTATAAGGCTACCAAGCTGCAAGCAGCGAGAGCAAGCTCACGAAAGCATTATCAAGGGCCGAAGCCCCAACAAGAGCAGATCAATAGACCTGACTGAACAAAGAAACCTGAACAACTAGCATCCCTAACAAAGGAGCAAGGAAGAAGTGCCTAAGTTTTGATTTTCTAAAAAAAAGGCTTAATTCAGGAAAAAGATGAAAATCTATACCTGTAAAATATTAGAATTTTAGTGTAAGATAGCTTTCTTTCCCTGGTTTTACTCTTAATTTGATGAACAGGGCCTGAGTCTGTCCCCTTTAAAGAAAAGAAAGAAAAAGTATAACATATATCTCTGTTGCAAAGGTCTTGCAACAAGAACCAAAGTAAAACCAAAAAAGAACAACAAGAACCCTAAAAAGTGCTGTAAAAAGTCCACTGTAGAAAGTTAAAGGTAAGAACTACGAACTTAAAGCAAAGGACCAATTTAGCAAATGAAGCGAAAAAATAGACAAGTGTGGCAGAAGAGTGAGAGTAGAGTCAGAGCGGAGACAGTGAAGAGGGAAGGGTTGCTAAGTTACACGCCAAGAGCCGGTCTTCCATAGCCATCGCTTGCACCTGCTCTCACTTTGTCTTGCTCTCTCGCTCTCTTTCCCATCTCCAAGCAAGAAGAAGAAGATTTGCTTACTTGGGTTGTCTTGAGTTGTTCTTTGAGGTCGGTGATTTGGAAGTTCTGAAGCAAAGCGTCGGGGAGACTGGGGTTAATCTGCGACTGCGAGAAAGGAGTCGACAACAGATTAGAAGAACAGGACAAGAGGGGGCACACTTCAGACCGACAATCGGAACAAGTAAGGAGAGATGAAGGTTGTAGAGGTTCTCGTGGACATGGGGGTTGCTCCGTGACTTGCGCAATTGGATGATTTGCAGTTTTCAAGGAAGGTTTGGGAAGGATCGTGTAGCGCTGTGATTGATCATCCTTTCGTGAGATTCTTTCTGGCAGAGCAGTAAGTCATTATACGATAGCCAAGCTTTTTTTCAGGGAAGGACCAGGTCTTGGTGGAAATCTGGTGCAGGTGCCTGAGCTTTGAGGTTAATTATACTTTGTTGTGGGGAAACAGCCATTATATATACATTTCGCGGCTGCCACAAGCATCCCAGTGGTACTGGGGCTTCTTAGGTTGTTGAAACGCGAGTTTTGAGATTTGACTGTACTGTCGGTAATCAAATTGTGAAACAAGCGGACCAGAACAGTTTTCAAAGATAGATGGCGGCAGTGGGAGGCACATCTTACTGGTGCTATCAGTGCAATAGTACCGTGAGACCAACAGGATACGAGCTTATTTGTCCCTTATGCAATGGAGGGTTTGTTGAGGAGGCTGCGGTGCCTGCTGGCGGGGACGTCCTCATGCCCACCATTCCCGAGGCATTTCCTTTCAGCCATGCGATTGCAGGGGATCTGGATCCGTTTGACCATGCCGTCGGGGCACTGGCTGAGGGGCCAGGCGGCGCATCAGCAGGATTTCGTCGCTACCAGAGAGGATCTCGAACATTCGCAGGTGGCCACCCACGATTTTTGCAGGTTTTGGAAGCAATGTCAGCTGTGTTACAAGAAATTGAGCCTCCACAAGCAGTTCCGGGTGTGCATCAAGGGGATCCAGAAACTCGGCCTGATGGAGGGAGGCTAAGGGCGATGGGGCGGGACGCCACAGGTTTTAATCCCATGCTTGTATTGCAAAGCCAGATCCAAAACTTTATGGGGGGTAGGGGCAACGTTGAGGTCTTCTTTGACAATGGTACAGGGTTCCATAGGAGGTTGCCTGGGAATTTTGGTGACTATTATTTAGGTCCAGGCTTTGACGAACTCATACAGCAGCTGGCAGAAAACGACCCCAACAGTCATGGGGCACCTCCCGCATCAAAGTCGGCAATCGAGGCCATGCCTATGATTCGAATATCTAAAAAGCATTTGGGGACAGATCATGCACAGTGTGCTGTCTGCAAGGACGAGTTTGAAATTGGGGCTCAAGTGCGGCAGATGCCTTGCAAGCACATTTATCATGGTGATTGTATTCTGCCATGGCTGGCTCAGCGCAATTCTTGCCCTGTGTGCCGGTATGAGATGGCGACTGATGACTCTGATTACAATGATGCACACTCATCACAGCGATCCTGCCCACCTGCACCACACAGCGCCAATCCTAGCTCACGACCTACTCAAGGTGGAGGAGGTGGTGGTACCATGGGTGGGTTCTGGGGCAATCCAGTAGGATTTGCAGTCAGCAGGCTTCTAGGTGAAGCATCTAGTGAAAACCCCCGGGATGCGAGTGTGCCTGCAACTGTGGCAACTCCCTCCCCAGCCCCAGCCCCAGCCCCTGCCCCTGGCTCAAGCAGTGGGGGGATTGGCAGGCGAATTTCCTTCCATCTCCCATGGCCCTTTCGTTCATCTGCCCCTCCTCCGGCTCGCTCACCGGCTGGCGAAGCAGGGGCATCCATGTCGGGTGCAGGGGGCTCTACCGATGGTACATCCTCAGGAGGCAATAAGGTGTTTGAAGCACGGCATGATGATTTGAACTAGTAGCTTTCACGGATGGTGAGCTTGGTATCAAGGAGCTCTCCAGCTGAGCATATCAAATCACTCAATTGCCAAAGGGTTGTTGGATTTGCTGCCTTCGTCTGGGGCAGTACTTTTGGTGGCAGACAAGAGAAGTCATTGGCAAGCCTCAAGGTTTTTTTCGGAGGTTGGGGGGATCGGTCTTCCGCAGGCGATTTCCTGCTGTGTCTTTCTCCTGTAATTATGTTAAGGTTCTAGGTTGCTTCTATTCGCAGGTGTTTTTGTAATCTCTCCACAAACTTATGTACAAGTATCTGGTGGTCCTTTTTTAAGATCAGTCACTCATTTCCATGTCATAGGATCATCTATGCAACTGAAATTCCTGCAAGTCAAAGGGGAAATTGAGTTTCATTAAGCAAGTAGCTGAGAAGATTACTCGGGGCAATTTTTCTGTTTCTGGGTTAAGATACAAGAATATGCATCAACAATAAAAAATCTTCTTAATTGCTTCCAGTGCATACCTCAGAAGGAGACAAACTGCTTGAATTCTTTGTCATTGTTGGTACTGTTGTCTAGCCTATTGGGGAAAGGGTTCGGCTGCTTGTTCAAGACTTGGATTCCAAACCGTATACAAAGCAAGGCGTGGTTATTAGTCACAAGTTGCTTACATTTTCAGAATTGATGATCCCTTTGTGCAGTGTTCATCTTCTTCTTGCCATTGCTGGACCCTTACTGAATGTCATCAGCCAGCTTTTACAGTTTTATACACTGCAAGTCCAGGGCTTCCACATACTGACCCTATTTTTGCATGACTTTGCCGGTTGCTTATGTAGGGCTATCTTAAAGCAGATGGCAACAAATGTCAAAGGGGATAGATAGCTCTCATCTTGGTCGGGTTGGACTAGAGCATCGGGATCTACGTATGAACAGCAACCCATTACTACTCGGTTGTTCAAGCTGCTCAAGATTAAGCCAGAGAACCCCGAGCAATTGTGAACACTGGTCCCTACATTCGAGGCACTTCTGGATCCTTCTGCTGGCAGGACCCGGGAAGAAATTGGTAGCTTGGTGGACTTCCTTTACCCTGTCATCAGGACGCCGTTTGGCATGCTCAGGTTGGACTGGTGTGGCTGGCATAAGCTGCCCACCTCATAATCTTCTGTCAGCCAGGACGGTGCGGGAGGCACTTCTTGACATGCCTAGAAATTTTGCCTGTAGGCAGCTGACAGCAAGCCGTCTACGTGACCACTTCCTTGATGTTTCGGGTCGGTGGTGTTCTCGGAAGGTGAATTAGCTTTTGACCACACCCACCACTCTTCTACCCACCAAATCTCCCATCTCGGTTTTGCTTCAAACTACCTAATTAATGACAGTGGTGATCTCAAGTCCACTGTTGCCGAGGTGGGGCCCAAAGGGTGGACGACGTTGTCAAGGAAAAGTCGGAGGCGAAGTTTGCAGTCTGATCTTTGAGACATAAATGTGGGAAGGGGTGAGGTGGTGGTGGTGGCCCACGCAAATCTGGTGCAATCTGCTCACCCACTAACTTACCTACAGTCCTGTGAAGTGGCGCTAGTTGGGGAAGCAATGGCTGGTGCCGTTCTGTCGGGAATGCACTGAATTCCTGCAAAGGAAAGCGGAAGTGTAGGGTAGGGTGGACAAGGAGTGTGGCAAGGAAATGCAAGCTGAAGTAAGGAGCAGTCATGTTGGCCGCAGGTGTGGTTCAAAGCATAGCCCTCCCGTGCGCGCACAACGTATCGTACCCATCTGGGTTGAGTAGCATTTGTAGTGAGAATCTGTGCGGCAATCGCAGCTGGCGTCATGCGTTCATTCTGCATCATCCTCGGCCCTGCACCCGGTGTGTTGTGCGGTGGCACTGTTCACGTGGTCTTTCGCGCCCCTTTCGAATTGCATTGGGTTGTTGTAGTCTTGAAGAGTGATCGCTTCGTGCTCTTTGATCCTTTTGAAGCTCAAAATGAACAGAATGAGGGAGTAGACAAGGTTAGTCTGGTGTTTGAGACTTGTTGTGGAGTGGAGGCGTTTCGAGTGCTTCTCCGATTCAAGTTGAATCCGAAGTATGGAATACACGTCTGTACTAGCCACGCTGCATGAAGGCGTGGGTTGCAGTTAGCGGACGTCCGTTATGATCACCTTGTTGAAGTGGTGTTGCGTGCAGAAGTGCGCGGGTGGGCAGAGGGACCGTGGCTGTGGTCTGGCCTGTGGAGATTGAACCTACGGCAGCGGCAACGGTGGTGACTGGAACCTCTCTGCTGGCCTTTGGTTTGCTGCGGACCTTTGTCTACATCAGAATACAGGTGTGTGGGCGCTTGACAAACCAGGATCACAAACGCATCCCATACGGAAAGAGTAGGGGGAACCTCGTCCAGTCCCATGGTGATTAGGATGGAAATTATTGTGACTGCAGCTCAATCGTTTACTAGTAGGGTTCAGCTCAAACACAAAGATCTCACATGTCTGCACTAAGGAATGGGACGAACATCCTGTATTTGGCTTCGAGTCCTTGATCTCGAGAATTCACCAGCTTTTCGGTCGCAATTGGGTGTATTTTTATGCATCGAAGAGCTGCTGAAGCAATGGTGGGATTTGTAACAGTACATAATTGCAGGAATGTTAGGACGGCATGTGCCGAGAGGGGGTTCCCGGGTGTTGGACCTCGGCATTAGGGAAGGCCGGAATCTTTACTACTATCCCAAGGATGTGTTACAAGTGGTGGCCCTCACCCCCTCTCCTGATGTGCAACTGCTGGAGAGCCAAGGTTCAGCTCCTCTCACCAGTCCTCGTGCTTGGATTCTGACTCACAGATTCAGGTTTTTAAAGGGTTTATGAGGGGTTAAAGTAATGGCAGAACCCATGGGTACCAGGAGTGATGACCTGTATGGCAAGTCTATCAGCAGGAACTTCCAGGAACCAATCCTTGACTATCATCTAGCTCACATAGTTGGTATTGTGTCTGGGATTAAGTGTGTGCTCACTGTGTAGAATCCTACCGCAACTATGAACATTTACCGCCATAACTGGGAGGAGGTAATCTCTGCAATTTAAGTTTGTAACCTTCTCTGGAGCAACCTGATCACATGTCGAAGTTCAGAAACTTAGTCCAGAGTTCTGTACACGCTCGCCCTCATGTAGCACAAGCTTGGATATTATGGGCCTGGTTAGACTGGTGGCTCGCACAACATAATACAGTTACCGCACCTTCATGATCATGACTCTTCTCCATGAATTCATGAATTATTAGTGATGAAGTTTATTTGGGGAGTACCGTTCAGACTCGTTACCCCCTTTTGTTCTTACTCTAGCATTTGAGTTGGAAGGAACAGTCTACATGGGTGGACCTTTAGCATGTTCTATTGTTAGAAAGAATTGCAAATTTGTCTGACCTGTGAGGATGTGGAAAAGGTTGCCATTGTTTGACTTTGTGCCCTCTCTGCTAATGCAAATGGGATGGTGAATAGCTGCCAAGGCAATGGTGCCTATTGACATTATACGCAAACCACCGGATGCTTCAGGACTGCCCTCGAACAGCATGGATGCTGTGGTATGTCTCCCTTGAATACAGCTAAACTGTTTGCTCTTCTGTCAGTGAATATGCACAGCGCCTAAAAAACCAAGTACTACCTATGCACATCAACCGTTATACACTCGTGTTGTCTTCATCATGGTCTGAGTAGTTCCTTGCTTTCAACTGTCTCAATCGTGCCTACCAGATATTTGTGTGGTTTCCGTATAACCTCATGATGGCAGAGTTATCTCTGCCAGGTAGAAAGGAAGTCGGACCTGCTTTGGTTAGGATTACCGTAGATGGAAGCCACTGTATTTGATGCTCTGTTTCAATTCAGGCTAGCTGACCGGACATGAACATGAGAAAAATGTGGGGCTCAGAAAGCAGAGAAGGCATGGGAGGTGCAACGGCCACATTGAATGTTTCATCGAAGCACACTAGGAACATCCTTTGTGTCTGAGAAGATTGAGGGAGGGGGGGTTTGATATTGCAGGTGAGTGTGTATGGGATGGCTGAGTTGTCTGACACACAAATTGCATCAGTCCTTCGTGAGACTGTTCGTGTACTCAAGCCTGGCAAGGTACCTTTTATCCTTTTCCTGCATGAGCTGTATGACAGCTATGGAGCCTGGTAGCATATTTGGTAGAATGTGTGCATCTCACCTGTTAAATCCTCTTAAGATGAGTTGTTTTGATGGGGGAGTGTCAAGTTTTTGAAGGAGAAGTAAACCTTTCAAGTGGTGATCACAGATGTGGAAGCTTTTACGTGTCATCGCATTATGAAGTTTCTAATTCGCCTGTAGTAATGGTGTGGAATCAGTAAATTGGATCTCTTGCACACCTTTCATGTTCATCATATAGGTAGATGGTTGAGCTCTCACGCAACATCTTTCGATCACTGGTTAGCTTGGTTTCTCCAAGTGCTTCCTGAAAAACTTCATGGTTTTGGAATGGGTCAATCATGGCTTCATCGTCACGTGGATAATACTCTCCCTTCCTGACATATGGCAGCCTTTCATTTTCATTGAGAATGTGGGATCAAAAGGCATGCCTCTGCGAACATCTCAGAAAGTGATGGAGAGTGTAGCAAGGGTGTTTGGAAACCGAAGCGTTGCCACACGTGATCTTCTACCCTACATTCAGGTACACTCTAGTTACCCAGCACATACACTGGTATGCGAGCCAACAACTGTGGCTGCTCTCCTAGTTAGCTTCTTGACTGATGCAGGGCAGTAGTGTTTGTGTACAAGTGTTTATTGCTCCAAATTTGTCTTGTTATTGTTTTTCTGACTTTGTAAAGCAAGCTAAGTGTGTGGCAAAAACATGTGTGTAGGAGACAGACGGTCTGGAGGACATGCAGTACGAAATGGTACTGGATTTTCAAGATCCACACATTGTGGGCCTTGCTACCAAGAACCCTGTAAACTCTGCCCCTGTGAGGATCTCCAAAGACAAGGGCTTCAAGAAGAATAAACAATAGGCATGATTGGGTTAGGGAGGCTCTTGTTTTGTGGCGGGGAATGTTCTAAGTTTTTGAGAAAATATAAACAAATGAGACCATATTACATGTCAAAATGTCATGACCTTGTTAGTACAGAAGTGACTTGTGTTATGGGAATGTTAGTTTTACACAATTCACAAATTTTGTTGTGAGTTTTGATTGTTTTATTTGTCGGATTCCCCCAAAGCTGAATAGGTCATTGCAGGAATTTCTTCAAATATTCAACTTTGTGGCGCTTGGGGAGTTCAGAAACATAAAACTAACCTTTTTTTTTTTAAATGTTGAAGATTGTGTCCTCAAGGGAAGAGGCGCTTATTTACACCTACTTCAGTTGACGGCTTAAAATGTTAAATTGCACTCATGGAAGACCCATCTGTCCCATTTCCTTAAAAAAAAAGAATGAAAAGAAAAGAAAAAAGACCCAAGTTTTATGGACCCAAACCAAAGATGCTGAGAGTGACTCCTGCTACAGGTGAACTCTATAATTCACGAAATGACCGAAATATGTAGCAATCAAAGATTTTGTATAGTAGATTTAGTTAGCGAGTCTGGATTAGGCGATCCTCCATTCGCAGATGCATCTTCACTTTGGACCTTCAAAGTCTCTGCTGTCAATCCATTTACTTTCATTCTTGACTCTGTGGATTCAGTTAATGTTGGTGCTCTTGCTCCGGCTTAACTGTGATACAAATCAGTAGACTTACAATAAAAAGTTGAAGAGAACATCTCTAACTTACTATGTCATGTATTCAAACGGATGCGACATTAGAGTTAACGTAAATTCGGACCTGGTAGCAGCAAAACGCCATTTCAATCTGAGTTTGCTTTCCCTTTCGTAAATTTGTTAAGAATTCTTAAACCAGGTTGACTCAGGGAGTTTCTGCAAAGACAGTTGAGAAACCACATCTTGGGGGCTGGCCCTCACTAAACTCACCACGAAACTCCATGGACGTGCATTTGGGCAGGTGTTATGAGTTTGGGCCCGAGTTGAATACGACAAAAATGCCTAAAAACAAGCATCCTAGTTGGACACGAGTTTCGCCTTGAAGTGGGTCGAGTCCACCTGAGTTGATGGAATTTGATGGATAACTCTACTTCATTTGGATTTCTGTGGAAACTTGTTGTATCCACATCCTAGTTAGGTGTAAACAAACAATTAGTGTGGCATCAGGATGATGTAGATCAATATGCCTTGGGGCCTCCATGGCTCAGGAGGGGGGTTTATTGCAGTGTTGAGCGGGTACTGAATTTTTATTTATCCTCAGGGTAAGGGTAACCTGAATTTCGAGAAAAGCTTTACCCACTGGTTCAGGGCTTTTTCTTAAAAAATAAAATAAAATAAAGAACAGGGGGATTGTAGCCCTGGAAAACTTTATTATAAGGGAAAGGAAATCATAACCTTACAAGAGCCATAAGGTGGAGGAATGAGGCTCCACTCCGAGCCAACAATTCCAAGGAAGCAAGAAATAGAAGTAGGAAAAGACTAAGGTAAGCTGCTGCAGCAAAGAGCATTGCACTACAACACTAGTGCGAGTCTGCAGCACTAAGGGGAGACTAATTATTAATTTAATATTTAATATTTGACGCCTCCCGAAGGAAGCGTAAATTATGGTGTTTCTTCACCCCCGAAGGGTTACTGCCTTCCGCTAGGAAGGTGGACACCTTTGTGACACCAAGGGTGGATTGAATCCACAACCACTTCCGAGGTGGTATGTGTCCATTACCACTGGGCTACAACTTGGTTGTGGGGGAGACTAAGATAGAACAAAGAGCAAAAACTAGAGCACTACCACACTAGTGCAAGCCTGCAGGACAGATAAGTCGAAAAATGAGGGCTACTTGGTAGGGAAAGGCATTAATGCCTAATAGCCAGCCTGCAATGAGCCAATCTGCAATGAAACTCACCTGCAAAATAGAAATAGAAGAACTGGGAAACTAGAACTAAGAGACAACCAGAATTGAATCTACATGCTGCCTCTCTTTCTTTTGGGGGCATCAAAAGATAATTGGGTCTTAGAGGCGAAATGGCTCTTAGTTACGCCGGCCTCGGCCGGAGTCTTCTCTCTCTCTCTAATTGGGTATTGGATTTCCCCTTCCTCAACTTCTTTTGTGCCTCCAATTGACCTCAGCATCATCCCCATCCAGAGGAGAAGGCTTAGGGCCAACTTCCATGTCCCGGCCATCTTGGCCAATTATCCAAAGTTCGCCGATGTCGGTGGAGCATGGCCGACTGGTGGCATGGATGGGTGCTTTTATGTGCATAGGGTTCAAAAGCCATCGGGTAGTAGGTCTACCTCGCTGTCCAAGGCCCGGACCAATTGAGCCGGTCACTGGGCAAAGGCTGGGTCCCGCAAGCAAAGAGTGTGGCGAGTCCCTGCAAGCAATGTGCACAAAGGTGACCTTTACAGCAAGTAAAAAAGACATGGTAACCCAATACAACAGGTGAAAAATGATTACCGATATTGGCCATGAACTCGGCGCCAAGTTCCCATGTATTGCGCTCACCGATGTCGGTCACCCATATCTGGGCACCAACAAAAATTAGCGCATGGAAGCATGGTGTCATTTTTGTCATCTAGTGCAAACTTGGTCGACCGCCATGACATGGAATATAGACGCGTCCCCAAGGGAGCGTTGTCTCTTCACCACAAAGGCTACTGCCTTCCGGCTGAAAGGTGGACACCTTCATGACACACCAGACCGTGGTTTGGACCCACAACCACTTCCAACGTGGTATGTGCCCATTACCACTGTGCTAGATGTTGGTTGTCAGAAGTTGGCTCTTAGTATCTCTTAGTACTGATTGAGCTTCCAGGATGTCTTCATACCATTCTTTTCTAGACTCATCAATTCTCCTGCAGCAGAAGAACCCTCCATTTCAAATGGAAGGTAGGGGATGGTTGAGTCTGGGTAATGCACGTTTGTAGAACATACCGGGTTGAGGTATAACCGGGGACCCTCAAAATATAACCTGACGGTAAGGTTAGTCGACGGGTCCGGGTAATTCGGTATACCCGCCAGATAAATATGTCTAGGTAGGATAAGGGTAGGGTGAATGGCAATTTTCCTAGGGATTTCAGATGCATTGGCAACATAACCAATATAAAACCAATCAGATTTTTACCAGAAGAAATTAAAATTGAATATGCCTATTTTGAATATAACTTGAGCATAATAAATCAATGTTAAAAAACTGAGTTTCAATCCCAGGCAGTGTTTTTCAATCTGGCGAAAAATCGCCAGATTTGGACCTGGAAAAGGACCCATGACATGAGGGGACAGAAAGGGCCCAAGATGAAGACTAAAAGGTGCCACTCTCCCCAAAGGTGACTGTTGAAGTTAGTAAGCTATGTAATTTGATAAGGGAGTTGGCAAAATTTGTAGCAGGATATAAATCACATGAGTGAAGGTGGAGCCATCCATGTCAAATCAAAAGCCCTCACTGATGCAATGCAGGGCATTTTTTCTTTTTCTCTTTTTGGAAGATCCGAGATTTTACTAATGGGACGGAAACATTCATTCAACTTTTGGAAAGATAGAAAAGATACACTGAGGGCATATGCAATGACTGTCTTTCAACTTTACTTTAAATTGGGCATCTTAAACTTGTTTCCATGAATACAAAACCCGTTGGTACATCTGGGCAGAACCATTCCTACAAGCATCTATATAGCAAGTTTAATTCTTGCTAGGGGCTCATCCACCCATATAGACTCAAATCATAAGGAAACGTCACTCAAGGAACATTTGCAGAACATAACTACACATTTATGTCTAAACCAAGATGGCTAACAAAACTGGACTCTGTTCTTTGAACTACACTCTCGTTCGGAGCCAAAGGAAGCCAGCTCCACGACGCTTGCCACAAGTCATACACCAACGTCCGTGCCTGATTGAACTTCAACAGGATGAGACCGTCATGCGCTACCGCTTTCCATGCACGCGAGCTTCCCAGACCATAATCATGTGCAAAAAATTCCTATTGTTGAGGAATCCTCCCCAACTCCTTCCACTCTCGGGTGGAGGGCGTGAGTTCCCACAAACCTAGAGCTTTTGGGAGGTCCAAAGTTGCTTCTGAACCCAGAGTGCCAACCAGCAACAGGCGTCCGCCGCTCTCCACAAGGTATCGCCGCTCGAATAGAGACATGGGCAGCTTGTATTCACCTCGATCCAGACACCACTGGACATGTTGTATGCCAGCAATCTCCCAGGTAGCTCGGATGTCAATCCATAATAGATGGCGTATAGAACATCGCCGCACATCACGCTTGTTACTAGCATTAAGCCTGGCAGGCGCGAAAATACAGGCATGCTTCCAGTTTCATTCCAAGAGTTCGAGATTGAGTCATACACATACATTTTACATGACTGACTCCTGAGAAAAAAATCCAGACGACCCGTGTTTACCACAAGAATCTTGTAGGAGCCGGTCTTGTCCACCACCAATTGCACGGTAAAAGGAGTGAACTCACTATCCGCGTAAAGTAGCTCTGGCAATTGTCTCCAGCATTTGGAGAGCGGGTTGCACACAGTGTACTGTGTTCGATTATAACCTGAAGAGAACAAAAGCATAACCTGCTGCGGCCATAAGTTTGTGTGTCGTACCTCTGTCATAGTGGAATGCCTTCGTGTAATAGGAGACCGTTTCGATCTCAATATCAGGCAAATGCTGTTGAAGGAATTTGAGGTCGATGCTGGTCCAGCCACCAGCAAATGGATCGAAAACTAGCAGTTTGAAATCCGAGAAAAATAGAAAGCATGGCGCATTATTCCCAAGAGGGACTTGTTTGCGGAGCCCCAGGAAGCGTGGATTAGAAATAAGTGAATCCCATTGCTTGCACACACGCCGAAATCTCCCAAGTCTTGCGTATGGCAGGAACGTCAAAACACGCTCCTCCAACAACTCGGAAGGGAGCTCGCTCCACACCCTCGGGTCCATCATCTGCCTCCCTCTCTCTCCTCGATGTGTGTCTGTGTCTCAGGCTGCCTCTCTATCGCGCTGCTTACTATACGCAGTGTGCTGCTCTATTTCTGTAAATATAAAGAAAACAGAAACAAAACTCAAAGCCTATATATTTTATCTTAAAAATAAAAAGGGGACGGAGAACAAAAAGTACTTTTGTTATTTTATGCTTTTAAAAAAAAGAAAAAAGGGAAACACCTGGGAGCGACAGCTCATAAATCAGGCCCTTAACAGTGAGAGGAGAAAATAACCTCTTTCACAGTAACCGCGCCATGAAGGCGTAGGAATGGGACACTACCAAGGAACAGGGGAGAAGAGTATACCACACCCCTCAGTAGCAAGATTTGACCCAGACTCATCTGGGCGGCACGCAGTGCAATTAACCAACTGAGCTACTGACTGTTGGTTTATGCTTTCTTTCCAATGGGACAGGACCAGTGTTGTACTGGTATTGGTGTTCAACTGGGGTATCAATAATGGGTATCAACCTGGTATCGCAAAACCTACCTAGTCGAGTAGGTCGTGGCGGTAATACCTGGGTTCGACCCAAGTCACACTAATATCACTCCAGGCTATACCATGTTGATATTGAGAACTGGCTTGCATTCTTCCTGCGATACCAGTATTGAGACACAGATTGGCCCAAAAAAATTGGTGAATCCTGGGTAGGGTTTTCCACATTATGAGGGATGGTGGTTGCTCCGTAGAAGATCAGATTTAGGCATTCTACTAATCAGATTAGCATATTCTAGCTTTCTGCAACTACAACAATGCATTGGCATATTCCTATGAATTCTTTTGGGACAATTTTCCTGCATTTTCTTGCATTCAAGCTTTGTATGTATGTTTTTGTTTGTATATTCAGGTTGTATGTTTGTGATTTGGCTAGTCATTCTCTATTGTGCGCTGCATGTTGCTGTTTTGGCTAGGCTTTCAGGTTGTGTATGATGGGTGCAAAAAATATTGATACCCGGGTTGATATATACCCCTGGCACTGCAAAACATTACCCCAATTATTGATACCACGTCCCCACCAGTGCCAAAGCAAATACTTATACCAATATTGTATTTGAAAAACCAGATCCTACAATATTTAGGTTGATACCCTGGTTCTAATTTCATAACAAAGCAATACCCAGACCCGACTGGTATATTAAAAATTCAATACCAGTACAACACTGGAAAGGACCCGTAGTAAGTTACCCCTGTTAGTCTTTCAATCTCCTTTCTAGAAGCACAAGAGTCCATATGTACAAGTCCTACAAGCTTCATCGCAAGGTTTATTTTTCAACTTTTTAATTTGATCGATAGTGTCGATGTCGACCCCAGTTTTAAGAAAGTTGGAAAATATAGAATCAAGGGCCTGAATTGTGAGCAGTCGCTCCCAGGTTTCCTGGTAAACTTATTATGGTAGAGGTAACATTTCAATATCCAGTAGGACCTAGTAAGGGCCGTACCACACTAGCGGCAAGAGGGGCAGCAGCACTCAATTTTGGACCCTCCTATTGGTTTAAGGGAAGGCAGTGCCGCTCTGCCTACCACACTAGCGGCAGCTGCCGACGGAGAGGCTCCCACCTGGCACCTACATGTCACAATACCGTGAAATACGGATTTCCAAGCAGTGTCCCCTGGAAATCCACAATTTTAGGAAGACATTTTGTCGTGATGCGATTCTCCCACCAGCGCGAAGCTTTTGTCTCCAACCCCGTCGAACGATGGTCTCTCCCACAGATTTTTTTGCCGCTGGGCTTTTGCTATAGTGTGATAGCCGATTCATTGCCACTTGGTGGCATGGACCTATATCATCCAACAATCCCTAGCCTGCAACGTCCCCAACAGTGTCGCTGGTATGCCGCTAGTTTGGTACGGCCCTAAGAAAAAAGAAAACCTAATGGCAAGAGTTCTTTCTAGTTTTAGAAAAAAAGATTAAACCAATAGTCAGTAGCTTAGTTGGATAGTGCACTAAGTGCTACCCAGATGGTTCTGGGGTCAAATCCTGCTACCTTGACTGGTGTGGTATGTTTCTTCTCCCCCTTCCCTCGGGCAGTGTCCCATGCAAAAGCCTTCACGGCAAGGTTACTGTGAAAGAGGTTATTTTCTCCTCTCACTATAATTAAGGGGCCTAATTTGTGAGCTATAGCTCCCCTTTCAAAAACAGAAAAAAAGAAAAGAAAAGATATTAAACATGTTTTTTTTCCCAAGAAACCCTGGGGAGCCACTTTCTGAGCCATTGAGGCAACACGAAGCCCCAGCCCGAAGGCAGCACAGGAGTTTGAAAGTTTGAACCCCGGACCCACAGGCCAAAGTGCGGGCAGTCATAGCGCGGCACCAGGGCACATTTGACCCAGTTGTGCTTTTCCTTCTATTTTAAGGAAATTTGTTATGAATTACTGGAGGAAAACTCTAATAGTTCGTCAGCTAACCATGTTGTGGTACAGTGCGGCCACTTCACATCAATTTTCCGGGTTAGTTACCTGAAAACAGGTTCTTTTCTGTTAGTTAATGTTCTGTGCGACCGCTTAGTAGTTTGAGTATGTTTAGTCTAAATATCAAAGGGATGGAAGGCGTTCATACTTCATACATGGCGTTGCTATGGCTATTGGGGAAGATTTATTACTATTCCTATTATTATTTATTTCACTATCCTTTTGTGGGTTCACAGCTACCTACAGAGAAACATCAATATATGAATCCAGATGTTTGTTTTGTTTTGTTTTGTTTTGTTTGTAGCGTCGTTGAGATCTTCCAAACTGCAGGGCCCAGCCCCGGTGCCCGGGCTTGGTCTCATGATTTTTGGACCGGCGGTGTGGGAGATGTGGAATTTCAAGTACTTTGGGTCGCTCGAAATTCACAAAAAATAGCAAAGTGGGCTTTCCTAGAGCAATGATTGGCCCTTCACATGGGGGATTTAGAACGTCGAGTGCTTTTGGTCGCTGGAAATTCGCAAAAAATAGCTAAGTGGATGTATCAATATATGAAGCCTCGACAGGGGAGATTGCAAAAATAGCAAAGTGGGCTTGGGATTGCACTTGACTTAGGTGATATTGGACACTGGAGGGTTGCACTTGGGCCTCTACATGTGAGACACATAGGAGATTGCTCTTAGATTTCAATTCTTCACACATGGGCCAGTGGCATAGGCTACCCAAGATCTCCCAAACAGTAGGGTCTCTGATACATAGGGCGTAGGTTACATTAGATGTCGCACTTGGGCCTTGACATAGGAGATGCACTGGATTTGTACGCAATTGCACTTGGTCTGACAGTGGAGACTTGGGCCTCTACACAAGAGATGCACTTGGATACATAAAAGATTGCACACGGGGCTTAGATTGGCATTGACATAGGAGACACACTAGGATACATAAGAAATTGCACACTGTTTTAGATTTCAATTATTCACACATGGGCCAACGGCACAAGCTACCCTAGAGGTCGCACTTGGGCCTCCACATGGGAGATGCGCTTGGATACATAGGAGATTGTACGTGGGCTTAGATGCCACTGGACACTTTGGCCAACGGCACAGGCTACCCTAGTAACTTTTTAAGAAGGTTACGCTCTGTAAATTTACTGGACGTTTTTTTTTCAATTTTTTAAAGGATAGATGTTAAGAAACAAACTTTAAGGAAAAAGTTTCAATTCATTACCTATTACATTTACCTAGGAAGCCTTTAAACTATCAATATTGGGCGAAAAGTCTGAAACCTAAAGTTAAGTGAGGTTTTTTTAAGCAACAAGCACATAAGGATGCTAGTGGCTCCAAGAAAAGTCTCACCAACATACTTAGATGCATGCAAACACCAGCCTGCTCATGCACCAGTAGGGTTTAGTGGCATGGGCAGAAGGAGGGATTCATGGTCCATGCTCGATCTCGCCGGCCTGTTTCTGTGCATACCACAGTCAGGAAAGGGCCAATAGCCAATGGAACTGACCACATATTTTTGAAGACAAGGTTGCAATTTCATTGACCTTCAACAACCACTTTTGGTCCATCCTCAGAGGTGATTACATATGGCTGTCAGCATGTGCGAAAGTTTACGTTGGGCCCAAATTGCTATTATACAGGCATTTAGGTGTCAATGACAATGACTTACTCATAGTCGTACCAATCAAGAGGCTATACTGCCATGGCGATGTCTACAGAGAGGGGTCTACCTATACCTATACTAATGACGCTCTGAAGACATTCTAAAATTGATGGAAAAGATGGTCAGGCATAGGCATGATACTAAGTAACCAGTAAGGCGGTATCCTTAGTTCAAAGTAAAAGACATAATAATAATAATAATAAATTTAAGGAGCCATTAAAACCGCAACATAACTCTCCAGGGGGTGTTGAGACTTCGACCTGAAGAATGGGTGAGAACTAGTCTAGGCCAGAATATTGCTGACATGCCGCCCAGCACACTATATATATAGATAGGGACTGGTACATTGACGTGAATAAATAGCACTTACTGGGAATTTTTATATTCACCTTATCTTGTGAACATGTTTCCCCAGTATAGGAAAGCGCAAGATGGATGAATCGACGGATAACAGTAGGATGGACGATGGAGTGGAGAAAAACCAAGAATATGGAAAAGAAACTGTCCCTGTGCCCCACACAAAGGGACCCCGCAAAGAGAAAAATTTGCAGAGGGTCAATTCTCTGCACATAACTCCCAGAATGGGACATGTATGATGAACCAGACTATCCCGAAGTAGGCTATTGGCAGAATTTAAATGATCTAGGTCCTTAGCACATGTGCATATCACTACTACATTCTAGAGCACTATTTGCTTACACCTTAGGTCCCACAAATTTTAGCACGCAAGCCTACTCACAGACGTTTAAACTACCAAAAGTGGCATAGTGCTGGCATCACCTTCTACACTCCATTCGTCCACACTGTGAATGAGGTCACCCAGTTTTGGAGAGGTCAGCATGTCATCTTGATGACCAAGTCTGCACAAGAACACTCACTTGCAGCTAAAACATAATAGAAGGAAACTCATGACTTGTAGACTGAGCATGCCAATATGCATTCTGCAGATATCAACATAGACTCAGTTTTGTCCAGCTTGGAAAACAATCAGTTAATGAAGAATTTTTCCCCCAACCTTTATACAAAAACTTCAAAAGAAAAAATCCTGATTCCTACATGGAAGTCTGTAGTAACAGAGAAGCACCAGCTGACCTGCACAACAGCCTAACTTCACGGTCACAAAAGAGGAGAATAAGAAGGGCTCCTTAAATAACACAGAAGCTGCAATCTTACCCTCGTTTGAGAATCAACAAACCAACATGCTTGAGAAAAAGCATCCATCCTGTTTCAAAACATCCGAGGCATGGTTGCGAAGGATATGATAGAATTCTTTCATTTCATTATAGGATCCTTTGTAGGTATATGACCACTCAAAGAAACTGACACCAGGTCCAGTAACATTGCCAAAGAAAGGCAAAATATGCATCAGCTAGCAGCCTGGAACTGCTGAAAGGCCCTGCCAAAGGCCCAACCTTCTGGTGCTCGCCTCTCTGCTAGGTTTGTTTTAGATTTGCAGTGACAACTGAGGTTTTCACTGCACATCAAAGAAACAATATATTACTACGTTGTGAACACAGGAAAAACAAATTCACCTAAAAGGAAAACATCCTCATTCGAATTTGGCTACACCAGAAATGCCCTAAAGGTGCAGATGTCCCTACTGTCTGTAAGCTCGATCAGAGAGCCGGAACCCTCTAACCCCAGGAACATATGAGCAAACACTTGGCAACTAGCAACTGGCAAACTACAGCTATCAACAAGTCTATGGACACTAGTTCACAAGCTCACTGTTGCTTTATTTCTTCCAGACACTTTGCAGAAGAAACCTTCTTTCATTCCCAACAGGCATCAACCTTAAGAAGTATGTGCTGAACACACAGACCATGTCATTGCTTCAGAATCTCATGGTGTGGGTTGAAATGATCTTATACCTCTGCTTCTTCAGCCCTTGCCGCATCATCACCTTTCGGCTGGTCATCACCTGACAATGATGGAAATGCCACCTTTCAGGGTAATTTCTAAGTAGATACATGTTCCAAGGAGAGGCAGAAGAAAACATCCCTGGTGACAGCAAACACTATGGCCGAAAACAAGTGATTGGAAAAACAAGTCAGCCGAGCAACCAAATTGAATTTGTCAAGTTTGTGACTCACAACTGGAGCTTAGTAGTGATGAACACCTGCACAAAATGTGAAACTTCAGCAAACATAATTCAACTCTCACCTCCATCCTCCTGCAGATCTGAAGTCCAAAGAGTGAGGTTATCCCTGAGAAGCTGCATGATCAATGTACTATCCTTGTATGACTCTTCGCTTAGAGTGTCAAGCTCTGCGATAGCTTCGTCGAATGCTTGTTTGGCCAAATGGCAAGCTCTGCAGTATGCACCAAGTCAGTCATGTCAAGTTTCTTTATGGCCAATATTCCCACTTTACACACCAACATGTCACTGACCCATACATCTACAGTGGGTGCTAGTGATCTCTGAATGCTGCTGGTAGCTATATCTGCAGGGTGGAGCTTGGTTCCCAGTTTAATTCCTCCTTAGTCTGGTATCTGGTTGGCAAGCTCTAGGGTTGCTATTTTCTGTCATGAATCTCAATACTTAGGCTGGGTGGTTATTGTTGGGGTCTATGATTCTTTCTGGAGTATCTCTGTAGTGTCATGCAGCTGGTTTGGCATGTTGATGTTTAGGTTGCAGTAACATTTAGGTAGAAATTACTGTAGTCTGGACACAACTGATCATGTCCTCTACATGATGCACTTACCGCTCAGGTGAGTTGAGAATCTCATAATAGAAAACTGAGAAGTTAAGTGCAAGCCCCAGCCTGATTGGATGAGTTGGAGCCAAGTCTGTGACTGCTGTGTTGGAAGCAGCCTGCACAAAATTCAACAAGTAGAAGAGTTTTTTAAAGGAAACCTCTGGGGTACATCAAATATTCCCATGTCCACACGGCCTCAGCACACATTATATTAAGTATGCCTGACTGTTTCAATGGACCATTTAGTACAAGTACGAGCACCGGTCAATGCAGAAATTCATGAGACACCTCAGGGACACATAAAACTCAGACTCTAGAGAAGGCTTTTGCCAACATAGACCTTAGTTCATAAGATGTGAGGGAAAGGATATATCACCTGGTATGCTTTGAGAGACTGGTCAGCAGCTTCTTTTCTCTCATTTGCTGTCTTGAACTCTGCCAAATAGCGGTAATAATCACCCTTCCTGGAAACACAAGGAAAATATTTTGAAGTGAAGCTGACAGAACATAAATGACTGACAGACTACAGGTGCAAAAAACAATCAAGAATGCTTTGATGTGTGAAGTCTCAGCTCTTCGGTCTTGTATGGCACCCATTGGAACTGCAACGCTCGTGTGGAAATTATGCCACCAACAGTTCAAATCTTTGCAAAATGAAAACAGCAACAGTGAAGCATCCTATGATAAAGATGACATCACAGCAATGGAAGGAAGCTAATACTGGCAAACTCGCTGGGTAGCCACAACTGATAGAATGCCGGAGGTCATAGGAAGTACATCTTGTAATAGAAAACAGTAGATTCTCCTGTGCTGGATGAAGGAATCAAATGGTCGTCGATGATAGTTAGAATGTCATTGCAAATCTTGGATAGCTCTTCCTCCACCTTGTGCCGGTAGTCTTTGATGCGCTTGACATTCTGCTCGTTGCCCTTACTCTCCTCTTTTTGCTCAATAGATGACATAATCCGCCAAGAAGCCCTCCGTGCACCAATAACATTCTTGTAGCCCACTGAGAGCAGGTTTCTCTCCTCTACAGTCAACTCCACGTCTAGCTTCGCCACTTTCTTCATGGATTCAACCATCTCTGTAACAACAATGCAAACATGAGAAGGTGTCTAGACGAAACCAGAGCTTTCTGCAAAGGCATGCCAGGAGATAATTAACCACAAAACGTTGATAGCCAGGCAGACAAGGCGTAGGAACTGGAGTTGTCAAGACAATTTTTAGTCAACATTGCGTCAAAGCGAAACTTTTACGAGACAGAACTGTATAAAGCAATCAGAAAACGTGAAATTATAGAGCATAGCTCTAAGGACAATCGCAGGACCGAAACAGGCGGCCCCACCAATCAGGAACAAATGAAAGCGAACCGCTACAATCCAATATGTTGTAGGGTGCCCACGAAGCGAAACCCCAGACGTTAATAAACCTCCCTACATGGGGTCATCTCTGATAGTGCTATACCTCAGCCGCTGAAGCTACGTACGCAAATAGCAAGACCAGCCGTAGCCAAGACCGATTCCCACGAGTAGGTTAAGACACAATCAAGAAAGATGAATCTCTTTGTCATAACCACTCACAAGCAACCGACAGTTACAAAACACAGAAGCCTGGAGATGGAGGCAAACAACCACTCCCCCAACCACAAAAAAAACAAAACAAAATGCCGGACATGAAAACCGAAATCTCATAAGACGACGGCGCCTGACAAACTGACCAGATTCGGATTTACACAACCGCGGCCGGTACATCCTAACGGCACAAAAAAATGCAAAACAAGTTCATGGACGCCGGACGCTAAGAAGAGATGCCATTGCAAACAACAGTGAACAACGAGACAAAAGGAGCAAGGCAGGCGAAGAACCAACCGTCATAACGCTCCGCTTGCTCTGCAAGCTTAGCCATGTACACATAGCTTTCTCTCTCCTTCTCGGTATTCATTTTTCCGTCGCACAGCCTTGACACTAGTCACAACAAGAGCCCAGAATGCGTGAAGCACGAGCACGACGGGGAGGTACCTACCAGAGCCGCACAAGGAAGAAGAAGAGGAACAAGAGAGGCACTCGTTCATGTCGCTTTGTTACGCACTCTTCCCTCCCTTCCTTACCCCCCCCCCCACCCCTACCCGATTTTTATCGCCCCGGGTTTAGCCTCTCCTCAGCCGCCACCTGTCCCCTCCAGATATGCCCGCCATTAATAATGTTTTACAAGTACTAATAATATTATGATTGCACACAGGCCCGTCCTTGTTCGTGCATACGTGGCGCTGGACAGCGGGGGTGACAGGGTACGTGGCGACTCAGGGATGCCTTTTCCCCTGGCATACGGGTTGGTGAGCACGTGTCCAAGAATATAGAAGCAGTAGGTAGGTGGGGCTCGCTTCCGACTTGTGCAGCTTGCATGGTGAGAGGCAACGGGGAGGTAAGTGAGTGAGAGACCGTATCGTGGTGAGCAGGGGAGCGTATGCGGTACGTGTGTCGGCGTGAAGCACGGATGTACCTTCGACCTTTCGGAGACCATAGCCTCCAGCTTTGCGCTGTGGATTCTCAGGACAGCGAAGGAAAGTAGAGGAGCTAGTCCAAAGCAGCGCTTCAAGATGGAGATGGCGACTTTCAGGTATGAACCACGTGACATCCTTGAGACTTGTTAACTGAGACCGGTCGGTATGCAGATCCGCTGCACATTGCTCCCTGTTATTATGGCTGTCAAATGAAACTTGGCTTCCGAAACTCGTTGATGATGTGATCCCGTTGCGAGGTTGCGGTAGTTCTGACACAGAGTTGCAAACAGCCTTCTAGCATCTAGTGTCGCATATACACAGCGAGCATTAGGCTTTCCTTCAAGCAAGCCAACCGCTAATCCGCCGATTTCACCAGGCTGTTGGATTGAAAGCCATTGCTGTAAGGTCGTTCTTTCGAAGAACGGCGATTAATAGCAACAAGTAGTTTAGGAATTGTATCACGATCAAAGCTGCGATAGTCGCTCTCTGAGTAAGGCCGCGAGTGATTGTCAAACAAGGTGTCCATTGTTGGAAGACGGTACGTCAAACTTCCAGATATAGAAGTACCCTGCCGCTTTGCAAGCTCTTCTCAGCCTGTGAAGTCTCACACCGGCAGCTTCTTGACTTGAGCTAGAGGATTAAATACAGATTTAACCAGGACTTCCCTCGCACTATATGTGATTGTAATGCCGCAGTCGAGCACGTAGCCTAGAGTGGTTGGGTCTTTGTGCCTTGCGGTATTACCTTCCAATGGAATGGAAGATGAAGAGACACTACAATGTGACAATAATTTACACTTCCTTGGGGGGGAGTCCTGATTCTTTCTTCTTGATTGTAATTCCCTCTCAAGGATATAAAATATTTCATTTTCATGTCCTCTGAAATATGCTCAGGGTTTGACTGGAAACTCTTAAGGTTTGGCTGAGAAGTAGTATCAAGATATGGCTGATCATTATTATACCTGAAGATCATTGCATTCAAGGCTTCATTGCAACAGGCAAAGCAATGTGCTCATTTTGAATTATCTCTGACATATCTGCAGAGACATCATTTTCTCTCAGAAGGACTTCAAACCTTTAAACTTAGAAGTAAATTTACATACGGCAAAACAGGCATGGATTCCAAGAAAACTGATAGCTTCCACCAAAATGCGGTAGTTCCATACATCGCAGGTGACACAGAAACAGCTCAATACTCATACAGAAAGTTAGGTTCTGAATTAGTTTGGGCTTGCAAAATTGTAGATGGTGTATATTTATCTAACATCTATCAACCACTCTGGAAACGTTCTCCTCTGTACCAATCCTACTATATACGGGAGTATTCAGCACATTTACAAATGGGCCTGATATAGTCTCAAACCTACATAAAAAGATGGACAATGAAAGTTTGACATTCCACTTCTTGGAACATCTATGGTTTCCGGGTCATGACGAAGGATGAGAATCATTTTGCATGTAAAACTGCACAAATTCAGTTCCACATAACCTCTTATGTTCCATAATAGCATACACATTCTATCACATTAGAAAGATTTCAAATCTACTTGACAACATGGATTAAGTAACAATGTGGAGAGGCTTGTCTTCCATCTATCTATAGAAGCCTTTGAATTTCAGTGGAATATAACAATGCAGTCACCATAGGTTGAGAATCACCTTCATGAAAAATCTGAAACGATATGAGTGCAGTGCTGCAAAGGGAAAAAAAAACTACATCTTGAAATGAAAGAACGATGAGTGAGTATCGCTCCATTCCCTGCGAGCAGTGTAGCCTTAGTCTACCACATCATTAAGCAAAAACATAGAAATACACTTGAAAAGAAACAGAGATGACTGATTCTTGCCCCACTACTTGCAATTAGTTACATGTACCATGAAATATCTGAAACGATATGAGTACATTGCTGGAAAGGCTAAGAAATTACATCTTGAAACCTTGCTCCATTCCCTACGAGCAGCGAAACATTAGTCTAACAATCATTAAACCAAACATAGAAAATACACTTGAATAGAAACAGAGACGACAGATTCTTGTCCCATTACATGCAATTAGCTACAGGTACCATGAAATGTCTAAAACGATCTGAGTACAGTGCTGCTGCAAAGACAAAAAAACTACATCTTGAAATGAAAGAGCGACAAGTCTCGCTCCATTCCCTGCGAGCAATGTAGCCTTAGTCTAACCCATAATTAAACAAAAACATAGAAATACCTTGAAAAGAAACGTAGACGACTGCCCCATTGCCTACAATTAGCTACATGTAACCTGGTCCATCGAGCTTGAGAAGCTTATGTAGAAGGATTGAAGATATTATTTGTCGAAAAAACGATCACCAGAAACTTTATCGGGAAATTGAACATTTCTACTACGCAGTGGAATTGGCATGAGTGAGCCGATTCTGCCCAGTCACCCCCGCGAGCAGGGTTCCTGGGCAGAACCAGCTCACTATACAGAAAGCCACACACGGCTGTCGAAAAGGGATCACATGAGACATGCCACCAGTCCACCGTCGAAATAGCAGCAACAGTCACTCTAGTCTGATGCCACTCGGAGCTGTTAATAAATGACATTCAGAGAACTGTAATGTTTATGTTATCATCAGTAGCTTGATTGCATTGCATGTTCTCATTGCTGACAGATTTGTTGACACCAACACTGCCCTTGATAACATAAGGGCCATCCCCAAGCTGTAATAGCTGCTCTTGTGCGGATTTGAAAATTCTATCTGTTTTTCACAGCTTAGTAAGTAAAACACAGATGGAGAGATTGTCTTATTTTATGACCCTCAATTCTCGAATTACCTCATATTCTAGTCATTGCACACATCTTGGTCACCTGTTCTTATTTGAGAAGTCTTCCTGGAATATTTTAGACATGCATTTCGACGGTTGTTGATCATGCTTTGGGGCAGATTATGTATACGAGAGAGAGAGAGAGAGAGAAGACTCTAGCCGAGGCCCGCGTAACTAAGAGCCACTTATTGCCCCCTTTCGAGGGTGGGCCCTTAAAATGTATTCCAGACCTTCCAACGACACCTTACATGAGCCAGTTTGCTGGTTGGCTTGCTGCTAAGATCGCTGAAGAACTTTTCAGATTGTAATCAATATATACTCCCCACTGCTACATTGACCTTTGGTAGTATCTTGAATGGATCATACGATAACATACCACTCGATGAAAATCTCTCTAAGGAATTCCGCACTATGAGCACGGAAGAACTTGAAAATGTTGAGAATAGAGGTCGATGAAGAAGTTGGAAGTCTGAGAATTGGGCAAGGTCCCAGTTCAATGATTGGAGAGTTCTAAACAAGTTGTCTTTAACATTATCAATTGAGGAAATCTCAGATCGTGACATGACAATGCTGAATAACATGCTCACAACCTTCTTTGGTCAAGTTTTAAAGAAAAATGGTGATAAATATTCTCATGATATGTTTATGCTCTTCAAGTATATTTTGAGTTGGATGGGAAAGGTGAATGATTACAAATGTAGTGTGCTGTTGAATCTATTCCCTGTACAAACTCAATATAACATTAGTACAAAAGCAATATTTTTACTACAAGTTTGAACTTCGTTTTCGCTGTTCCGATTGATCATGCTTGAATAATTTTATAATTTTACAACAAATGGCAAAAATAGGTTAAAATTCCTCATTATTTTAGGGCAGGCGTACTAAGTTAGAAATAAAATTGAGTGAGTTACGAATGGAACCAGCCACGTCAGCAAGGTGCTAGGATCCATACATAATCAAGCCGGTTGACGACGTGTTGATTGTTTATTGCATTACAAAAATACGTGTGGATGAATTCCATAGGGTAACCTGGCTCCATATACCAATTGAATATTTCTACTACGGTCCTGGAAACTGTAATAGCAATGCATCATATTGTTGTTTTGACTTATGCACACCTCATAACCTTAACCCCTAAAGGACTACGCGACGTTTCGGGTCGGGCCACGCTCCAATTCCCATGGATGATATTGGATGGAAGTGAACCTTGAAGATGAATTGTACATGTCAAAGAGGAGCGCACATGTGAATTTACAGCGCCAAAAAAATCATAAAAGCTCTGCTCCCTAGAATTTTGCAAAGTACCAGGGTTCAGGAAATCCAGTGTTAGAGCACCATTGACCTGCCTACGTGGCAACCAAATGGGCAATATTCAAGATAACATCTAGGGCTGAAAATTTATCACAATGCCAAAAAATTTGGACAAGGCACCATGAAATGTTACTGTGCACTTACTTACCAGAGGAATTGGAAAACAAATGTCACCTCCTGGGTGTACTTGGGAAAGAAGCCAAAACAAGATTTTTTACCCCCTAGATTTCACATTCAAAGCAACCCCCCATAATTTTGGCATTTTGGTGTGAGATTCTGGGAGATGACCTGTTGGTTGCCCCTAATCCAGATTCTGGAGGCCATTTCTTCAAGAAAAAATGTAAAATCACCAAACTTGCATGGTCAAAGCAATTTTTCCTCTCTTTTTTTGTTCATGGTTTCAACTTGTTTAATTTTCTTTTGTTATAATCTACTAAATGGAACGGTCAAAAGTGCTACAATTTTCTGAGGACCTTCATGTAGTAGGTAGGGATGAAATGGAATGGTTCATCCAGCTGGATGTAAGGGGTAGGAAGTTACAGCTCATCAATGGAGGGTATGGCCCACTTTTTGGGAAAACTCCCAAAAGTTAGCTCCTCCTTTAGGGTCAATATCAAGTTTTTATCATGGCTAGGTGGTTTCAAATATGGATACCCTAATTGAAGAATCAAGCACATGTGAAAGATGACGGTGACGTGACAGTATGAGCAATATATTGAATGATCAGTTAGCTGGAACATGGATGGGTCCTTCTCTTGAAGACATGGAGGCTCGGTTGAAGCGACTTTGATCGAAAAGGGTTTAATGCTCTTGTTTAGTTTAGTGCGACATGCCCAGGAACACATTCAAGGGACTCGCTACTTGACCAGAGTAGAAGACAAAGATTTAGGGCTTGCCTAGTCTGGGCCGTTTTTTGCAATCTTTCGGATGTGACATTTGTTAATGGTTTCCACAAGATACTAAACTGTAAGTCTTCTATATGCATTCTTCTCCATGTTGTTGTTGTTGTTTGTTCCAACTTCTAACCACTCTTCTTGTTTTGGATTGTTGGCAATGTTTTGTCCAATTTGTCATGATTGTTTTGATATATGGTTTTTCTACTTGAAGTTAGCCTTACAATAATGAAGTGACATGTGTTGTTCCTAAGATTTTTCAAGGTGAGTATAAGAGAGATCAAAGAGCTCTTCTCAAGACTTTTTACTGCATAAAATGTAAGTGGCATCAAATTGTCAAAAAGATGCAAAAGGCGCTACAGAGCATGCTGTGGAAATAACTGAAATGCATGTCTCACAGGTCGAACACCAGAAGAGGAGTTATAGACCTAAACATGGAGCAAGAAGACTTATCAAACTGGCCAGGCACAATTCTACTTACTGTCTGGTGGAGTAGAGTTCCAGAGAGCTTCTACAACCCCGCAGCTGGTCTTGGTGTTCCACACAACATGATCTCGTTAGCTCTGATAAATGTGAAGACGCTCATCACAAGCACTTTACAAATATCGACAAGCAACACATCCTCAACATGTCGTGACACCCTCGTGCTATGCTGGAAAACCTCTAGCTCTATGAGATTTGTTTCTCCTCTTGGGACGGTCTTACCCATTTGTACAGTCACCCCATTTGGGTCTTTTTATAAAACTATGTGGAAGTCTGCATAAATTCATGTCTTCTTTACAAAGATGTAATATTGAATCGAAACACTAAACTGTGTAGATAAGAAACCCGACACTAAAATACCGATTACATCCCTGATTCACAAACAGATCAACAAATCTATGGGTAGTTTTGATAGATAGGTTTAACTAGGTTGTGCATCACCAAACAGACTCAGAAGTATGCAGACATGAGTGGAAGACCCATTCTAGATTTTGGGGAGAAGAGAGAGAGAGGGAGAACTTAGTGTTTGAACCAGAATAGGAAGAGAGAGAGAGAGAGAGAGAGAGGGTTTGCTGTTGGCAGGCGGGGAAAATGGGTGCAGTCACAAGCTCGGTGGTGTTGGATTTCGAGTGTTGAGGGGCAGAGGGGTAGGGGAAGACATTATACGAGGAGAGAATCATCTGTGGCCGTTGATGCGCAGATTGGGGGGGGTTTCTTTCAATGTGGGCCCGAGCACATCTGAGGATGCATTGGGTGCCGCGACTAGACAAGTAGGTGATGCCCAGGAACTCCATACCTTTTCATTCTTGCAGCAGATTCTCTTAAGGAGGCAAGAGGAGGACAGATATGGAGGAGACTATAGGAGGTCCACGCCCAGCCACTACAAGTGCCAGGATTGCCGTCGAGGGAGCTCTGCTTACCTGTCCACATCAGTAGATTCTAGCATTGCGAGTACACCGGATCTTGAAGGTACTGTTCTTTCCAGGAGATTGATTCGGCTACGATGCTGTGAGGATCACACAAGCATTCTCCTACTTTTGATTGTACTACTTCCATGGTTCCTGGATTTGGAAGTTCAAAAGATGGTGTTGAGGTGCAAAAATTTGTACGTTTTAGCCCTTGCAGATGTCAGCAACTGCTCCATACAGTAAGAGTAGATGCACGTGATGCTTTCCTGCTCTATGGGAGAAACTCCAGGATGCATGAATTCATGTCCAATTAGTCCCTGTTGCATTAAACTTCTAGACATGAAATCAATCATATTACCGCAAACACTTTGAAGAATTGACATAAAATACTTGGGGTGCAAAAACCCTAAACCCAGATGCCCACATTGAATGTTTTGTCATTTTGGATTGAGAATGCAAACAAAGGAGGTAACAAGGTAGCCAAGACTACGCCTGCAAGCAATGCAAGGTCCAGAACAGATAATCTGAATATTGTTGTGGGGTTGCTTAGGTGATTTCCAAGAGAACTGTAGAGGGGCAGCATTGTTCCCGGTTCTAGAGTATATCCATTGGTGCCCCATAGCTGCCCCAATCTCTGTGCTGATTTGATAGCTTTGTCAAGTTGTTACTTATTCAGCTGGAAACTTCCTGGAAGTGGCTTCAAATTATGTCTTGGTCACGTTAGTCCTGTAGCTTAACTGACTAAAGAGTGTCTAAAATTGGATCATGGTTAAATCCTAGTGCAAGGAACACCCCTGAGCTACCTTTGCTCTCAAGACATCTGGTAATCTGTTGTGTCTTTCAAAGATCGAGATTTTTTTTTTATGAGTGTGTTGATCCAGTGTACACTGTGTTCTACATTAAATAAGCTCCATTCGTACATAGTGTGAACTCGAAGTTGTGGGATTAGAGTCAACACCTTTTGGAAACATATTTCAGATGCTGTGTAGTATTGACATGACTGTTGCATGCTATCTCAAAACAATTTTTTGTGTGCAGGAGAGGGGGAGTTGGAGGCGGCGCAAGAGAGCTCAATAATTTCATTTAGAAGAAAAGGAGGTGACAGGTATGCACGAGCAAGGTCGAATACAGTGGTTGCTACTCTCGTGAAGATGTTGGAAGGTGTACAGACCACTCATGATGTTGAACAGATACTTGAGCAGCGGTCTGAACATTTGCTTAACTGGCCATGGCTGCTACTTTTAGATGCCCTGCAGAAAGGTCCCAAGCCTCAGCTTGCCATGGAGGTAGGGGGATGTGAAATCGTAGTCACACTACTTTTCATGGCTGTCTGTAATGTTTGGTTTATGGGGTTTTCATCGGTAACCTTTCAAATTCGACTCAGGAGTCTACTCTGCGCTTACATGCATATTTCCTATCACAATGGTTGGATACTGTAGTGGATCTTGTGTATGTAGTTACGAGCTGGTACTTCAATTTCAGATGTTCTGGGTGCAGGAGGCCCCTATAGCTACGCTGGTTTTACGTCTGATGAGCTAGAGACAAAGCTAAAATGAAATGTTGGTATTTAGTCTCTTCACAAGCTTCTTTTGCCTGGATGAAGTGAACTCTTCTTGAAATATTGATTTGCTCTTCCTCATTTGCTAGCCAACATCATGGCTGAAACTCAATAGAAGGATACTTATAAAAACATATGCGCATGTTTATCAGCATGCATTCATATACTATGCCTGATCCACTGGTGGGAGCTGATGAAGTTTTAGTCACTGGAATGGTTCAGTGCTGACAGACTGATTAATGTGGCAGGTGTTCAACTGGAAGAAGAACAAATTGGGGTGTGAGGCAAACCCCAAGGAGTATGCAAAAATGATATCTTTCGCAGGCAGGGTGAGGCAGCTCCAGGTGGCCACAGATCTGTTCCATGAGATGGAGAAGAGGGGCGTTAAGAAAACTGCTGTAACCTATAATGCCCTTATCCATGCTTACGGCCGTAACGATGACGCCCAACAGGCCCTTTCTCTGTTTGAGGATATGAAGGTCACAGAGGATTGCCAGCCCACCTTGGTAACCTATAATACTCTAATTTCCATGTACAGTCGATTGGGTGTGACTGAAGAAATGAAAAAGATATTTGAGGCTTGTAAGGAGGTAGGGTTTAGTCCTGACAGGCACATGTACAATGCCCTCATATGGGGCTACATGCATGCTGGACAGCTGGTCCAAATGGAAGAGACATTCAAAGAGTTAGAAGCTGGCGAATGCACCGCTGATGTCATCACCTATAACGCTCAGATCATTGGGTATGCACGAGCAAATGATGTTGACAAAATGCAAGCAGCATTCACAAGCATGCAAAAAGCAGGGATCCCAATAAATGCAATGGTTGGGGAGATCTTGGTGGAGGTGTATAGTCGGACACGGATGTTTGACAGGATGGAAGAGACTCTTAAGATCATGGATGCTACTCCGGGTCAGTCTCATTGAATGTGGTAGCCCAGAGTTTTGAAAGTTCTGGTTAAGACTAAAATGGTCACAATTAGTGAAGTTACCAGGGCATGCTTCCCTGAGCCTGGCATTTCCAGCTGCTTATTGCAGGCAATGTCAAGTGCACCAACTGCGTTGCCAATAATCCATGAAAACAAACATGGGTTCGGGCTACTGGAGGTGGCCCTGTTCATTTGCAGGCTCCTCTGCCCCTCTTTCTACCCCGGGCACTTGGCCATTGCAATCAGAGTCTTGATCAGTACACGATTGCTCGTCTGAGAGTATATCTTTGCTTAGCTCTCCTATCTTGACCCCCTTTGACACTGTCTGTGGTTAGGTTGCTGCTATCGTCCGACCAATCATAACAAGGGTTTCGGCTTTCTGATTGTGTTACAGGGGTCCAATATGGTTCCCGAGTACACAGTATGGTGATAGAGTGTTATGCTGATGCTGGTCAACACGATGAAATGGACACCTCCATTGAGCGGATGTTTCAGAACAAGCGGATGTTTGCAACCCCAAGAACTCTGGAGTCCATTATAACTGCGTACGCTAAGAACAGTGCCTACGATCGGCTAAAGAAGGCTATGGAAGTGGTGAAGGGGAGTGGCTGGATTTTCCAGGTCAACATCTACAACAAGTTGATCTCTGAGTACGGAAAAGGGGGGCGGTTTGATATGATGGAGCAGACATTTCATGAGTTGCGGGACGCAAATATGACTCCTACTGCTGAAACATACCAGATAATGGTAGATGCTTATGACAAGGGTGGGCCTCTACGGACGTGGGCAAGTCAGTTGAGCCTATGCGAAATGCAGTTTTTGATCCCAAAGCAGACTGTCAGCACCTTCATTGCGTGTGGACTGATGATGAAATATTGGGAGGGAAGGCCCGGTGACTTTATCACCCTCTTATTTCCAGATTGCTGCCAGTATTTAAATTTCTTTGAAATTTTTGGTGTTGGAGGTTGGCTGTGATGTTCTTCCAGAGGGATCTGAAGTCTGTTGCTTCGCAAGTCATTGTGTTGGGACTGCCAGCGGAAGTGGGGGAGGTTTTTGAGGGGTCAGAACAAGTAGCATTGTTGGCAGCAGTGAACGTCATCTGTTACCGCTGGCTGATGCATAGGGAGGCTTGGATCCCAATTCAGATCAAGAGCCTGTTGTGTTGGGTAAGCAATCAAGGCGCATTGATTTTCTCTACATTACTAAGGTCTTATGATAGCTGTCTTTGGGCTCTTTCTTGCTTGTGGGGTCGTCAGCATAAAGAGTCAGAAATTTAGTTGGCCAGTAAGTCACCAAAGGCAACCGCGGTAGCTCCTAGCTTGATTTCATACCACTTCCTTTTCACTTGTACTGGAAGATGGGAGTATACATAGAAGCTACTGTTACAAACCACCTCCAACAAACCATCTCCACACTTCACAAGCATGGGTCACCTGCTAGCAAGCCAAAGACCCATCACAAACCAAAACAAGTCATGTTGCAGGGCCGCAATCAGAGAGGCCCAAGGAGATCAACAGCTGCTGCTCCTGTGGTGCTTTGACCAGCCATAGTCGAGAGAATGATAGAAGTTTCTCATGATCGCTGCTGATATGCTTGCAGCACTCCTATCAGGAGTCGAGACTTCTCGTCATCAGCTCCGCGTGGCCCTGCATTGAATGTGGCCAAAGATATGTACACAGATACTCCATCTCGTATGTAATTGTTTGTACACCACAAGATCTCGTATCTGAACTACATAACAAGCATTACTATTGAGCATAGAGAAGATTTGCAAAATGCTGTGAATGCAGGGAAGTGCCAACTCAAGAGCTCACCCCAAACTTGGAAGACCGGGTAACAGCAGATTCAGACCACGTTGACAGAATTTCAAGATATGAAGTTTCCGATCCGCCAAAGGTTAGAATATAAGAAAAGCAAAGCCTTCACTATACACAATAAAAAGCAAACAGCTATACAAAACTCTCAGGTCCCAGCGTTGGAAGACTTTGAAATGGTAATCTCTTGCATACCAGAATCGATCACATTAATCCAGGAGCAAGGGGAGATTACCATTTCAAGGTCACATATCACCTCCAACAAACCATCTCCACACTTCACAAGCGTGACATGTGAGTCACCTGCTAGCAAGCCAAAGACCCATCACAATGCCAAATCTAACTGAAGTCGAGTTTTCAGTTTTGACCAACCTGATGCCAAATCCGTTCATGCACCATCTTCACTTCCAGAGTGAACACTGCCCTCCAGAACAACAGACAATCGTTGACTGGCGGGGAAAGCAAAAGCAAACCGACAGATCCTAACGCTGAATTTTTCAACGTATCTACTGGACTCACAGTTGAAGTCAACAAGGGGATGCAATAGAAGTTTGTGCACAAACTGGCAGATCGATTCTCTTTCTCTCTCCTGCACTTCATCTCTCCTGTGGAACTGCTACTTCTCTTGCCACACTCGTGCAGCTGCTTCCACCTGTTTCCAACCATGGATGAATGTCGGGCTAGTACGTGAAGAAGAGACCTGAGAGATGAATGAATAGTAGGTATCATTCGCGAGGTGGACGAATGACGTTAGGGGTGGGGAAAACAGTGCAGTGCGTACGTTGGCTACAGTAGAGCCTTCGTCCTTCCTTCCTCTTCTCCTTCACCCAGCGACCTGCTGCATGTTGCGATCGGGCCTCCATTAGTCTCCCACAAGTCTCCATCTTCGTCCTCCTCCTCCTCCCCCCCTCCTTCCCATCTTTCTTCCCCCTCTATCTTTTTTCTTGACTTTTTTCTGTGGTGTCGCCTTTTTTGTCTTTTCTCTTTCGTCTTTTCTTGTCTTCGCGTCTCCTTTCTCTCCTCTTCTCGCTGGGAAGAGAAGGGATCAATACATTTTCATTTTCCCCCGTATCTTTCTTCGGAATTGTCTTCATCTCTGTTATCGCGAATTTTTGGTCATTTTCTCAACGAGCTCCAATGCGCGGCGATAGTTGTGGACATCTGGATCACTCTCAGTGAGTGGCAACCGAAGCTTCTCAATTTCTTTCGTACAATTAGCAAGGGAGGCGCATAAATCACGATATATGTCCCATTATCAAAGTAAAGGAGATAGGAGTGAGGCACAGCTAAAGAAGGCTGAAAGAACAGGTGGTGCGGTGTACCTGAGAGCAGGGGGTTCATCGGTATCTGTGAAGGGTGGAGGGCCCGGCCCTTCAGACAGTGCTCCCTCTGGCTCCATTCCCCCACATCCCTCTCTTGCTCCCTCTCCTGCCCGGCCTGCTGTTGTTGGGGCCTCCAGCAGTCGTGGGTGAGTCTGTCGGCCTTTTGTTCTAGCTCCATTCTTTGCATTATTTCTATCATTTGCTATTACGTCCAGTTTTTTGTGACATGGATATTTTTGAGGGAGTTTATGCTTTTCGAAGCATGCGTGCATTTTGGATGAGGTGCTCACGAGGGTCTTCTGGCTTTCAGTCAATAACAACAGACATGTTACTTGTAAGAGATTATGCTGGTTGATGACTGTTTAGTCCTAGTCAGGGTTGTGCTACAAAGTTAAATTGGCCTTCCTCAGGGCTTTGCAAATGATGCGAGTAGTGTTCACGTTCGGCATCGGGAGGGACCGATGGGACTCATGCCCCCACATTGTTGTAGGCATGTTTTTGGAAGGCAAAAAAATTCAGTGAAGGAAGAGTTTCTGTCAGGGCCTTATCTCAATGTCGTGTTTTGACAAGTGGAAGAGGTAAAACAGTGGCCAAAAGAACATATATCGAATAAATTCATTCGCCATCAGCTTTAAGGACATGTTGATGTATCTTATCAGTATAGTACGTCTTGCAAGTGGATGCGGAAAGACATGTGGATCTACTTTGTGGTCCTGGAAGGCTGCATTTTCAAACACCTGGCTCTTACCAGTTTATATGCTGGTATCAAGCTATGGGCAGTTCGTGCTGGGATGGCTTTTCTGCTCTTGTGGACTGTATTAGCTGGGGTACCATTGACCTTTTGGGTTTCCTTTGTTCACCAACTTCATGAAGTTTATAAATTCTTCTTATGTCCTCTGTTTGATCTGTCAAATGCAACTTGTATGGCTCAGTAGACATGGTTCTCTCTCACATGAGGAGGGATACAAGGTTTTGAGGTTAGGGTTACAGATGGAACGTCTGCAGCAGTAGCCTGATTTCTTTCTGGTGTGGTTATCCTGTACCAGTGGGAAGCATGCCAATGGACTTGCTGGAGTTGCTGCTTCTGCAGGAGGCACTCCAGCTGGAGGCCCTGCAGAATATGCTACCTCTAAGGTGCAACAGTCAACGTTACCCCCATATCAAGACCATCAACAGCAACAAGGTCTGGTCTCTTGCTTTAGTTTAGGGCTATGTTTTGGAATTAACAGGTGTTGGCTAATTGGCCTTAGTTGAGCCGGGGTTTGGCTCTATTGATGTGTGTAACATCTGCAGATTTTGGCATCAGTAGCGGCTTGATTGCATGATATTTGATACCTTTATGACTGTATTTGTCCTTGGCTATGGTTCTGAAAGGGTCCATCTTTAAAGCATTTTCCAAGCAACCATCTGTAGAATCCAGGCATGGTGAAGCCTGATCTGTAGATGTTGGTTTGAAGTCAATCGGCAGACTGTTAGGAAGCACAGGTCACAGGGTCATTCAATTGAAACTCATGTAGTGATCCTGGTGGTGGGCAACAGTACTGGTGGCCCTCCGAGGCATGGATCCCACAGACACAAATCAACACAGCCAGACGGACTCTGCGCAGAAGTTGCCAGAGGTGAATTCAGCAGTGTCCCTACATGGTGTAGCTGGAACCCCTTCCATATGTGCGGCACCTGGAGGGCTGCTGATTGCTCAGCAACCTGTAACCATTAAACTGCCTGCGCCAGCTTCTAGCCATGCTGCAGGGCCAGAGCCTGTGACGCCCACTGGTATACTCCTTTTCACATTTAGTAGTTGTGGGCTTCTTACACATGTGGATGAAAGCTGAACTTCTCTATTTTGCAATGTGGTGTCATTTGCTTACTTGGTGTCAGCCCCTTCCTGTTCTGGTCTGTCAGCAGCTATGGTGTTGATAGCTGAAAAAAGAGAACATTATGTCTCACATCGAATGTGGTGTTCAACATAAACTTGTTTTCTTTCCACAAATTTGACCTCTGTTTTGTAGGTACTTTCCTGAATGTCCTTTCTTTGATCTCTTGCATGTGTCATTGAGTTTGTTTGGATATAGGTTGCTTTTAAGAGAACTATGAACCTGCAAGATTGCTGCTAAGAGTTTTCCGTCTGTTTTGGATGCATGCAGCTGCATCTCCTGAGGTGTCTGGAGCACCATTTCAGGCCTTTCAATTTGGTAGCATCAGTCCTGGTTTTGGGAGCCTAAATTCTAGCTATGTGCACACTGATATGCAGGTATGTCGGTCTATCCACCCTATGCGTGTTGCATCTTTTGCTTAATACCATTGCTGTAGTTGCCTACTAAGATGCTATTGTTTCTCTTGTACAAGAACTGCATGGATTTGTGTACATGTAATGGGTTCCTCTGATTATATGCCGTTTCAATTTTCTAGTCCAGTTTTGCATTTGCTGGCGTGGATTCAGGGTCTCTGATTATACTGGTTTTCGTTTGTTGATGACGTTTGATGTATGACATTAGATTAGTTTCCCCTCAAAGGCACTCTCAATAGGTTCTGACTTCACTATCTGCTGCTGGCTGTTTAGCCTGGTGGTTTCACCTAAATTTGGTCATGCATGTCGCTTACATTGTCTGTGTGTGTATGTGTGTCTTAAAGATGCAGATTCCAGCACGAACAAGCTCAGCTCCACCAAACCTTGACGAGCAAAAGCGACAGCTGGTATTTTTGGCACTCTGTCTTAGTTCAGAGTTCTGGCATAGTAGCGGCTTTGCACTAGATGCTGAATGCACTGGAAACATGTTTGCAGTAAGCAGCTATTGGAATGATGTATAAGGTTGTATCCTGTTTTTTTGCTGTGATGCAAATTGGTGACTGGGACACAGGCACAGTATGAGGCTGCTGCTCGCTTTGCATCAGCTAAGAAAATGCCAACAGTCTCATCTGGGCAGCAGCAAGGACAGGTAAAGACGGGTGTTTGACCATTTAATTTTCTTAACTTCTATGTTGTGATACTAGTGAGAGGTTCATTAATTAATTGTCAAGAGCGCAGTCTTCCGGTTTTCCTGTGGGCCAAACGGTCATCTTGGAAGCCACTTTTCTTGTTGCCCTTTTTCTCTCATGCTGCATGTAGTAAAATTGTATGTGGCAGTATGTAATTGTGTGGGGGGTTTGTCAGGAGCAGATGCCTGTCCATAGCGTGGCAATTTCAGTAGAACAGTCCACTCCAACTATTGTAAAACATGCTCAATTGAGTGTAATTGCACAAGGGCATCCACCTGCGCTTCCGGCAGCCCAAGTGATTCCAAAGAAGCAGCTGGTTCAAGCACAGTATGCACAACAACCCAGTAGCTTGCACATGTCATCTCAGGGGCCACACTTGCAGCTGCAGGTGCAGATGGCTGCAGCCCAAGCACACATGCAGCAGCAGCAAGCTCTGGCTCAGCAGCACCCCTTGCCACAGCAGCAAGGCCTGGTGCTGGGTCAGTCCATGAAGTTTCCTCAATCGATGATGCCTCCTCTGCCTCATGGTCCACATATCCTTGGGCCGCCAATTGGGGGTCCATTGGCAGGCCAGCTGTCATCCCAACAGATATTACCCCACATGGCACATCAGCTTGGCCCACAGATGGGTGGTGGAGCAGGCCAGCTGCTGCCAGGAATGTCGGGGTCTCAATATTTGCCTCATCCAACAAACCAATTTATGCAGCCTCGCGTAAACAGGGCTGTCAAGATTGTGAATCCACAGACCCATGAGGAATTGCGTTTTGATGCTAATTCTAGAAAAGTTGACTCTTTCATGGACAACGGTGTGACGATATCGGCTTCTGTTACATCTGGTATGACCGGGAGAATGTCCAGCAATGGGCCGCCTCAATCACGTGCGCCACTGGGATATGGTGGAGCCCCTCATCATCAGATGGTTCCAAGCATGAACTTCTACTCCACATTACCAAATGCACCATATAGCCATGCTGGGCCAGCTGCTGCCTTCTACCAGCCAGGTTTGTCCAAGACTGGGGTGCCAACAGCAGGAGGGCCTCTGTCAAGTTCACATCCCGTCAGATTCAGTTATGCACCTCCACCTCCGGTACAAGGACCATTCATTGGTCACCCTGGGACTGGCCCTAGCCCATCTGGACCTAAAGTGGGACATCCTCTGGTCAGCATGGGTCTGATGGGATCAGCGGGTTCAGGGCCCACTCCTCCGGACGTGTTGAGTGGTGCACCTTCAGCACCACCAGTTCAGGGCATTCCTGTGGTGATGGCAAGTGGTAGACCAGGACCTAAAGGACCCAATCCTGTTCCACAACAAGGGTTGAACCATTCTCTCCCCCCCAATGGGAAGTCCGAAAGCTTGATAGCAGCCCCTCTGGGCTCATTTTCTGTGCAGCCTGTGCTGAGTCCTGCTAATCCTTCACCGAATTCGGTAGCAGCCTTCAAGTTTGGTGATGTGGAAGATTCAGGTGGCACTGCTGTCTCTGCTGGAGAGCAACTGGTGATTGGCACACCTGGTCCTCCTGTTGTTACTGATGGTAATTCTTCCTCAGTGACAGAATGTGGCAGTTCGCTTCCAGGTGGTGCCAGTTCTGTAAAGTCTGCTGCTGGAGCAACCAGGACTACTTCAGTTGCTGTGTCTTCGATTACTCCTCTGATAGATCTGACACCGACTTCATCTCAAAGTGCTAGCAGTCCAAAGGTAGTGACTCCATCTCCTGCTGGGAGCATGGTAAATTCAGGAGATAAATTGAAAGGGGACATTGCAAAGCCTTCAGGGATCCGAGAGAACCTAAGGAAGAGTAGTAAGAAGGAGCAGCGGCAACAACGCCACCAGCTGCAAGCATTAATGCCGACTACTCAACGTGTTGTTCAGCAAGAAGAACAGAAGACGGATGCACTTGTATCTCTTATTACTCAATCTTCAGTAGGACAGTCTGCTGCTGGTGCTACTACCCAGATATCTGCATTTAATAGCCCTAGACCTGGTTTGCAAAAAATGTCATCTGGAGTGCATGATAATGATGCAGTGGATGAACCAACTCTCAGACAGGAGGATTCGAAGGTGACTGCAAGGGCAGCATCTGAGAAAGATAATCAAACAGTCTTCAAACCAGGTACTGCCATTATCATCACCTGAAAGGTCACAACTTGTTTTTAGAGTATTGCTATGGGCCCTTTCATTTTGTAGCGTAAATGCAGTGATGGGCATATCTGTGTGCGTGTTATTGTAGAATGAGAGGGAGGTGGGTTGGTGGGGCTAAATGGACGGGTCAGGTAGATTCTATTGCAGACAGAGAAAGCAGAGAGACAGGTGGGCAGGAGGAACTGTAGGAGTTTCAAGCGTATCTGCAATCTTGGGGGTATAGTTTGCAAAAATCAAAATTTGCAGATGTCAGTGCAGCTACCTGTTGATTGATTTGCTGTCACTATGGGCAGGTATCCCCTGCGGCTGATTCGCCACCTGGATGGCAGATGTTTGACTCTCCAGTCATATTAGGCTGGTTCGCAGCAATTGGAAGAAACATAAGTTCATGTTCGTTTTACCTGACCCAAGATGGAGTCTAAATCTTTTCAGGGGAATTGTATCGCAAACTTCGTCAGATGTCTGTTGTTCTGGCTCCACTAATCCGTCTAGTATTTGATCTTCTGGGTATGCACAGATGTTACTTATGCTTCTGTGGTAGTTCCTCCACGCCTTGAAGAGGTAGCTGCAGGATTATCTTCCCAGCAAGATTTGGGTAAGCTATCTAAGCAAGGTTCTGAGGCACATGCCAAGGAGAGCACAACTTTTGATCCTCTGGGCACAGCAAATGGAGAACCAGCTGTCATAGAGACAAAAGGATGCACTGCCTCTAAGGGTTCATTTACGATGCTGGTGGCTGACAAATCAAATGGTAGTCAGGCACCAGCTGGAGCAACCTATGAGGGGGAGGACTCAAAGGATGCTGAGGTCTCAGCGAGGGATACTGTTTTGAGCTACGTGTCTGGAAGGGACGCCACCATTGGTGTAACTAATATTAGTCAGACATTGAGCAACTCTGAAGGTGATGCGCAGACCATTTCTGATGACAGAGGAAGCTCAAGTAAATGTCACTACCCCATCCCCCTCTATGAAGGTGAAGTGAAGAGGAATGTGGAAGATGCAGGAATTATGTACCCGGGTAGGTCATACCAGGGAATGGATGTGAAGCATGGATCTCTAGACACCCAAATTGTATCAGTTATGAACACATCTAGTGCCTTATTTCTGGACTTGGATACATCAGTGTTATCGAAGATTATGGAAACTTCTTCCAATATAACTTCGGAATCCCAAGTTCTAGTCAAGGAAAATGGTGTGGTATCTGCAAGGGGTCAGATGACTGCTCTGGAAAATCCAAGCACAGATTTCATTAACTTTCAAGAAGTTGCAGTGCCTGCTCCTCTGAGTGTAGAAGACATGACACATATGCTGTTGCCAGCTGAGGAGGAACCACTTGTGGGTGATGGAGGGTTTGTGCCAGTTAAGGTTACATACACATTATCAGGTTCTGAGCAGATGGAGGGAGCACCGGAAATACCAGGCAAACAGGTTTTGGCAGATAATAGCCCTAACACAGTGGCAGATGAGAAATCAAGAAATCTGGTCTCTGAGACAGCTGTCCATTTGAAATCAGTAGCAGGTAGTCTGTTGTTGTCAGAGGAGGTGGTACCTGAGTCAAAGACGAGAGTTGAAGATGTTATTGTTTCAGTGACAGGTGGGGCCCTTTTAGGGGACTCTCCAGCTTTGGATCTAGTATGTAGGGCTTCATCAGATGCACAGGGTGAGAATCAGGAATTGCCCCAGTACAATGCAAGGATTGTTGTGGCTGAGAGGGAAGATGAGCTACAGAACAAGGTAAGGGAACCAGGAGCAGTGGAGGTTTTACCACTCACAGATGTGGATACTGATGTAGTGGCAGACGAAGTAATGTCCTGTGAGGATGTCACTTTGCAGGTTTTTAAGAAAATGGAGGATAAATCAGGAAGTCATCATCTGAGTAGTCCCACTTCTGGCAGCCCAGTTGCGGAGGTTGCTGAAACAGTGGGCAGTGCTGACTTGATTCCTGTTCCATACAAAATAGTAAAGGACGTGGGTGAGATGAGGTCGAGTGCTGAGGAAGAAATGCCATCTGTTACTCCCTCAGAGGTGAAGAGGGAAAGCAAGAAGAAGAAGAAGGAGCTTCTTGCAAAAGCAGATGCTTCTGGCACCACTGCAGATCTTTACAATGCGTTCAAGGCACCGGAAGAGAAGAAGCTCCAGGAGGTGAAGAGAACTGAGCCTCTTAGTACTGTGCCTCTAGGTGGTGTCCTTAAAATAGAATCTCTTACTCGCTTGGAGAAGCCTCCTCCCAAGGAACTGGATGATTGGGAGGATGCTGCAGAGCTGCCTACTTCAAAGATAACTGCTGGTTCTACTGGCTCAAGCCATTCTTATCCAGGGGATAAAAAGTACACTCGTGATTTCTTGTTGACACAGAGGGATCAAAACCTGGAGCTTCCAGGGGATTTTGAGATTAGGCAAGATATCGCGGAACTCATATTGGCACAACCGGATGGGCTTTCTGACCGCGATGCTTTGTCCAGCCCTGGCCGGATGCTGGATCGACAGTCCAGTGGGCCTCGTCCAGAGTGGCGGGGAAGCAACTTGTCGGGTGCTGATGAGGATAGGTGGAATAGACAACCAGGGCTTGTCCCATCCCCTGGTCGTGGTCATATTGGGGATGTGCGCTCGGATATAGGTGGGTTTCGACCGGGACAGGGTACTATCCAACCAGGGTTAATAGCACGAATGCCAACCGGAATTCGACCTGGGATGCCCTCACCACAAAGCATGTTGATGAGTCTAATGCCAGGAGGGCCTGCTTCCATCATGTCTCCTCACCCGATGCCAAATCCAGTTAGAAGCAATGGTGTGGATGCAGATCGGTGGCAGCGAGCACCAATGGACAAGAAAGGACTAATGCCTTCACCTCGCACACCGTTACCTGCAATGCATAAGGCAGAAAGGCGCTATGAAGTGGGTAAGGTGTCAGATGAAGAGCAGGCTAAGCAGAGGCAGATTAAGGGCATTCTGAACAAACTAACCCCTCAAAATTTTGACAAGCTGTTTGCCCAGGTGAAGGAGGTCAACATCGACTCTGCCATCACTCTGACGGGTGTGATTTCCCAGATATTTGACAAAGCACTGACGGAACCTACCTTTTGTGAGATGTATGCTGAATTCTGTGTCCAGCTTGCTGTTGATCTGCCTGAATTCACTGAAGAGGATGAGAAGATCACCTTCAAGCGCGTGCTCTTGAATAAATGCCAGGAAGAGTTTGAGCGCGGTGAGAGGGAGCAAGAGGAAGCTGAGAAGATAGAGGAGGAGGGTGAAGTGAAGCTCACACCAGAGGAAAGAGAGGCAAGGCGCTTGACAGCTCGGAGGCGCATGTTAGGAAACATTCGATTCATCGGGGAGTTGTATAAGATGACTATGTTGACAGAACGCATCATGCATGAGTGTATAAAGAAGTTGCTGGGTGAATATCAAAACCCTGACGATGAGGATGTGGAGGCATTGTGCAAATTGATGAGCACAATTGGTCGTATTATTGACCATCCCAAAGCAAAGGAGCACATTGATGCCTATTTCAAGAGAATGGAGAATTTGTCTAACAACAAGAAGCTTTCTTCCAGGTTGAGATTTATGTTGAGAGATGTGATTGACCTTCGAAGGAATGAGTGGCAAGCAAGGAGGAAGGTGGAGGGCCCAAAAAAAATTGACCAAGTCCATAGAGATGCAGTGCAGGAGCGGCAGCAGGCATCTGTCAATGCAGGGCGTGATCGTTTATCACGTGGCCCTAGCAATGGCGGAGGGCCTGCCCGAGGGAGAATAGGTCCGGGACTGGACTTCGGAATGCGTGGGGCTCCATCGCCACTGTTCTCCCCTAGTCAGCAAATGGGCCCTGGTTAGTGTTTTTCTCGACCTCAAAATCGTCTTTGCTTCATCGATGCATTATAATTGTTGTTATGGTTTCTGAAATGTCTATGCAGGCATTCATGAAAGGGGCACTGAAAAGGTCTATGTGCATTACCTGTGGAGCACCCACGTGAAATGTAAGGCCCAGAGATATGTGGGCAAGCACTCTGACAAAGTTAAATGACTGGGGCAGGTGCACCCTGGACAGGCATGCGAGGGGCACCAGCACAACAAGGGGGCATGCGAGGGGGAACAGGGTTTGGGCAGGATGGGCGCACGGAGGAGCGTGTATTGCTTATGGACGCACGGCCTGTGCCAATGCCCTTGTCTCAAGGCCCTATTGCTCTGGGCCCCCAAGGAGGGCTTGGGAGGGGGATGGGTGTGCGAAACCAACCACTAGGGGCTGCGCGCAGTGTGTTGGCTGATGTTACCCCTCTAATTGGCGGTGACATCCGTGGACCAGGCATGGGGCCTCTTACGGGGTACGCTGGTCCTGACAGGCCGGTGTTTGGTGCACAGGAGGATCTTCCAATGCGACCCTCCAGTGCAGAGAGGCTGGCAGAAAGGCCTTTGTTGGAGAGACAAACGGTGGCAGAAAGGCTGGGCCCTGGTTTTTCAGGTAGAGACCCGCGTGGTCTGACTAACCACACATATGTGATTGACAGACCTGCAACAGCGCCTGCGAATGCCTCTGCGTCACATTTTTCAGTTGCACCTACTCCTGTTGGTGCACACCCCTCTTCAGCACCACCACTACTGACTGAGGAAGAGCTAAGAAAGGAAAGTCATGCAGCTATCACTGAATACTACAGGTACATGTCCTGAAATTGGTCAGCTCCTGTTTTTCCCAGCTTTCCTATTAGGTGACAAGGTAATTAGAGAAGTTGTGCACGATTGTATAATGTGCATGATGTAAAGGCGCAAGAGGGAGGTATTTTGGAATTTGCTTCACTGAATTCATCGTGTTGGCATCATGTCAAAATCACCCTTGGTTTATTAATGATCAAGCAGGTGATGACAAAACTGAGCTCATTATTTTGATAAACAATGCTGCTACCCCTTGGTTTGGCATGTGCAGTGTAATGGACTTGAGGGAGGCTGCCCTTTGCGTGGAAGAATTGAGGGCCCCTAGATTTCATTCAACTCTGGTCTCTATCTGGGTAACATCGTCGCTAGAAAAGGAGGACAAAGATAGAGATCTACTTATGAAGCTGCTTGTGCATCTCCATGACTTGGAGTCTCGTTTACTGACAGATGACCAGATCACAAAAGGGTATCAATTCAATTGCTGTAGAAGTAATGGTTGAATAGTGCTTGGCCCATTGCAAAAGCTTGGAAGTAGGAGGGATCCTTGAGTTAAGGCATTGTATTTGGCATGCTCATGTAAACATTAGGTCAGGTGTTAGATATGTTTTGAAAGTGATAAATGGGTTGCTTGAGCAGCAATTGAGCGGTAACCCAGAACTATTTAGTTGAAGTGGTGGCCACTGTACCTTTTAGGTTGTGGATGTGGTTAGGTGCCTTGTACTGGTATAATGCAAAGCCTTTGTAAGGACTACATACCTTTATCAATGGCTAATTCAATAATGGTAAAAATGTTGCAATGTGCGCAGGTTTGAAATGGTTCTATCTATGCTGGAGGACACTGCAGTTGACGTTCCTAAAGCACCAGATTATTTGGCTGGAATGTTAGGGAAGCTGATTGCTCTGGGAATATTCTCCCTAGTCCAAGTGGGTAAACTTCTAAGGGAGATTGAGATAGAGTCTGGAAGCTTGTTGGGCGATGGCATTGGTTTGAATATGTTTGGTTTAGTCTTAGACACCCTCAGAAAAGAGAAAGGGGAGGTCTACATGGTTGATATGTACAGAGCGTCCGGTCTCCATGTTGAAGACTTGCTCTCACCTGATGACAACGGCAAGGGAGGGGAGCTGGACATCTTTTTGGAGAAGAAGAACCTGCAGTGTCTCTATCCGGTGAGCTAAATCACTTCAATATCTCCAATAGGCTAGCTATGCATTTTTCTTCTCTAGTTTCAGTTGTGGTTTCTATGAATCAAGTTTTCCGAGAAGAAATAAATCTGACGCACCCGGTCAATAAGGTTGCCACATGGATGCCAGGTGGTCACAGAATCCCACTGGTTGCTGCTTTATCCATTCTGATATCTTGCAACAACGAATATGTCTGAGGCTCCTCTGCTGATTTCAATCGACTTAAGAGATACAGAAGCGAATTGACATTAGACAATGCATTGTGAAAATGAAAGGATATTAAGGCCAGGCAGCACATACAACAGCCTCAAGCTTTAAATTAATGTTCTCAAAAACAAGCCGTGTGCCTGTGTTTTGTGGCAAGAACACCATAACTGTAAAATCTGCTTCTCACAAGATAGCTGCATAGTATACTTGGTTCAAGTCTCCGAAATACATAGCAGAATGACGTCTTGAAATGCAAGAGGTATATTCTCAGGTTGAGAGGATTGTCTGTCTTGTGTTGACCAGATGTTGCCAGTGGAGAAACACATCAAAGAAGCACTGATTAGGAATGAACCAGTGTTGGAGATAGTAAACTGGGTAGAGGTGAGACCTTCTCAACCTGCAGGCCTGCTACCAGTGGCTCTTTGTCTCAATGATTTTGCGTGTGTTCACTAGCACTTGCTTTCAGTGGTGACCATGGGAGATTGATTTTCCAGTATGCTAGCTTTTGTCCAGATACAGTACTTAGACCATTGAGTAGTTGCTGTGACAGAATTTCTAGCTCATTAACGTACTGACTGTGCTTTGTGTGGTCTTGAGTGCTGGCAGAAAAATGTGTCACCATCGACGATGTCTGACTCAGAATTTTTGTTGATGATTATGACCCAAGTACTGAGGCGATGCATTCCACCCCCGCCTCTTAACAATCTGGTGAGCATTTCATGGAGTTCTTTGTGGCAAATGAAATAGATTCCGTTCCTGATCGTTCTACTCTCTGCAGACCATGTGCCAAGACCGCAAGCCTACTGCATGCCAAGGCTGTCTTTCATGATTTCTCTTTTCAGTTGAAATATCCTCTCGCACATTGGATGCATGAAATGCAGACTTGAACTTAAATCAGACCTGTTTCTCGCCTCTACCTGGTTTGAACTGTGCAGTTTATTACATGCAATGGGATATTCACCAGAGGACACAGTTACAGTGGTCATGAGAATCTGAGCTCACTGCCACCGTTGGTTTCCAGAGAAGGATCCCTTGGATGCAGATTGTACATTGTACACAGATGATCCATATTGTAATAGGTCTCATTAGATGCAGCCTCAGGCAATTGACCTTTTTCTTTGGTTGGTGTGCGAAGTGCAGGCATGGAAGGGGAAGACAAAGGAGTATGCTCCTCTCTTAAAGCGATTTGCGTCAGGCAAGGCAAGAGCTGCCGAAGCAAATCAAATCCAGTGTGAGTTACTTATCAATGCAATTCTCTGTCTACTGGACGACTGCATAGGTTTCCATTCAATTTTACCGTTCCCCTTCAGTGAGCTCACATGAGCATTGCTTTGCTGATAAGAGGCCTTGCAGCAGTTCAGGAAGTGGTCCAGAAGCCTAATCAGTTTTGAATTTTAGTTGCTGGGTGGTAGATGGTATCTTTTGAGTTGGTCAGCAACTCGGAAATCTGTAGGTGCCCACAGTTTTGTTGTTTAAGAGATATTCGCAGCTTTGTGACTTTTGAAGTCATCTGTGCTTGCAGACATAGTTGCAGTTCAACTTTTTACAAACCAGCTGGGTCATCCTCCAGGGCTGATGAGCACATTGTTTGATAATTTCTACCATGAGAAGGTATGCGAGTTCCTGTTAATCTGTGAGAGATTTCGAAATGTCTCTTATAACTGATCAACTAATTATATTTGTAGCTTTCTAGTGTGCTTTCCTGCCATCTTGGTCAGGAGCATAGACCAACCTGAACGACAAGGTCCGAAGCTAAAATGTGACAATGCATGCAATAGTGTGCATCGTACCATTTTCCGCTACCTATCTTCACGGGTTTGTCTGACTGTTCAATACTAATGCTATATTTATGCAGTTGGCTTTATGGGCACCGATATTTCTATCTCTTGAACTCCATTTGTGAATTTTTCATGTTTGGATTTTTTCTAGTTTTTATTTCTTCCCCAGTACGATGACGGTTGTTGTTCCATCTGAAGCACGAATTCTTCTGATATTATATCCTTCATAGAAATGATTCTGTTTGACGTCACCGTTCCACAAAAGTTCCTGATTGTGTATCCCCTTGTATCCTATTCCAACATTTTATCATTGTCTCCTTTTTGTTTGACTGTGATAAGACTGATATTTGTCTAGGTTATCTCGGAGCAAGCATACTTGAAGTGGCAAGATGACGTGAAGGATTCCACTCCAGGAAGGGACAAGGTCTCTCCCTCTCTCCCCATGCAATGCTTGAGCTCTTAGAGTCGTTCTTTGGTTCTCCTGTTTGCTTTTCTGGTTCCATTGTCCGTTCTACTTGTGTCCTTGTGCCCCCGAGGTAGTAATTTGTTCTTCTCTCTCTTCCTCCCTCCCTCCCTAAATGAAGTTAGGTGTAAAACTTCCCTGAACTAGTTCCCAGTCTGTAACATGGGCGGGACCGGGACCTTAAGGATGATCTCAAGGGCCTACCTACCCGCACTAGACTGAAATTTAAACTCCGGGCAGGAAGCCTACCTTCATAAGCCTGTATGGTGCTGCACAGCCCTTTTTTGGTGGGTTTCATAGATTGGTGAGTGAACTTCACTTTATTTGGTGAGAGTTATACCTCCCATGGTTACATCGCCGAGATTCTAGGAGAGGGCTCGCAGCAAAGCACCCCACCCCCCCCAAAACGCTGAATGGATCATGTCATCCTAATGACTGCGGTATCTGTGGTCTACATGTAAGACATTCTCTTCATTGCAAAGCTGAAACTCTACATATATGAATGCATATATCTAGGGTTAGTTCCAAATTGACAATTCTGAACTGAATGTGTGTAGGCCATACGGGAGGTGGGCAAGTGGTTGGCATGGTTGGTATCCACTCCTGAAGAAGGGGGCGATGAGGAGGATTAAAGGCCCATGTATTGTCCTTTTGTCTTTTTTTCTTGCCTACATCACTCTCTGCATTTTAGAAGAGAGTACCCTGGAAATGTGGGAGCGGATTGTGTACAGCAAATGAAGAGACTAAATACGACTTATTCGCAATTTTTGATTTCATCTTATCTGTAAATCTGTGGCTGTCCCTGGTTCACAGATCATTTTGATTCCTGTTTTCCCCCTTTCGGTGGGGACATAACCCCACCTTACAACATACCTGTAGCCAGGGAAATTTCTGAGTGCAGAGGACATGTATGGGTCGTTGTAAGTTGTAACATATAACCCCCTTAAACAAATTCCTTTATGCTATCATGCCTTGCGATATGGCTTTTCCCTTTATCCCTGTCCTTGGTCATATGAGCCACTACTTTCAATCAGCTTGTTTACACTTCAGTTGCAAGGAGTCTCTCCCACTTTGCTGGCTGCCAAAGTATCCTCTTCATTGTGATCTTCATTACATATAGAACTCTGACCCTATCATGAAGATGATGTTCGCATTTGTGTAAGATTTATGTGCCCCTCCACGCACTACAAAGACGTTTAAGAGCCTGCTTCCCTCCAGTCCCCTCCAATCCACACCGCAGCAGCAGATGATTTCTGCCATCTCCAAACTTGGTTAGCGTTTTGTCTGTAGCTATCTGTCATCATATGATGCAAGCAGTGAAATGCAGTGCAGCTTCCAAGATTATACCGAGGTTGAATTCTGTTCAGGCACGGAAACATCCCAGAAAAATCAGAAAAGGTGGAAGGATTTCTTTGTGGTCAGTGAGCCTTCAATAGTTAGGTGAGCTTTCTAAGCACTGAGGGAGGCCTGCCTTATTGAGTCAAGCCAACAGGGCTGACCAACAGCGCGGCACACCGCGCTGTTGGCCGCACGAAGGCACACCTTCCGCTCTTCTCTGTCTTCTTTGAAGGCCCGAGCTCATCTTCGTGGGGGGCTATCGGGAGAGAGAGAGTGGAGGTCTGTGGTTGCCATCGCAGACGCTGTGTACTGGGATCTGAGGCGGGCCGCGGGGCCTCCTTGAAGCATGGGGCTCACCTTCACGAAGCTCTTGGGGCGGCTCTTCTCCAAGAAGGAGATGCGCATTTTGATGGTGGGTCTCGATGCGGCCGGTAAGACCACCATTCTGTATAAGCTGAAGCTTGGAGAAATTGTGACGACCATTCCTACCATCGGTACGTGCTTGTTTCGAACCCTTCTGTCTGGTCAAGATCGGCTGCGTGCCCTGAGTTGGGCAAGTGGTGAGAAGTTGGCTGATGCCGTTTGTGGGTGCTTCAGGGTTCAACGTGGAGACAGTAGAGTACAAGAACATCAGCTTCACTGTGTGGGATGTGGGAGGTCAAGACAAGGTTCGTGCTCGTAACCTTGCTCGCTGTCTTAGGTGCGTTAAGGGTGTTGTTATGGTTTGAATGTCGTGAGGGTTTCCTCCGTGGCGATCCATCTCGTTTGATCCAGATGTAGAAGTTGTGTGTTGTCATCTCACGCCTTCAATGGATCCGACTATCGTGCAGATCCGGCCATTGTGGAGGCACTACTTCCAGAACACGCAGGGGCTGATCTTTGTGGTGGATAGCAATGATAGAGATCGTATTGTGGAGGCCCGCGATGAGCTTCACCGAATGTTGAATGAGGTTTGCACACTGATTGTGTTTCCTCTGTTTCACATCTGATTTTCCTTCTTTGTTTCTGAAATTCTGTTGTGTTTCTATGTTCTTATCCATCCCTGTCAATATTCAGGACATGCAACATTATCTGAGTCAGTTATTGGTGTAGCTGTGAGTTTGTGATGACTGTCTTACAAGTGCCGTTTGGCTACGGCTTGTTCAGGATGAACTACGTGATGCTGTCTTGCTTGTGTTTGCCAACAAGCAAGATCTGCCGAATGCAATGAACGCTGCTGAGATCACAGACAAGCTTGGGTTGCACTCCTTGCGGCAGCGCCACTGGTACGGATGCTATTATTTCATGTGCAGTTTCTCGAATTTGGAAGCCTGTGAACTACTCATGGTGCTGTTTGTGTGGACTCTGTGGCAGTAGGTAGCTCATCAGACTGAGAGAGCCTTGAGAGTGAGTTGTATTCTGAGCACGAAGGACAGATTGGCCCCTTGGACCACACTATGCAGATCATAGTTAATATTCTACTATTTGATTTCCCCAGGTACATCCAGAGTACTTGTGCCACATCAGGGGAGGGTCTCTATGAAGGGCTCGACTGGCTGTCAAGCAACATTTCAAACAAGGTACCCCTTTGACTCGACACATAACTGTGTGTTTCTTTAATTTTGTTTGAAGGAAACTACATTGCTTAAAAAGGATTTCATGTAACGTATTTGCAGAGTTTTTTCACTGGCTGTATTTACTTGCTGTGCATGCACTTCATGTTCTCAACAAATTTGGAAACTCAAGTTGGCATGAGTAAGCTTAGTACCACTAAGCATTTGGTGTGTCTGGGTACAATTGCCAGTGAATGCTGGTGCAACTGTGATCGGTGTCTTCAACACTCCACTCATATGGGACACTGCTTCAGCATCCAGCAGGGAGCGTGGATATGGTTTCAGATGGTATTTCTTGTCATTGTAAGGGAATTTTGAATGTGTTCACAGTTATAGCTTCTGTGTATCAATCATTGACTTTGACATTCTACTATGGGACAGTTTAATTTACTTTTTGAGGCTCTAGTTTATCAGACCTGTGCTGACCAGCAAAGGGAATGGGCTACCTTTCTGGTTGGGTAGTGCTATAGAAGGCGTTGTGCCCCTGCATGCAACTCACTCTGAAGTATCTGTGAAAGGGTGGGCAGATGCATCTCATTACATGGGGACTGATTACCACCATTGTAGGTGATATTTGGCTATAAGTGGTACCTTGTGTGAAGTTTACATTCCCCTGCTTCCTGATATTGGCTGGGTGTGGATGGAGGAAAACTGCAGATGCCTCAGTACTTCCGTGGTCATTAGATGCAGTTTTTCTTGGCAATTTGCTTGGTTTGGGCTTTTTCTCCCTTATGCAATGGTAGTCTTTTTGAGGGTTGATTGTGGTGCTTCACCACTTTTCTCTGAGTGTAGCTTAGGAGACCTCATTGTGTCTGCTACTGTCTCCGTTATGTCATATTGATGAACCTGCAGCCTTCCACCTGTTGTTAGCAGATGGGTTGTTTTCTGAAAATGATGTGTTTTCTATATTTCTCTGCTGGAGTACCATCAGGCCTGGTTGATGGGGGAATGATGACATCTGTCTGTAGTTTGGACTGGAGGAAATGGTAGGACAAATATTTCAATCAGGTGCAGCATGTCAGGCATTGTAAAGACCTGACAAGGAGAGCACAGGAATGATGCGCAGAGGTTATGTTCAATTGAAGAAGTGAAAAATGGATCTGTTTGTTTTTCCTCATTTTGCTTATGACACTAAGAGATTCAATCTGCCCATGGGTTTGTGATGCGTGTGCTTGAGGTGTTCACCCTACCCAACACACTAGTTTTAGACCCAACAGGGTTAGCCCCGAGGAATGCACTTGTGGGAGCTGTTGCTCTCAGGCCCCCTGTGGCTGGCCAGTAGGGTGTCGCGGGGCATTTTTGTAGGAGGGCAAGTGTAGGATGACAAAGCAATGTGTAGAAAGGCAAAGTTTTGTAGTAAAGGAAAGGTTGATAAAAATTCAGAACACAGGTCTGACCAGAAGCAAAGAGTAGATGTGCCGATCCACTAGTGGATTGGCATTTGAGACTTGTGGTATTTGATAAGGGTGCCAGTGGCCCCGGGGTTAGGAATGTCAAGTGACAAACAATTGGCTTATTTTATGGTAAGCAATTGTAAGCAGATGCATAATCTTGGAAACAAGAGTCACAGTGTGGAAGTTCACAATGAGTCTACACTTTACACCAGGCACAACACTGGTTGCAACCAAGGGTGTCGGGTTGTTTGGGATCAGAGCTTAGAATGGGATCAGAGCTTGGAAGTATACACCGTGTACATAACATTGTGCCCCCTAGGCTTAGTGGATAATCCAGAACTTGTATACGGGACATCGTGTTGGAACTCCAATGGAGTAGAGAACAAATTTTAAGGGATATAGCTAGAAATTGCATTGCATGTTGGGCTAGTTCGGACCTGAGAGAAATAGCTGAGAGGTTCATGTATAGAAACCCGAAAACGTTTTGGTAAGCAATACGAAGAAACCATAGTGTAGGGGAGTGGAGCGAACAATGGGTCTACTCTACAGGGTTCATTGGAACAAGGTGGTCCCCTTTCAAACCATAGATTAGGCCGACCCTCATAGAAACCTAGTAATGTAATTGTTACTTTCCCTTGGAGAAGACTACGCTAACCCAACCAGTTGAATGCAAGCGTGGGAGCCTTGCGATACGGACGCCAGGGATGGCCATTCCGGCGGGGCGCGTTGTTGAATCCCCACCCCCTGTTGCTCCCCTCTCACAGGCGAGTCTCTATTAAAGAGTAAAGCACTAGCATTGATCGTAGTGTGGTGGCTTGATGATATGCGTTGCGATGAGGTCTGAAGCTCAATTTGTGGCTGTCACAGTGCATTGAGTGATTGGTTGCAAATGATTAATTATTTATTTATTTCGTCTCCACAATAATTCTAAGATCCTTGCTCGGCTTCCCTGTTCTCAGTCTCGCTCCTTTCTCCGTGTCCCTTGTCCCCGCTCCCCTCCTGGTCCCCGCTCCCCTCCTCGCCCTATGGAATGCGGCTTGCTCCCCTGTTCCCGCTCCCCGCTCCCCTCCTCGCCTTGTGGAATGGCTTGCTCCCCTGTTCCCAGTCCTTGTTCCCCTCCTCGCCTTGTGGAATGTGGTTTGCTCCCCTATTCCCAGTCCCCATGTCCCACTACGGGGATCAAAGATCCGGGAGCGGGAACAGGGGAGCAAAATTGGAGAATGTGAGAACACCTAAAGATGGGGAGCATGAGGAGGGATTAGGAGGTGTGGAGCGCTCCCCACCTTCCAAATGGGGGATGAGATTTGACTGGTAGTCTGCCCCAGCCTCCCCGAGCTCCCATCACCCCACACGCTTGCCTTAAACTCATTGGGTGAGTGTAGTTGTCGCCCTTTCCTTTTGGCCCTTTTATGGAAGAAACTAGGGCTGACTGGAGTGTTGTTGTGCGGGTACGGACCAGTGTTGGGCGGTTACCCGCCTGGCCCCGGGTAACCGCCGGTTCCGGTTCCGGTTATGTGGAACCGGACCGGAACCGGACCCGCCTGTGCAGAACCGGAACCGGAACCGCTCATTGGGGATTGTGTGGGAACCGGAACCGGCGGTTCCAGCTACGCCCACATGTGTGGGAACCGGCGGTTCCAGCTCCCAAAGCAGTTCCGGTTCTTGGTTCTTGACCCCTTGGTGGGGCTGGTGGGCCCAGGGAAAAACTTATTTAATGCTCTTAAGCTCCTGAGATCCTGGGTTCAATGCTTGAAGGCCATGAGATTCTATGTTCAATGCTTCAGCGCCATGAGATCTTGGGTTCAATCTCCAGCTCCATGATATCCTGGCTAAGTTCATTAATAAAATGTTTGAAGATGCCAATACTTGCCAGGTAGCTGAATAGTACTTTCAACCCATAAAATTTTACCCATTTTCTTCTACCAGTTTATTTAGAGTATTTTTGTTTGTTTTTTTGTGTTAGTGAAAACTAACAAAATCGTTGGATTTTAGTTCAAATATGTGAATACACTGCTATTTAATCTACCGGACTGATAAAATATTTTAAATCTAATTAAATTAAACAAATATATTTTTAAAATAGAACCGGAACCTAACCGGAACCGATGGTTTTTATCAGCAACTAACCGGTAACCGGAACCGCCCCCATGTTTAAAAGTTGGATCCGGAACCGGACCGGAACCGGCTCAATAAAAAAAAACCGGAACCGGATCCGGAACCGTCTCTTGAAATAATTTTGGAACCGGAACCGAAGGTTCCTTCACAAATGCAAGAACCGCCCAACACTGGTACGGACCTGACCCCGGGTACCTGGTGGGTTAGGATCCGGGTAGCCTAGGACCCCAATCCGCAACGTCACCAAATACCCTAGGTCAAATAAAAAATGAACCCAGGTCCGGACGGGTGGGATCCCAAACTCGCTATAGGGGGGCAGAAGCGGGTTTTAAGTTTAATAATTATACATATATAGGTATACATTAACGATTCTTGAGGCAAATTCTGCCGTTTTAGAGGCAAACTAAGAAGCAGAATATGCAGTGCTGAAGCCTGGCGCAATATTCTTTGTCATGTACAGCCCATTACAATGTCCAGCCAATCAGAAGCTGCAGAGCTGCTCATTATGCTCTTTAAATTATCGCCAGTTTGACTTTTTTAACAGTAACCGGTTTTGGTGTCTTATTATGGTACTTTTTAAGGTTTTTTCCTGAACGTTATCGGCTGGTCCTGTGTCATAACACATCACATAGAGGCTACTAATATAGACCGTCAGATCGTCGCATATATGTGTCATATCGACGGCCCATATCCAGTAGATCGTAGCCGTTTGTAGTACAATTGATCAACGGTGGGGAGACACCGCTCTGAAACGGTCTGGTGGAGCCCGTTCCACCCTACAGGAAGGCAGGCTTGCCACGTTTCTAGGTGGAACGGGCCCTACCCGGACCGTTCCATAGTACATTAAGGTCTACAGCCTTTGATTGGCAAAATGGACAGGGGTTTCCCATTCCATAATACATAAAATAAAGTGTGGCACTTACCTTATACTTGTGCCGCATCTCCTCCCTCATTTGTATTCTAGAAGCAAGTGACGGGAGGAGATCCAAGAGATGAACCTAAGGCACAGTGCAAAGGCCATGGATAGCCCAACCTAAGAAATGAAAGCACTCAAGGAGTCCAAAGAGTCCAAAGAGTCCAAATTAGAAGAGCACTTATAACCATTGAAAATGGAAGCTGAGATAAGAGAGAGAAGGCAGAAACAATCCAATTGTGGAAGGAGAGCTATCTATTGGTAGGAGAGCTTGGTTTTCGCTGAAGTTTTGACATGCTTCGAGTTGATATCCGATTTATCGAACTATGGGGAAGCGGAAGAGGAGGGTTCGGTGTCGCTGTGGGATTTGTCTGGGCCATTCGCAGGAGTTAGCCCCAGTGCAACTGCATATGATGACATGCTGAGGAAGAAATGCTGACGTTCTGGGATCTTGATGTTGCAGCCTACGGTGGACCAAAACTGCTGTCACAACACTGTTTTTTTGGGACCTTGATTAGTTGTAAATTATCATACTCATAAATGGCAATGTTGATAGTAAAAAATGACTAAGATATGAAGGCTCAACTACACCTATTCCAAGTCTTATAACCAAAAAAAACAAATGGTTAGAAATTATGGACTTTTGAACAAGTCTATAATGATTTGTTATAGTCCATATAAAAGGCCGTTATGGATTTTTTTTAAAGCATGATTCATAGAAAATTAGAAAAAAAAGACTTGACCAAATGTGCTTTGAGGGATAAAGAATCTAGAATGAAAATATCCACTAAGAAAATATTAAGTAAAATGAACTTTATGTACTATTTTGAGCCTTCAAAATAACTATTTTCGTAAAGTCCTTCACATATAACATTCTTTGAAATATCAACACTACCTCATTAAATACATAGACCAAGGGTAGACCCCCGGGGTGGATCAAGGTCAAATTTGAAAAAAAACTATCGTGATCTGAAACTATCGCGATTTGAAAATAAAGTCCTTAACGGTCAATAATAGACGGTTGAGATTGTAAATTGAAGCAAATTCAATGGTTGAGGATTCGCCACATCCCCCTTTATGTACTTTTAGGGACTCATGGTGTGTCTCATTTTGGTCCACCGTAGGCTGCAACTATAATGTCTACACGCACCTTATCCCAAGCCAACTTAGCTGCTAAGGTAAGGTCAAAGAAGATTCTTGTAAGAAGAGCAGTGGCAGTTGAACTCGTTCTGTCCACAGACCAAGTATATCTAGCTTTCCAGTGGTGCCAATGGGTAGCCCCTCTCATAAGGCTTGGAGACAATGGATTTCGATCCTTTGTCGTAATTGAGAAGCAGGCCGGCCACCTATTTTAATTCTTGTGTCATCATGTATATAATTTGTGAAGGAGCCATGTATGGCACATGCTTGAAAGAATATGTCCTAAAATAAGAATTGTCATTAGGATTTAGTTTTGAATTTAATTTATTTAATCAATTAATTAGGACCTGGACCCCTGTGAAAACTGCTAATATTTTGGAAATATCTAGGGGCGTACTAAGGGACGTGGAGGTGCTGATAGGTGGGGTAAGCTGGATGAAGGAGAGGTCGTCAATGTCGACAAAGGTGGTAGGCGTCCTAGCAAAGCAACAGAGGCTTGGGCACATACTCTGGATACTGCCTTCAGTGCCTGGTGTAAGCATTTTCGGTTATGGATTTGAGAAAACCATCAAAGACCTATCAAAGGCTTTGTTCAAAAACTTGCTGACTTCATGTTACAAATGCGCAAGCAGGATCGTGGATCTATGTATCCTCCAACTATGCTTCTTACCATCAATCTGTTACAGCAATCATGGGGTCCATCGGGTCCATCGATATGTACAACCTTATTTCAGACGATATATATTACAAGTTCCAGATTTATTCAAGATCGTTTATCCAAATCCTACGACGGTTTTGTGGTTACATCTTGTTTGTTCTAATTATCTTATTGATAACTGCAATTGGTGTACAACATTCAAGATATGATGCGAGCTATTGGACAGATCATCCATTCCAGACAAGAGCAACGGATTGTAAAGACTGGAGTCCCCGGCATCCCCTTCAATATTTTTCAAGACGTGCGTTATTCCAGAGTGAAACTAGCAGCAGATGAGGCTATGCGCCGTTCTGTCACTGGTTCCTACATGTGTTCTTGTGTCTCGGCCTGAAGGATTACAAGAGGATCGTATTGCCCTTGCAAACATCTGTACTACGTGTACCTAAAGAGACTCGGGTGTAATTCCGCAACTCGTCACTTCGTACATGCACCAACATTGAGCCCCAACGAGGTGCACAGGCTTCTGAATATGGATCCAGGGGACCAACGACCTTGGTTTCCGGGGCACAAGACAATGTTACGCTCATCCTTTCCAAAGTTTCAATTATAGTTGAACTGTACTGCTGCAAGTACCTCTGATTTTGGCAACAGAACTGTTGAAGTTGGACACATGCCAAATCGAACGTCCCAATGGCTGTAATATACTATGCAAGTTAATATTGGTCATCGAGACCACAAATCCTATGCAAAGTGAGTAATTGTTGCATGCATTATCATGCTTTAATTATAATTATGAGATATATTGCACAACTAACATGCTCCTACCTTCTTAGAATTAATTTGATTGGTATGAGGCATGTACACTCGTTCAGACAAATATATTAGAGATAGAGCAATGCAAAGGGTGATCTCTAGAGAACTCAACAATGGGGTACCAGCTCGTTTTGCAGAAATTCTTGAAGATGAAAGAAAAAATCATGCTTCGAAAGATACCGACGGTCATTATATTCCATCACCTTGTCATTGTAATTTTAGTGTAGTTTTTTTTACTGTAATTACTGGTCTACGTCTCACATTGTTTTTAATTTGATTTATAGGATACTTGTGGGAGATGTGGCATTGGCTAAGGAGTCCGCTAACTTGAACTCGAAGGAGAAGTAGAACCCACGACAAGTGAGAGTTCAGAGGAATACTTTTGCAGAGAAACTAGTGGAGCATGGCAAAAGAAATATTGCAACACTAGTAAGCGTCAAGAAGAACGCTACTGCTCGGACTGCCCCTAAGTTGGAGTCGGGTTCTAGCACTGCAATGTCTGGATCTAAAATTGATAATATTGATACACCACAAACCATGTCCCTACCTCCTTCACGTGAGCTTGCAACAAAAGCAAATGTTCTACGCAAATTCATAGAGGAAGATATTGATTTTTGGTCGACACCAACGTGTGAGGAAGCTATTGAAGATATGATTGCACATCGCAAATCTAGAATACCTCTGGCAACAATCAATGGAACCCCCACATCACACATTGGACATCTTTTTTGAGAACCTGCAACATTGTAATATTACTATGAACATTTCAGATGCTAGCATGGCCGCTGAAGTACTTGAGAGAGTGAATGGCATTTAATGATCAGCAGAAAGTAGCCTACTTGAGCTTCAGCTGATGTTTTAAGAAAGAGATTCAATGAAACATTATGTAGGTATTGCGACACTATGCTTCAATATATTGTACATATAATTACCATAGTTTTTTTCCAGAGCGGATTACATTGTATATAGATCATAGAGATAGCAAAAGATGAAGTAAGAGAGGAGATCACACTGGAGCTAAAGAACCGTCTAATTGATATCTGATTGGTGCAATAATTCCTCGTGTAATACATTTGAGAAGGAATCTCTGAAATTGAAATAAGAAAAAAAATAAAAATGGAACATGTGCTTATGATATAAGAGAGTGGAAATCCTGGTTCCACCCTCTGACTACCTGGCTCCATTTCAACCCTAGATGATATCTCATCGAAGGGACAAGAACGTGTTCCACAAATCGGCATATGGCAAGATTGAAGAACTGCGGGTTTCATGCTCACTACAGCAAATGGGGGGGGGGGGGGGGGGGGGGGTTGTGACGCCAGCCGCGCCCCACGCCCCCGCGCGGCGCTGAGCCTGCGATGCCAACCCCGCGACGTCTTTTTGCGACGCCCAGCCGTCACAAGGTGGCATGAAGGGGAAAGGGGGCCCCCGCTGCGACGGATTTTTTTTTCTTGCGACGCCCCGGCGTCGCAAAAGTGTCACTGAGGATGCCCCCGCGCCTCTATGACGCCGGGGTGTCGCAACGGCATAGCCACAATAGGGGTTTGTTTGTTTGTTGTTTTTTTTTTTTTTTTTTTTTTTTTTGGGTTTTGCGGCCCTCAACGTCCCAAAAGCGTCGCTAGGGGGTGCCCGCGCTAGGACGCCCAACGCTGCGATGCCAGGGGGTCGCAACGGTATTGTAGTCAGCTTAGGTCATCACAAGGATGTCACTTGGGACACTTGGCGGTAGGGCTGCAACAATGGCGATGACGCTGGGGTTGGGGCTGGGGCTAGGCACTAAGGCTGTGAAGGTTCCAATTCCCCGGCGTCACAAGAGGGACCCCCTTAGAAAGAACTTGAAAGAAATCTTGATATGTATATAGATTGCTTTTGTGATACATAGATGTATCGTAGGTGTGTTGGTTAGTCTGTAGTGTCTTAGAAATGTTATAGCGTAGAGGTCCGAGGTTCAAGTATGCATTGCCTAATATATGTAGAACAATGAACATATCGCCATTGGACAGAACCGGAGTCAATGGTCAACAAGTTTTTGAAATTGCCGTGAGTGTGGTAACCCCTGTAGTGGATACCCTTGCGGTAACCCAAACTCAGGCCAAGAAGCAGAAACCTCCGGATAAGGAATCTGAATCCGAGCTGGAATACCAGAAATAATATCCAGAAAGTGCAGCATAGCAAGAAGAAAAGAGCTTACACCAGGAGGTAAGCAAAGCCATAGCTCAAATGCAAGAAGGAACCCATATACCTCCTGGAAATCCAACTCCAGATAATCAGATCAGACCGGCGACTAAGACCACAAATGAAACCACAGAGACAACTTTGGCTGAAGTAATATGCCAAACCAAGCCCCAAATTACCATTGGACATGTTTCACACTGCAAGAAAATTTTATTTCGAGCAATTGAGGTTTTGACCCCTACACCAAAACAAAAGCCAGCACCAGAGGTTTACACGATTAAACCCACGATTATACCACGAGTCCTAGACAACGATGAAGCAATACCGGTGATACAAGTACGTGTTGGACGGAAGCTGGTGACGGATATACTCATTGACGGAGGATCGGGAGTGAATATTTGGCAGAAAGAATGAAGAAGTCACTAGGATTGGGGCATATGGAACCTGCTCCATTCACGGTATGAATGGCCGATCAACGAAAAGTACAGCCGTTGGGTATCATCGGACGCCTTGCAATGGAAATAGCAGGACTGGTATACGAAGTATCGGTGACCATTCTCAGAATGGAGGATGTGGCAAAAGGATATTCGTTACTACTTGGCAGACCATGGTTAACACAAGCCCAATCTCACCACGATTGGGGAAGTCAGACTCTCACGATCAAGAAATGGTCAGAACAAGTCACTATCACCACGAAGCAACGAGGTACAATTCCACGAGAGACACGACCTTGCATAGTGGAAGAGTATGACTGGTCCAGTGGACTGTCGGATGAAGAAAAAGCTACAGTATATGCAGCGCATCCGCAGTTAGAACCCATTGGTCAACTAGTGGTCAAGCATACCACGACAGTAGGATGCCAGATGGTGAACACTCAAGGATAAACAAACACTCCAGTAACAGAAGATCATGAAGAAGAAGCGATGGACACACCTCAACACCCCGCTCGTTTTATCAAGAAAGAGAAGAGGACATTACCATCAGTGAAGTACCTGCCACGATCGCTACCATCGGACATGAGATTGTAGCATGGACAGTGACGGAAGAAACTCAATTGATTCAAGTGAATATGGGAATAGTGGAAGAACCACAGATAGTACGAGTGAGTGCAGGCCTTAAAGAATCATTTCTACAATAAGCCATTGCACTATTCACTGAATACAAGGATGTATTCGCTTGGAACTACAAAGATCTGAAAGGAATACCCCCTAACATCTGTCAGCACCGAATTGAGCTGGAACTTGACACCAAACCGGTTCGACAGAACGGATACAGAATGAACGCCAACTATGGAGCTAAGATTTGGGAAGAAATCAAGAAATTACTGGATGTAGGATTCAGTAGCAATGCCTATGTGTTTGACTTTGGCGCGCTGCAAATAAAGTCAAATATACCCCCTTAAATTGCGACGTCCGGGCGTCGCACTTTGCGACCCCCGGACGTTGCTAATTCGGCATTGCAGAGAAGGATTTATTTATTTATTTATTGACGCCCAGGCGTCGCAAATCGCGGTGGCAAATTTGTGACGTTTTTTTGGCGACGGGCCTGCGACGCCTGGGCGTCGCAAAATTGGCCCCTCCCCCCTACCCGAAAAGGGCTGTTTTGCGACGCCACGACATCGCAAAACCCACCCCCCCCCCCCCCCCCCCCCCCCAATTTTTTCTAGTGGCTCCTGTCCCTAGTGGGTAAATTCTGCTTCAAAATGCCCTAAAAATACTAGAGGAAAATCTAGAGCAGGTTTTCACAAAGAAGACGATGTTCCAGAGATTTAGGTATACAGTCGATCCTCTTTAAATGTTACCTCCGTATATGTTATATCCCCTTTATTGTTACGTTTTTTTATACTCTGTAGAATATTACATTAGGAAAGAGTCAAAGAGTGTTATTTGTTAAATGTTAGGAAACTCATACTCTATGTTGTAAAACCACCCTCTATATTTGTTACATGTCATTATGCACCTCCGTTGGTGGGATGTAGAACCTCCGATTAGTTGGTGGGACTTAGATTCACCTCCAATCACTACAAGATATGAGCTTTTTTAGGACTACGGCTTTGGCGGAGTCATATAAACTGCACTAGGTAGATGACTACAGAGCGCTGAAATGCGTTGCAGTCATAGTTTTATCACTACATGACTCCGGAAAGTTAGGAAGCTTTGGTCAAACATTGTTGACCACAATGACAGGGATGGTTTATATGACTAGTGTGATATGTTTGATTACACGTGGACGACGTTTCATGGAATGTTATGACTCCATGACTGGAGATGGTTTCACAGCTCTAATTATACGACTACATCGCACACGTGTCATTTCGAAGGCAAATACACGAATGTATTCATCCATTGGACGAGTTCATCCACAGCATGACATGGCATGTAAACTTATGACTATTTGACTGCAGATTGATTCATGACTCTATATATATGACTACATCACTACACATGGCATTTTAAAGGCATTTATATGACTTTATTAGTACACGTGTCATTTTGAAGACATATACATGAATGGATCCATCCATTGGATGAGCTCATCCATCCATGTTTGCCGAAATCCTATCAGCTTAGTACATGTATTAGTTTCCTATTGGTTTCATATAGCTCAAGCATTTTGTAGTTACCGTAGAGCACTAAGTCGCATTCTTCATTGAGTTTGTAAAGTGAGAGTCTGCAGAGGATGCCATTTGGAATGTGGAGTTTGCAGAGAGGGAATGTGCGACAGTATGGCTGAACGACGGGTCGTGTCTTCAAATGCGTTGATTGCAGGATAGCATGGTGATCATATCATAGGCGAGAACTGCATCTACTTGAAGAAATTTGGAACGTTACCTTCATGGACATGTATGGAAGCATCGACGATGCGAATTCGAAGGGAGAGTTCGATAGGATTTACAAAGGTTATCTGGTGTCAGATTGGTAAGTTATAATCGAAACGTTTAAATATCTACTACCAAGTCTACATCTCTTCCATTAGCAGTTATAACCAATCACCATCATGAAGCTACAGGCCCGATGCAAAATCCCAATCGAAACCTGCATCTTCCTCCCCCTTTTTGTCCTTATTTCGTTGTCAAACCCTTCATTCTATGTGGAAGGTTCCAAAGGGAACTTCACTCATGATCTTGATTTTGGGAATTCTTTTCGAATGAAATGTTGTTAGGATATGGGTAGCATTGTCGTCATCACAGGTTGGCCGGTCAAATAATGGAAGATATTACAAAGGAAAGGTTGAAGCTGGCCGCCAGTATATGTGTTCTCTCTGCGAATTGCCAAACTGGCTTCACCAAGAATGTGCAGGGTCGCAATGTCCTCACTAACTTTTAGGTTACTCTCATTTTAAGTAGGTGCAGTGATGCTTCTAGTATGGGGTTCTTATCACTCAGTACATCATAGCGAAATTGAACTGCTTATTCTTAGGTAAATTTGTGTCTTTTGGCACTCTAAAGTGAGTTTTTTTTGTTGTCAGGGTTAAAGGCCGTGTTGTAAATTGACTTGGGATTGGTCCAGGGAATAAATTTCACCACAGACAAGTTGATGGAGGCTGGTGTGGAAATGGTAGAGTCTGATAGAGTCACATGTGGATGTGAAAACAACAGACAATTACATATTGCGGATTTTCTGCATTGGCTTCACAAAGAAACGGCCCAACCACATTAAGCGCACTTGCTACGCACAATTTCAAAAATGTTAGACAATTTCTAGGGCTCTTCGACAAAATGATGCAATTCTTAGAAGTTGAATGGCAGTCTCTGAAAGAAATAGAACCTCAAGTACACCAGCCAATAGTTTTTGGGGATAATGAAGGCATTTCAGGTCTCTGATGTCCATTTCTGAGGTTCATGTGTGAGTGGGAAAGAGAGAATGAGAGAGACAGAGACAGAGACAGAGACAGAAATTTCCATAGAACATGACGGTTGCAATGGTGGTTGCTTGTCAGGAACACTACAAAACATTGTATGCAGCCAGTATTTCCATGCAAGTCCTTCATCAGTTTCGTGATATGCAGCCTGATGTAAGTAGTGTTACCATGTCTCGGCTTGCTTCGGTGGAAGATGAGGGAGATCATTGTGCATGAAGCTCAAACTTGTGATTTGAAGTTCTTGTAGCCAAGTTCATTCCAGAGGTGATTGGAAAAGACATTGAGAAGATATCAGCCAGTATGTATCCTATACAGAACACCTTCATCCACAAAGTAAATATTATGAAAGCTCCCAGAGTTGATGTGGGCAAGCTTATGGAGGTAGAACTCGCTTCCCTCCTCTAATTTAAGTGCTGGATAAGTTTCAGTTTAGTGTCGACGTTCACTGCATACATTGGCTGTTTTCTTGGCTGGTATCTTGTTGCTTGGCTGCTTTCATGGGGATCACATACAGTGAGGAGGTGGGAGCAAAGATAGAGCGACATGTTGGTGAGTTGGAAGAGCTTGAAGAGGAGCATGTTGAGGTACCAGGGGTTAAATTGCCCGTGTGTAGTGGAAGGGGAGGAGTACGAACGTAAGTTCTGCTGCAATAATTTTTGTTTTCCAGCCTACATGTTCTTGTTGGATATTAATTGAAGTGCTTTCAATGTTGCTACAATACCATAATAAAGTGGAGGCTGCTGAATGCAGTTGGCCTTGCTTGGTGCAGACAGAATCCATTGCAATGTGGAGATAGCTGATTATAGCATTTCCAGAGGATGGTGTGGATGGCCTTGCGTGGTGTATGCAGAGTCCGTGGCAATGTGGAGATGGCTGAATGGGCAAAGGAGGCAAGTGGCAAAGAAGCCACGTCACTGGTACATAGTTGTGTGCGACATACTACAAGAAACTGTACTATATGTCATTCCAGAGACTGTCATTGTTGGTCCATGTGTTTTACAACAATGCTATCAATATAAGACTTCTGGTTTGCATTGGAAGCTCAATCCCTGTAAGTTCATTGTGTGTGAAGCTCAAACTTGTGATTTGAAGGATCTTGTAGCCAAGTTCATTCAACCGGAAAGGAAAAATTCTGAAAGCTCCCAAATTTGATGTGGGCAAGCTTATGGAGGTAAAGACTTAGCTTCCCTCCTCTAATGTAAGTGTTGGATAAGTTTCATTTAGTGTCGACCTTCACTGCATATATTGGCTCTTTTCTTAGCTGGTTTCATATTTTCTTGGCTGGTATGCTGTTGGTTGGCTTCTTTCATTTCACGTGTGTAGTGGAAGGGGAGAAGTACTTTCCTAAGTTCTGCTGCAACAATGTCTTTTTCCAGCCTAAATGTTTTTGATGGATACAAATTGAAGTGCTTTGAATGTTGCTGCAATACTATAATAAAGTGGAGGGTGCTGAATGCAGTTGGCCTTGCTTCATGCAGGCATAATCCAGGGAAATGTGGACATAGCTGAAACCCCATGATAGCATTTCCAGAGGACGGTGTGGATGGTCTCACAATCCAGCATGCAAAATCCATGACAATGTGGAGATGGCTGAATGGGCAACCAGGTTAAGTGGCGAACAAGCCACGTCACTGGTACATAGTTGCATGCTTACATAGTACATGAAAGCGTACTATATGTCATTCCCGAAATTGACCATGTTGGTCCATGTATTTTACAACAATGTTATCAATAAAAGACCAATGGTTCGCATTGGAAACTCTATCCCCGTAAGTGGCTTGTGCGTGATGCTCAAACTTGTGATTTGAAGGATCTTATACCCCAGTTCATTGCAGAGGTGATTGGAAAAGACATTGAGAAGGCAACAGCCGTTATCTATAATCTACAGATCCCCTTCAATTTGATGTGGGAAAGCCGGCTGGCTGGAGGTCTAGTCTCACTTTCACTCATCTAATGTCAGTGTTGTATCCATTGCAATGTGGAGATGTTTGAAACAACATTGGAGCATTTCCAGAGGATGGTCTGGATGGCCTTTCGTGGCGTGTGCCGAATCCATGGCAAGAAAACATCCATGGCAATGGTACCAGCACGGGTTGGTCCAAAGCCAATTGCAACAACAAATGAATAAAGAGTGCTTAAAGGAAAGCACTCCATAATTGATCATAAAATCCAGTGTCCAAGCATGATATCTTAATGGGAATGCGAAGGGAGTGTTACCACCTTAAACTATCATGCATGGTCTATAACTAGAGTGCACAAATCTAGCATATCTAATCTTCATCATCCTCATCTATGTCTGGGTCACTACATGTATCACTGTCTTCATCACAGACTTGATCTTGTCCAAGGGTTGGCTGAACATCATCACCACGTATACGGGGTGCTCGGAGGTACAAGGAGGCCACCTGCTCTGGAGTAACCGGTACCGCTCGGCTGCATGTTGGGCCATCAGTAACCAGAGTCTCCTCTAGTCTTTGTGGGGCTAACAATCCTTCCATTTCCGCCACATCATCATTATCAATTGATATGTCGCAGACCACTCTACGTGCTCGGGGGCTCTTTTCCGAGACGACTTTCCACCCCGGCTCCTTCACACAATCAGAAAAAAACACTTGATCAACCTGGCCAGGAAACACAAAAGGTTGCTCAGAAGGTGGAAGCATACGGTTAAAATTGACAAGTGTGAAGCCAGCATCATCATGCTTCATTGACATAGGTTGACGACCCACGCGACTCGCCCGTACCCACGAACACAAAAGCACTATAGACTGTGTTTGGCCATAGTCAATTTGCAAAATCTCCCTTATAAGACCACATATCTTGTAGGTTCCTCCATGTCATTGCCTGAATTGTTGGTAATGGGCTGGTGCTGGAAAACAGATGAGACTCCATAATCAAAAAACACCATACTTGTTGTGTTCATGCCGGGGGATGTAACCCTGTAATGGTTACCATACGCTGTCATACTCTTGAATGACATGGCAGTAAATGATGGAGGCCTTGAAAGATCTAGTAATTCCTCACGTGTTGTAGGATCAAGCCCATCTGATTGAATTGAGAGATGATCCCGTACACCTTGAGGGAGCCAAACAGCAAATGGAGGACAATGATGCAAATCAGGAGGGTACTGAATTGTCGTGGGATTGCTCATGCCTTCCAGCCCTTGCTCCTCACGAAACAAGCGTCGTCTGGCTTCTATCCGTGTGGACTCTGCTTCATATATCCTGTCACAATCCGAGGGTCAGCCAGGAGATTGACAGAGGTGGCGTGGGAGATTTGAAAAGACGCCAAATGCCAACTAATGATAAATGACTAAAACTTGGAAATCTGAATGTCAATGAAGTAGATTTCTTACCCCAACATGACTGACAGACGAGGATGGTTCTGAATGATGTACTTATGTACAATATCACACAGGTCATTCAATTTTCGGGCTTTAGAACTTCCTTCCACAACTTCACGTTCCACAGATTCTGCCTCATTTGCATCCCACACCCTTCGTACACTTCCATCAAATCCTGCCATATACTCTGTGCAAAAACCCAATGCTTCTTCAAATTGGTATCCTTCTGCCATGCTCCCCTCGGGCCTTGCCATGTTTCTTACGTAGCCCTTCATATCTTTCATTGCCCGCTCCATGGGGTACATCCAACGAGATGCTACGGGCCCGCATAAGTACAACTCATCCACTAGGTGAACAACCAGATGTGTCATCACATCAAAAAATGATGGTGGGAACTCCTTCTCTATAAGACACAGAGTGAGAACTGCTTCAGTTCTCAATTCCTCATACTCTACAGGATTCACCATTTTTGCACACAACTTCTTAAATACACGACATACTCGCAGCTACACAATGTCTCTCTTACATAGCTCAAGGTTCTTCACTATACCCGCCAATTTGTACCCAACGAATATATCGTACAAGCGCACGTAGCGTGCAAGGTCTGCCCCAATATGTGGTACGCCATATAACACCACTGAGGGTTCTGCTGTCATCAACAGATATTAGCATGCTGGAGGAGATTGGGTTCCGTCTTCCACGGTCTCCGGTGGTGCCTTCATGCAACCTAGGTACTAATGTGTCTTCTGATCCTCCAGTTCCTCCACCCAATGTCGACTCCCACCCAACAATCCGAGATGGGAAACCAGTGCACCGTGTCCCTTCGACTGCAGGATGGAATCAGCCAGAATTATGCAGGCTCGGATGACTCGTATTATGGAAGTCTCTATCAAGGACGAGAACATGACTGAACACAAACAAGATATCAGACTAGAGGTACAAGACTAGACAAGAAATCAAGGTCGGCGTTCAATGCCCCAAGACATGTCCGAGACATACACGTTGAAGGCGATGGAAATTATGTACCTACCCCAACGTCACTCGTGCAAGAATTACTCGAGGAGGACAGAATCCCTGGGAGCCTTAATTCATTTAATAATTTAACCATTGGTTACATTTCCGGATTACAGATAAGATGGCTTACACTTTTTAGTAATATACCAAAAGTTAACTATTATCTAGGTACACCTAACACTAGAGGGAGTAAAAAAAGTTAACTATTAAACGATTAACCATTTCCTTTGTATATTTTGCGGATTTTTTCGGGAGTGACAAAAAGATAACTAGCAGACCTGTTTTGACTTATAAACAAGTAACCATTAAGAAGGTTCGACTGTAATTCCCGGCTTGTTGGCATGGGACTCATTGCCCGCAGTTACCACATACGTTAATGGCCGTTGTTCCAGCGTAGCACATATTGGTGCAGGTACCACCGCAGTTATCTTCACAGCAGTCAGTGTCACCTTAGTGATCAGATAGTTCACGCAACTCTTCGCATCAGCGACAACACTAGGACTGCCTCCACTAACCTGGCATACGACGTCCGCGTTTACTCGTCCACTCACAGAGAAATTGCGAAGTACGAATTTAACTTAATTAAATGTTACAAACAAGTCTGGACAAGGTAAATTATGTGGGGGATGCTGGAAAATGGGGGATTGGGGCACGTAATTATAAGTGTATGTCTAGTCTTTGGCACCTTACTCTTCAACCAAATATAGCTAAATCCGTTTTCAGATTGTATCAATTACATGTGGTACTCTTGCCAAAACCTAGCCCAAAACTGCCTTTGATAGTATTGGAAGTTTTGGCCAAAAATTTTGGGATTATGCTTGCAGCTTCCATTAGATCCTAGTGTATAGAAATAAACGACATTCAAGTTAGGTACTAAGACAGCTAAGCTTTCTGCTGGCCTCAAATTGTTGGTGTTATTTACACTGTTGTGTCATGTCTGTCTGGCATTCTTGCACTTTTCAGGGATGCTTGCGATGTTTGCTCACCATATGTTTCTATCACTTGGGCAGGTAGCCCATGTCAAGGACGAGAACATGATTGAACACAAACAAGATATCAGACTAGAGGTACAAGACTAGACAATAAGTCAAGGTCGGCGTGGCCGAATGCATGATGGGTAAACATAAATCAAGATGATATTTATAACAATGGACAAGAGTACAAGATACTGGAACTCGACTCGAATACTGACCACTTGCCATGAGCCCACGGATAGCAAGCGGTATAATTTGCTGCATGAGCACATGATAGTCATGTGATTTCATGCCAGACAACTTCTTCTTCACCACATGCTTTTTTGAAAGCTGATGCGTAGCCTGTTGGCACTTTCAAGTTCTGCACAATCTCTAGAAAGACTTGTAATTCAGCCTCAGTGAGGACATAAGGGGCAGGAGGCATAATTAACGTATCTGCTCTGTCAAGATCGCGTTGTAGCCACAATTCCAGGCGCATCCCAAGTAGCTCCAAATCACGGCGAACTTTCAATGTGTCTTTCTCACCAAATATAGTTTTAATAATATTTTCAGCCAAGTTCTTCTCGCAATGCATTGCGTCAAACGTGTGGCGGATGAGGAGACCCTACAAAATGAACACATAAGCAATTGAGCATTTACTCATCACAATTTAAACAGAAAACGCAAAAATGTACACAGCCAATTTAAAGGCCATGAAGGAATTACCTCCCAATAAGGTAAGACATATAAAATTGACAATTGCTTAACTCCATGAGTTTTTGCTGGGTCTGTCCTGCTATCTGGCGTCCCTCCATTTTCCACCCATGCAGTGCGAGCTGTTGCAAGCTCCTTGATTTGTGTTCCAGTCTGCGTTTTTGGAGGAGTTCCATGCTCAGTAGCGCCATTGAACATTCTTGACCTTCTATATGGATGATTGCGGGCCAAAAATCTTCGATGGCCTAGGAAAACAATTTTTCCACATGTGTGTAACTGCTGTGAAGTCACCCGGGTCCACAAGCTGGACAACCAGCATAACCTTTCGTCACTTGACCTGAGAGCAAACCATATGCAGGGTAGTCATGGATTGACCACATCAACACTGCCCTCAGTGTGAATTCGCGTTGACCACGAGGACGGGAAACATCATGAGCTGCAATCCCTCTCCATAGTTCTAGTAGCTCTTCCACTAGGGGCATCAGGTAAACATCTACGTTGTCCGAGGTAACAGACTCCTTACCAGGAATCAGTAGCCCTAACATGACAAAGAACTTTTTGGTCATTAACCACGGAGGCAGATTGTAATTGACCAAGAAAACGGGCCATGTGCTCCAACTTGTGGATTGAGCTCCGTAGGGATTTACACCGTCTAAGGCCAATCCAAATCGCAGAGATTGTGGCTCTGCAGCAAAATCCTCAAATGTGGTGTCAATGTGTCTCCATGCTTTGCTATCAGCTGGATGTCGAACCAACCCATCCTGGCTCTTATGTCTATCGTGCCATGTCATGAGGTTAGCGATCGATTTACATCGGTACATACGTTTCAACCTTGGAATGACAGGGAAGTGTCGCAATACTTTCTTGGGCACACTTCCACGACCTGGAATGTAACGGGAACTGCGGCACACTGGGCAAATGTCTACATTCTCATACTCCCCACGGAAGAGTACACAACCACGCTCACAGGCATGAATCATCGTGTACTGCAATCCCATCTTGGCAATCATGGTTTTTGCTTCATAGTGAGTTTTCGGCAATGAATTCTCTTTAGGCAAAAAACTCTTACGCAACAGTCCCAGAAGCTCATCCACAAATGCATTGGTGCACTTGTGGGTAGTGCATGCATTCAACAACGTCAAAGTTGCTTGCAGCCGGCTGATGGAGCACCCTTCAAAAAGTGGACATTGCGACTGTCGGAAGAGTTTATCATACTCGGGATCAACGTGCAGGTGAGCATTCTCATCAAATTCATTGTCTCCGGAATCGTCGAGATCATCGTCATGATCGGCAAATGTGTGATCGGTTCCACCATGAATGGGGTCCTCTCTGTTTGCATCTTCAAAGAGAAACGCTTCCTGCAATGCACGCTGCATTTCTACCTCCAATCCACCACTCTCATCTGCGTTCTCTGTGACATTGGGCTCCCGCTGTGCCGCAGGGCCTTCGTCTTCATCATCTGAATATTCACATCCTTGCATCCCAATAGTCATCTTGTGAGTGGACCAACAACGATGTGACACTTGTTCATATTATGACATAGGAGGCACGGTGACGTTGCAGTGATGCAGTCATATTTACGTATGTATCTTATGAATATACACCCAATCAAAACACGACATTTGTAGCCATTGAAGTCATAGTTGCAGTCACTTACTTAGTCATATATGACTACATGACTACACATGACCAATGAAAACACGACATGTGCATTAATTAAAGTGATAACGGAAGTGGCGTAGTCATAGTCACGTCTGTATCTTATGACTTCTTGACTACAATCACCCAACGAAATGTCGACATGTGGAGAAGAGGATCGTTGCATTCAAAATTCAAACTAAAGTGCTGAAGGGAAAGTGGCGATCTTACCGGAAGAGAACAGCGTCGGAGAAGAGGATCCCTCCCGTGTATCATGTAATAATTCCTCACTGTTTCCAACAACAATACTTTTCCTCCATGACACTCATCGCAGTTGCATAGCATTTTTGTATGCCCATTCCTTGTGGCATAAGCTTCTTCCATTCGCCATAGACGGTCATCTATTCTACGCTACGCATCCGGTCGCCACCTGCACTGTACATGCTTTGAACGTCACCCCTTCCCTCTTTGCATGCTACGCACAGTGCATTGTCTCTTGTTTTGCACCAGCTGCCAATGTGCTATTTCTATATCTATAGTATACTATAAGTATCGTTTTTGAGTGTCCATGGTGAAGCGGAAGGTCTTTGAAGTGACAGTCCCTCTCACTGAGTACGAGAAGTTCCAAGAGCGCCGGATTGCTGCCATAAAGGAGGTGGAAGCAACGTTCAAGCAGTCGATAGATGGGTGAGTTTAGTTCCTGACTTTGGATACCCACCCACTAAACTTGCAATTCGCCTTATCCTCTAACCTTCCTACATCGATCATAAGCTTCATAGCACAAATGGGGGCGAGTAGCTGCGACTTGTACAAACGGAGAGGCAAACAACATGCAGTGAGTGACGATTAGGTTTGAGGAGGGTGTGTCATTAGGCGGGAGATGTCCGCCGTCATTCGTGGGCAGCCATTATGTCTTGGTAGGGTGCGGCTGTGGTTTAGCGTAGGCTTAAGAGTATTAGGGTATGTATGCTTGCATTTGTTTGTGATTGTTTGAGAGGGAGGTCATGGAGGTGTTTGTGCAGGCTTGCGGGAGCGAATTGCCCTCGCAAGCCACGCGCTCCGAAGGAAAAAGCTAGGGATCAGGTCCTGCAAGGCAAAGTGCCAGACTGAAGACGATGAAGACTACGATTCTGCATGAGGACTCTTCTGAGGACGATGAGGACGATCCACTCCTCCCACGCCAGTGCGAGGCGAGTGCGTCGTCGGCGGATGCCACGGCAAGCCGAGGAGAACATGCCCATGCTCATGTCGAAGGACAAAAATGCCCATCATCTACACTACAAACACCTTCTCCGTCTGTGAGTTATAGTTCTTTACAATGACCATGATTCAAATTATGTATGTTTTTGGAAAATCACGAAGAGATAGGGTATGGTAAGATCATGAAGAGATAGGGTATGTCTGTCAAGACAGGGAAGTTGGACAATGCAGAGGTCAGCCAAGGCACAATCACAAATGATTTCCACTAGACAAGTTGAAGTGCCAAAGGCATGATGTCAGGCCAATGTAGACTTCAGGTGTGTTCAAATTCTTTGCCCCATGAAACCAACGTCCTGGTATTAAGCTATAATGGCTACTTATAGAGATACTTGGGTACTTATGCACCCAGAATATCAATAAAACTTGGAGGGATACTTCTCATGGACTCATCAGGTTTGTCCATTTGAATTCTTGCTACGGATTTCAGGAACAACCATACCTAAGAGGGTTCAAAAATGTACTGGGAGGACATCATTGGGGCCAATCAAATTTGGGAGATTTACTGCCAAGATCATACTGAGTTTTGGGTAATCTTGTCTTTACAAATGATATGTGCTTCCAGTTTGTTATATTGAATTCAAGGATTTGCTGCTTGCTGCCTATATGTATGTGTAATCACCCACATTGTACTGGGGGAATTTCTTTTCAGGGCAAGCACAAGCGCACTGGATCCACGATCCCTGCTGCTAGCAATGGAGATGGCGCCCACAAGAACGCAGGAGGTGGCCCTAACTCTCCCATCGTTGTGGGTTCTGTGCCACCAGTACCCCCACCTTATTATGGTATGCCTCAGTACCCACAGTCTGGCACTCAGTATGGTCAGGGTCAAAATGGTGCTCCTCCATATGGGCAGTATGGCCAGTATCCTCCTCCACCATATTTGCCACCCCCTAATAGCTATGGGGGTGGCAGGCCACCGGAAATCCTCCTGCTTATGGACAGTATGGCCAGTATGGTCCTCGGCCTTCTGGCCAACAGCCATGGCCACCAGTCCCTACTTGGCAGGATCCTGCTTTGAATTCTCCTGAGCGCACGGAGGTCTCTGAAGGAGGGAGGGTGCCGTTTCAAAGAATGATAGAACCAATGCTTTAAGGAGGGCTAATAGCTCAGCCAAATTGAAGCTGCCAAGGTGAAGGAAGAGAGAATAGTTGTAGGTCTTCCTCCCACGGTGATTTGACGAACCTCAAAGGAGCCCCGTATGGTCAGACCCGGAATGTATGGCACGCTGCCCTTAAAGGACAGGCTTATCGCAAGCTAGATTGTTCCCTTGCCATCAACAACCAACCTGATGAAGTTGTATACGAAATCAGAGATCACCTGGCTAAGCTATTTTCATATACGCCACACAAGTTAAAAGACTTCCACCTAAAACAAACAATTGGCAGAATAATGAAGAGCCAGCGTTATGAAGCACACACTGCGTGGTAAGGGGAAACCCATTACTGTATCTGACGAGGTATGGAACAAGCTTGTAAGTTACTGGCAGACAGAGGTGTTCCACAAAGTGTCGGGCAACATCAAGAAGGCAAATGGTGCAATTCAGAATCCTACCAAGACTGGCCGTGGTGGGAAGGCAATGGTGGAAGCACGCTTGGTAAGTGGCATCATCAGGACTCTGTATTTTGTTCCTCATTGAATTGCTATGTGTATATAGTCAGCCCTCACATTGCTTACTGACTTGTGGCATGGGTTTGATTGTGGCATGGATTAATTTGTAGGAAACACTATCAGGGTGCCCTCCTACATTATATGAAATTCAAGAGGGTTCAGTGTCACGGTTGTCAGCTGGGAGTGACAGGCGGGTAAGTGTGTTTTCCACGTTTGCTAGAGTGGTTGCTGCATCATAGGTTGCTAGGGTTTTTTTCAAGGCTTTTGGCCTGGGTTTTCTTTCCAATGGTTGTTCATGCTAGGTTTTTTTTGTTTGATTCATACTTGGGCAAGTTTTCATGGATTGGCAGGAGGGAAGTCTCGCATATTCTACAGTAGTTGGCAGGATGGATGGCTTGGACAAACTGGTGGAATCACAAGGACGTGACATGGCAGAATTAAAATTACAGATGCAGAGTATGATTGAGCACCAGAAAGCCATTGTGAGCAGATTGGGGATTAATCTACCAGGCGCAGGACCTGTGACATCTACGATGGATGTCTGCTGTGACAGTATCAAAATGTTTGGAATCCCAATTTCAGACGGTAATTGGTGCTCACTCTAAGCCCTTATGTCTTCCTATCACTGATGATCTTTTGAATTTGACCAAGCAGCGGCAGGATACAGGGAAGGCCAGCTGTGAGGTACACGTGGAAATTCAGCCCTTGCCACATACAAAGGCAGTAGCAGTCCAGGGGCAATGGTGACAGAGCCGCCGGGCACATCGGATTCTGGTATGCAGGTATGTGGGAGTTTAATGGGGAGGAAGATGCAGACGGGGACAAACAAACAAGCAGGTTGCTTTAATTTCTCCTGCTCACATGTTGAAGCCAAATGACAGTTTACTTCCTGGACCAACGAGGAAGCATTTACTAATTCTGGACTTAAATGGTCTGTTATGTGAATCTTTTCATTCTGCTAATGGGCCTGCATCCCTTCCCAAAGGTTTTGTAGGGAAGATGTGTGGCAAGAAGATGGTAGTTTTGAGACCACGCTGTTATGACTTTTTGCAAAAGTGTTTTGAACACTTTGAGGTGGCGGTGTGGTCTTGTTGCCAAGCTCGCAACTTCTTCCCAATGGTGGACTATATTTTTGCAGCCCACACTAAGCTGGTTTTCCAGTGGGATGCCCTTCACTGTGACGAGGATCCAGTCCTCCCATGCTGTAAGGGGTCTGATTCAAAGCCATTATATTTCAAAAACTTGTCTAGAGTGTGGGCAGACTGGCCAGAATGGACTTATGATGACACTGTTCTTGTTGACGACACACCAAGAAAGGCGGCAAACAATCCTCCCTTCAGTGGGATTTTTCCAGAGCCATGGAAGTGCAACCAGATTCACCAACTGATGAGTATGTAACAGAGGTGTTGTGGCCTTTCTTGTGGAAACATCGAAAGCTGCCAGTATTCCCGAGTTTTTGGAGTCTCAGCCTGTTTTTCGGACAACAACCATACAACACTGCTACTGTGAAGGTACAAATATTCTGACAGTGCTCCAGAGGCTACAATTTTTGTGGGTTCATTCATTGCATTGCTTTCCTGGATGCTTCTCCTCGGTTGCTTGATTAATGCTAGGTTTTCTTTGCAGGTTTTCATGTTGGCTTTTTTGTTTGATTCATACTTGGATTTTGTTTCTATTCACTATTCCTGTTTGCTCATTGCTTTCCTGGTTGTTCTCTGGTCTGTGACACATGAACTTGTGACAAACAAAGGTGATATTGTCGACAAGCCGGTACAGACCAGAGGCAAGAGTGTCGACCCGGCGAGTAGCCCCCCAAAAGAGGTCTCACAACCACTGGAGACTGCAAATGGAGTAAGTCCAGGCCCTTGTCTTGTTTGTTTTATTTTTTCCAACCTTGGGGCTCTCTTTAATTCGCAAATGTTAAGTGTCATAGTCGTGTGTATGTCATGGGTTTTCACATCGTGTTCTTTTTTTGTGGAGTTGGGATCACAGTTCAGGGTGGGTGACGAGGTTCGGCTGTTTGGATGTGAACTCCAAACGCAAGAAATGTGGAGTAGGGCTGATTGTTGCTCTTTAAGGTGCTGTGGTGGGTTACTGGTACCCTGCTGTGCCCCTTGATTATGCCTGTGTGTCATCAAAGAGGCATGTGTCAGTAACACCCCTCTACCATATGTGAATGGTGTTAGGAAACATACCGAGTTGGGGCAGGTGGTTGGCCAGACAACACTTTGGAGTCTAAAGTTACTGAAACTTATGGAGCTGCGGAAGGGATAGTCAGTATTGCACTGTTTAACAGAGTTCTTGATTCTAATAGCACTAGAACATACTAACTACAACAATTCAGCCCATGTGTGGGCTTGCTTGTGAGGCATGGATTTTTTGACCTTGTGGCTTTTGAGGTGTCCATTGGGACATTGGTCTCATTTGGATTTTTGTAATGTGATTTATAGGGCTTGTATTGCCCTGTAGTTGACTATTTTCATTCTCCTTGTGGTTGATAGTATGCAGGAGGGATCCATTCTGTTTTCATGTTGGAATTTCACCATGTAATGAAGAATTTAATCATTTAATTCCTTTTATTTTAAATAATAATATTAAAAATATACCATTTTAAAAAAAAAAATCCAAGGCTGCAATCTCCCTGTTCTTTTAAATATTAAATGAAACTAAAAATAAAATATAACATTAAAAATATAAACTATTTCGGAAAACAATCTTGATGACACGTGGCATCACTCTTGCTCAAACCAGAACACGTGGCAGTATATGACACGACATTCTTTATATATATTTTCACCACGTGTAAAGATCCGTAGTCATATATGCTAGTCATATATTTTCTCTGTGTGCCACATATCACATCTCAAGTGCAACAGGTGTCCCGCTAACAACTCTCTATGTAGATATCCCTGTAGTCATATGAGCGAGTCATGTAGTCACCACGTGTGAAATCTGCCATAGCACACGTGTCCCGCTAGCGCCTCTCCATGTAGAACATCACTGTGCAGACATGTAGTCATATGATCATGGCAAGAAGTCGTGACATGTCAAATTCGCAGTGGCGCACGTGTCCATTCGTCGCCTCTCCATGCAGGCATCACTTTGCAGACATATAGTCATATGATCCCCTGACGAATGCATGATGTGTCGCTTGTGCAGTGGCGCACGTGTCCCGCTGAAGCCTCTCCATGTAGGTAGCGCTCAACAGACAATGTAGTCATATATTAGTCATATAGTTGTGACTGCAACCCTCTCTGCAACATGACTCTAGGTGCTACGCAAGCAGTCACGGATATGACTTGCAAAACGCAGTCCTAAAGACTAGTCGCTATGACAGGCTTTTTTTCACTACATACAGAGGATGTAGTCATGAACGCATATAAGACTGAAAAAATAGTCATATGTGAAGTCATAAAAACGCTCATCTGTTGTAGTGAATTAGTTGGTGGAAATGAACACCTCTTTTGGTAGGTACAGTGATTATGACCATTAATTTCGTTTATCAAACCTTGCATATGGCTCCTTCCTGGATCTGGGCACACTATGAGCGTATATCTATAGAGGAGAAAAAACATTTTTGTTATAGTTGTTCCTGTCAAAACTGTTTCGTTGTGAGATGGATTGAATATCTTGGGAAGTGTGTGTGTCCCTTGAAGTTGAGGTCCGCTATAGGCTTAGATTTTGCTGTAAGGTCAAAAAGGTTGAAATGCGCATGCTTCAAAAAATATAGAGTACTTCCTTCTTGGGTTTGTTGTTGTAAACACTTAGATTAATTTAATTACTATGTAGTCTTCGTACTTTCAACTGGAAGTGCCTTAGTAGGGTTCAATCATAGCGACGGAAAACTGCGTTTCGCCTGCACATGATTTTTTTTTCTCAATCCATTCTCAATCCATATGTTTAATGACATCATATGCAATGTGCGTGCAAAATTTGGGAGTGAACAAAAGTCATTTGGACCCAAACCATATTTTCTTTCCTCGTTTGCACTCCAAAGTTGAGTTATTTTCAACTTCATGCACTCTTCATAAAGATTTATGCAAAAGTGAACGAACCGACCTTCGAATTTTGGGTATTATGTTGGCTGCAAACCAAAAGGCATGGATGACAATTTTATTGTTTGAGAAGTTCTTATTGGATTTTGAGCGATGAATGCGGCTTGCTGGAAAAGAGAAGGTGTTACTTCTACTTGACAATTTTTCTGGTCACAAGGTTGTCAACATTTCCAAGCAAATAAGGATCACAACCATAGTGATGTTGTCTCCCAATACAACGAGTAAGTAGCAACCTATGGATGCAGGAATCATAAGATGTTTCAAAGCTCATTACAAAAAGCTTTTTATTCATCATCAAATTGAGAGTTTAATGGCCGATATAGCTCCCACGGTTGATGTGTACCAAGCTGTCCAGATGGTTGAGCAAGCATGGCACATCCATGTAAGTTGTGATACCATTAGGCATTGTTGGAGGCATTGTGGTTTGTTTTCAAATGCCGAACCTGAACGGAGATTGGTGATGCTTCCAGATCAAGTACAAATGTAGAGTTGGATGAAATTGAGGGACTTTTGCATCAGTTCGCTGAGCTTTCCGTCCTTCATGATGTTGAGGCTCCGACCATGGATGCCTTGGAGTTTCTTAATTTTGAGGCTCAGTTTGATTTAAACGAGCCATTTCAACCAAACGATGATGAGATTTAGGACATGGTTGGTCCAGCGGAAGAAGTCAAGAAGCACGACGAAGATAAAATTTTAATTCCACAAAGTCCGCAATATTATTTTCAGAAGTTAATGCCGCACTACATACTATTCAGCTTTATATTGAACAACAACCTCAAGACACTACTCTTTGCATTCAAAATGTTTATCAATTAAAAAAGAATTGCACGCTGCTAGGACATCCAATTCTAGACAAACGGACCTTTTTTCCTTTTTTTAAAATTTAAATTAATGTGTAAATGTCACTTTCCATCTAGTGGACCTCGCTAAGTTTATAATTGTTAGGGTGCCTCCCCCCAACCATCTCTGGGTAAAATCACTCCTCCCCAGGGACCACCGTGTCAAATTCCAGTTCCACGACCCTAGGCCATCAATAGAGACCCCACTCTCTGCCTTCAGCCACCTTCGGATGCGGATTGATCTACACTCCTGGAACATCAGAGGCATGGGTTCGGACCCAGCTTCCCTAAAGAGGGTCAGAATCAAAAATGGGCTCTCCCCACTACTGCAAAAAGACTCTGTCATATTTCTCCAAGAACACAAGCTAGATCATCAAAAAATAGCAGCGCTCTCTGACCATCTATGGCCCCTATCCTCAGCCCTTTGGAAAGCTACGTCCCATGCCTCGAGGGGAGGTACATCCATTCTCATATCCCCTTCCCTCTTACCCCTTCTTGTATCTGAAGCCACATGGGTGTCGGGGAGATTGCAATTTTGTGCCCTCAAGCTCCCTGAGAACATAGGAACCGTGGGTTTTGTCAACATCTATGCCCCTAACTGTCCCTTGGAAAGGACGGAATTTTGGTAGATCCTTAATTCTAAAATGGAAGACGAGCCTAATATAGACAGTTGGATCCCGGGTGGAGACTTTAACATGGTGGAATCGTATGAAATACAGCGAGGCGCTGGGAACTTCAACCCTAACACGGTAGAAATGGCCCAATGGCTCTCGGGAACTCAAAACCATAACTTGGTGGAATCCACCAGCGCAGGGGTAGGGGTATTTTCAAACTTAACAACCTTCTCCAAAAGTCACATGTCTTCAAGCAGGCCCTCCAATTAGCTTGGTTTCAGGCAGGAACTCCAACCCAAAGCCCAACTGACAGATTCTTGGCCAAACTCAAAGCTGTCAACGTTGTCAGTCAAAAGCTCAGTCAAGACATGGCAGAAGCCCGCAAAAGGAAGGTTAAAGCCCTTACCAAATGCCTCAAGATCTGCCAGGCCCGCATGAATCAACCCGGTGCGATGACGCTACCTTCAGAACTTACCAGGAAGCTAGACACAACATAGATCTATGGAGCTCAAAGGGTTTGGAGAGTGCTCCGTTTATAATAACTCTGCTTGTGGAAGAGAGGAGCAAAATCTTAACCCATTGGCAAAAGGACTCTGGGAAGCCAATTTTGGACAAAACTCCCAGAAGGAAGGACCATTCTACTCTATCAAACGCTTTTCTCAAGTCAGGAGAGAAGGGCTATGGCTTGGGAGGTCTGGTTTGCAAAGAACGGAATCTCTTGGGCCAACTACATGAGGTTGTCCAGAATGTATCTACCCTTTATGAAGCCAGATTGGTTGGGTCTAATTAGAGAGGGCAACAGGGGCTGTAGTCTCATAGCCAGAGCTTTTGCTATTATTTTGTATGCGACTTTGAGGAGCGTGATGGGCCTGTAATTGGAAACATTAGATTTGTCCCCATTTTTGAAGATGAGGGTGATGACCCCTTGGGACATACAAGGCAGCATGGATTGCATGGAGAAGAGATGGTTTGCCATGTCAGTAAAATTTTGGGAGATGTCGGTCCAAAGAGCTTAGTAGAATTCCACTGATAGACCATCAATTCCAGGAGATTTGTTGTTTTGCAATGTGTGGGAGAGGCATTGAAATTGTAGGTTGGATAGGGAGAGATCGGGGAGGTATGAGGTGAAGAGGGATAAAAAATGAGAGGCTGCCATGTCCGCCAGAGACCTAGGGGATGATGCAGACCCCCCGGAGGATTGGTCAATGAGTTCCGAGATGTTCTGGGATGCCCTACGCAGCCTGTTTTTATCAAAGAAGTACTTTGTCATTTTTTCTCCTTTTGTGGACCAATTGATCCCTGTTTGTAGCTTCATTTTCCGATCTCGCAAGTCCTCGGTCACTAATTTCTACACCTACCAGGCAACCCACATAGTAGATTCACTACAACACACCCTATGTAATTTCGACGATTTAGTTTGACGCTGGCGTTGACTGTTTTCACTTTCGACTGTTCCAACCATTTTGCAGTCAAAAATTATATTAAAATATTCGAGGTGCTAGACAACCGCAAAATTTTTGAATGTAGTGAGAGATTTTGACTACCTAAAATGAGCTGACTGAGACAACCAGTTAAGCAATGGCATGTGTAATCAAAATATATAAACTATATATAGCAATATATACGTGGATAATAAGAAGTAAAAACATTTAACTATTTTTTCACTGACCCAACACATTAATAGTAAATTAATCGTGTGCTGGTTAAGGTTAGTGAAACAAAACAACTGAATTATCTGAACGAATGATAAACAAACGCCTTGCTGGCAGCTATTGGATGAACGTATGAAAGGTTAGTGAAACAGAACAACTGAATTATCTGAACGAATGATAAACAAACGCCTTGCTGGCAGCTATTGGATGAACGTATGAAATATAATTTGTGTGCACTGGATGAACGTATGAATGAACGATAAAGCAAACGCCTTGCTGGCAACTGTTGGATGAACGGAAAATTAAATGGATGGATGGATAGATTGATGGAAAACCCAAAATCCATCCATCTACGATACATTCATCCAAATAATTCAAATGGATTTAGGGTGCGGGATTGCGTCCAGCGATGAGTAAATTATGGGACTTGATCGTTTTGCTGTGTTTGCGTGGGAGGATCTGCAGGATATGCAATAGCTTGGGTGGACAACCACAATCGCAAGGTGTGGCTTTTCTTAATGTACGATGTGAAGATGTTTGTCCATCCTGCAAATGTGGGCTCTTAGTACCATGATTTGGTATTCTTCCTGATGCTTACAAGGTTCTTGGGAGAGTCGGCTTGGTCTTAGCAGGCCGTGTTTCAATCTCCGCCCGCTCAGCTGCATCGTGGTGGTTTCTTTCTCCTCTCGCAGACCAATCCGACATTACCTGACTACAGACACAAGCGCACACACAAGAGGTGGTCAGTCAAATCCTCGATGGGTCATGACACAAGGTCGAGGACAATGTGGTGAGGGCACCTTCTTCGACGTCTTTCAGCCTGTTTTGCCCGCTCATCAGACTCGGCCCTGAATTTGCAGCATGGAGCAGAGCAGGCATGAATTTTGTAAAGATCCTTCACGATGGTGCGACAACCGCAATCGCAAGGTGTGGCTTTTTCTTAATGTACGATGTGAAGAAGTTTGTCCATCATGTAAATGTGGGCTGTTGGCTTCTGTTAGTACCATGATTTGGTATTCTTCCTGATGTTTACAAGGTTCTTGGGAGAGAGCTTGGTCTTAGCAGGCCGTGTTTCAATCTCTTCTCAGCTGCACCGTGGTTGTTCTCACAAACCAATCCGACAGTTCCTGACGATGGACACAAGCAGCACACACAAGAGGATTTTTGGGTTGATGGTCTGTCAAATCCTCCATGGGTCATGACACAAGGTCAAGGTCGACAATGTGGTGAGGCACCTTCTTCTTCAACCTATTTCTGCCTGTTTTTACCCTCTCATCAGACTCGGCCCTGAGATGCATATTGAATTCTGTAAGTTAGCTCGTTGGGTGGATCTGTGGTGGTTAGGAGTGACTTTGACAAGTTACTGTCGATGTGGCAGCAGGAAAATATCCAAAAACAGATAACATAGATTAGGAGAAGCTCGTTGGTGGATCTATGGTGGTTTTGGAGTGATTTTGACATGTTACTGTAGGTAGGGTTAGGGCGTCAGTGTCAGCTGCTAGCTACAGCAAAGCAAGGATGTGTGCATGATTTGTGCAGAGGTCTGGATAGCTGAAGGAGCAGGGATAGAGTGTGGGTCCAGATTCATCCAAGAGGGCCGAATTTCAAGCTCCAGATTACCTATGATTCCCTGTGGAAGGATAGCTACACGAAACCTGCATGGGTAGATGGTGAATTGGAAGCCACAGCACCAGCGGCTCAATTGATAAAATTAGGCACTGCTAATGAAGGTACCTTCTTCAACAAATTTCACCCTGTTTTTCCCTCTTATCAGAATTGGCCCTAAATTTTCATGTTGAATTCTGATACTTTTCTGACCCCAGGCAATGGCGGGACAATCGAGGCAAAAAGGTGAATGCTTGTTGGATTACAAAGAGTAGCAGATGCAATTGACCATAGGAACTAGTATGATAAGTTGAGTTAGGTGTTTCCTAGAACAAATCTAGGCTGTCATTGTCAGGTGCTAGCAGCAGTCAGGATGCCGTGACTTATGTGTTGGTATCAAACATGTATGCTGCAGCTGGCAGGTACTGCAAAGGTGAGAAGAATGATGAAGGTCAGAGGGGTTAGAAAGCAGCCAAGTCGCTGCTGCATTGGGGTTGGCAACAGGGTGCACACCTTGCTGTAGATGACAAGTTGCATCCCAATTAAGGAAATCCATGCTGAGCTGAGAAGATTGTCTGGGCAGATGAAAGGAGGCGGGGTATGTGTCTGATACGCGCTTTGTATTGCATGATGTGGGGGAGGAGGAAAAGGAATTTTCTCTTTGCCACCACAGTGAGAGGCTGGCCATTGGTTTTGGGCTGATCAGGTTTGTGTGCGGTTGCAGTGCGTGTGCAAGCCTGGCAGCCCTGGAAAAGGGCAAAGAGGCCCATGGCAACATTGTCAGAGCTGATGTGGTGTCGTAGAACTCGATGCTTGCAGGGTATGCACAGCAGGGGCACTGGATGGAGGCTTTGGCTCCAGATGTTGTGCTTGGCACACTATGTAAACCCACTATGTAAGACCAGGGAGTAGTTGAGTAGCTCAGTCTCAACCCTTTCCTAGTGCCAACAAATGATGTGGATTCACGCCAAAAAGGTCTGGAAGCTGGAAAACAGGTACACACTCACAAGCATCGCAGGGTATGCAGAGCAGGGCGTGGGATGGTGGATTTGGAGACCTATGATCAAATGATGGGGAAGGGGTGAAGCCCCAACCACATCACGTTTTTGTGTGATTGCAATGCTTATGCAAGCCTGGCAGCCCTGGAAAAGGTCAAAGAGGTCTATGTTGACATTGTCAAAGCTGGAATTGTACCAGATGTCATTCTGAACTCTGCCCTGGTGGACATGTATGCCCAATGTGGGTGCATTGAGGATGCAAAGCAAGGAACTTATGTGTACTCTGTTTATATACTGGGTTGGCAGGGAGGCTTTGGAGATTGTGAATGGGTGATGCTTGCAGGGTATGCACAGCAGGGACATGGTATGGAGGCTTTGGAGACCTATGATCAAATATTGATGGGGGAAGGGGTGAAGCCCAACCACATCACGTTGCAGCATATTGGTACTTCACAGCCATGGCGGCTCTCTCAGCCCCTCCATTTTTTTTCTTTTGGTTTTTTTGGCGCTGGGAGAGAGCAGCAGCTCTGCTGTCTCCTTCCCCTTGCTTATGCTGATCGTTAAAGGGGAAATTGTCATTCTGAACTCTGCCTTGGTGGACATGTGTGCCAAATGTGGGTGCAGCAAGCCTGATGTGAAGGGAGAGTTTGACAATATGGCTGAACGAGTTGTGGTATTTTGGAGTGCCATGATTGCAAGGTATGTGCAGCATGGGTATGGGATTAAGGCTTTGGAAACATAAGAGCAAATGATGTGGGAAGGGATGAAGCCAGACCAGGCCGTCATGTTCATTTGTTTTTGTAACATGCATATGCGAGCCTAGCAGCCCTGGGAAGGGGCAAAGAGGTTTATGGTGACATTATCCAAGCTGGAATTTAACCAGATGTCATTCTGAACATTCCCCTGGTGTACATCTACGTCAAATGTGAGCCTGACAGCCATCAAAAGGGCACAAAGGTCCATGATGACATCGTCAAAGCTGGAGTTGTCACTCTAAACACTGCCTTGGTGGATATGTATTTCAAGGCAACCCTGGAAGTAGATGTCACTTTGGGTGACAAGGTAGCTGGCACCACCATTCTCTGGAACTACCTGAATTCATTCTCAAAATGATTTCTAATGTTCTCTTGACATGTCCACGATAGTGCTGGACCTAGCTGCACAGCAGATTATCCTTACTCAATGACTTCAGTTAGGCAGTGCTCTATGGATATGGCAACATGGCCCTCATGTTGGTCATTTGTAGAATGTGGCCAAAACTTGTTTTGCAAATCACTCTTGATATAAAACCAGTTTTGAGCCATCCAAATGTTTTTGGTTCTGACCTGTATTTGTATTCTATATTTTGTTGTATTTGTAATATATTTTCAATGCAGTGCAGCGAATCAAAAAATTTAAATACAATATCCACTAATTCACATACGTACAGATATAAACTAAAAGTAAATGAAAAAAACGAAATAACAGTAATAAACAAAAAAAACCAAATATTAAATAAAAAGCCTCCCAATTCATATATATATATGTATTATTATATTTATATGTATATATGTATATACACCTCCAGAGTGACATATTTACTAAAATGTGTCCTCTTTTATTGCTTCACAGTAGAATATTACAATATACAAAGTCAAGCAAACTCACTATCACTGATTTACAGTCAAACCGCATACTAAACATCATGGAACATAGTCAATATGTTCCACTTCAGTTAAACCACTTTACTACACGTCATGCATCCACGTCACTCTGCCCTTAAGCCACTCACTACACGTCATGCATCCACCTTATAATTCAGTTAAACCACTTTACTACACGTCATAGCCACGTCATAGCCACGTCGCATCCACGTCATACTGTGCTGCCTACACGTCACCCCCTAGGTTTTACTGTCACATTTCACTGTCAGAACCTGGCATCTGGATTCGACTGCTTGACTGAAACGACTTGACCTTTGTCACGCATGTTCGACTATGGAGGCTGGGAGTAAAAATGTCGCAAATGACTAAACAATGAGTCAAATACAGAGTCGAAAAGCCCAGTTTGTATTGTAGTGATTTTATGTTCTTGGATGATACCTTCCTGATGCTCCAGGCAGATACTGCCAATCTGGACTCTACGGTGGATCACACTCAACACATTCTGCTCGGCCTTAGGATTCAAGGCGAATTGGAACAAGACTTCAGCAATCTTGGTGGGTGACCTCACGGCTACAACCATGGGCCCACTACCAACCTGGGGCTCCCAACATGGCCTTACATGGCTTCAGCCAGGTGAATCTACAATCCTGCTGGGATACACCTTTGACATTGGCCTATCGGACGATCAAAGATTTGCCCCAATCCTAGCCAATCTTAAGCGCCAACTTTCATATTAGGGCTCTAAACATCTGACCGAAATGGATTCCTCGTTTTCTTGGTCCAGAGGGGAGATGGTGGAAGTTCCTTTTGGCCCCACACAATATGCAGGCTTCGCCCCTCAAAAGAGCCAAATGGAACCCTTTTTTCAGATGGATGACTCAGGGGTTTAAACACAAGATGGTAGGGACCCCGCTTTGGCAAACCATATGGAGATCCTGGGACAAACTCAAGAAATTCCTTTAAAAAGGCAGAGCCTACATCATTCTACGAAACCATTCACCAAAGCCTCTTTCTCAATTCAAACTTTCCATTGGCTATCCAAAAGAAAGAGGCAAAACGATGATCAGCCTGGGATCACCTTGGAATTTCCAAGATCGGTCATTTATGGGCAAATGGGGACTGGAAATCAATGGACACCATTGCCACAATGGTTGGTAAAGTGAGAGCTGCCAAAGGCCTGGAAGAAATCAAACGCTCCATCCCTCCCCGATGGCTAACCAGCTTGCAGTTGGGACCGCAGCTGCCCCAGGCAGCCTGTCCATCTTCTTTGTGCAAGATTCCACTGCCTCGCATCATGCAATCTTTCTTTTCTCCATCAATCAGGGCACAATGCTGCTCCAGCTCCTCTCAGATCAAGTCATTGATATTCCCTGGACCCCCCAACCCCGGTCAGGATCTGTGGATGGAGTCTTCGCTTCCAAGGAGATGAACCCTATCCCGCCACCCCTGGAAACCACCGCCGAATGGCTGCAGGTTAATAGATTCTTCTGGGTCCTAGGCAGACCTCTGGCTGAGCTTCCCCTGGATCTGGGTGAATGGTCGTGGACCTTTCCCGGAGGTCCCCACCCCTTCTTCACCTACTCAACAAAGAAGGGATACAAAGCCCTATTGAACACCCAACCATTACAATCTAAGTGGGACTCAAGGTGGCACCACCACGGATTTCTAAATGAGAAATGGACTATCATCTGGGGATTTGTTTGGATCAAGACTAGCCAAGGTGGCGGCCCTCCTCTGGTAGATTGCCAACATGGTATTGAAAGTGGGGGAGTGGCTTCAATTCCAATCTTCGCTCCTCTGTGCATGCTGTCCTTCGGTTATCCTGGAAACCATAGAGCATGCGCTTCTGGGATGCTTGGCCCCTCGAACAATCTGGCCTCTTGTAAAGGAATTCTATAGCCACTGGAGCCCCAGGCCCCTCTCAATTATTGACATCCTCCTCAATTATAACCCTCAATCCAAGCAGAAATCTCTCCCATGCCCTGTATTCGAAGCCCTTCGAGGATTAGTCCTATGGCATCTATGGAAGGCCAGATGCTCCAAAACCTTCTCTGGAAACACTACCTCAATATATGGCACTCATCTTCTATGATCTTGGTATTGAATCCCGAAAGGCCTGGGCTAAACTTTGTGCAGACATCCAACGCAATTCACGAGGAGCGGCTGCCATCTACGAGGCATTTAGGAACACCTGGGCGCGCCACAACCTCATCTGTGTCACCGCCTCGGAGGACTCCTGCACGTGGCCGGAGCTTCCGCCCTTACAATGGCGAAACATACGCTCGACAATCCATAGCATCCCCGAAATTCGACCGGGTGGTTAACTGGAAACACATAAAATCCTCAGCGACATCATCTAGGCTCAATTACCGTTGAACAATAATAAGCCTGTGGGATTGGTTAGTTGCTAATCCCTAGGGTACTTCCTGGTCGGATCAGCCTACTTATATCTCAGCTCTAGTAATGGACAGCTCTAGTAATGGACAGGTCACTTTAGGCAGTTGGTCGCCACAGTCGTCTTATTACATAGTCAAAGGAGTCGCTCTCTGGCTAAGTTCTCCATCCACTCATCACGGTGTGTGTGCCTTATGGCATTAAAGGGGTTTTAATTTCCCCCCCCCAAAATAATCCTAAATAATGTATTAGGGCTTGCCCCCCAAAATATTTTATAATAAAATTAACCAGGGCAGTAATCCCCCTGTTAACCCTCAAGTTCCCAAGCGACCTGAATGGGGTCACTTTGAATTTGCAGTTGGACCAAATTTTTGCAGATCTAATCTGATGGGGCCCACTCCTGAAGCTTTAATGACAAGGGATTTGTCTCGAGTATGATGCAAAAAATAAAACTAAGAAAAAAAACAAAAGCTACTACCTACAAAAAAATATCTTAGATCTCTCATTTACGTTTTGGGCCTGAAAAGGGCTTGTTGACCGCTGACGTGGCAGGTAAACAAGCCCAAAACATATTGCACTCCAAAGGCCATTTTTGGCAGAAAATTAACAATTTTGGAAAAAACACTTCACCTTGTGGTGTGTGAGCATTACATACACACATCCACTGTTGGCTTTTAAAAATTTTGTAGAAAAAAAAGTACTTCATTTGGAGGCACATTTTCTCTTGTCAATTTTGAGATTTCAACCCCCATGTAATTGCATGCATAGCAACCATAGGTGAAAAAATCAGTTGGACCTGATTTAGTGGGATCATAGCCACTCCACTATTGATTTGGAAATGGTGGGTCTTGGGGCAAGCAAAATTGGATAAAGCTAGGTTTTGATTTGGTCAAACCTATTTCTTTCGCACTTTTTCTTTGGGACCTGATATTTGAGGTCCGGGCCAATGTTATAATCTCACAATTTCCGCAGTGGACGTCATGCATAAATGAGGTGGGCCCACTGCTATAAGGCTGGAATCTCTGGATGATTTTTGGTAGGAATAGGGGTAATTTACTGCAGCTGGGTACCCAGAATTGGTAAAAAGTCAAAAAAGGGTTTGGGAACTTAAGGGTTAACCAAAAAATAAATAAATAAATAAAATGTTATGGTAGGATATTTCTCCCTCCTTTACGGTTAGTTGTTATATATCTGTAAATGTTATGTTTTCCTTACTCTCCATGCATAACATTTAAAGAGGGCCGACTGTATGCAAATTACACTGGTTACAAACTGAATTGGGATTAGAACAAGACTGGCAGACACGTAAGATACGATTAACCAACTTCCAAAGAAAGCCACTGCTCTTAGCAGCACGATCATTTCTACAAACAATAGGTTTGCAGCCCCTAAGGCTACCAGACATGTGTGACCATTTTTTTAAATTCTTGTGTCATCATGTATATAGTTTGTGAAGGAACCATAGGTATATATCTATGGCACGTCCTGAAAGAATATGTCCTGAAGTAAAAATCGTCATTAGGATTCAGTTTTTTTTCCAGCCAAATATATTTTATTTTTAATTTATTTAATCAATTTAGGACCCGAACCCGAACCCATGATACCCGCTAATATTTTGGAGCAACTACCTTACCCCGACCCTGACCTGCCAATTCTATCGGGGGACCGATTTGCCCAATTTCAAAAACCCGGATCCGGACCCGGACTTGGCTCTAGAAAAAAAACCCGAACCCGGACCCCAGCGGGTTCCTTATAAAGGCCATCAGATTAAAAGGGCCTCCGTCCCCTTTTCAAAAAGAAAAAGAAAAAGAAAAAAGGCCATCATACACTGGTTGAGTGTAACAAGAATAAGTTAAGTTACCATAAGTCTGAGTTGAGCTGTGAGTTGCCCCAATCCACATCCACCAACAAACCACAAGAATAATAACGTCCTGTTCAAATACACCGCAGGCAGAGTCTCAAAGAGTCCACCAAACAGCAAGCTTCAAGAGCACAGCTCCACAGGGTCTGGGGGGATGGTGCGATCTGCAGCCATGGCGGCGTCTCCGGCATCAACCTTGATGCCGCAAGCATTGAGGAGCTCCCATAGCCATTTCGTAGACACGCCCCTCAGACCTGACTTGTCCTTCTCTCATCTAGTAAGTCGTCGCGTGTCTCTCAAGAGTTTCCGGCCCGCAAGACCACACCCAACGTGCATCTTGTCTGCGTCGTCTTCATCTTCGTGGAATCTACAGAATTTAACGAGGTGGGTTCTCTTGCGCATCGGCCCCGCTGTGGGTGGATCTTGGGGAGGGGTAGTGCCACAACTGTCTCATGAATATATATCTCCCTCAAACCACCACGCACAAGCATGGTTGCACAGTGTAGTCGGTAATTGGAAGAAACCGAAGATTGTGCACGTTCACGAATCATTCTTAAACCCTAAAATCAGGCACCCCGATTGAACCTTTAAGTCCATGTGCAGCAGACTTCAAATTGCATCCGAAGAGTGTTAGCCCTGAGCATACCTGGAATCCAAAGGCCATCCGTCTAACATTATAGCAGAATTTTTTCCCTCAAGCGGTTGCTTGAAGCTACTGGAATACTGCAGGGCTGAAATATGACTATGGGTGATATTCTGTTTTCTTCTCTGTCTGTCTCTTACCTTCCGTTTTGCTTCAACAGTGTGACTGCTAGTGCCATTTTTTCCACTTGTTTTCCCAGGTAGAGTGGTAGAGCTGCAGCTGGAATCACACTGGGAATGGTGTCAATCCTAGCACGCAAGTCAACTCTCATTTTTTAGTAACAGGTTGTGTGTTGAGGCGCTGTCACCAATTGGGTTGACTTTCATTGGTCTGGTGGGCTGAAGGTCCAACAAACTCCAGGAGGGTTAGTGTCCCATGGGGACTATACGCAGAAGGGTATGTCACAGCTAACAATGACATTGTTTCTCTTCCAGGGGGGGGCTGGCTATGGGTCCTAGTATGATGTAAATTCTGATCCTAAAACTGACAGCCTGTTGGCTGCTTTGAGACAGCACGAATCATACCCTCCTGTGTGAAAACTAGACCATATGGACTAGTTTCTTAGGATATAACATAACCAGCATTCAGATGGATGGTCAACAAGTATGTGCCTTCGAGTCCCTCTCTTACAAGTCTGCATGTTTATTGATGGCACAGTGGCGAAATAAGGGCAGCAAAGAAAGGGGCACCCCCAATTGTTCCTGCTGTGATGACCCCTTCAGGGCCAACCGACTTGCAAACATTGTTGCTTCGCAACCGTATTGTGTTTGTTGGCTCACCAGTGAACTCACAGGTACCAATTGCTGAGTCTGTATATAGGTGATATAAGGTAACACTGTGTTTGCACTTGCTTATGGCCACTGGCCCCTGGTCCATATCTGGATCAGGAAAAAAAATCTCAGGGTGGGAATCCCTTGCCGAGTTTGGATTTAGCAAACGGGGAGGGTTCAGAAGGTGGATGGGAAGGGGGAAGGGCAGTGTAGCAGAGGAAAGCAAGAATGGGTACTACCATCACAAAAGAATGCGCTCTGTACAGTGGCCTACCTTTTGTACATGAAGGTGGCTGTCCTTCAGGATTTCCTCCTGGAAGGTCTGTGCCGTATCTCCACATGATCTGATCATATACCCCAGAATTGTGCTTGCAGCCTTATAGCCACAAATCCCACACCTAGTTTGGACTCTTCAAAGTAAGCGTTAGGGAGGGCCCCAGGCTATCAGAGTTTGCATTATAAGTAACAATTACCTGTAGCAAATACTGTGAAGAATTTGTGTGGCAGGTGGCACAGCGTGTCATATCACAGCTTTTGACCCTGGCTTCCATTGACGAGAACGAGGATATTAAGGTGAGGAAGCACTCCTTTTCCATTTCGCTCACATTTCTTGAAGCTTGGTTTTCCCTAGAACTATGGATGCTGTTCCTACTGGTGATGGTTATCCGGTCATTGTTCCATGTAGGGATTGACCTCAATTTTCGTTCTAAAGTACTTTCAAGGGAATTTTTGCTACAAATGGATTTTGTAGATTGGCACTAGTTAAGAGTAAAACTGTTGAAACTTGCCCAATTTGGGTGACAGGACCATCGTTTGCCCTCAAAAGTATTAAATTTGTTGCCTTCAGAATCCTTGAGACTCTTGCTAGACAAATTCATACTGAAATTTGATATTTGCTTCATGGGGTCCTTTTTCTTGCACCACTTCCACAATCTGCACAAGTCCCTTTTGTTTGGCGATAGGTTGGTGGTTCTCCGCCTAGGTCCGAATCCTGGTGGTTAAGGTTTCTTATGAATGTCTGTGTGTGGGGACAAATGAGGGTTGGCAGATGTATATCAATTGCCCGGGTGGAAGCACATATTCAATTCTTGCAATCTATGACACCATGGCATGGGTAGGTGTGGAGTCCATCACAACAATGGTTCTGTTGTCATTGCAGATGCAGAGGTCACCTATAAATTGTAGATCCTTTTCCGCATCTGAGCATGGGCTGTTCCATCTGAAACTCCTCACCTTCTCTCACCATGACTTTCTCCCTGTCTGTCTTCCTCCCATTGCTATCCCTGTTTCTTTATATTGTAGCAGTATTCGATAACACAAGTGGTACTGACTGTAATACCCCATCTCACTACATAAATGCCACAGTTCTGTCAGGATTGAGCTAGAGTTAGGGTCTTGCAAAATCGAATTAGATGTACAGAGGCATGCCATTGTAGCTGAATTGTAACTCTACTGGAAGAGTTCTCACTCCAGGTCTCTGGTGGGGGCCATCTGTTGTAGCAGCAATTGTCACAGATTATAACTCTTGATTTGCACTATGCGCGTGGGTGCAGATTAAGCCAGCAGTGAGCACAGTGTGCTTTGGCATAGCGGCCAGCCAAGGTGCCCTTCTGCTGGCAGGGGGAGAGAAGGGCAAGCGCTTTTCCATGCCGAATGCTCGTATCATGATACATCAGCCCCAGGGCGGCTGCGGAGTACTCCTTCTCATACCCTGTCTTACTTCTCTTGTCCATTTTCTGCTCCAGAAAATCTGCACAAGGTCTAGGGCCATAATGCCATGGCCAGCTTTGCTTCAAAGGTAGTTTGAGAGGATCGTCATTCTGGAGTTTTGCACAAGTACTCATATTTCTTCATTTAGGTCATGTTTCCTTCTTACACTCTCCTAGTGTACTCCTTTCCAAATATTTGTCTCCACATTCTTGCTCTAATTTTCTCACTTTCCCTCCCTGCACCCTGTTCAAACTAAACTGGGGCAGGGTCTTGGCCTCGAGGGTTTTGGTACTTTTTCTATCTACATCATCTAGAGTCCATTCTCCCTTCTCTCTGTGCAGAGGCAAGTTTTGCAGTGAAGTATATATTCTCCAGGTTTCTTTCTACTATTGCAGATGGAAAGCAAGTGGACTGTGCTGGGGTTTTTGTACAGTATATTGTTCTGAGGGCAAATTCCCCTTTTTCAACATCAAGTCCTGTTTGAGACTCCATTATTTATGAGCTATTTTGTAAGAGTCCATAGTTGATAACCAAAAGTGGGTGGTGTTTGGTGCCCACTCAGGGGACGGTGGATGATGTGAGGCGCCAAGTGAATGAAGTCATGACCTCCCGGGATGTACGTCTCTGTGTTCTCTGTTTCCCCATTCTTTCTTTTGTTTAATACTCGACAAGCAGCTGTTAGTGCAGTTTATACCCTCAAGGGTACGTCATAGCAAAAGGTCACTGAATACATTGTCTCCTCTCTTTCTGTTGCTTTCCACCTCTCTTGGTCCCCCAGGGCTGGGCCTATGGCCACAAGGCTATGTAATCAAGGTGCAAGGAGGATGAAGTTTCTATTCTCTCTCTCTCTCTCTCTCTCTCTAGGCTACGGCAAACAACGTCTTATGAGTACAATCTCTCTCTCTCTCTCTGGGAGTTTCCCGCTCAAACTGGGCGCGGGGTCAATGGCCACAAGGCTACGGCAAACAACGTCTTATGAGTACAATCTCTCTCTCTGGGATCTGAAGGTCCTACCTACCCTCAGCACTAGACTGAAACTTAAACTCAAGGTGGGGGGAGTCTACCTTTGAACAAAAACAGATGCAGAGAGGAAAGGGAGATTGTCAATACCTGATGTGTGGACCGCCTGAGGACAATATCCATTTCCTGATACAATGTCTGGGATATTCTCATCAGAGAGCAACCCTCTCTTCTGGACCAGCAGGAACAGAGTCCCTACCTCTGTTCACCAACTTTCAAAAACTTGAGGCCAAGCGTTAAGCCCTGGCTCTTGTGGGGTCTAATTTCTGGGCACAGCAGATTGATGCTTGTGTCTAGAGGAAATCTAGAAAGCCCGAACCAATTATTTATACCAAGGTAAGTACCACTACTGGAGTGAGCCTCGCACAAAGGTAGTTTCTGTTCCCTCTTGTTCCACCCAAACTGGGTGCGGGGTCTATGGCCGCAAGGCTACGGCAAGCAACGTCTCATCAGTACATTCTTTCTCTCTCTCTCTCCCACTCTCTACAGACATAGTTGAGTTCTTTCTCTCTCACAGAGACAGGGCCGCAACAGACTCATCAGAAGGGAGCTTATGGAACTACATGTCAAGAGAACTTGGAAGCTACCCAATCTCACGCCAAAGCTCCACTTCTATCGAGAGGCATTCTTGGTGCTCCGAGATGATAGAATCTTGCGGCCCAATACCGATCTTTATCTCCTTCCCTCCTGGGGCACTGGGGCGGTTGAGGGTGGGTGCCCACAACCTACGGATAGAGACTGGCAGATGGGAAAACCTGCAACGGGAGGACCGCCTATGTCCAGCCTGCACAGGGCGCAGCCGGGAAATTGAAACTGAAGAACACTTCTTCTATTGCCCTCTATACTACAAGATCCGTGGGAGATTCCACTGTTTATTCCGCGGAACCCAATCTCTCACTGAAGTCTTCCACTATGAGGATCAGAAATGCTTGGCAGCTTACCTGCACGAGGCCTTCACCCTTCGACAATCACTTGAGCAATAGTTCTTATTCTTGGCTCTGGTTTTGTTTCCTCTCTCATGTTTTCTTCCATTTTGTCCCATAAGCTCTATGAGCTTTCTGCGGACGTTATAATTTCATTTCATTTCTCTCCCTACCCGTGTTTTGTACACACAGCCCATTGTTGTCTTGTGGGTGTATCACTACAGTGGTTTCAAGTCTGTTGTTAATACTAGCCCCTTAATCAACAGTCAAACTCCTGTAATCAGAACAATGTTGGCTGTGCTGGAGCCCTATGTGGAAGTTGGCCGGACTTTCATATCCTGGTGCCTGGAAACTCCATGATTGTCAAAAGTTTAGTTATCCTGCAGGGACATCACTTTGAGCTTTCGTTATGGCAAGAGGCAACAAGCACTAAATGCATCCTCCTTTTGACATGCTCGAACTTTCAATCTTACTTTTGAACATCAAAGTGCTATGCTAAAGAAAGATTATTGTGTGCTTGTGCAGAAGTTAGACAAGATGTACTCTGCCTTTACAGGCCAGCCCTTGGAGAGGGTGCAGAAATTTACTGATCGCGATCGGTTCTTTTCTGCTGCTGAGGTTTGTCAGATTCATTCTTTGCTTTGTGTGGGGAGGGAGGGAGAGTGGTTATGGTTTGCTAAAGGGATATTGCCTTGCAGCGAGAACCCTGCGGGATCTTATGCTTGAACTAACTACCCTAGACTGAGAACTGTTAAGGTTTTGGCCTTAGGCATATTGCATAGACTTGTGGCACTCTAGATACAACTTGGCTAGCCAGACATTCCCAGTTTGGAACTTCCATAGTACTCTTACCGTCAGTGACATGTCATTGGCAGTTTGAGGTTTACTCTATATGCTCCACAACAGAAGGTGAGGCAGGAAGGTGAAGAGAGTTAAATAGAGGTTCCAGTGTCAAGTTTGAAGTACATTAAGGATATGGTGCACCTGGTTAGACAGTTAGAAATGAGAAAAAGCCCATAAATTGGTCGCTGGTGTACTTGGCATTTGTTTGCAGGCAATGGAATTTGGATTGATTGATGGACTTCTGGAGACAGAGTACTAAGCTGTCTGCAATCTCTGCTGCATTCAGACCAATTCTTAAATCCTGGGAAGCCAGAAAGGAATTGGCCTTGCCATAATTGCTTTGGCTGGAAACAAGTGACTTTTTCTACTGCATGTTACGCCCTTCAAAGCCTTCCACAAGTGGTGTATTTTATAACCACATATTGCTGTACCTGGATGAGCCATCTTTCTTCAAGAAAGCGGTTCCAGGATCTCCAACAGATAGGATATCACAAGGTATCAAGGAGGGTGCATGGCTAAATCTTTCTCTCTAACTGTCTCAGGGATTTGCAATTCTTCACGACCACATGGGCCTTCATGGGTCCGATCACATTGATTTACCAGAAGTTGGGAAGCCATTACTTAAATTCCATTTTTTGAAGTGAGTAGGATGCATGCATTTATTGATGTTGAGCTTTATATTAGTTCATGGAGGTGGATACCAACTCCATGATTTGGCAAACATTGCATTCAATGCACTGGATGCGCTTTCGAGGTGGGTAACTTCTGTACATGTGAATGCCACCATCTGCCAAACTTGAGACACCAGTCATACCTGACAGGTGCACCATTGTTTTTTGTATGTTCCTTTTATGCAAATAGGTTTTTGTGCCGTGGATCGAACATCAGCGTATACCATAGTTTAGGGCGATGACATTGCCAATCAGTTGGATCTGTTACTTGCTTTTTATGACACTGGTATGAAGAATGGTAGATGGGGGTTTATGGGCAGATAGATGCTAGATTCAATGGAGAGGTATCACTGAAAACTTCTAAGTCCATTGTGTCCAAAGTTCAGAGTTCCTCGAGGTTGGTATTTTGCTCGCATAGTGTTGTTATTGTGTACTTTCTCTAAGAGCACTTGAGAACAATGATCTTTCAATAACGGTGCGTGTGCTGGCTAACCAAGGTGGGTGGAGCCGGGATCACAAGATATCTCACTTATTCTCTGAGTTTACCACGAGGAAGCAAGCTTGAAGTCACTATGACTATATAGTTGATAGGAGGATACAAAGCACTTGCACCAGGCGGTGAGCTATGCAGGACTGACACACACAGCAAGGCATGTATGGCCTTGCCCACCTACCCCGTCCCCACGAGGCCCACGAACCCGCCACAGATGCATTCGTGTCCAGTACCCAGTAGATTTCGAAGCTGACCTCGGTGACCTGCCAATCCAAGTCAGTTTGATTTCTGTTGTTTTGGCCACCTTTGACGATCAATATATCTCAGTCTAGGTGATGGGAATATCGAGTACAACGATGGTTAGCTGAACTAGAATGCCGACCCAGTTGCCGTGGTGTACCAATTCATGGACTTACACCTGCTCCTGCTTAGAGGACTATTGCTGAACCCAGCCTTTGATCGTTTCTGCTGGTTACTTCTTCTGGACTTATATGTATTTTGATTGCACTAAGATAGATCCAGCCGTTGAGCCTGGGTACCATGGAGCATCACACCTTCAAACGCTATAGTTATTATCAAAACTTGTCGTGTACTAAAACTTCTCGATTTCTTCAGGGATTGTGTGCATGTTGTATCCATATTCGTTACGAGATCATTCTGTGCCAAGTTGAAATTAGACTACTGTAAGGTTGACAATGTGTACAGGTCTGCTGCTAATACTCGCATCCTCATGCAACCACGCACTATCTGTTCGGGGTGTGGGTTCTGCAGTCCTTGATGCTGGATATAGTGTACCTTTGCCATCGAGGCTGTATGAAACTTGAAGGCCAAGCTCAAGTTTCGTTTACCTCTAAAAGTTGTCCTCGACACATATACCTATAATCTCATTAATAGTGTATGGCAACGGTTCTCCTCCGTTCTTACTGTTACATCAAGTTTGTGTTCTTCCGTGTGGTCTCTTCCGTTTCAAGGTGGATTTTAGTACATACTGCAGCTCTGAATTAATTCCTTCAGCTGTTCCTTTTTTGGAGGAACTATAAGTCTGAACTCATTTCAATCTCTATCTATTTCTGTGCTTGATTTGACTACAGATTGTCTCCAGATTGTGTCCCGCCGGTAGAAGAAAATGGAAACAGACACAAACTAGGGGAGTTTGTGTGCAGTAGCACCTTCGACATCTGAATCTATCCATTCTCATGGTAGGAAGAAGCCAGGGTGCAAGTTCAAGTAGACAGCCCAAGATGCTCAAACGAAAGTAAATCTTGAAGATCAGTCAGCTACGTCACAATATCTTACTCAGGGGAACCTATAATCCTTCGCTTTAGAGTCTAGGATGTTATGCCGCTTCCCAGCATGGCAGGGCTAAAATTTGTTCTCTAATTCCCAGTCGCAGCTTTCCATACAACAACAGACGACACCTCATCTACAGTTGTCACAGTAGATTTCTAGCTATACGAACTCGTTTAGGGAAAGGCGGGGGAATTGAAACACATTCAGGTTGGTTAAGGATTCTACAGGTTACGGCCCTCACCTCTCTGCGAGTGAGTCATGGCCGCTGCTGAGGGGGGACAACTTGCCCCCATCCAAGAGGACCGTCCTGTGAGTATCAATGCAGATGCCTCAGAAGTGGCTTTCTCAGGGCCGCTTCTCATGATTCCTGGAAATCGCTCGACAACATACGAAACACGGGAATCTGGATTGGCACGCCAGAATATTTGTAAGTTGAAGGCCATCAGGAGCTGCCTTATATGTGCTATGGAGGCCTCCCTCCTCCTGTTTTTCTGCGTGGGTCTTGCAGTATTGGTGGAGTTTGTGGTTATTCATCCCCGCGCCCCAAAGTGTGACATTTTCAGCGTAACCTTGAGCAATTTCTCGAGCACAAGTTTAGGCCCATATGCTTCTATTGCAAATGGCTCAACCTCTAGTGATTCTTCAATTGGCAGGAATGGTAGTACATCTAGTCCAACACTTACTGCTGTGATAGTGGTGACGGTGAGCGCGCGTAACCAGATCAAGCACATTGGGACTTTCTATGACTATGTTCAGGTCAGGACCCTTCTGACCACGTTTGATTACTTTCAAGTTTCCAGCCATGTTGAGCTTAATATGGGCTCTGTACCTTGCAACATATAGGCTTACAGGTCTGGTGATTCTTATCAACGAGTCCAATGGCTTGCGATGCCACTGTTGTCCTTCCTCCTTCCTAGTTTCTTCCAGGAGAAAACCTTGGATACATGTACATGAATTACAGTTTTGCAGTCCCAGCAAAAGCCAGTAGCCAACTCAAGGTCTTGTGCTTCAGGTGCTGGTCTCCTACGATGGAGATGTGGTTGGGGAGGATTGGGTGGGTCCCTTCTTCCAAGGCAAGAGCAAGACCGATCTCCTTCACACGAGAATAGAGGCTCACAACCGCCCGGTAAGCCATAAGACAGGAACACAAATGCTGACAGACATCGGGGACCGCAGTGTGGACTTGGAGATTAACATTCACGCTCTCACTCGTGTTAACATTCTAAAATACATCACTCACCATTTCAGAGTCCATGTGAGGTGCGATATTACAGTGAGCCCCATGTCTGAATTTGGCCAGCCTTCACAGCTGCTTGCCAAAAAATGCAAAGAGAAGAGCCACTGGCTGTCCAACCACTAGTAAACTGCTCTTCAAATTTGGATCTTTGTGACCTTGCTGTATGCATTGTTATGTGCACTACCATAATACTACAAACTTGGGGGGGGGGGTTGTTGACGGGATTTGAGCTGTTATTGTCTTGTCACATACCGATCCTGCTATTTGCAGTACTTCAAGAATTTGCAGCAGTCCAATTACAATCTTAGCTTTCAGTAGATCCGGGCTGATGCCGTAGCATGTGTATGTGTGTCACTATCTTTTTTCAGTCCATGCAATTGTAAAAGGAAATGCACAAGGTTGCTACATTGCGATCTTGGTTGTGCCCAGATCAGAGGTTGTTCCTTGTTATGCACAGTGCAGACTGAATCCTCCAAAATCTGGGCCACAACAAGCTCGCTTGCAATCCCAATTCACATGCAAATTTACTGCCAAAGAGAACAATTGCACAACCATGCCCTATTTAGAGAGGTAGATCATCCAGATTGGATGCCTGGGTTCTCAGGGATATGGTACACAACAAAGACAGCTCCATAGTGTTATCCTCGAGCTCCATATCACGATCCTTACCTGGACCTGCCTATCCAACTATCATATCCTCTCTGCAAGCCCCCAGAAATGAGGTGCTTGGCATCTGTAGTAAACCAGCCACAAATTGTCAACCTACGCATACACATCTAGCAACTCCCTGATTCACCATGCGAAAGTTAAAATACAAATTTTGCCCCAAACATAAGTTTTACATCAAGTTGCCCGAGTAGCTCTGGAAAACGATGGAAATGATGCAAAATGCAAGGCCAATCGGATATGGCCCGAGACAGGCTCCCTTGATAGTGATACTTAAGATATCAGGCAACCCATGATAAGATATCCAACATGCATTTTGGTGCTAGAGCAGGCATACTTTGGAGAAATCATGTTTGAGGTTCGTGTGTTATTCACTGAAGCATTGTTCTTCATATGGGTCATACATTTAGCTGATTGTGATTAAGGTGATTTCGAAGTGTAATTGCAGCAGTTGTGCCTTCTTTATAAGAATCATGTGGCTGATCAGACTCTGTCCAACTACTGATTGTGGCCTTGGGAAGCCATTGCCTCGCCAACTAGCTAATCAGATGCAGGCCCCTCCTTGGGCGGATTCCTCCTTTTGCTCCTCAGCCTACAGGGTATTAGCATGTGAAGAGAGCTGCATACCTGAAGTGATGAAGCCCACTCCAAGAACTATCGAAGCTTGTTGAGGCGACTCGCATGATGAGGAATGGGCTTTGGCTGACTGGGTTGTACGACATCATGGATGGGAGTTGCATAATGGGGAGTGTGTTTTGGTGGAATGGGGTGCACAACATGGAGAGGACTAGGATAATGAGGAGTGGGCTTTGGCTGAATGGGAGGCACATCATCAGTGATGGGAATTGAAGACTGGGGAGTGGGCTTTGGCTGGATGGGAGGCACATCATCAGTGATGGGAATTGAAGACTGGGGAGTGGGCTTTGGCTGGATGGGAGGCACATCAGTGATGGGACTTGAAGACTGGGGAGTAGGCTTTGGCTGGATGGGTGGCACATCAGTGATGGGATTTGTAAAATAGGGGGTGGGCTTTGTCTCGATCAGCTGTATAACTTCAAGGGTGGCATTTGCATCATGGGGAGTGGGCATTGTTTCGATGGGCTGTAGCATCAGGGATGGGATGGGGAGAGGAAGTTGGCAAAACACCCTGGACACCCATAGACTCACTAGCTTGTGAGGGGTCAGGGGCTGTAGAGGCCTTGGATGTACTTGGAACAGAAACAGAAGATATTGGTAGTGGTGGGTCAGGGTTGGCTATAGGCTTCAAGGAGGGTTCTACCATTGAAGTGCAGAACAGAGAGTTCAGGCCAACCTGCCATCACCGGCCGCTATGTTAGTAAGCAGAATCTGTGCCCAGTCGTCATCTCTGTAGGCTGGACAAGGAAAAGCAAACACATGCGGATTTAATGCTTCATACATACCGGTTGTGAGTCATACCGATTGTGAGTCGTGTAACTTGGACTGGTCCTCATTATGGCTGAGAGACTGGGGTTTGTTGTCTCTAGGGGATTGGCTTTTGGCGTCAGCCTCCAAATCTGCCACACTCTCGTCTCTCTCATCTGCGAAGTCCGGGTGCTTGTATGCATTCCGGAGAAATACTGCCAAATTCAATTTGGGATCTTTCTGTTTCTCCAACACATCTTTACTCATGGCATCCTGTCAGACATACAGAAATGAAATGAAATGAAATGAAATGGTACTTTATAATGTCCGTGGAAAGCTCATAGAGCTTGTGGGACAAAATGGAAACATGAGAGAGGAACAAGTCCAGAAACCACAATTGATGTTCTAGCGAATGTCGAAGGGTGAAGGCCTCGTGCAGGTAGGCTGCCAAGCATTTTTTATCCTCATAGTGGAAGACATCAGTGAGAGTTTGGGTTCCACTGAATAAACAGTGGAATCTCCCACGGATCTCGTAGTATAGGGGGCAGTAGAAGAAGAAGTGGTCTTCAGTTTCGATTTCCTGGCTGCGCCCTATGCAAGCTGGACATAGGCGGTCCTCCCGTTGCAGGTTTTCCCATCTGCCAGTCTCTATCCGTAGGTTGTGGGAACCCACCCTGAACCACCCCAATGTCCTCAGGAGGGAAGGAGATAAGGATGCTGAAAGGTAATTTGGTCTCAAGATTCTATTGTCACGGAGCACCAAGAATGTCTCTCGATAGAAGTGGAGCTTTGTGAGACAGTTTGTGATGTAAGATGAAATGCAAGGGTTGAGATGTAAGGCTCAGTTATAAGAGCACCTCTTATAAGAGGATCTGAATCAAATGGCACTCGGCTTTATGCTGGATCAACCACCATCTTATTAAATTGGCTAGAGCAAAGACCAGCTAAAAAGGATAATTTTGATCGTCATCACAGTTTGTGATGAAAATATTGGAGGAAACATGTATTTAGCATAGAGGAAAATACAGATTATCTTCTGCACATATACATAAACTGTAAATTTGAATAGTGTCTTACCTCCAAGGGGAATTTCTTGAACGCCGGTTCAAACCGATGTTTGCAATACACATGGAAGACTAAGGTCAGAATAGGCAAGGCAACCATTATAGGTGTGGAACTCAAGGCCTGTTTCACATAGTGAAGTAATTTTCCCCTCAAAGAGGTTTCATCTGATACAATTTGCAAAATGGTTAAGGGACCCTGGATAAGGAACAAGCCAATCAGTGTCAGTTGCTCGATTATCATAGCCGCAATGATCCGTCCATGTACATGTGGCCAAAATGCACCGCCACTCTCATATTGCGCATCATAAACGTTGATAATCTGCATGCCAGCAAACCCAATGCCACGATTATTCAGGTTTCAATCTACTATGTTGTTTACAAGAATGGACTCTGTCCCACTGCTTTGACCTCTGCGTCACACGTTTCCATTCAATACTGAGATCAGTACACAGAACCATCTACATGTATACATATGTGCTTGATAGGGAAAAGGGGTCAACCTGATGGCGATAAACCACAAAACCGAACAAAAAGAACACGACGATGAAAGGTAGAATGACAGGCGATATGACTGAGTAAACCAGACCCATCAAAAAGTAGAGCTCCAACTGGGGAAGGGCAGTATAAAAACTGATTGTGCCTGGGGACATTGCTTTCATCCTATCTCCTTCCGTTTTGATAAAGAAAGCGTTCTTCACAGAGTAGCTGAGCAAGGGGAAGAAACGAAGAATCTCACCCGCCGTGCCAGACCACCCATCAATCATTATATATGTGATGAAGAAGGATGCCTTCATAGGAATTGTATATGCGAGGGTCTTTATAATGCTGAGAAAAACAAAAGGGGAATGTCCTTTAGAATAATGCTTGGATTCATCTGTCCTTGTGCCTCCTCTGGACTGAGTAAAGTTTCTTCGCCACCTCTCCTTTGAAGGTTGTAAGTTCCTTTCACTAGAACAATCGCTAGAACATTAATTGTGGTTTCTGGATTTGTTCCTCTCTCATGTTTTCTTCCATTTTGTCCCATAAGCTCTACGAGCTTTCCGCGGACGTTATAAAGCACCATTTCATTTCATTTCATTTCCTTCTTCTTCCCTTTTAGCAATGGTAGTAGTAGGGACCCTGCTCTCCGCCCATCCCTTCCCCTACTTTCCTACTTTCCTCCTTTGCAAAAGCATAAGGCTAGAGCAAGAGATTCATTGTTCTGCAGGGATGACAATCCTCTTGTGTGGGTAGGGCCATGCCCCTAAAGGCTCTGACAAGTTGACAGTCATAGCAACCATTCAGGCTGATTGGAGGATATCCGCTAATATCATCCAGCAAATAAATGCACACTAGTTTTCAGATATCTTTATGTATCATCCTCGGGTAAGAAGCCAATAGGATTATTGACTGTTTAGTAGTGTCTTTTGGTAGATATCCAGTTGAGAAGAAAATCAGATTGACTTCAAATGAATTATCTCCTGGGTGTTATCTTCCATAAATGCAATTGATAAGGTTTCTGGCTCAAAAGCTTCCACAGGGAACCTTCCAGATTTCATCAACCTACTAGACTACACCAAATGTGAAGGGGTAACGCGGTCTAATTGCAGTGCAATTGTGACTAGAAATCATATAACCACGTCCTGAACCTTTGGGAATTACATCACCCCCTTGACCAATAACTGATCGGGGACAGAGTGAAAAGCTTCATAATCTTCTGTCACCCTAAACAGTCCCCTGCACAGTGTCCTTGCTGTACTGGGAAGGGAGCATGTGTGTGGGAGGGAGATGTGCACATGGACGAACACAGAGCAAAACAGATAGAAGTAAAGAGAGACGGAGAATCTACAACATTACAGAGGGGCCACGCGGGCCCATGGGACAATGTAGAACAAACAAAGCAAGATTGTCGAGGCATACCTGAGAACTGATGATGAACTAACGAAGGCTTTGAGCTCCGAAAATGCAGACCCAGTGAGTATACTCCCAAAGAAGACATTGACTACCATAAAATAGTAGAGCTTTGCTGCTGACGTCCTGTCTAGTCTTGAGAAAGATAAATGGCCTTCCATCTTGGATACACCCATAATTATGGTTGGGAGGATCATCATAAATAACTTCAGGATGAACCCTGGCAGGAACCCTTGAACAAATGAAGCAAAGAGCGGCCTGTCCAAAAAAGTGAAACCCAACAACAAGCCTTAACTCCCTCTATATGAAATACCAGGAGAGATTAGACACTAACAAGGACATGCTTGACTAAAATGTAAGGCAATCTTCTAATAAACAATATATAAATTGGCGACAGCTTTCATTCAAACGAACAAAATTCAATCATTGATAGTGTTCAAAGCCCCAGGCAGTCAGATAGCACCTATGCCCCTAATAATAATAATAATAATAATAATGTAGTCACTCCACAAAGAAATGTTTGGTATATTCGGGGAAAGTGCCGCACCCACTTTGTCTGGAGCGTTTGATTATGAACTATCTGGCTTAAGTTGAATTTGAAACTTAGTGTTCAAGATTCTGATTTCTTCAGGATGGAGAGAAAGAAGAGGGGAGAACAACCAAGACACAAGCAAGACATTCAAGGGGCACACACGGTCCAGGGTCCATGGAACTACAGGAGACATGAGATGAAATGATACTTCATAACGTCCATGGGAAGCCAAAGAGCTTATGGGTCAAGAGGAAGAAAGAAACAAGAAAGAGAGGGGGGCCACGAACAAAATCAACTAAGCTCAAGGGATTGTCTAAGAGTCTGCGTTTCATGCAGGTAAGCTGCCAAGCATTTCTGATCCTTCTAATGGAAGACCTCCGTGAGAGATTGGGTATCCCAGAATAGACAGTTGAATCTCCCATGGATCTCATAGTATAAAGGCAGTGAAAGAAGAAATGTTCTCCACTTTCGAATTCCCTGTAATTCCCAGCGAAGCAGGGCATAGTCGGTCATCAAGTTGCAGATTTTCCCACCTACCAATCTCTATCCGCAGACTGTGGGAGCCCACCCTGAACCTCCCAATGCCCTCACAAGAGAGGGAGATAGAGCTGTAGATAGGTCATTAGGCTGCAAGATCCTATTGTCCCGGAGAACCAAGAATGTCTCCCAATAGAATTGCAGTTTTGTTGTTAGAATGTCTGCCTGACGTGCAGTTCCATAAGTTCTCTTCTGATGCATCTATTGCAGTCCTGTTTGGGCGCAATATCCACCCCCTCCGTATTTGTGGCGGTAGGGAAGCAATGGAGTCCTTTGTGCTCAGAATTTTTTTGAAACCATCCACAGACGGCTACCGCGCTTGGTTGGAGGACGTGGAGGACGACTCCTCTTTGTCTAACTCAAAGAGCCCTTGACTTCGTCTTCCCTCTTATCATACCCACTTAACAAAGCAGGGGCTGGGAGAGAGGAACTAACGATCAGGTGCACATACAATTGTTCAGCTAGAACTTACATTCCATTGTACATGTCACACCCCAAGTGATGAAGGTGTGGGTGGAGAAGATTTCTTTAGTATAGCTTCACTAAGTGTGACCTTCTTGGTCACAAAACTTCAAAAGTAGGACAACTTTCTTGGTTGCACACCGCATGCTCACCATGACTACACTCATCTTATCCTATTTATATATTCATTCGAATGTCTTTCTCTGTCACGATGAATGTTCTCAACAGGGTGCACAGGTTTTTCTTGAAACACACGTCGTTTCCCTCCTTCCTAACCCTGCTGGTGCCATGAGGTATACAAGAGAGTAGTCACTGCTCATACCTCTGCAGAGGGAACTTAATAAACTGACAATCTCAACTTGCAACTCCACAAAATGGTCAGAGAGTAGTCGCTGCTCATAACACGGTATGGAACGCAATCTCAACTTCAAAGTGGGACTCCATAGAAATTCATGCAAGCAGTTTTGTCACAAAACCATGGCTTTCTGAGACCCATCCCTCTCATGCTGCAGAAGCACACAAGAAGATTCGGCGGGAAGGTGACTCCTTCCGACCGGAAAAGAAGTGGGATAGGCCACGCGGCGATAATGGCACGTGGAAATCGAAGGGAGGGCCTTCACACGTCAAGGCGGCACCCGGTGCTCCGAAAGGAAAAGCGGGTGGAGCGGCTTATGGCGGACAGAAGGCGACCTTTGATGGAGTGTGTTTCAATTGCGGGGAGCCCGGCACATGGCGGACAGAAGGCGACCTTTGATGGAGTGTGTTTCAATTGCGGGGAGCCCGGCACATGGCCAAGAAGTGCACGAAGCCCCGGCAATTGAACATGGCTCGGGCGACCACGGAGCTGTCAGAAGATACCATCAGTCGCTTGGTGGAAGCGGTGGTCGCCAGGACTTGCAAGGTAGGCAAATTTTCTTGTGAGTTGTATCAGGAAACTGGCGCCTTACGAAAAGGAAGTCAGTGCCTTACAACAATAAACTCAGCAGGAAAGCCACTGTGATTGCACACAGTCAACTTGACCACTGACTTGTCAACGTAGCATTGATCATACTAAAATGACCTGAGGTGCTGAACAATAAGAACCAAAGAACAACGTTGCCTGAAGACAGGTGCCTCATGCAGATAGAAAAGAAAGTACTCATGGTGTCCCAAGGGGTCCCAAGTGGGTCATGGACAAAGTATAAACAGAAATGAAATGAAATGAATGAAATGGTGCTTTATAACGTCTGCGGAAAGCTCATAGAGCTTATGGGACAAAATGGGAAGAAAAACAGAGAAAAACAAAAAGAGAGATACGAAGAAATAAAATAGTACTTTACACAGTCCCTGGAAAGCTCAAAGAGCTTATGGGACAAGAGGAAGAAAATGAAATGAAATGAAATGAAATGGTGCTTTATAACGTCCGCGGAAAGCTCATAGAGCTTATGGGACAAAATGGAAGGAAGAACATGAGAGAAAATAGGAAAACCAGAGTCAGAGAAAAGAACTATTCGAGTGATTGTCTAAGGGTGAATGCCTCGTGCAGGTAGGCTGCCAAACATTTCTGACCCTCATAGTGGAAGACTTCAGTGAGAGATTGGGTTCCACGGAATAGACAATGGAATCTCCCACGGATCTCATAGTATAGGGGGCAATAGAAGAAGAAGTGTTCTTCAGTTTCAATTTCCTGGTTGCGCCCTGTGCAAGCAGGACATAGGCGGTCCTCCCGCTGCAGGTTTTCCCATCTGCCAGTCTCTATCCGTAGGTTGTGGGAGCCCGCCCTGAACCGCCCCAAAGTCCTCAGGAGAGAAGGAGATAAGAGGCCGAAAGGTAATTGGGCTGCAAGATTCTATCATCCCGGAGAACCAAGAATGTTTCTCGATAGAAATGGAGCTTTGTTGTGAGGTTGGGTAACTTCCAAGTTCTCCTGACATGTAACTCCATGAGCTCCTTTCTAATGAGTTGGTTGCGGTCATGTCTGGATGTGATTTCCACCTCTTCTGGGTTCACTGGCAAAAGTGAAGCTATAGAGAGTCCATGGAGTTAAAAAAAGGTATCCACACGGGCATACCAGGATTGTTTGAAGCCTGCATTTTTTAGTCTCATAGATGTTGTGAGGGCCCTGGCCACAAGCCCCTTGGGGGGAAGGCCTTGTAACCTATGCAGGAAAATTGTAAGCCGGAAGAGGGCCTCAGTTTGGAGTGGCACACAGGCGAATTCTGCATTCAATATGTGCGATGGAGTTGTGCCTCTGGCGCCAAGCATTGCTTGGAGGAAAGATGACTGCAATGGTTCCAGATTGTTTTCCCACCAGGAAACTGGGACTGCAGGTGCCCAAAATTCACAACCAAAAGTGGCATTTGGGGTGACTACGCTATCAAACAGCCACTTCTTGGTCGGTGGGTGGCGCAGGTGTATCTGCTTGCATTTGGCCTGAAGGCAGATGGAGGCTGCCTTGCCTTTTGTCAATCTGTCCAGGGCAGTGGCTGCAAAGTGGAATTTGGGGGAGTGGATAACCAGCCCCAGATATCGGTAGGATTTGACTATCCCCACCTCCCGATTGTTGAGGAAGAATCTGCCGTCGGCCTGACCATTGAAAACCATGATCTTGGTTTTTGTAAGGTTGACTTGCAACCCATAGTCATTGGAGAACTGTTCCAAGATGTCAAGATGGCGTTGTAGGAAGATAGGAGATTGTGCCAAAAGGGCAACATCATCCGCGTAGAGGAGATCTGATTGTGTTGGTCCTCCCATCCAATGGCACACCAACTCCATGGTTTTTTGAGATGTAGACTTCCAAGGCGTCAATGTAGATTCCGAATAGGGTAGGCGAGAGGGGGCAGCCCTGTTTGACCCCAATGTTGCTATGGACCTCAGCTGAGAATTCCCCTGCGATATTGACCATGCCAGTGACGATCTCATACATGGAGGAAATAGCATAGAGAATGTGTTGAGGGACTCCCACCTTCTGGAGCCTTTGGAAAAGAAGTTCGCGAGGAACCGAATCAAAAGCCTTGTGAATGTCAACGAAGCAGACGTAAACCAGTTTTTTGTCAAATCGAGCACTTTCCACCATAACCTGAAGAGTGAAGATGTGATCAAGAGTGGATCTGTTGCGACGGAAACCAGCTTGTCCCTTAGCCCGTATGTGAGAGGATTCAGCCCAATCATCCAACTCCATGGCCACTACTGCCCCAAACAGCTTAGCCAATAACGATGACACCATAATTGTGCGATAGTTGGTCGGTGCGAGCCTGTCACCGCTCTTGAAGAGGGGATGGATGATGCTTTTTGTCCACTCTGTTGGAAAGCCATGTTGCACTGCCTCATTGAAGAGGTAAGCTATAAACGGGGCCAAAGTGGGTGCTGCGTGCTTGATGAATTCACCCTGTAGCCCTGAAATATCCAATGCCCTGCCATTTTGCAGCTTCTTGATTGCCTTGCTGACGTTGGTTGTAGTAAAGAGGAAGAAAGAAACATGAAAGAGAGAGGGGCCACAAACAACCCAAAAGCAACTGAAGCTCAAGGGATTGTCGAAGAGTCAACCCTTTATGCAGGTAAGCTGCCCTGCATTTCTGATCCTCATAATGGAGATTGGGTATCTGGAATAGACGGTTGAATCTCTCACCGATCTCTTGTATTAGGGACAGTGAAAGAAAAAAATGTTCTTCACTTTCAATTTCCGTGTACTTCCCAGCTTGAGCGCAAGTGGGGCTAGTCGGTCTTCACATTGCAGAAAGAAAGCAATAAAATGAAATGGAACATTTTAACGTCCGCAGGAAGCTCAAAGAGAGGCCCCAACGACAAGAAACCCATATGAAAAGACACCAAACACGCCAGAAGACAAAGTGCCTCATGCAGGTAAGCTGCAAATAATTTCTGGTCCTTACAGCTGAAGGCCTAAGCAAAAGAGAAATGAAATGAAATAAAATAAAATGGTACTTTATAATGTCTGCAGAAAGCTCAAAGAGCTTAGGCCAGGGAATAGCTGGGCCTGGGAATAGCTGTCCTGAATAGGCGATAGAACCCCAGATTGCATAGTAAATAGGACAGTGAAAGAAAAATGTTCTTCGGTCTCAATCTCCCCTCTGTCGTCTCTAGCACAAGCCGAGCGCAAGGCAGGCACAAGCGGTCAGCACGCTCCAGGTTGTCCAATCTACCAGGCTCTATCCAGAGGCTGTGTAAGCCCACCCTGAAGCTGCCCCATGCCCATAGAAGAGATGGAGATAGAGTTGCAGACAATTGGGCTCTGAAAATCTATCAATGCGTAGGTCCTAGAAGGTGTCACGATAGAACTCAACTTTGTTGTAAGATCTTCTGGTTTGCAGGTCCACCTAACATGAAATTCCATCAACTCCTATCCAATAAGTTTGTGCGGTTGTGTTTGGAAGAAATACCAAACAAGACCTTCTGTATTTTGTGGCAGCAGGATGCAACATGCAGGATGTGTCGCTCAAAGAAACTGGAGATCTCATAGAGGTCATGAGGGCACAGACTGGCAGCCACTTGCAGGGAAGAGATTGCAGCCTTGTGAAGAAGATTGAGAGTCAAAGTATGGCTTCGAGTGAAGTGGTACGCAGGAAATTCAACGTATAAACTGTGAGTAGGTGTTGTACTTTTAGCCCCAAGCCTTCTTGATGGAAAGATGCTTGTAGGGGTTCCAGAGTTTTCTCCCACCAAGTAACCGGTACCCCAGGGGCCCAGAACTCACAGCCATAGATAGCAGCTGGGATGACAACCAAGTCGAAACGCCACTTTTTCGTGCCAGGGTGACACCGATTGTTAATCTGTACGTAGCCGTAGCTGCAAGTTTAAAGAGAGAGAAAAAGAGAAATGACATGAAATGAAATGACATGAAATGGTACTTTAAAATGTCCTCGGGAAAGAGAAATGAAATGAAATGGTGCTTTATACCGTCTGCGGAAAGCTCAGAGAGAGTTTGTTTCTGGAACTTTGATATATCTTGCCCCTTTTCTCTCTAAAAGCGGAGAAAGATATTCTGTATATCCATGGGAGGAAGCACCCACCTCTGCAGAATATAACTGAGACCTGGAAATGATTCCTGAAGCCCCTCAAGACTTGCCAATGATTGAATCAAAGCAACAGGAATCAAGAAGAAGAAAACCAGCACGAAGACCGTAATAGCCATTGCCAGCCTCCGACAACCCAACTCCATGTAGGGAATAGCAAGATTTGTCCAGTACACGTCTCGTGGTTCAGGTGCCCACTCGGTCAACCAGTGTGTTGGATCTTGGGTTTGTTGCGTCTGAGCACATACAGCAGCCCCCCATCGGGATTTGAAAGAAACAAAAGCTGTAGCCATTGTAGCGCTGGGGTCTCGTAGAACAACCAATCGCTCAGCCTCTACCTGGAATCAAACTAAATTTTAGAGCAAGGTGGGTCATCACCTGGCCAATTGTGTTTTCTTAGCAAAGCATTCATATTCCAGTGGCCAACCATGCTCATTTAGTGACAGGCTCCTAGTTACTCCTCAAGCAATGTATGATCAGACATTATCCAGGATCAGGTAACCAACGAATAGATCCTTCTCCTTTGCCAGACCCAACAGACAAGGAAGCTATTATCCACCTTGTGATTGTGGACTGACCATTGACCTACGATCTTTGGAACACCTCTCAACTTGAAAAATGTGTTAGATGAAGGCAATTGAAGTTGTTTCTGTTTGTTTCTCCATTTAATGGGTGGATTAAAACCAGTTGAAGAAAAGAAAGCCCAACCTTCATCTTCATGAATTATCTATAAAGAAGATACCATTTGTACATTGTGCTCTGCAGCATGGTCTGGTAAGTTTAACTGACGAGCTACCAACTCTCTACCAACTGTGTAGCCAGCAAGGCCATTGACCATAAGTGGTCATTTCATAATCACTAGTTTGCCAGAATGTTTACAGGCCACTACCTTGGATGGCTTGCTACTAGTCCTTAAGGGTGCCTAAGCATGGACACTCTGCAGCACCCAAGATAGTGAATAGAAACAACGTCTTACTAGGAAAAGTAGAGTTGCTTGACAACACGACATGCAGACCAGGGGTGCATGTACAGGCTCTTACTTTTTCTGTCAGCCTTTCAATTTGAGCAGTATAGTAATTGATGGCATCCACTTGCCTTCCACAAACTCCACAACAACATGGCTGAACACATACACCCACACATATTCAGTCACATGGAGACACCAAAGTATGAATGCAAACAAAGTGCCGGGTGGCAGGTGTAGGGCAGGTATAGTTCTTACAATTCGCGTCAAGTAACTCATCACAAAATCCACAGAAAAATAACCAAGAAGAAATAAGAGAAACTATATTACAGTGGGAAAACATATCAATTGAAAGAGAAAGGACAACAGGTAAGCCACCAACATTATCAAGACAACAATGGATTATGTGTCCGCACCCTGGTGGAAGGCCTGTTGGATGGGTCCCGTTCATACTTCAGCTCAAAGAAAGCCAACCAATTTTTGGTCTTGTCTCTTTCTCTCGCAATCCTTGTCAACTTATTGGCATTGTAGACCAACTGTCATCCCCAAGCAGATTCTATTAGTCTGGAAAGCCCTCCCCCTTGCAGAAGGGTACACATACAAAAACACCCTTTCCTGCTGACAGTCTGCTCTTTATCTGGCTATTGAGGTCTGAGCGAACATCCCCAGGAATGTGTGTGACAGTGTGTGGTCTGCATCTCTCCATCTCCTGTTTCGCTTATGAAGACCAGTGCTGACATCGACATTGTGCTTGAGTCTGATGTCCATTCCAGCCCTCAAAGATCTAACTTTCATACCAGAGTGGTTGCAACCCCACACAAGCTGTGTGGCTAGAATGCACCAGGGGCCTATAGCGCGACTTCCAAGGTGGGGAGTTTGACTTGGGTCACACCTCTGTTAAAAGATAACGCAGATGTACATCAGAGGGCCTCAATGAGGGTGGTATTTCATCTATTGGTGTTTAATCTACTGCCATGATTGCAGCCAAAACTTCTGTTTGGGTCAAGAGAAGGTAAAGGTAAATCTTACAAGTAGATTCACCTACAGTAAGACCTCCTTCAATCCTAAATAAAAATGGTCAACCAATCTACAACAAAAGAATGTATGCACATTAGGCCAGAGCATCTAATGTGGACAATACAGCTTACTACAACAGCTCGTATATTTCTTGCTGGAACACTCTACCATACGAACGGCAGCCATGTCTTTTCACCGTGTACGTGTGACAAACAAGGTCCTTTGGCAAAGTTTGCAGGTTTGAATTGCACTTGGCTGCACAATAGAGTCAAAGCGTGGGCAATTCCATATAACTAGACTGTAAGGCCAGTGGAGGGTAGTTTAGTCTGCAACATCCTCTTGTAAAGTACTCAAATTAATGCTAATGCAAGTCCCAAGTCCCAGTAACTTTCTCTCCTTCCTTCTCTTTCCATTTTGTCCCATAGCTCTATGAGCTTTCCGCGGACGTTATAAAGCACCATTTCATTTCATTTCTCCTTCCTTCCCTTTTCCCTGCCTTCCTCCCTCTCTCCATTCCTCCCCCCACTCTGAGACACTGTTGTCTTTTCCCATCGCTACATGACATGAAATTGATGAAAGAAGGGAGTTCACTCCACCTGATAGGTCAAATAGGTATCCGGGTGGTTAGTATGAAAGTACTTTTCGACCAGCGCACTGATGGGTTCATGGCTCTTTAAGGGCACTTGCCGAACCAAGACCTGCAAACCTCCTCTCATCCATACAGCTGTCAGCAGCTTCTGACTTTGGAACAGAAGGAAGAATAAGGGGTGGCAGGAAGAAGGGAAAGAAGATAGCTTAAGAAAAGAGGTAAAGAGAACGTTGATGTGGTGGGGCTGGGGGGGAGAGGAGATCAATATTGGGCTCTCCCATGGCTCACTCAGAAAGGGGGGCATTGCCACAAAATTGTTCAGCCCTTCCAGCTCTTTACCCATGCAAAAATTCACAGTAGAGTTCAGTCTCAATCCATTCAAATACTGTAGGGATGACCCAAATCTGAATTGCAAGTCATGGAACAGATGCTGGACTCTCCCATGGCTCACTCAAAAAGGGGGCAATGCCACAAATTGTTCAGCCCTTCCAGGTTTCCAGCTCTTTAACATAGAATCAACTTTGTGCAAGCATTTACAGTAAAGTTCAAACTCAATCCATTCAAATAGTGTAGGGGTGACCCAAATCTGAATTATGAGTCATTGGACAGATGCTGCTATATAGGAATACCAGCTAGTCTAGTCTTTAACTAAGAGAATAAGGGTGCAGTAGGAATCTAGTTGATGCTTGTAATGAGAGAGAGGGGTTAGTCTTAAGAAACCCTACTGTAAACTGGTCAGGCCGACGGTGCTCATCGACAAGAAAACATTGTCGCATGGCAGTTACAGTCCTGTACTCCTGAAAGAGTACGTAGCATGTCCAACCGGTAAACACATACGCTATTACCAGATGTGCCCACAGCCTTCACCCTCCACAAAAAGAAAACAAAAGCGGAACTTACTCACCCAGCATACCCATCTGCGGCCCTCAAGTCACCTCAATACAAGGTCCCATTATTCTAGCACAAACTTCTGCCAATCAGATGCAACCAGTGGAATAGTACTATAGAGCAGTTGAAAGTACAGAATGATGTTTCCAGACTTCTCTTTGATTTTCAACAAGCACTTGTAGGAATCTCCCTCATTTCCAGCTATTCTTGGGCAATGACAGCAGATTGAAAATCAAAGCGATGTTGTTCTCTACTCTAGAAAACCTACTATTTGCTCCAAGAGAGTTCATCTCCTCAGCCTACGGTCTAAAGGTGATATGGCGAGCTTTGATGATCATAGTTTTTGGCTGGGGTTTATCGGAAGACCACCATGTCATAGGTGATCAGCTTTCAGACATCATCATGCTCTGGAAAGTTGAATTACTTTCAGGGCAGATATCAGGACAATACTCGTAGGTGATTTACAGACTATTCTCCCACTTCTGACCATTTTGTTGTTGCAGGCCAAATCCCTTCCAACATGTAAGACATGGCCACCTTTTGGGACAAAATCGCAATATATATATCGATGAATACTTCCACTGCTGAGAGGAATGTAAGGAACGATACCTCTTTTTAAGAGAAGCCAACAACATGAACGCGAGCAAAAAAAGTGTCGACAGGAGGAGTACTACATTTCTACCAAAGAGTAATGTGACCAACCTGTTAGACCCCCTCTGGATATTTGAGATGGAAAGTTTGTCAATACTACTGAATAACAACTGGGTCGATGATGTGTTTGTACTTGTCACATTTGAGCTCAGGACAGTACTCACTGCCGCATTATCTTGTAAGAATCCAGCTCCCAGGTTGACGGTGACCAGAACAGAAACACCAATTACCAACAGTGGCACAAAAATCTTCAGCCTATCTCATCCCACAAGCTCCCACTCATTTAGCCACCTGTTCATGAGTCTATCTAATCTACAGGCAGGTGGTGAAAATACGGAAAAAACCTCTGTCAAGAATTCACTTGTCTTTGATTTCCAAAAGATAGATTGGTGGGTCAAGCCATTGTGGCCACATGTGGCTGGTTCTGCGTCCAAATCATAGGCTACATAAAAGGTTACCGACTGCACTCCTTGCAAGGTGGTGTAAGCAAAAAAACTGGGCATGCACCTCTTGGGTATGCAGATAGGCCGTTCAGTATGGCAAGAGGTGTATTACCTCGAAGAAGTCAGAACCTAAGTGGATCACAGATTGTGCATTCCCTCCGAAACTGAGGCAAAAGAGTGTAGTGACAGTCTTCTAATGTCAATACAAGACCCAGGCTATCTGGAAATACCCCCTGATTTTCTAGAGAAAAAGAACGCAATCTTTACCATCATCCTCAATGCTTAGACACATGGCTTCTGCGAGGCCAGATGGGCAGGAAGGGAGGAGGGTCGGGGAGGCAAGGAGGAGAGTGGTAAACAGCAAAAGAAAGCCAACACTCACCCAACCAAATAAATGCGAAGATAAACCGCCGCATCCAAGCCTGCCTGATCGATCAAACTCTGCTCAGGCATGCGCAGTGCTGCCTTGACCCAATCGAAAACCCTAATATACTCTCGGCAATTCGTCTGAAAATATCTGTCTATGGACCTCCTTCGATGCGTCCTGCTGGAAGGCGGGCTCCCCCTTCGAATGCCTTTGATGTACAACTTCGGATGATAAACACGATCATTGACTGGCTGCAAGTGAAGAATTATAAACCCCAGCAGGAATGCGACAGTGGTTACCCCGTTGACGATGGCTGATACTGCTACGTCCCTGAGGGTTGTCATTCTTTCAACCTTTGCTCTCTTTCCTCAACAATGCACTAGCAGTGCAACCAGTGACAAATGCGAGCTAGGCTGGAGGAGCACTCTCGAAACAATGTCCTGCTTTCTTTAAACCACGGTGTCAACGCGAACTCATAAATTAACACCCAATTCCCTGCAATACATGCGCTGGTCTCTCTCTTTTTCTCGTTTGTACCATGGCCTTCTGGGTCTCCCGCGGCATGATAATCTCTCTCACACGCACCATGCGCAACAATTTCTTTCCTTCTTTCTCTCGCAGGTGGATGGGAGAAGACAAAGCTCGAAACTCACATGAGCAAAGCTAATCATGTTATGGGCTGTATGAAATCATGCCAATTCAGAATCTTTCACAAACCCTGCAAAATGCAGACTGGACACCATCAACGGTATACCTCACTTGCTTTGGAACTCTCTCCCTCTCTCTTTCCCGCAGACCCAAAAGGAAACAGAGCAAGCGAGTCCTCAACCGCCAGGATGCCAATCACCAAAACTCGAAAAAGTGCTCCGAGCGAGCGAAAACATTCTCTTTCCCCAAACTCCTGGGCATCGGTACTCCTTCCATCCAGTCATTCACCTTCACTTCAGACCCATCAAAGAATCGCTAGCAAGTAAAGTTCCTTCTCCGAAATAGCCGTTTGTTCCGTTGTGAGCACAATCCGAAGCGGCACCAATTGAATCCCCCATCCAAGCTTGGTTGAGAGACGGGGAAGGAACTGTACACAGCATTCTGATGCTGGAGACGTAGAGTGGATGACAACTACAAACAAGGAAGGGGAACCAAGGGGTTTATACATGATACATCCACAGGCTTAGTGCGCGGTGGTTATCCCATCAACTGTGGCAAATCTGTTGTCGGCAGACTTCGAATGGGATGCTGTAAGAACGTTGTGCATCTAAGTATACAAACGAACTTTGTATCGGATGGACAGGCATCATTGTGCCAGCTTCAAAGTACTGGTTGACCTGTTTTGACAAACCTCCAAAAGGTGTTTTGCTTGCAGAGCACAGCAGGTGCCGAGCTTTGACAACCAAGGAGTTTGATCAGCAGAAGCATGTCAGGGATTATACGAGAATATACACTTAAACAATGAGAACATGTGGGCTGCAGGTAACGTGTTGACAGGAGGGGCGGCCAGCCCCCCGTACTAATGTACGTTGAACTCGGGGGAATGGTTGCTGTGTTGACTGCACCTCATCACAGTCATCCTGCCACTGCCCGTGCAGCTCCCATGTGCTCATGTCTGCGTACTCATTCCGCTCCAATGACCTGATCCTCGTCACCTACCTCAACCCGAGTTCCTAGACTCTAGTTCATACATGGGCTCAGGCAAATCTCGAGATTTCACATTAACGCGTGCTATAAGTACAGTGTTAGTTCCAGGAATGTCTAGCTAGAGTCTAATGTCAGAAGTGCAAACTGCAAACCCACGAGTCTACAGTTGCCCATGCGCGCTGAACGTGCGGAATCATCTCCTGCATGCCTTGACTGGCAAGCAGCAGTCTGGCATCAAATTGTCCCGGACACAGATTCTCTTAATTACTGCGCTGCAGCCCATCATCGCCTCCGACTCCCGATCGGTGATTCGGACCCTCAGTCGGTGATGAAGAGCCCGCTATATTCAATTGGTTGGCTCTTGTAACCGATGTGGAGAAGGTCTTATCCGCGGGTAGAAGGGTGGGGCCTACATTCTTTCTCGGGTTTGCAACAAGCCGTGTTCCCCCTCAAGCAAGCCGTGCAAACTCAAAATAGACCGAGTCGGCGAGATGGTGGGGACTCAGAGGCGGAATTGGGTGAAGCTGGAATGCCAGGAATATTTGGAGGAATTGTCTGCTGTGTAGCTTGTGTTGGCCCTGAAGTGATTTATGGAGGATAGAGGATGCAAATGTGGACTGTATGAAGCGGAGGTGTTTTAAACAAAGATCAGCTCGTGTAGGTGCTGTATATTGAACGGGATGCTATCTCCATCAGAATTAGCTTCTGAATTGGACTTCGACGGTAGACTGGAGCGACAAGCTTAGCTTTGAGACAGAAAGAGCACACTCGGGGAGTGGACTTCGGATTGGTGAAGAAAATTGGCGTTGGGAAGCTATGGTGTGCATGGAGGAAAAATTGAGTGTGGCAGCATGCAATATCCTGGATGGGCAAGAGAGTGTATCGTGAAGCCAAGGATATGAAAGAAAATCTCCTCAGCTGTAAAAGAGACCCATTGGGCGACAAGCTGTGCTCAGAGACAGAGAGTGGAAGCGAAATTGCTGCGGTTTCACGGTAAAAATTGAGTGGAGAAGTATTTGTGCACACCTACATTCTGCTACATTGAAGGCAAACGTATTAGCCTTTCTGCAGGCACCTACGTTTTGCATGGCTGTCTTCATCCAGAAGACTGCTTGACGATTCCCCCTCTGTCTGCCTTGTCAATTCTTGGACGCGAGAGCTGGCATGGTAGTGGAGAAGCCGATCGAAAATTTTATGCAGGCTGTACGGACGCCATCAGGTATCTAGACACACTAAGCATAGGCACCTCCCAGACTGCCGAATACTCAGACACGCAAGCAGATTCAGCTGCAACAGAAGCATCGTTGACGAAGGAGGTGACATCGTCGGAGGGACAAACAGGCACACCATTGAAGGTGGACATCCCATGCTCGTTTTTAAGTTCTATGGATGGAGATGACAGTACGAATGTGGCAAATACCTCTCAATCTTGCACAGAGAGGAGCTTGTCCACTAGCAGGCAACATGCACCCTCAATTGTGGTGTTTCCTGTGCAAAATGGAGGTCAGTATTTTCTATTTGGAGATAATTTTGAAAATCTCTTGCCCTGGATCAAACTGGATAGTATTTACCTTCTAACCAGGTGCTTGTTCCCAGGAGATGATGTCAGGAGTTGAGGTCTGTCAATAGGCAAATAAGTCATGCGTGATTACTAGTTGGTTCCGTACTTATGCCTGCCAGGAGAAGCTCTGCTGCAGGTTCTGGGTTTAGGTTCTCCCGTACAAGCTTCCCAAGCCCTGCATCTCCAGAGCCTCTTCATCCTGCATCCCCTCTTCAGTGGAGCTCAAACTCAATTACCTCCAGCCCATCAGTGGTGCAAGCAGTGCCAGAAACAGCCGTGCATGGATTGTGCGTTCGAGATCCTTCTTTCTCAGAGCTCACTGATGAGAGACTGAGACTGTCTGGTGGTGCTGATGGGTCTGCTGAGGCCGAGCCTTCCATGGTGGCAGCCAATTTGCAAGAGACGGCACATTCCAGTTCATCTGAGGAACCATTGATGGCAGAACTTCTAAGCTTCATGGGGGATTCCCCACCTAATCCAACCAGTTTGGATTATTCTTTTGCACTTGAATACCGTGGGCAGCCAATCCGCTGGGATGTGCCAAAGGTTGCGCCTTTGGAGGTAAGCATTATTAGGCCCCAGGAGATGGCAGGCACTCAATTGTCCACATCACTTGTTGTAGCCAGCCCCAAAGAATCGGTATCCCCACGAGACAAACTGCACAGATTGAGAACAAATGTTGAAGTTGAGGTTCGGAGGGTGCTGGGAAAATCTGTTCCCTCTGGAGCAACAGGGCAGCAGTTTCTCACTAGCAGGTTGGGCACTGCACCATTGATCCAAGAGCCTGTGCCAACTACATGCCCAGGGTCTCATGGACGTTCCTCAGCAGCGAGTATCCCTTCATCTGTTCCCAGCAATCATCAAGAGGTTGCCATTCCACAGGCCTTGACACTAGCCAAGAAGAAAGTGGATTTAAGTTGTTTGGTCCCAGAAGTGGCAATACTCACGAAGGCTCAAGAGAAATATAGGATGGCTTCCAATTCTGATCCTTTAGAGAATTCCAGCAAGGTCCAAGAGAGGATCAGATCTGTTCCTGGAGACCTACCTGATTCCCTAGCGTCAACTAGCTCTGCAACTTCTGGTGCACTCATTCTTAGTAGTGCACCCTCTCTTTCCCAAAAGTCATCATCACCTGAAATTGATGAGATGCTCATGTGTCCTTCACGTTTGGCATCACCCTCCATTGCAGCATCTCCTTCAGAGCCTTTAACCTTGCCATCTGAACAACAGACTTACCACCCTCCTTCAAGTACACTGGCGATCACTAGTGAGCCTGCAAGTCTTCCTGGGAATGCGAACAGCAAACTCATGTCCTCGCAGATGCAGCACCAGAAGAAGGGGGGATGCTATAGCTGTTTGAAATACCACCGCTTGCAGAAGAAAGAAATGTGCATGGTTTGCAACACCAAGTACTGCAGCAAGTGTACCTTGAGAGCTATGGGGTCCATGCCTGAGGGTCGTAAGTGTGTTGGCTGTATTGGGCAACCAATCCATGAGTCAAGGAGACCCTACATCGGGAAATGTTCCAGGCTTTTGAAGAAACTGCTCATTCCTCTAGAAGTGCAGCAGATTATGAAGGCTGAGAAGGAGTGTCCAGTCAATCAGCTACGACCAGAGCAATTATGGGTGAATGGCACTAAGCTGTCGCCTGAAGAGATGGGGATATTACTTCGATGCAGCAAACCTCCTCTCAAACTGAAGCCTGGAAGGTACTGGTACGATGGTCAGACAGGACTTTGGGGAAAGGTAAGCAACTGTGCCCTTTTCATGTAGATCAAATCACTCCAGGACCATATCACGTACTGTCCCAGAACCAAAGTCAAAGATGAGTGTTTGAACAACTATACATGTACATCAGTATTTTCGCTCTTGCTTCCCATTGACTCAGATACTGTGAATTATTAGATCAAGCATGACAGACACCTCAAAACTCCCAGGTGGTGTAGTAATGAACCCAGGGCACAGGCTTTGGTGGCCCTGTCAGTCCAGATCCACTCAGTTGTGATATTTGTCTAGCCTTACATGCTTGATTGTTTCTGCTGCCAAGTTGTGGAGCTTCATGCAGAGTGTTTTCTGTGTAAAGCTGGCCAGCAGATCCTATTCCTAGAGTTGAAAGTGCAATGAATGAATGATTTAGAAGTTTCAACATTGACTTGAAAAATTGCAGGAAGAAATGAACCCTTACCTGAGTTAGTGCACTTGCAATCCATCATGGTAGACTCCTCTGTCACACAGGGCTCACAGGTTCATAGTTGGACATTGAAGTCTGGAAGTTCTGGTTGGAGCTTATTGGGTTTGCTTGTGGGACGACAGGAGGGGCACAGGCCAGACAGCTTCATGAGTCCTTTGTTAAAAGTGGGTGGTCGATTGAAATCAGATGCCAGCAATGGATCAACCCGAGTGTGGATGAATGGTCGGGAGCTTGGCAAGCGGGAACTACGAATATTGAAGGTGTGGCTGCTGCAAATAAGTAGACCATTTTGGAAGCAGACCGTTTTAGTATTAAACTTGTTAAGAACGAATGTGTTTTGGTTGACTCCTCTGATCAGGGAGTTTGTCAGAAGTCTTCAGAGTGATATTCTTTTCCAGTAAATCATCTCACTGATAACAGTCATATGCAAGTGCCTCAACTTCTGAAACATATAGTGATATGTTTGTGCAGCTGTCAGGGGTGCACTGTCCGCCCAGCACCCATTTGTGGGTGGAGTGCGATGGGTCGTATTCAGAAGAGGGATTCAACAATATAAAAGGAAAAATTTGGGGAAAGGTAAGGCTTTCAGATGTTTTATGCGCTGTGTATTGATCAGAATTCCTAGATGCAGCTATTATTAGAATTATGACCAGTAGACCCATTAACTATACTATTCCTATTATTACCTTGAATTATTAGCTTGAACTTCTCTCTGCAACTGTTAGGACACTGTTAGATCCCCAGACACCTTCCCAAATTTTCGCTGTTGGCAATAGGGATTTTAATTTTGGTTTATTAGTACTGTGAAAAACTTTGGCATCTGTGAATATGACGTGGTGTCCTGTAGACTGACAAACCTACAGAGAAAAATGAGGGACGGGGTGGGAGATGGATGGAAGAGTAGATGCTTAGACATTTCTACATGCTTGAATGGTTGTTCAAAATCCAACTTGTCTGCATTACTTATTTTTAAATAATTTCCTTGTAGCAGCTGGAAGAAGAGAAAGGAAATATCTTACTTTCACCGGAAGCAAGAAATTTATTCAATTTGTGTGTATGTCTTGACTGAGATGTGGGATGCTGCTGTTGCAGGCGTCAATCAGGTTCCTCTATCCATTCTTCTCACTGCCAACGCCTGTATCGATGTTGCATGGGAGGAGTGAGACTGCCAATGGTTTCTCCAAATATCCAGACTATTTGGAGAAGGACAAGCTCCACAAGCTTCTTTTGCTGGGGCTTGAGGGCTCTGGCAGGAGCACTATTTTCAAGCAGGTCAGTGAGCGTAGCCCACGTAGACCACATAGACCAGTAGTGGACATGTAGCAATTAGACTCTACTTGCAGTGCTCAGCCTTCTGGTGGTAGATAATGCACCCTGAGAATGACAGATATTATTGGCCCCCCCCCCCCCCGTCAGCTGCTTCAGAATCGGCTTCGAAGCCTGGATCTTGCAGTATGTTGTTTTTTCTTTTCACACGCACAGTCTCAGCTCCATTGCAGCTGTAGGAATTGCAATCGTCAACGATCGCAATTCCAATTCACATCATGCCCACACATCAGTTGCTGTTCAGAGCTTGACTTACTGTATGGAGGTAAGCAGCCTACTCTTAGTGGGAATGTCTACCTAGTGTCGAGAACCCCTCAGCCATTCCTAGAGTCCCAAAGTTTTGATCAAGGACCCAAATGGCCTCTGGGTTTCAACGAATCAAAGTTACATTTCTTTCAAAGCAGAGAAAGACAGAGTGTGTCGGTGTGTGGAAGCATATCCTGGTTCCTAACTTATGGCAATTTATGTTGACCTTTTCTTTCGATGCTTTTGTGGAACAGGCCAATTGTCTGTACAAAGATGGGTTCACTCCAGAAGAGAAGACCAACTTCAAGTTGCTAATTCAGACCAACATTTACAAGTATATGAGTATTTTATTAGAAGGTCGTGAGCGTTTTGAGGAGGACGATCTAGCAGATATCCAAGCCCAGTCACAGCCGAGCGCGTCAGCAGCACTCAATATTGGGGATAGCATTGATCTTTGTGCCCTGCCTCCAGCAGGTCTGGGAAATCAGTGTGTGGGTCACTTGCATGTTTTCTGTCTGAATTTAGGCTGAGCTGGGGGGAACTCACATTATCATCTATATAAATGTATCATCATTGTGGTTTGCAAGAACTTAGGTTGAGCTAAGTCCAGCTACTGCCCCCCAGCTGTTGAGTCTAGCCCCTGTTGGCTGAAGAATATCTTACTCTTCTACTGCGCAATAACTAGTCACCGTCATCCAATTCGACGTTTTGGAACATGGCAGGCATGAGTGAAGAATTCAGGGAACAAAAGTTCACGTCTCTCAGGGCAAAAAGTGTGTATTCCATGGACACACGGTTGAAGCAAGTGGGGGACAGGTTTTTGGACAATATGAGAAATGGAACCTTGGAGCCTTTCTCCCCTGCAGGCATTCGCGCACAAGAATATGCACCCATCATCAGGGAATTGTGGAATGATCGAGCAATCAAGGCTACTTACCACAACAAAGAAGAGCTTCATTCCCTCTCTGCTGTTGCAGGCTACTTCCTGGAAAGGGTAGGGTTCCTCTTTTTTTTTTCACGTCACCTCGTAAGCCTCATGTCATCCTTGTGTTTGGCTCTGTTAACAGCAGTTACAACCGCTGGATACACATGGTTAGTGGTTGACTAATAATGTGGATAAGTTGCTCAAATAGCTGTTGATTTCGTTGTGCGATTGGATTGAGCAGAACTTTCCTGTTAGACATCTGCAGTGCGGCTTTCCTTTGAATTTCCGAGCCAAGATTTTTTTTACGAATGACAGGTTCAGTGTTACCTCCACTACCAAAGCACACGATGGAATGAGGCATGTCAAATGAAATGAAGACACAGAAATGCAACATATGGATGGAAGTAGCAGCCAAAAGGACAGCTCTGTGCTGTTAGAAAACAAGGATTTTTCCCTCTGGAAACTAGCAGCTAACTTGAGTCATCAGTTTTTGACTGTGGTTCAAGTAGCTGGACACAGCAATTGGATTCAGCAGTTGTACAAGTTGTTGACTTTTCCACTATAAAGCATACAGGTGATGGAGGTATCAGGGAATGAGTTCGGGCCAACTGAGGATGACATACTGCGGGCGGAGGGGCTGAGCCAAGGCTCTGGGCTAGTGCAGATTGAGTTCTGCTTGGAGGACAAGGTTCCTTTGTCTGGGTCCTGGCAGGAAAGCGAGTGTCCATCTGCCATTGGCAGGTAAGGTCAAGACATCCCCCCTATAATGACTAGTTCAACAACAATGACCAGTCTGTAGAGTGAATGCCCTTCATTAGCTGATGTACAAGATCTGCTGGCAATCACCTTATGCCTGGTGCTTCCTTGTTATTAGCAAAACAGAACATGATGGTTGCCAGTGGGAATGTTGCTGCATGTGTGAGATGGGAAGGAAAGAAAGAAAAAGAAGAAAAAGAAAACCTTAGAATGTCCAGGGGAAGCTCAAAGAGCTTATGGGACAGAAGAAAGCAGGATACAAAAAAAGTCGGACCCTCAACAACCAGCCCAGAAACAGTTGTTCAGCATCAAGAGATTCTATGGAGAGTCTTGTGTAATCCGGATAAAGCTGCAGCTCTGCCATTTTGCAATTTCTTCACAGCTTTGCCCACATTGAGAGCATTGAAATAGGTCATGGGGTCGAATTCTTGACATTTGGCACTGGGTGGGTTTTAGTTTTAAATTTTCCGGCAGCCTATTTTGGGATTTAATTATCATCGGACAGCATAGGCAGGTACGTTATACTGTAGATAAAACCTTTTATTACATTAATGTTTTTGGTAAAACTCTGGAATTTTTGTGACCATTTTTTTTTAAAAAAAACTGGGTGAAATGATATTGCCCTACCAAATTTTCTAAGTAAAACATTTCAAAAATTTACCTCAAAAAAATAAACTACGCCCTACATTTGTTCTCATGTGGTTTTGGAAATATGGGGAGTGACCCCCCCAAGCTGCCATGTCATGAATGTAATTCGGATCAGCAGGTGTGAAGGGACGTTTTTGAATTCACATTTGAGCCATAACCGTGCCAAAGTGTGGATGTCTGCGATAGGGATTGGAATTCTGTAAGGTTTTAGCAGTGACCAGAAAGCTCTCAGGGGTTGTTTCACTTTTGCAAGGAATGCAAGGAAGACAACTGGAATTTGATAGTGTAGGCTGGTTTTTTAAGTACAGATAGACCCTTATATATATTGCTTGATAACAATGTGCTTAGATTGAGGAGAGGTCAAGAATGACTGAGTCGACATGTAGGTGAGCATTTTTGCAGTCTGCATTGGATGTCTGTTAGTGGAGAAAGAAAGAAATAAACAGGAAAGCCCATTGCAGTGAGGGTATCAGAACACTTTTGATGGCTTTGCGTGGATGAGTTGCTGCAGGTACCAGCTTATACGAGTTGGGGGAAAAGACATGAGAGATAGCCACAAGTGGCTGGACATGTTCGAGGATGTGCGTGCTGTAGTTTTCTGTATTGCCCTCAGTGATTATGATTTGACATGGGCTGACAATAGAGGCATTCTTCAAAACAAGATGATCCAAACCCGGGACCTTTTTGAGAGCATTCTCAAGCATCCCTGCTTTCAGGATACCCCTTTCGTGCTGCTACTGAACAAATACGATGTCTTCTTTGACAAGATCTTCAAGGGTGCTCCCCTTACAGCTTGTGAGTGGTTCTCTGACTTCAGTCCTGTGGGGGCCTCACACTACACAGCCCAAAACAAAGCCCAGCAAGCATACCAGTACATTGTCCACAAGTACAAGGAGCTTTTCAACAGTGTGAGCTGCACAAGTCACAAGTTGTTTACTTTCCAGCTCAACGCTCTCGATAAGACAACAGTATCAAACGCCTTCCAGTACATACGAGAGATTCTGAAGTGGGAGGAGAATCGGGAAACGGACTGGGGCATGCTTCCTGAAGATTTATCTTACAGCACTGATATCAGCTCATTTTCACATCACTCTTTGGCACGTAACAATAATGCCTCATGGGACCGGTAATGTCATATCAATCTTTCAGGTCGGTATTGCGACCGCTCCAACCTCCATCAAGGTTCGGGCACCGACCTGCTGTAAGCTACACATAATAAAACCTCTGTTTACGTTACATTTACGTTTTAAAGCTAGAACTGTGAATGTGGTTCAAAGCTGAAGTCCGACTCAACAACTAGAGATATGCAAGACCAAACCTTAGCTATATATTTGGGCAACGCCTAGACAGAATGATCTCAAACAGATGCATTGAAACAAAGGTCGTGTATGTCTAGCGTTGAGCTCTTAGGTCATTTGCAAGGGAATGTTCTCCAAACTGTCGAGTAACATTGGCATCTACCAAGTAAATCAGAGCAGATGCGTGAGCAACTTTGTATTTCATTTGCGTTGTACAGCCTAGCCTGCCAAGCAGACTAGGGATGAGAGCAGACTAGGGATGAGAAACACTCATTTGATAATGCCAAAGATACCAGTATTCAGCTTGATCAATGTTGAGTAACATTCATTTGTGGTGGCCCTAAAAAATCGTTGTTGTTCCTTTGGACACAAAAATCCATTCCATTTAATTGTCGGTTTTTCTATGAGGTCAACAACACAGACTTGCAAAAAGATTACAGCATCCATATGGACTCACAGGCACATGAAATGCGTATTACATAGACAGGGAGTAGAGGCGCATATGTACTGGAAGGTATCAAACAAAGAAGTTACAACAATCCCTACATTTCAGGATCCACTCATAGGTATCTGTAGCATCAGGAGTCTCTCTCTTCCCTAGTCTGCTTGGCAGGTTCCGTTGTACAACGCAAATGAACTAGAAAGTTGCTCACGCACCTGCTCTGTTTTACTTGGTAGATGCCAATGTTACTGGACAGTTTGGAGAACATTCCCTTGCAAATGACCTAAGAGCTCAAAGCTTGACATATTCAGCCTTCAAAAAACAATCTTGAGGGATTCAACAAGCCTCCTGGACTTTCTCAGGCATTGGAAGTGTGTCCTCGGCATATCACATGCCAGAGTAGATCACATTGATATCAACAACCTTCGTTTCAATGCATCTGTTTGGGTGTTGCCTAATTATATAGCTGAGGTATGATCCTACATAATTCTAGGTGGTACGTCGACTTCAACTTTGAACCACATCCAAGTTGATCAAGCTTTAAAACCTAAATGTAAGATAAAACGAGGTTCTATCATGTGTGGCTTATAGCAAGTTGGTGCCAAATGGAGAACCTTGATGGAGGTTAGGTGATGAAACAAAGTTCGAAGCACGACTTAGGGTTACTTTCCATGTTAACCTGTTCTCGTTCTGGGTCACGTCCATTAAGTGCAGGTTCACCCCTATTCATGCATCACCATGCATCTAAACCGGTCCAGTGGGAACCACAGGCTAGGATACCATTATGTGATAGGCAGAAGCAAGAAAAATCAACCCATCACTCAAATAGCTTCGTTAAGCTCAAATTTCATTCTTTGCAAAATCCACAACAAAACCAAAAAAAGAAAGAAAAAAAAACCCACTAAACATTAGAATCTATCCTGTTGTATGGTGAATTTCTCCGCAATTTGATGTACATGATAGCCAAGGTGAATCTGATAGGGTTCATTTTGTTTTGGATGTAACAAGGTAGGTGTGTAGCCTAAGCCAACTCGCCAGGGGTCACTCTATTGGAGGGTGAAATTTGCCCAATGGCGGGCCCTTTAAGGGTTAAAGGCTGGCAATTCACCGAACTTGGCAAAAGGATGATGCTGGGTCTGGCATCTACCGCCTAGTCAGTGTACAAATGGAGTCCAAAACCCAAAAGAAAAGGTATATAGTGTGAAGGGCGGCAGTCAGCAATCCAAAACACCATGCCCTTTTTGTTTCAGCTCTTTGATAATCTTTGGACGCTGCATGATCACTTCCTGCTTCTGTTTGAGCCGATCTAGCTGTTAGCACACCCATCCAAATCTACCTTGGTCATGGTGAAAACCCGACTCATTTACTCTTTCAGCTTGGCCGGATTAGACCAATTGGATTGAGGGTTTTAAAAGCTCTGGAAATACTTCAACTTTTGGATCCGGGATCTGCCATACGTCTAGTGTCTGCGGATCCAAGTATGTTCGCGTTTGATTTGATGAGACTGTTGATCAATTGATATTCCAAAAGTTGAGTTTCAAAAATTGGATATGTCGAGTTGAGCACATCCCTTCCATTCAGTCATTGTCCAATTATCCATCATAATGAATGAGTCCTGTGGCTTGAGGAATATTGGAAAAATTCTACTTAAGATAATAAGGGCAGAGAGACCCACAATGTATGCACCCGCTACATCAACCGTCGCCAGAGTCCAGAGATTGTGTTGCTGTTTCCAGTCCAAAATGGCCAGATGCTCCCATCCAATATAGTGTCAAGACTTGCACATCAATTTGACCTGAAAAAAGACTTCCTCAATGTGGAGCCTTCAAATTTCAGCTGGAAGCACTGCCACTTAATGCTACTTCAATAGGCTGCTGGTTTCTCCTAATACACCTTTTGCCCCTAGATTCAAACCCTTGTGCTTCTTCTTGGCTTCTTACATTCTCAAAGTGGGAATGAAGGCATTGAAATATTCAAGAGTGGTTGCCTCACCAAAAATATAGAAGTTCATTAACCCAGAGAGGACAGTGGCATCAAAAAGTCACATCCTATCAAAAGAAAGAGGAGGCAAAGAGGAGGACAAGGCAGGTCAAGGGAGGGGCCAGTATCCATTGTCTTGGCTATAAACATGGCCAGCGCATCGGTCTCCTGATAGGAGCACCACCATGGTTGCCTGCATCGGAGGCACACCATGGTTGCCTGCATCTGTCATGCCATGATCACTTGCCACCATCTACCACACAGATGAATTTATTTCCAAACAACTCCAAATGATCGTTTGTTGTACCATGGTACCTTGCAATAGATCTCCACAAGCCAGTGCAAACTAAGACTTCACATCACACTCCAGAGCATAAGAGCAGCAGAACTTATGGCACTTGCTAGCTAAGACTACATACACACTACATTCTTTCATGACATTGATCCTGCATCCACATTTGTTGGCCAAACCTTGCTTGAGAAAGGAGAAGCTAAACCTTACATATAAGGTTCACTCAACCAGCTAACTTGCAGAATTCATCTGCTTCTCTCTGTAGTCCAACAGGCATTCACCTTTTTGTTTCCATGTTTTGTCCCACCATTGACTGGGTCGGAAAAGTGTTCATTCCAAAGCTTCTCCTCATCTCAGTTATGTGTTTTTGGATACTTTCCTGCTGCCATCGGCAGTAACATCAAAGTCACTCCAAACCGCCACAGATCCACCCAACGAACTAACTTACAGACTTCAATATGCAAATTCAGGGCTGAGTCTGATGAGAGGGCAAAATAGGCTGAAATAGGCTGAAGAAAAAGGTGCCCTCACCACATTGTCCTCGACCTTGTGTCATGACCCATGGAGGATTTGACTGACCATAAACCCAAGAGTACCTCTTGTGTGTGCTGCTTGTGTCTGTAGTAAGGTAATGTCGGATTGGTCAGTGAGAACCACCACGGTGCAGCTGAGCGGGCAGAGATTGAAACACGGCCTGCTAAGACCAAGCTGACTCTCCCAAGAACCTTGTAAACATCAGGAAGAATACCAAATCATGGTACTAACAGGAGCCAAGGGCCCACATTTGCAGGATGGACAAACTTCTTCACATCGTACATTAAGCAAAAGCCACACCTTGCAATTGCGGTTGTCTCTTGTGTGTGCTGCTTGTGTCTGTAGTCAGGTAATGTCGGATTGGTCTGTGAGAACCACCACGGTTCAGCTGAGCGGGTAAGATTGAAACACGGCCTGCTAAGACCAAGCAGACTCTCCCAAGAACGGCGAGCTCCCAGCCGAAACCTCCTCGCACACATACCCTAGTGTTTCTAGGGTTGCTTGCTTCAAATGCGAAGGTTGCTCCAACTGTGGGCCTCCCATGCATGTTTGCCCTCCCTCCCGCTCGCTCGCTCTAAGTCTGTTCACGGCTACCGTGATGGGCAACTTTTTAAGTTTTTTATCCTTTTTGCAAACCCTATAAGCAACTTTTTGATTTTTTATTTTTTTTTAAAGGAAACCTCATGCCCTTGAGAAGGGGAAAAAATTAACCCCCTTTCATTTATGGGCCATGAGACCTACATGACGATCAACACATGGACATACCGTCACGAACAATCCCACGCAGGGGGTAGGGCAGCGGGCTTGAATCCCGAACCAGCAAGGCCACACAGTGTGCACTTACCAGCCGATGTGTTATTTTAAAATCTTTTGCACTTTTTTCTTTTTTTTTTTTTTAATTCAATCTAGTGGTCAAAGTTTCCATTTTTTCAAAATATAAATACTCATATATTATATATAAAACCAGAAAAGCATGTGTCGACATGTAGTGATCATCCATGTGATGATCTAGCAAAATGCATTAGAGTGAGAGTCATGAAGTCATATGTCCGTCTAACAATATGCACACGTCATTCTAGTGTAGCCATGACCGTGACTGATAGTCACATCCGCCATGCCAATATTCGTGGTCAAACATGTTTGACCTGTGTTGAGCAGAGTCCGGAATCATGCAGTCGCATATACGCCTTCCCCAGACTTGCGATATGACTTCAAAGGCATTTTACGTCTGCAAATGGCATTTTTGCCACAAATCGACCATGACTGCGCACCCATGGCATCCATGAAAGCCGCAATCTGTTGGTCCATGGAGTGGAGCTTTAGTGGTCGAAGCCTGGTATGTGTGCTTGTTGTCGGATTGTGTAACAATGAAAAGTCTAGCAGAGGGAAAGCAAGTGCATACCCACATTATCCAAAGCAGTGACACTTCTGGTTCATATGCCTGATGACAGTACAAGTGTGGCCGACGGTTCTAGAAGTCAGACAAGCTACATGTTTGCAACCTTATGTGTTGCTTTTTACTTGCTTGTTCACCATTTCTTCACTAGAGTCCACATCAATTTTCTTTGTTTGGGCGTGGCTAATAGCCATTGTTATGACACACGGCTACAGCCCTCCAGGCATATTTGTACAATCTATTTTGCTAGCACTAGAGCTTGGCCTGGTAATCAACTTATATTGTCAATTATTGGGGCCTTCTCTCAGCTAGGTTGTTGTTGTAGCCATTTTTGTCGCGGCCCTTTGCCTTGAGGGCAGGGGGTCGGGACACATGAGGGGCTGCCCCTGTGGTGGGGGCAGCGGCAGCGATAGGGGGGCTGAAGCACCCTTGAGTGCCCAAGGCACTCAGGAAGCGGAGGCGCTCACTAGGTGGAGCCCCGCACACCGGGTTGCGGTGGGGGTGGCTCCACAAGGGGTGGTGGTGGTAGCTTAGCGGGACTTAGTGGGGGTGGCATAGGACTCACCATGGGGCGGAGACCTCGTGGTGGGAGTCGTGGGGAGTCTTGGGACTCATCACGGTCCATGGGGCCGTGGTGAGTGGGCCAAGACTCACCGCGACTCATCACCGGGAGTCGAGGGTTTTCGTGGTGGTTCGCCATAAAATGGCATGGCTGGTTATGAAACCCCCGCGGACAGCTACAGAAGTATATATAGGGAGTAGTAACCCCGAGAACGGTGCAAGCCCGTTGGTGACCAAAAACTAGTGAGTAAGCGAGCGAACCGGAAAGCGACCAAAGAGTGGGGAGCTGTTCCGGACTGCCATCTACCAAAGGGAATTCTCCTAGTCCCAAATAGGTGGAGGGTTTAGAGGGAAGCGAAGGGGGACCGTTATGTCCCGGTGAGCAGCCGAAGCTCCAAGTTGGCCCGGCGGCCAGGTTGGGAGTCAGGCGCGCGCATCAAAGCGAGTAACTATGACTTGAAGGGGAGCTTACCGAAGTGAGGTGCGCGACACTTGGTATCAAGCTTAGAGTTCAGTACGCGATCGTCCTTGGGATTGGCCTCATCATGGGGTCGGGCAAGCCGAAGCGAAAGCGGAACGGCCCAAAAGATGATGATCCCGGTGAGCCCGATGGGGGCGGCGTGTCACCGAGGCGGCCGTTTGAGGAAGCGATGCATGTTTCCGAAAACGAGGCCGCCAAGAGCGGGAGGAATCCGAGGAGTCGGAGCCCGAGGAATCCTTGAGAGCTCCGACAAACCAAGAGATGCCTCCCATGCCGGCAGCCTTTTGGGAAGGGTTGTTGGCGCAGTTTGGCGGGACGTTGAAAGACGTGTTGAAGGCGGCTAATGCCACTTCCACTAAGGCAAAGTTTAAGGTGAAGCCTAAGGAACCCGGCACCTTCGAGGGCGTCCGAAATCGGAAGGCACTCAACACCTGGCTCTTGGAGCTAGAGCAGTACTTTCGGGCGGCCAAGTTGAGTGACGAGGATCGGGTGGAAGTGGCTCCCACCTATTTGAGGGCTATGCTCAACAATGGTGGCAGAAACGCCTTCACGACCGAGGCCCAAGCCCGGAAACCTTGAACTGGAGTGGGTTCAAGGAATTGATGAAGAGACAGTTTGTGCCCCTCAACGCGTCCTGGCTTGCCCGGGACAAGATGAGGAATTTGAAGCAAACAGATGACATTCGGGGGTATGTCCAGGCTTTCAATGTGCTGTTGCTCGAAGTCGCGGACATGGCAGAACCAGAAATGGTCTTCAACTTTGTGGCGGGACTGGCCCCATGGGCCAGGCGGAAGTTGGAGGAGAAGCCACCCAAGACTTTGAACGAGGCAATTGAGAGGGCTGAATGTTTCTCGGATGTCCCTAGGGGTGAGAGACAAGGCCGTACGGAGCTGAACCACAAGAAGACCCGGCGGGAAGGTGACTCCTTCCGACCGGAAAAGAAGTGGGATAGGCCACGCGGCGACAATGGCACGTGGAAATCGAAGGGAGGGCCTTCACACGTCAAGGCGGCACCCGGTGCTTCGAAAGGAAAAGCGGGTGGAGCGGCTTATGGCGGACAGAAGGCGACCTTTGATGGAGTGTGTTTCAATTGCGGGGAGCCCGGGCACATGGCCAAAGTGCACGAAGCCCGACAATTGAACATGACTCGGGCGACCACGGAGCTGTCGGAAGATACCATCAGTCGCTTGGTGGAAGCGGTGGTCGCCAGGACTTGCAAGGTAGGCAAATTTTCTTGTGAGTTGTATCAGGAAAACTGGCGCCTTACGAAAAGGGAGTCAGTTATTGTTCGTGGATGGGATAATATCCGGAACTAATGTGTCGTTGTTGGTGGACACAGGAGCGTCGCACTCCTTCATGACACCGGCAACGGCACAAAAGCTGGGACTCCCGACAAGTGACGTGGGGGCCTCTATTGAGGTGCGTTCTGCCAAAGGAGAACCACAGTTGGCGACAAGGTTGGCGTTTGATGTTCCTCTTCAACTGGGGAGTTGGGAGGGACGTGAGAACTTCACCATCTGCGAGATCGATGGAGTGGATCTCATTTTGGGGATGACCTTTTTGAGCAAATCGGAGCGGTCATAGATGGCCGCAAGAGAGTAGTCACGCTGCCATGTGGGAATGGTGGCGAGGTTTTACGAGTGTCGGAAACGCCCAAATCCGTGGGAGGGCGAATAAACCTTCTGTCAGCAGGAGTGGGCCGTGGAGGAGGCACACGAACCCCAGTTTTTGCTTTACATTAGAGAAGTGAAGGGAGAAGGCGATGGGGAGCCGAGCCCAGATTGGATCAAGGGGATTTGGAGAAATACCAGGATGTGATGCCGGAGGATTTACCAAGCGGTTGCCACCGCGAAGAGGAGTTGACCACAAGATTGAGGTGATACCGGGATCGGAACCGCCTGCCAAGGCCCTACCGGTTGAGCCACAGAGAGTTGGTCGAGCTGAAGACTCAGCTCAAGGATCTAATGTCAAAGGGGTACATCCGGCCGAGTAAGTCACCTTACGGAGCCCCGGTGCTATTCGCAGACAAGAAGGATGGGACGCTGCGGATGTGTGTCGATTACAGGGCTCTGAATAAGGTGACTATCAAAAACCGGTACCCTTTGCCAAGGATCGACGACCTCTTCGATCGGTTGGCAGGAGCGAAGTATTTCAGCCGGATCGACTTGCGCTCCGGCTATCATCAAATTCGGGTGGCGGAAGGAGATGAGGAGAAGACCGCGTGCAGGACAAGGTATGGTTCATATGAGTTCTTGGTGATGCCTTTTGGGCTCACCAATGCACCAGCGACCTTTAGCACGCTGATGAACAGCCTTTTTCAGGAGTGGTTGGATGACTTTGTGATCGTGTACATCGACGACATCTTGGTGTACTCGAAAACAAAGGAGGAGCACCTGGAGCACCTCAAAAGGGTGTTCCAAAATTGCGAGAAGGGAAGCTGTATGCCAAAGCTTCAAAGTGCGAATTCGGGGTCACGAAAGTGGAGTTCTTGGGGCATGTGATTACACAGGATGGGATCAAAATGGATGACAGAAAGGTGAGGGCGATCTTGGACTGGGAGCCTCCGACTTCGGTCCGGGAGTGCGATCCTTCCTAGGACTCGCCTCCTATTACCGGAAGTATGTGAGAAATTTCGCCAAGATCGCGGGGCCGCTGTCGGACCTTCTGTGTAAATCTAAAGTCTGGGCATGGAACACCTTTTGTGGCCAAGCTTTTGCTGAATTGAAGCAGCGGATGGCGGAAGCTCCAGTCTTGAAAATCCCGGAGTTCGATCGTCCGTTGAGATCATACAGATGCGTCGGACTTCGCGATTGGGGGTGTACTATGCAAGATGGACGTCCAGTGGCTTACGAAAGTAAGAAACTGAATGAAGTGGAGCGACGGTGGCCGACGCACGAAAAGAGATGAAGGCGGTGGTGCATTGTCTTGAGCTCTGGCGCCACTATGTTGGTTCCAACCCAGTGAAGGTGTTCACGGACAATGTCACGGTGAAGTATTTTGCCACGCAGCCCAAGTTGTCCCCAAAACAACTTAGGTGGCAAGATACTTTGGCAGTGTTCGACGTGGATATCCAGTACAAACCGGGACGAGACAACGTGGTGGCCGATGCTTTAAGTAGAAAGCAGCAGCTCTTGTTGGTGTACAAGGGCGAGACGGCGCTCCAAAGGAAGATCCGGAAGGCTTGCCGGAAGGATGAGCTGGCAAAGTCCGTGATGCAGGACTTGAGGATGGGGTTAAATCGCAGTTCCACTTGCAAAATGGACTGCTCCGGTATAAGCAAAAGCGTCTCTACGTGCCGAAGGGAGGGATCAGAGATAGCCTCTTGAGAGAATGCCATGATAGCCCGCTTGCGGGCCACGGCGGAGCCAAGCGCACTGCGGCACTCTTGAAGAAAGAGTATTTCTGGCCCAACTGAGGGAGGAGGCAGAGGAGTATGTCAAGACATGCACCACATGCCAACAAAACCGGAGCGAGTACAAAAAGCAAGCGGGGCTGTTACAACCCTTGCCGATTCCAGAGGGGACTTGGGAAAGCGTCTCGATGGATTTCATGACTGCTATGCGCTGTCAAAAGGATTCGATGCAATCATGGTGGTGGATAGGTTCAGTAAAATGGGCCATTCATCCCCACCAAGGAGACGGCAACGGCGCAGGAGACAGGGCGACTTTACTTCGCCCACGTCTTAAAGCATCATGGAGTCCCGAAGGATATTGTCTCGGACCGCGATCCAAAGTTTACGAGTAAATTTGGAGAGCACTTTGGAAGAAGATGGGGACGAGGCTGAAGATGAGCACCGCCTTCCGACCTACGACGACGGCCAAACGGAAAGAGTGAATTCCGTAGTGAAGCAGATCTTGCGGAATTACGTGTCGGCAGACCAAACAGACTGGGTGGAACACTTAGACGCGGCAGAGTTCTGTTATAATAACACAGAACACTCCGCAACGGGAGTTTCCCCTTTCGTATTGGTCTATGGAAAAGCACCTCTGGTGCCGACAAGTTGGGCCGCCCAGGACGTTGAGGAACCGGCAGTAGCGGCGGTACTGGAAGAACGCGAGCGTTTGTTGAAGCTCGCAAAGTACAACATTGCCAAAGCTAGGAAACGGTATGAAAGGCAGGCGAATCGGAAGCGGAGGGAAGTGAAGTTTGAGGCAGGCACAGAGGTCTGGTTGAACATCAAGAATTTCCGACTACCTCCGGAAGTGAGTCCGAAGTTCGTACCTCCGTATGCGGGACCTTTCGCATTCGGAAGGTTAATGAGGATGTGTATGAATTGGAGCTGCCGGCAAACAGCAAGGTGCACCCAGTATTCCATGTCTCCCTTTTGAAGCCTTACTTCAAAGATGAAGCGCGTCCGAATCGGCATCAAGTGTTGCGTCCGCCACCTATGCTGTTGGATCATGAAAATGAACCTGAGTACGAGGTGGAGGCAATACTTAAGTCGAGGAGGTTCAAGAACCGAGAAACGGAGTATCTCGTCAAATGGAAGGGCTATCATCATGTGGAGGCATCTTGGGTGCGTGCCTCAGAAATGGGAAACGCATCCGAGGCGGTTGCAGCTTTCGAAGGGCGACCTCAAAAGCGGGAAGAAGCGTTGATGGGGACATCAACCTTGGAGCGTGGGGGAGGAAATGCATGCTTAGCCCGGCTTAGCTAGCTTGAATCCGATTGCAAAAACTTGTATTGTACAAAAATTTGTTATAAAGGAAATGGGTTCCAAATTTGTGCGTCCTATTTTGTTTGGAATGGTGATGCATGGTGTGGTTGGCTAGTGTGTAGAATGCATGCTAGCTTACAAAAGTGGGAGAGGTAAATTGGGTTAATCGTGTGTTTGCGTAGTGCCGAAATCGGGTGACCCCATCCAAGGGGCAAGGAAACTTGCGCCTTCTTTGGGAGTTCACGTGCTAGTGCGCACCTGGCGCGTGCGCGTACTATAACTGCGCTACCGAGGGGGTTGCCTTGTAGTGCGGGCTAACGCGGAAGCTACGTGCTTCCGTTCACGTACTATAATCGTGTAGCCTCGGGACGAAGTCGTAGTGCGGCTTCGCGTGTTCCCGTACCTCAGGCCAGCATTCCAAGGCGGACCCAATTGTAGTGATTGGGGCGCACGGTTTGGTTCAAGGTTATCTTCCTAGTCAAAGAGGGTTCCAGGTGAACCCTTGCTCAAGGTGATGCCAAAAGCGGCATCATGAGCGGTCGCAAGCAATGTTGTTGCAGTAAGGCGATTCGATCCTCGGGGAGGATCGTTCCTTGGCCTTGAAGTAGGCCAAGAAGAGTGCACTGGGAGGAGCTGGAGAGGCTCCACCCTTGGCGGGACTTGGAGGAAGTCGGCCGAACTAGCTAGTGGAGAGTAGAGTCAAGTGTGGGGTTTGGTTCTTTGCCATGGGACGCCATGGTACGGAAACAAACTCCTTGATGTGGGACGCCACAACTTGGATGTTCGTTTCTACAAAATGGACAAGTCGATGAGGACATCGACTCCCTGTTGGTAGGGGTGTGTGTCGCGGCCCTTTGCCTTGAGGGCAGGGGTCGGGACACATGAGGGGCTGCCCCTGTGGTGGGGGCAGCGGCAGCGATAGGTATGGGGGCTGAAGCACCCTTGAGTGCCCAAGGCACTCAGGAAGCGGAGGCGCTCACTAGGTGGAGCCCCGCACACCGGGTTGCGGTGGGGGTGGCTCCACAAGGGGTGGTGGTAGCTTAGCGGGACTTAGTGGGGGTGGCATAGGACTCACCATGGGGGCGGAGACCTCGTGGTGGGAGTCGTGGGGAGTCTTGGGACTCATCACGGTCCATAGGGGCCGTGGTGAGTGGGCCAAGACTCACCGCGACTCATCACCGGAGTCGAGGGTTTTCGTGGTGGTTCGCCATAAAATGGCATGGCTGGTTATGAAACCCCCGCGGACAGCTACAGAAGTATATATAGGGAGTAGTAACCCCGAGAACGGTGCAAGCCCGTTGGTGACCAAAAACTAGTGAGTAAGCGAGCGAGCCGGAAAGCGACCAAAGAGTGGGGAGCTGTTCCGGACTGCCATCTACCAAAGGGAATTCTCCTAGTCCCAAATAGGTGGAGGGTTTAGAGGGAAGCGAAGGGGGACCGTTATGTCCCGGTGAGCAGCCGAAGCTCCAAGTTGGCCCGGCGGCCAGGTTGGGAGTCAGGCGCGCGCATCAAAGCGAGTAACTATGACTTGAAGGGGAGCTTACCGAAGTGAGGTGCGCGACACTTGGTATCAGAGCTTAGAGTTCAGTACGCGATCGTCCTTGGGATTGGCCTCATCATGGGGTCGGGCAAGCCGAAGCGAAAGCGGAACGGCCCAAAAGATGATGATCCCGGTGAGCCCGATGGGGGCGACGTGTCACCGAGGCGGCCGTTTGAGGAAGCGATGCATGTTTCCGAAAACGAGGCCGCTCAAGAGCGGGAGGAATCCGAGGAGTCGGAGCCCGAGGAATCCTTGAGAGCTCCGACAAACCAAGAGATGCCTCCCATGCCGGCAGCCTTTTGGGAAGGGTTGTTGGCGCAGTTTGGGGGACGTTGAAAGACGTGTTGAAGGCGGCTAATGCCACTTCCGCTAAGGCAAAGTTTAAGGTGAAGCCTAAGGAACCCGGCACCTTCGAGGGCGTCGAAATCGGAAGGCACTCAACACCTGGCTCTGGAGCTAGAGCAGTACTTTCGGGCGGCCAAGTTGAGTGACGAGGATCGGGTGGAAGTGGCTCCCACCTATTTGAGGGCTATGCTCAACAATGGTGGCAGAAACGCCTTCACGACCGAGGCCCAAGCCCGGAAACCTTGAACTGGAGTGGGTTCAAGGAATTGATGAAGAGACAGTTTGTGCCCCAACGGTCCTGGCTTGCCCGGGACAAGATGAGGAATTTGAAGCAAACAGATGACATTCGGGGGTATGTCCAGGCTTTCAATGTGCTGTTGCTCGAAGTCGCGGACATGGCAGAACCAGAAATGGTCTTCAACTTTGTGGCGGGACTGGCCCCATGGGCCAGGCGGAAGTTGGAGGAGAAGCCACCCAAGACTTTGAACGAGGCAATTGAGAGGGCTGAATGTTTCTCGGATGTCCCTAGGGGTGAGAGACAAGGCCGTACGGAGCTGAACCACAAGAAGACCCGGCGGGAAGGTGACTCCTTCCGACCGGAAAAGAAGTGGGATAGGCCACGCGGCGACAATGGCACGTGGAAATCGAAGGGAGGGCCTTCACACGTCAAGGCGGCACCCGGTGCTTCGAAAGGAAAAGGGTGGAGCGGCTTATGGCGGACAGAAGGCGACCTTTGATGGAGTGTGTTTCAATTGCGGGGAGCCCGGGCACATGGCCAAGAAGTGCACGAAGCCCCGACAATTGAACATGACTCGGGCGACCACGGAGCTGTCGGAAGATACCATCAGTCGCTTGGTGGAAGCGGTGGTCGCCAGGACTTGCAAGGTAGGCAATTTTCTTGTGAGTTGTATCAGGAAACTGGCGCCTTACGAAAAGGGAGTCAGTTATTGTTCGTGGATGGGATAATATCCGGAACTAATGTGTCGTTGTTGGTGGACACAGGAGCGTCGCACTCCTTCATGACACCGGCAACGGCACAAAAGCTGGGACTTCCGACAAGTGACGTGGGGGCCTCTATTGAGGTGCGTTCTGCCAAAGGAGAACCACAGTTGGCGACAAGGTTGGCGTTTGATGTTCCTCTTCAACTGGGGAGTTGGGAGGGACGTGAGAACTTCACCATCTGCGAGATCGATGGAGTGGATCTCATTTTGGGGATGACCTTTTGAGCAAATCCGGAGCGGTCATAGATGGCCGCAAGAGAGTAGTCACGCTGCCATGTGGGAATGGTGGCGAGGTCTTACGAGTGTCGGAAACGCCCAAATCCGTGGGAGGGCGAATAAACCTTCTGTCAGCAAGGGAGTGGGCCGTGGAGGAGGCACACGAACCCCAGTTTTTGCTTTACATTAGAGAAGTGAAGGGAGAAGGCGATGGGGAGCCGAGCCCAGATTGGATCAGGGGATTTTGGAGAAATACCAGGATGTGATGCCGGAGGATTTACCAAGCGGCTGCCACCGCGAAGAGGAGTTGACCACAAGATTGAGGTGATACCGGGATCGGAACCGCCTGCCAAGGCGCCCTACCGGTTGAGCCACAGGGAGTTGGTCGAGCTGAAGACTCAGCTCAAGGATCTAATGTCAAAGGGGTACATCCGGCCGAGTAAGTCACCTTACGGAGCCCCGGTGCTATTCGCAGACAAGAAGGATGGGACGCTGCGGATGTGTGTCGATTACAGGGCTCTGAATAAGGTGACTATCAAAAAACCGGTACCCTTTGCCAAGGATCGACGACCTCTTCGATCGGTTGGCAGGAGGAGCGAAGTATTTCAGCCGGATCGACTTGCGCTCCGGCTATCATCAAATTCGGGTGGCGGAAGGAGATGAGGAGAAGACCGCGTGCAGGACAAGGTATGGTTCATATGAGTTCTTGGTGATGCCTTTTGGGCTCACCAATGCACCAGCGACCTTTAGCACGCTGATGAACAGCCTTTTCAGGAGTGGTTGGATGACTTTGTGATCGTGTACATCGACGACATCTTGGTGTACTCGAAAACAAAGGAGGAGCACCTGGAGCACCTCAAAAGGGTGTTCCAAATTGCGAGAAGGGAAGCTGTATGCCAAAGCTTCAAAGTGCGAATTCGGGGTCACAAAAGTGGAGTTCTGGGGCATGTGATTACACAGGATGGGATCAAAATGGATGACAGAAAGGTGAGGGCGATCTTGGACTGGGAGCCTCCGACTTCGGTCCCGGGAGTGCGATCCTTCCTAGGACTCGCCTCCTATTACCGGAAGTATGTGAGAAAGAAATTCGCCAAGATGGGGCCGCTGTCGGACCTTCTGTGTAAATCAAAGTCTGGGCATGGAAACACTTTTGTGGCCAAGCTTTTGCTGAATTGAAGCAGCGGATGGCGGAAGCTCCAGTCTTGAAAATCCCGGAGTTCGATCGTCCGTTTGAGATACATACAGATGCGTCGGACTTCGCGATTGGGGGTGTACTGATGCAAGATGGACGTCCAGTGGCTTACGAAAGTAAGAAACTGAATGAAGTGGAGCGACGGTGGCCGACGCACGAGAAAGAGATGAAGGCGGTGGTGCACGTCTTGAGCTTGGCGCCACTATGTTGGTTCCAACCCAGTGAAGGTTCACGGACAATGTCACGGTGAAGTATTTTGCCACGCAGCCCAAGTTGTCCCCAAAACAACTTAGGTGGCAAGATACTTTGGCGGTGTTCGACGTGGATATCCAGTACAAACCGGGACGAGACAACGTGGTGGCCGATGCTTTAAGTAGAAAGCAGCAGCTCTTGTTGGTGTACAAGGGCGAGACGGCGCTCCAAAGGAAGATCCGGAAGGCTTGCCGGAAGGATGAGCTGGCAAAGTCCGTGATGCAGGACTTGAGAATGGGGGTTAAATCGCAGTTCCACTTGCAAAATGGACTGCTCCGGTATAAGCAAAGCGTCTCTACGTGCCGAAGGGAGGGATCAGAGATAGCCTCTTGAGAGAATGCCATGATAGCCCGCTTGCGGGCCACGGCGGAGCCAAGCGCACTGCGGCACTCTTGAAGAAAAAAGTATTTCTGGCCCAAACTGAGGGAGGAGGCAGAGGAGTATGTCAAGACATGCACCACATGCCAACAAAACCGGAGCGAGTACAAAAAGCAAGCGGGGCTGTTACAACCCTTGCCGATTCCAGAGGGACTTGGGAAAGCGTCTCGATGGATTTCATGACTGCTATGCCGCTGTCAAAAGGATTCGATGCAATCATGGTGGTGGTGGATAGGTTCAGTAAAATGGGCCATTTCATCCCCACCAAGGAGACGGCAACGGCGCAGGAGACAGGGCGACTTTACTTCGCCCACGTCTTAAAGCATCATGGAGTCCGAAGGATATTGTCTCGGACCGCGATCCAAAGTTTACGAGTAAATTGGAGAGCACTTTGGAAGAAGATGGGGACGAGGCTGAAGATGAGCACCGCCTTCCGACCTACGACCGACGGCCAAACAGAAAGAGTGAATTCCGTAGTGAAGCAGATCTTGCGGAATTACGTGTCGGCAGACCAAACAGACTGGGTGGAACACTTAGACGCGGCAGAGTTCTGTTATAATAACACAGAACACTCCGCAACGGGAGTTTCCCCTTTCGTATTGGTCTATGGAAAAGCACCTCTGGTGCCGACAAGTTGGGCGCCATGACGTTGAGGAACCGCAGTAGCGGCGGTACTGGAAGAACGCGAGCGTTTGTTGAAGCTCGCAAAGTACAACATTGCCAAAGCTAGGAAACGGTATGAAAGGCAGGCGAATCGGAAGCGGAGGGAAGTGAAGTTTGAGGCAGGCACGAGGTCTGGTTGAACATCAAGAATTTCCGACTACCTCCGGAAGTGAGTCCGAAGTTGTACCTCCGTATGCGGGACCTTTCGCATTCGGAAGGTTATGAATGAGGATGTGTATGAATTGGAGCTGCCGGCAAACAGCAAGGTGCACCCAGTATTCCATGTCTCCCTTTTGAAGCCTTACTTCAAAGATGAAGCGCGTCCGAATCGGCATCAAGTGTTGCGTCCGCCACCTATGCTGTTGGATCATGAAAATGAACCTGAGTACGAGGTGGAGGCAATACTTAAGTCGAGGAGGTTCAAGAACCGAGAAACGGAGTATCTCGTCAAATGGAAGGCTATCATCTTGTGGAGGCATCTTGGGTGCGTGCCTCAGAAATGGGAAACGCATCCGAGGCGGTTGCAGCTTTCGAAGGGCGACCTAAAAAAGGAAGAAGCGTTGAGGGGGACATCAACCTTGGAGGAGCGTGGGGGAGGAAATGCATGCTTAGCCCGGTTAGCTAGCTTAGGAATCCGATTGCAAAAACTTGTATTGTACAAAAATTTGTTATAAAGGAAATGGGTTCCAAATTTGTACGTCTATTTTGTTTGGAATGGTGATGCATGGGTGTGGTTGGCTAGTGTGTAGAATGCATGCTAGCTTACAAAAGTGGGAGAGGTAAATTGGTAAATGGGTTGCGTAGTGCCGAAATCGGGTGCCATCCAAGGGGCAAGGAAACTTGCGCTTTGGGAGTTCACGTGCTAGTGCGCACCTGGCGGTGCGCGTACTATAACTGCGCTACCGAGGGGGTTGCCTTAGTGCGGGTTAACGCGGAAGCTGCGTGCTTCTGTTCACGTACTATAATCGTGTAGCCTCGGGACGAAGCCGTAGTGCGGCTTCGACGTGTTCCCGTACCTCAGGCCAGCATTCCAAGGCGGACCCAATTGTAGTGATTGGGGCGCACGGTTGTTCAAGGTTATCTTCCTAGTCAAAGAGGGTTCCAGGTGAACCCTTGCTCAAGGTGATGCCAAAAGCGGCATCATGAGCGGTCGCAAGCAATGTTGTTGCAGTAAGGCGATTCGATCCTCGGGGAGGATCGTTCCTTGGCCTTGAAGTAGGCCAAGAAGAGTGCACTGGGAGGAGAGAGAGGCCACCCTTGGCGGGACTTGGAGGAAGTCGGCCGAACTAGCTAGTGGAGAGTAGAGTCAAGTGTGGGGTTTGGTTCTTTGCCATGGGACGCCATGGTACGGAAACAAACTCCTTGATGTGGGACGCCACAACTTGGATGTTCGTTTCTACAAAATGGACAAGTCGATGAGGACACCGACTCCCTGTTGGTAGGGGGGTGGCGGGCCTGAGGGCAGGGGGTCGGGACACATGAGGGGTGCCCTGTGGTGGGGGCAGCGGCGGCAGCGATAGGTATGGGAGGCTGAAGCACCCTTGAGTGCCCAAGGCACTCAGGGAAGCGGAGGCGCTCACTAGGTGGAGCCCCGCACACCGGGTTGCGGTGGGGGGGTGGCTCCACAAGGGTGGTGGTAGCTTAGCGGGACTTAGTGGGGGTGGCATAGGACTCACCATGGGGCGGAGACCTCGTGGTGGGAGTCGTGGGGAGTCTTGGGACTCATCACGGTCCATAGGGGCCGTGGTGAGTGGGCCAAGACTCACCGCGACTCATCAAGGGAGTCGAGGTTTTCGTGGTGGTTCGCCATAAAATGGCATGGCTGGTTATGAAACCCCCGCGGACAACCTACAGAAGTATATATAGGGAGTAGTAACCCGAGAACGGTGCAAGCCCGTTGGTGACCAAAAACTAGTGAGTAAGCGAGCGAACCGGAAAGCGACCAAAGAGTGGGGAGACTGTTCCGGACTGCCATCTACCAAAGGGAATTCTCCTAGTCCAAATAGGTGGAGGGTTTAGAGGGAAGCGAAGGGGGACCGTTATGTCCCGGTGAGCAGCCGAAGCTCCAAGTTGGCCCGAGCGGCCAGGTTGGGAGTCAGGCGCGCGCATCAAAGCGAGTAACTATGACTTGAAGGGGAGCTTACCGAAGTGAGGTGCGCGACACTTGGTATCAAAGCTTAGAATTCAGTACGCGATCGTCCTTGGGATTGGCCTCATCATGGGGTCGGGCAAGCCGAAGCGAAAGCGGAACGGCCCAAAAGATGATGATCCCGGTGAGCCCGATGGGGGCGGCGTGTCACCGAGGCGGCCGTTTGAGGAAGCGATGCATGTTTCCGAAAACGAGGCCGCCCAAGAGCGGGAGGAATCCGAGGAGTCGGAGCCCGAGGAATCCTTGAGAGCTCCGACAAACCAAGAGATGCCTCCCATGCCGGCAGCCTTTGGGAAGGGTTGTTGGCGCAGTTTGGCGGGGACGTTGAAAGACGTGTTGAAGGCGGCTAATGCCACTTCCGCTAAGGCAAAGTTTAAGGTGAAGCCTAAGGAACCGGCACCTTCGAGGGCGTCCGAAATCGGAAGGCACTCAACACCTGGCTCTTGGAGCTAGAGCAGTACTTTCGGGCGGCCAAGTTGAGTGACGAGGATCGGGTGGAAGTGGCTCCCACCTATTTGAGGAGTTATACTCAACAATGGTGGCAGAAACGCCTTCACGACCGAGGCCCAAGCCCGGAAACCTTGAACTGGAGTGGGTTCAAGGAATTGATGAAGAGACAGTTTGTGCCCCTCAACGTGTCCTGGCTTGCCCGGGACAAGATGAGGAATTTGAAGCAAACAGATGACATTCGGGGTATGTCAGGCTTTCAATGTGCTGTTACTCGAAGTCGCGGACATGGCAGAACCAGAAATGGTCTTCAACTTTGTGGCGGGACTGGCCCCATGGGCCAGGCGGAAGTTGGAGGAGAAGCCACCCAAGACTTTGAACGAGGCAATTGAGAGGGCTGAATGTTTCTCGGATGTCCCTAGGGGTGAGAGACAAGGCCGTACGGAGCTGAACCACAAGAAGACCCGGCAGGAAGGTGACTCCTTCCGACCGGAAAAGAAGTGGGATAGGCCACGCGGCGACAATGGCACGTGGAAATCGAAGGGAGGGCCTTCACACGTCAAGGCGGCCCGGTGCTTCGAAGGAAAAGCGGGTGGAGCGGCTTATGGCGGACAGAAGGCGACCTTTGATGGAGTGTGTTTCAATTGCGGGGAGCCCGGGCACATGGCCAAGAAGTGCACGAAGCCCCGACAATTGAACATGACTCGGGCGACCACGGAGCTGTCGGAAGATACCATCAGTCGCTTGGTGGAAGCGGTGGTCGCCAGGACTTGCAAGGTAGGCAAATTTTCTTGTGAGTTGTATCAGGAAACTGGCGCCTTACGAAAAGGGAGTCAGTTATTGTTCGTGGATGGGATAATATCCGGAACTAATGTGTCGTTGTTGGTGGACACAGGAGCCGAAGCTCCAAGTTGGCCCGGGCGGCCAGGTTGGGAGTCAGGCGCGCGCATCAAAGCGAGTAACTATGACTTGAAGGGGAGCTTACCGAAGTGAGGTGCGCGACAATTTTGGCAAAAGCCCCAGCCACAGTATGATGAACATCTGTAGCCTAGTGATATCCCAGTTTGATTATGCTATATTATGTTCTTGTCAAATGCCCAGGCTTAACTCTAAACCAGTGGGAATGCTGTTAATGGTTGCCCCTTGTTATAACCAATTGTATGAAGCTAGTCTGCTATTCAAAGCCAGATAGTTACACCTTCATGCGATGGATTCCGTCATTATTGATGTCAAGCTATGTTGTATGGCTAAGGCACGTAGTGATTGTCTGTAACCCTAAACCCTAAACTGCTGCATGTTGTGGACTAGTTACAATACTATTCAGTGCGAACTGTGGAGCATTGTGAAGTTGACATATTCTTTGTGTTATTCAGCAGGACATTCTCCTGTGTGTATTTTCTATAAAAAAACATGGGTCTTCCTTGGACTCTTGGGATTACAAATAAGCAAGAGGTTCTTTTGTGGATCCAATACAGTCACTCACTGATACTTGGGATCTTGGCATTGTCAAGTTTGGCAGCATTTCTAGTGATCACGGACGTTCTTCCAATGCTCATGTCCCATATAAGTGCATGTATGACCACAATATTCTTTGAAGTACAATTTAATTTTTGGAGGTGATCCACAATGTCTGCTTCCCATTAGAGATTAGAGGATGGCTTCAGGGTGATCAATCCTACTGGTGAATAAGTCAAGTGGCCATAGTGATGATTAGTGAGAGGAAAATCATTATGCACCACAAGTGAGAGTGATGCACACAATGGCGGGGTTGGTGAGGCTCTTCCAGAAATTAATCTACATGTTAAATATTGGAAGTTGAAATCTAGAAGCTTTAGCTCCGTAGATATGCAACTTCTCTTCTGTCAGACCAAAGTGGGGAGGGTCCAGGAGTTAGTATACTTCCAAGATACCGTTTCAGCAAGTTCGTTGTATGTGTTCAACTCCACATTACAGTCAAAGAACAACTCCACAAGCAGACGGACCTTTTCTCTGTTTAGCATATTTGTTGGGGATGTAGATGTCACTCATTGCAGTATACTCATTTGATTATGCCCATTTGGATGACTGTTATTTTCTTTTGAGGTTCTAGACATCTTCCTATAGAAAGTGAGATGCTACAGTCTTCATTAAGTCATCTTATTACTGCCAAACATCTTGACAATCTTTCTGACTGATCCAGCTGCTCCCCACGGTGTTATTATTACTGCCAAACATCTTGACAGTCTTCCTGACTGATCGATCTGTTCCCCACGGTGTAACACCGTAGGGATGACCTCGCCCTTTTTTGTGCAAATTGAACATAGTTATCAGAATTCGTCGCTAGTAGTGCGGAGCAACGCGAAGCCCTAGCCATTACATTTATTTCAAGAATCGTGGAGTAGCCTAGTGGTATGTCATGGTGTGTAGGTGTAACAAGGTAGAATCTAGAAGGTTCTAGATGGAGGAGAAAAGTTCCCTAGAAGTTTCCAGAATAACTAGGAAGGATCCTAAGAAGTTTGACATAAAGAAGTTTGACTTGAGGCTCTCAAGTCAAACCTCCAAGATATTCATATCATGGAGAGTAGGTCAAATCTTTGATAAAGTCATATTATAGAGAATATGTCAAACCTATGAAGGTTGACTTTAGGAAGCTTTGACTTGAGGCTCTCAATGTGAAAGCCTAAAAGACATCGAGTTGTTTTTGGGAAAAAATTGAGAAGTACTTATATTCTAGTTTGTGTAGATCCTGGGTGTTCGCTATCGCCGTATCATGAGCTTCAAACAAGACTTTTGTCTTCAATGCAGGTTCATCAGGGATCCAAAGTTTATCTTCCTTGAATACCAACCCTCGAACTTCTGTTATTTTGCCATTCTTTTTAGCGTCCACGATCTCCCCATCATCTTTAGAAGCCGTCGCTATCTTGTTCCACCAATCGGGTTGAATGTTGATTTGTGTCAATGTGTTCATGCGCGGCATCCTTGTCATTGCATCTGTCAATTGTCGTTTTTCCTCTACATAGACGATCTTCATATTAAATTGTTGTCGCCACTCCGCCCAACGAATCTGTCTCTTCGATAGATCTTTTTGTGTCTCCAAGTACATCAATGGTTTATGGTCTGTCTCCACTATGAACTTTTTGTCTCCAAGATAGTGCTTCCAATGTTTTGTACCCAAAACAATGGCCAATTCTTCTCGTTCGGTTGTATGATAATTTTGTTCCGCATGTAACAATTTGCGAGAAAAATATGTCACTGGGTGCAATCTGTCTTCCCATTCTTGTTGTAATACCCCACCCACTGCTGAGCCTGACGCATCTACCGAGAGCTTGATTAGTCTTGTCGGATCATACCAATTCAAGATCGGGGCATGAAGCAACGCATCTTTCAAGGCCTGAAATGCTAACTCCTCTTCTGTACCCCACTTCCATTTAATTCATTTGCCCAAAAGATTTGTCAATGGTTGGGCAATCTTTGAGAATGCCTGTACAAATCGTCTGTAGAATCCGGTAAGGCCAAGAAAACTCCTTAATTGGGTAATGTCTTCAGAAGCTTGTTGTATTTCACATAATACATTGCCTGTTGGTTGGAGTGGTTACAGAGGGATGAAATCTTCGGGTGAAGTTGCTCTGACTGAAGGAGCATGGTGCAAGGGCGTTAGAAGCAAAGTCTTGTGTACCCTAGAGAGGTGAGTGCCTGCAATGTTCCTGATTAGAAAGTCGGTGGAAAGTATTCAGAGTTTTGATTTGATTTTTGGGTTTCCTTTCTAAATTCCAGACAAGGAATAAGGGAGAATAACAGCAATTGATGCTGGTGTCAAAGGTAGATTTGGCTGATTATGCCGAACAGAGATCAACAGATAGGGGATGTGTGGGATTCGTGTGGTGTGCTACACACAACAACCACCCTCACCTACTGCCTAATATATTTTTCTGATATATTGATCTTGGATGTGCAGGTGGTGGGAAAAAAACATGTACATTTCCTTTGCGGGAAATGTGAATTGTATTCTTTTCGAGGCTCCCCCAAAAGAACTTAAAAAAACGCATGATGTTGATTGCATTCTAGACACTTTGACAAGCTGATTATGGGCAAAGAGGGGTCTGCATACCCTGATCTTGCAGGCAATTTGGGTACAGCAGCATTCGTTTCCTCTGATACACAAAGCAGGACCCAATTATCTGCTGTTAGCAAGTGCGGCTCTTAATCTGAGAAACTTGCATAGTGGGATCACCAAGTAGTTTTAAGTTTTTGTTAATTCTCACTTCTGTGATTTGTTGCGGGTTGGTGAATTGTCCACATTGGCAGTTGATATGAGTGTAACTTTTTTGGTTAAAAGCCTTCTCAAGACATGAGATTGTCCAGAAACAATTTAGTGTAGATTGCCAGATTGAATCTTTCTATCAGTTAGTTATCTGTTCACACCAAGTTCTGGAGTTTGCTGTTTCCATCAATCGATTTTCATTTGACATTTATATATAAGGCAATGTGGAGAAATTGCTGAATATAGTCTCCTGCTATATAGGTAAGTACTCAGAAGTCAGATAAGTGCTCCTGCAAAAGTCCATGGTGACAATTACAAAGCCTTGTGGAAATTCAGGTAGTCACATGATATAGTATAACACTGTTGTGACGTGTCACAGTGGTTATCCGACATTTGCATACTTGCGAGACTAGTGTTTCAAGTCTTATGTTGAGGTCTTTAGGTGTGTAATTGCCATGTCAGGATTAATTCTTGTTCATCTGTGGTGATGTGGCTGGTAGTGGGGGCAGTCATCATATCATCGCCCTTGCACAAGAGGCAAGCAGATCATAAGAGTTACACCACCCTCACTCTAGAGAGAATCTCTAGCACCCTTCCTGGGTGTCCAGAGGAAGATTTGACACCTTACTCCCTTCCCAAGGGACACCCTCCTTCATGGGGACACCAAGTTAAGACCAATGTAAAGTCCAGGCTGAGTTTTGGGTCTTTGATTCTTTCCCAACCTGAACAAGATGTCCGTATTTTCTACAGTTGTAACATTGTCGAGTTTTCCTTCTTTCTGTTGTGAGATGTTGAGGAGGTCACATCCTTGTCATTCAATTTCATTCGCACTGTGTGTTATCTTCCCATATCTGATTCCGGCCTATTTCTTTGAGAGTATTGGAAGTTATCCCGTCTTCGAAGATTTCCAAGCTCCATAGTTGTTGGTCCGTATTGGTTCAATGGAACGTGTATACTTTCGTCGTATTTTGGTAGCGTCCCTTCAATTTTTCGGGCCAATGAAATTACTTCGTGGACATCAACCGGGTTGCGTAAAATTACCTTTCCTTGAATTTTCTTCTTCAATCCTCTTTTGAAGTTGTCGAAAGCTTCTGCAGGACTCATGTCTTCGATTTGGACCTGAAGATTCAAAAAATCTTCAATGTAATTTTGCACACTCTCGCGTTGTTCCAAGTTCTATAATTTCATTCGAGCAGTTGTAATAGCATCTACTGCCTTGAATTGTTGGAGCAGTCCCGCTTTCAATGTGCTCCATAGTAAAAGTTCTCCTTTTGCAATCTGTCTTCTCTCCCATGTCTGTAACCATGTTGAAGCATTGTCGAGTAGAAAAGATCGTATGAACATTCTGTGGTCCAAATCACTTGATGTAGAGAAATACGACAGATGTACCTCCATTCGATAAATCCATCCTTCTAGCACTTCCATCGTGCGACTTCCTTTATACGGCTCGACCTTGCATGTCTTGGTCATCTTTTGCAGCAACGTATCCGACCCATCAGCAACCAGTCCCGGGGCGGTTGATTGTCTCACTTGTTTAACCTCCTCCATCAACACGTTGTTTTGTTGTTGGGTCGTGACAAGAGCATTCTGCAATTCGTATAAGCGCTCCATTATCCACACTGTCTGATCATTGGCTCGATGAGTAGTGTGTGCGTTGTCCACCATTTCTTCATTGTCCGCCATCTTGCTCCACTACTCCTTCCTCCGTGGTGTTTGTCTTCTAAAATTAATGTATACTATCTCTATTCTCTTATCCTAATACAGTATGTAAATAATGCAATCCCAAACCATCCCGTACGTGACTATTGGTAATACAAAAGGGACGTTTGAACTCATAACAAGGTTCATGAATTTTACCCCAAATTCTGCAACTAAAAATCTCACAAGATGATGCTTGTCGATGGCGCACACATTGATACTCTATACATTTGGTGGTGGAAAATTAGGCGGAAAATATCTACCTCGATCCATGAACTATGTATATACACATATGTATACCTTTCAATTTCTAATTATAGGAAAGACGACAGGTCGTGGGTTTTGTAACACTTCTTGATATTGTTCTTCTCCAAATCTCTGTACTACTCTAATTTCTGCTTTACGACGACATATAATTTTAAACTCACACTCCGAAGGAAAATCACGGAAAGGGGGTTGATTTAAGTCCATAAAATTTTTATACTATCGTTATGGCGCACCATCACTACTATCTATTCAACACTTAAAAATATTAACAACAAAAATCTCTAAAAAAAACATCTTAATCGAATCCTCCTAAAGAAGGTATTCACTCCCAACTTTAAGAAAGACTAGGCTCTGATACTATTGTAACACCCAAGATCTACACAAACTAGAATAAAAGTACTTCTCAACTTTTTCCCAAAAACAACTCGATGCCTTCTAGGCTTTCATTGCAGGTTTATATACCCTTCACAATATGATTATTTTAAAGGTTTGACTTGAGAGCCTCAAGTCAAAGCTTCCTAAAGTCAACCTTCATAGGTTTGACATATTCTCTATAATATGACTTTATCAAAGATTTGACATACTCTCCATAATATGAATATCTTAGAGGTTTGACTTGAGAGTCTCAAGTCAAACTTCTTAGGATCCTTCCTAGTTATTCTGGAAACTTCTAGGGAACTTTTCTCCTCAATCTAGAACCTTCTAGATTCTACCTTGTTACACCTGTGCACGCACGTGGCTGGTACAGGTTGGCTGGGGTGCACCCCCCAGGTCCCCCACATTGATTTTCTTGTCAAAACTCAAAACCCTCAGAAACCTCTGTCAAGAGTTCTCTAGGAAAAAGACTGAAGATAGAATTTGGAGGCAGAAAGCCTTAACCAAGTGTATGCAAGTGTGCTAATACCAGCTTCAATCAGGGCACAAAGGCCCTCAAACATTGTTATCATATAAGACTGTCAGGCGAAATCTGTCACAGCTCTTACACAACAAAAAGCAATTTCTGAGGATCAAGGTGGGTGTGAAATGGTCTCTCAAGGGGGAGAAAATGAACAAGTACTTTTCCACAACAAAATGAAATTGGCGAAATTAATAATTATGCGAAACTAAAACATAAAGAACAAGTAGCCGATATACCTAATGAACATGTTATCTTACATGCGTGGTTTTTTGTGCTTAGTTTGTGCCTATATCACCAAATATTTCTCAGTGCGAAATTCACCGCTGCTTAGTTTGTGCCCATATCACCAAGTATTTCTCAATGCGAAATCTCACCGCCGCCGCGGTTTAGGGTTTCTGGCTACACTACTGAAGGTTTCGCCTCGCTGAATTGGGGCAGATGTACCGTACAAATGCACCGGTCGTCTATACCCGCTTATGATTTTATTCCATTTTGAAAACATATAACTCCTATGATCGAGGTTAAAAAACATAAAACTCCCGTGACCGTGGGTTGTGCTCACGCCGTGCTCACACAATACCAACCTCCTTCCCTGTTTTCGTGTGGGTTGCTTGTACTCACTAAATGGGGGGTTAAAAAATCCAATTTGCAGCGCCGGGTAGGCCAACATTTTGGCTACAAAAAATTAGGTGGAACAAGCGGCTAGTTGCATATGGCTCCTCTTTGTGAATAGTGGAATTTACTTTCATCCATACTAAACTTGAAAATTCATTCATTTATTTATCATAAGTTGTTCAATGACAAAACTGTTACATGAGGAAGGTGTTTCCACCGTACCCAGGCTAGCCCCACACACATCCCAATGCCCCATCAATGCGCAACAACCTACATGGCAGCCACCCTAGGATCAGTGCTCTTTTTTTTTTAGGCGAAATGGAGCCTAAAAGCGATAAAAAAACAAAGGGCTGCGACAGCCCTATGTAAAATCCTGGGAAAAAAAACAAAAAATGCGCCAGAAAATAGGGGCGCGCGCACGGGTTGGTGTCAGAAAGCTCCAGGGGAACATGCGTGGTGCGCCAGAAATACACGTTCCCCACAGCCCTACATCTAGCTGCTGTCGGCCCATTGCGCGATCAATAGTGGAGATCTCGCCATGGAGCACGATTTGGACCCTTGCTATTTGAAATTGAGGCTATGGTTTTTGCTGGCCATCTTTGGACTTCTTTTATTTTAGATTTCAGATGTGAGTGGGCTCAAATCGTCATATTGCATGCAAATGAAATAGCCTGTAGCCAGTTGATTTTTAGCTAAGCATCTATGTCATCGCCACCTTTGCACTTAGCCTTCAAATTTTGTAGCCATCTACGCTTCTTAGCCAAAATGAAAAAAAAAAACCCCTGCCTAGGATTAGGCTTGGTCCAAAGCACATGGAGGGCTGCGGCTGTTCGGTGGCACCAAACTTGAGCAACGGTTCTCAAAAGGTTCTACCCCAATGGCGGTGTCCACAAGCCCAAGTCATCCCATGAATGAGGAGAGGCGGGTGGGGAGAAGGTCTCAAAACCCGCTAAGTACAAGGGCTAGAGTATGAAATATCGTAGGTTTCTATGCTAAAATATAGGTTGGACTGGGAAATAGGGGGCAGGGCCCCAAAATAGCCTAAAATATTGCCTGGTTGGATTGAAAAAATTTCTACAACAACCTTTGCTTGCAAAGACGACATGGACCACAACGATTGTAAATTAGACGGTAGATTTATTGGCTCCTCCTTATTCTAAAGAGGAGACCACAACATTAGTGTCAAAAAATCGCTAGGTCCCTGTTGTGCCTTTCCGAGGTGTCACCTCCCCTCCTTTGTTGAAAACTACTTTCATGATGTGCCTTCCCTAACTTGACCGTGGTTGCCATGCAAGCAACTTGGGCAAGATAGCAAAAACATGCCAAAAAAGCTGAGTTAGCCCCATATTTGGGGATCTTACTGTACGTATAATATGTTTTTTTGAAGATTGGCCAATGTCATCGTGTATAAATTTTCTTTTTTCTACCTAATGAGTCAAAATTGACTCAAATTGATGGCTTAAGAAGCCTGACCGACCCCTTTTGGGTCGGTTTGACACTTATAGGGTAAGTTCTTACATTATTTGTATTGTTTTCTGCCACCAAGCTACTTGTGCATTAATCTATAGGCGTGGCCCAAAGACAGCATGCGCGGGTTGTGCACTTGCATGAAAATTCTTATAGGGCCCACCCCTGAAAAGGGGCAGTAGCGGCAAGGCGAAGTGGCTCTTGGTGGCTCGGGCCGGAGTCCTCTCTCTCTCTCTCTCTCTAGGTGGGGATGGATTTGACAGCGGTGGTGTAGGGTCAGTCATAGGCGCTCCCATCAAATGTCTAGCGCATTACAACCAAGTTCTACCCCAATGGTAATGGGCACATACCACCTCGGAAGTGGTTGTGGGTTCAATTCACCTAGTAGTGTCACAAAGGTGTCCAACTTCCTACCGGAATGCAGTAGCCCTTTGGGGTCATATTCTTAACTAGCGTGTTCATCCATAGGGTTCCCTGCAAATACCTTTAATGTTGCATTGCCCCTTTGTATCTATAAGCTTATCCAATGTGCCACCGCCACACCGCCAGCCCCCTGGGCATTTATCGGCCCATAACATCCATCATTGCAGGTTCAGGCAGCAGGCAGAAGGCATATATACATGCACGGTTTTGGCGGTTAAAATCTTATTCACCTCCACTCGAGTCCATGAAGCTACAACGGCTTGCCCTAAGAAAATCACAACGCAAAATGTTTGAGCAAAAAGGGTGATGGTCGGGCGGTAGGTGCTTCCTCCGGGGTTCGACCTCGGAACGGGGAAAAAAGTTGTCCCTACCCACCCACCACGTTCTGGCCTCGGCTACTAGCCACGTGTGGTAAGTTGGACTTTCATACGTGTCACCCCCACATTCGGAGTGATCAACCAATCAGAAAAGACGAGTGTGCCAGCGATGATTGTTGGATGGATATGGGCGTGCGTTATCATTCGTTGGGCCCCACCTCTCCTGAGCACGGGATTGGACGCTGGACCCTTGACCTAAATTTCGCCCTTTTGACCTTAATTTAGACACATTATTAAAAGAAAAGCCAAAACGCCTGCGCATCTTTTACACTGCTGGTCGGCATCGAACATCCAACGGCGGAGATGCGGAGTGTTCATAACTGGACGGTCGTGGCGTGCCGTGGATCTGGTGGCGCAAAAGACGGGAGCCAGGCCCTGCCTTTGCGCGCAGGCTTTGCACGCACGGATGCTTCTGACAATTGCGAGCTCCGATCGGGACGGATGCTTTTTAGGGTTCGGCAAGAGGTTGGAGAATTATTGAAGAAATTTCATGATTGAGAGTCTCGGGGGGGTCAGCGAAGCTCGGATTCGGTTGTCTGTGTTGAAATTTCATGATTGAGAGTCTCGGGGGTTCAGATAAGCTCGGATTCGGTTGTCTGTGGTGATTTCTCTTGTTGCTTTATGTTGACAATGTGCTGGGAGCTTGCGTGGTCTTTTCGGGAAGTGCTGCAGTCGATTTGTGGATTTGGTGTTTGCTGGGAGAGCGATCGGCGGTGGTAGGAGAGGTGTTTTGTTGTTGGAAGGCGATGGAGGGGGAGCTGTGGAGGAATCTGCCGGAGGAGCTGTTGGAGAGAATTGTGGAGAAGTTGCCGTTTCGCAGCATCCTGCCGTTGCGTTGCGTGAGTAAGAAGTGGAATGCGTTTATCCTCACGCGGGCTAGCGTGAGGAGATGTTCGACCGATCATGCTCCGAAAGGGTTTCTGCTGCATCTCATGCATGGCTGCGAGGCGGTTGCTGCGTATAATCCTACGCTACAGACTTGGCACAAGCTGTCGCTGTCTTTCATCCCGCGGGAATTGAAGGTGTCGTCTCTGCTAGCTGCAGCGGGAGGAATGTTGTGTGCGTATGTTTCGAGTGAGCATTCGAATGAGCGGGGAGATGGTTTGATGGTTTGCAATCCCATCACCAAGGCGTGGAGGCGCTTGCCTCCCACGCTCAATGCGATGCGGCACGGATCGTCCGGGAAGGTTATGATGTTCGATGCGAGCAGCGAGAGTTACAAGATCTTCATTGTTGGCATGCACAGTTGTTACAATAGACCAACCACACAGGTGTATGACTCTTCCACAAACGTATGGGAGATTGGCGCGCGAGTACCGGAAGGCTTCTCGTTTGTCCCGAATGGCGTCTTGTGCAAAGGATGCCTTTACATCACCGGGAGAAAAGTGGATGGCGGTAAACTAGTGTTTTATTATGATTTAAAGCAGGCGGTCTGGATGGAGCTTGAGGTGGAATTACCACGATGTCTAGTATGGCCGCATCTGGTCGAGCGCCATGGCACTCTTTTGTTGGTAGCAGGTGTTCATAACCGATGGAAAGGATCACGCAGCATTCAGATCTGGGAGCTTGACGAATCAAGATTGAAGTGGGTGGAAGTGGAGAGGATGCCTGACCGTTTGCTCGGCGGTTTCATTGCATGCTTTGAATCGAAAGACAACGACTTCGAGTGTGTTGGCCAAGGGGACATGATTTACTTTGCCACAGATTGGTTTGTGCCGATGTTGTGCTATGATTTTTCACAAAGATCGTGGAGTCAGATGTCACCTACGAAATTTGGATGTCGGGAGGAGATGTTCATCTTTGATCCGACTTTCCACAACTCTGTCTAATCAGGTTTGAACGTCTTTGTGGCTCTTTTTAATTCTTACACTTTTCATGGAGGAGAAACATAACTTGTGTGTCTCAGTTGTAGTAGCAAGAAGGCCAAATCCACATTAGGGATGATGCGATATATATTATTGTGCGACTCAGTTTGAAGCATGTTCTTTATGTGGATCTGGGATAGTATTGTTCACAGGCTTTGCTAGGTTCCATCGTTTGGGCCTGAGCACTGGGGTGCTCCCTTGACTGACCTTTTTAACCTCACTTCCACAACTACTCACATTTGGTCCTCAAAGCAAGCAGCCTGCTGACCAGAAGAGGTGAAAAACATGGTACGAAGGTAAGAAAGGACATGTGAAGTGTACCCTTTATGGTTTTGACTTCTTCCACTTTCTGATGGCTGTTCATGAGATACTCTCAAGAGTGGAATGAAGCAAAGCCAGGTGCAAAGATGTGGCTAGTTGGTAGGTACTTTGAATTTTGAGGTTTTGAGTTCAGAAGATTTCTTTATTTCCTACTGGTATCAGATTACCCCCATTAAGTCCTGAAGTAAAGACAAACTACTTTGCACTTAATTTGCTGACTTTTTGAACTCCAATGCAGACTACATAGGTGTCTAGCGAGGTAGAAGATCATCAATGAGATTGTGAGGTTGTGCAGATAGTCTCTTCAAGTGCATCCTTTGTCAGGCTCAGAAATTTTCACAGTTCCTGCTCGCCTTCTGGTGCAGTGTCTTCGCACAATTGTGCCTGAATATGAAAGAAAAAGCTATTGGTTATCATTGCGGGCCCAATGCTGAAGGCCATACCAATATTCTATGTCAAAAATGGAAGCTTGTCTTGAATATTCACATAATACATTGCCTGTTGGTTGGAGTGGTTACAGAGGGATGAAATCTTCGGGTGAAGTTGCTCTGACTGAAGGAGCATGGTGCAAGGGCGTTAGAAGCAAAGTCTTGTGTACCCTAGAGAGGTGAGTGCCTGCAATGTTCCTGATTAGAAAGTCGGTGGAAAGTATTCAGAGTTTTGATTTGATTTTTGGGTTTCCTTTTCTAAGATTCGACAATGCCAGACAAGGAATAAGGGAGAATAACAGCAATTGATGCTGGTGTCAAAGGTAGATTTGGCTGATTATGCCGAACACAGAGATCAACAGATAGGGGAAGGCGATGTGTGGGATTCGAGGTGTAATCGTGTCGCACTACACAAACAACCACCCTCACCCTACTGCCTAATATATGATTTTCTGATATATTGATCTTGGATGTGCAGGTGGTGGGAAAAAAACATGTACATTTCCTTTGCGGGAAATGTGAATTGTATTCTTTTCGAGGCTCCCCCAAAAGAACTTAAAAAAACCGCATGATGTTGATTGCATTCTAGACACTTTGACAAGCTGATTATGGGCAAAGAGGGGGTCTGCATACCCTGATCTTGCAGGCAATTTGGGTACAGCAGCATTCGTTTCCTCTGATACCACAAAGCAGGACCCAATTATCTGCTGTTAGCAAGTGCGGCTCTTAATCTGAGAAACTTGCATAGTGGGATCACCAAGTAGTTTTAAGTTTTTGTTAATTCTCACTTCTGTATGATTTGTTTGCGGGTTGGTGAATTGTCCACATTGGCAGTTGATATGAGTGTAACTTTTTTGGTTAAAAGCCTTCTCAAGACATGAGATTGTCCAGAAACAATTTAGTGTAGATTGCCAGATTGAATCTTTCTATCAGTTAGTTATCTGTTCACACCAAGTTCTGGAGTTTGCTGTTTCCATCAATCGATTTTCATTTTCTGCAGACATTTACCACATATATAAGGCAATGTGGAGAAATTGCTGAATATAGTCTCCTGCTATATAGGTAAGTACTCAGAAGTCAGATAAATGCTCCTGCAAAAGTCCATGGTGACAATTACAAAGCCTTGTGGAAATTCAGGTAGTCACATGATATAGTATAACACTGTTGTGACGTGTCACAGTGGTTATCCGACATTTGCATACTTGCGAGACTAGTGTTTCAAGTCTTACTGTTGAGGTCTCTAGGTGTGTAATTGCCATGTCAGGATTAATTCTTGCCCATCTGTGGTCCATCTGAAGAGGAGGGTGATGTCGCTGGTAGTGGGGGCAGTCATCATATCATCGCCCTTGCACAAGAGGCAAGCAGATCATAAGAGTTATACCACCCTCACTCTAGAGAGAATCTCTAGCACCCTTCCTGGGTGTCCAGAGGAAGATTTGACACCTTACTCCCTTCCCAAGGGACACCCTCCTTCATGGGGACACCAAGTTAAGACCAATGTAAAGTCCAGGCTGAGTTTTGGGTCTTTGATTCTTTCTCAACCTGAACAATTGAAGCAGAAATTGTCCCGCTTTGAGCATCTAGTTTCAAGAAGACTTGTGGCTGGAGATCCCTCTGGTCTGAACCTTGGTATCTATCCTATCTGAAAGTAATTGCTCTTGCCTCCAGCATTATTACTCCTAATATAAGTCACTGAATATTTTGAGCTTTCGACCCAGTAGTTTGAAATGATACACTTCTGATTGATGAATGTCACTATTTCAGCCATAGTCTCTACAGAAGCAAGCCACATCTTGGAAGTGGTGAAACAGGTCGGCATCCGTATGTAACAACTGCTCACCCCTTTGAGATGAGCTTGGTGGAAGTGTGGCAGTCACAACACACTGGAAGGTTCTTGATGATGTGGATCTAGGCATCCCAGAGTGTGCTGATGAGGCCAAAACCAACGGCCAGCTTCTCATGTGGTGGTAGAGATGAGACCCTTTGCTTCTATTCCACCTCATGCAATACAACACATGCCAGGCACATATACAGCCTCCCCACGCAATCTCTTCAACTTGGTTTCGCTTCCCTCAATTTCTGGATACAGTGTATCTTCAACAGTGAATGGATGCACCCGGTTGTTACCTTAAGTGCAGCTGTGCCCCATGTCCTTTCTAACATCTTTGTCCTCTTCTCACCTTTGCTTTCTTGTCCCACCTGCCAGGTGGAGCATAGCAGCATGTGTTTCAGAGTGTCGAGGATCAAAACTGAGTATGCATTTTGCAGCACGTTCTGCAACTTCTGCATTCCTGTGAATGCTGCAGCCACCAAGCAATGCCCCCCACACCAAAGCATCTGGTACGATGGACATTTTGTTAATGAAGTCCTCAGCCTCGTCCAATCGCCCAGCGCGGCCAAGGAGGTCCACCATGCAACCAAAATGCTCAACTGTAGGTGTGAGGCCATAATTCCGACTCATCAAATTGAAGTAGTGACAACCTTCATCCACAAGGCCCCCATGGCTGCATGCAGAGAGAACAGAGGTCAAGGTGACACCATCCGGCTTCAAACCTTCCTGTTGCATTTGCTCAAATAGTTGAAGGGCCTCCCTACCACACCCATGCTGAGCATATCCGGTCATCATCGCACTCCATGAGACCACATCTCGCTTTTCCATTTTATTGAACACTTGACGCGCATCCTTTATGCTCCCACATTTGGCATACATGTCAACAAGAGCATTATCCAGATTAAGATATGATGCAATTCCAGCTGCGATGATGTCGGCATGGACCTGCTGCCCCTCTTCCAGGACCGCAAGGCTGGCACATGCCTTCAGAATAGAAATAAATGTGATCCAGTTGGGTGTCACTCCTTCGTGTTGCATTTGCTCATAGGCTTCTAAAGCCTCTGTATCACAACCATGCTGAGTGTATCCTCCGATCATCGCATTCCATGAGACCACATCTCGTTCAGCCATTTTGTCAAACACTTGACGAGCATCTTCTATGCTCCCACATTTGGCATATGTGTCAACAAGGGTATTCTCCAAATTAACATATGTCGCATTTCCAGCTTTGATGATATCAGCGTGGACCTGCTTGCTTGTTCCCAGGGCCCTCAGGCTGGCACACGCATTGAGAACACAAATGAATGTGACAGAGTCAGGTATCACCCCCTCCTGTTGCATTTGTTCATAGATTTTAACAGCCTCCCTACCATACCCATATTGAGCATATCCTGCAATCATCGCACTACATGAAACGACATCTCGTCTAGCCATTCTGTCAAACACTTTGCGCGCGTTCTCTATGCTCCCACATTTAGCAAACGTGTCAACAAGGGTATTGTCCAACTGAACAAATGATGCAATTTCAGCTTTTATGATGTCGGCATAGACCTGTTTGCATCTATCCAGGGCTCCTAGGCTGCCACATGCATTGAGAACACAAATAAATGTGACCCGGTCAGGTGTGATTCCTTCCTTTTGCATTTGCTCATAGATTCTGAGAGCCTCTTCACCATGGCCGCTTTGAGCATATCCTGCGATCATCGCACTCCACGAGACCACGTCTCGTTTAGCCATCTTGTCAAACACTTGACGTGCATCCTTCACACTTCCGCATTTGGCATACATGTGAACAAGAGTGGTCTCCAACATATTGTCGGACGGAACTCCAGTTCGAAGGATATCATCATGGATCTGCTTGCCCCTTTCCAGTGCTCCTAGGCTGGCACACGCATTGAGAACGCAAATGAACATGACTCTATCGGGCGTCACCCCTTCCTGTTGCATTTGCCCATATATTCTGAGAGCCTCCTCAGCATGCCCGTGCTTGGCATATCCTGCCATCATCATAGTCCATGTGAATATATCTCGTTGAGGCATTTCATCAAACACTCGTCGTGCATCCACTAAGCTCCCACACTTGGCATACATGTTGAGAAGGGTGTTGACAACAAATGTGTTCGGCTTCAATGTACTTCTCATGATGTGGGCATGCACCTGCTTTCCCTCTGCCAGAGCTTTCAAGTTGATGCACCCCTGCAAGAGACAGACATAAGTACTGGGATCTGGCTGAACGTCTTGTTGCTCCAAAATGTGCAATGCCTCTTTCAGTCTTCCCTTCTCGCAGAGTGTCCTCACAGCCACAGGAGTACCTCTTTTGCAGGTGCTACGCAAGCTGCCAGTCTGATGTGCAACAAGCATTTCTGCCTCATTCAACCCTGCGACCGTGTGTGACTCAAAACTCCTGGTTACAATTTTCTGTCCAAAAGTTTTCAAAGGTTCTAGAGACTTCAGGAGAAATCTCCTCATATGGGCAAGTATTCCACCAAGTTTAGCAGGGGCCTACAAGAGGAAAGCAGAATGGAATTTTAGTTCTGGAACTTCAAACCATCAAACTGTCCTCCCTCCCGATAAAGATATTTGTTGCGTTCTCGGCCTCGAGGCTCATACTGCATATCGAATTTAGAAGCAGCACCCCATTGTGCTCGTTCTTGTGTCATCATCAGTAGCTTTGCTTTCACCGTAAGAAGCTTTGACTGGTTCCACCGAGTCTCCATCCATAGGGCCTCCTTTGAATGCTTATCTTTATGGTTCTGTGAAAACCACAGTGGATCTCTGAGCAGCTGTAGCCTCAAGCAAACATCGTAGAATGAAAAGCTGTAATCCACCAGCAAGGGTCTGTGGGCCTTCATAGTCAGACTCAGCCCCATAGTAGAACAGGCTACAACAAACAAAGCTCCCAAGAATCTTTCAAACCAACTGGAATAAGCAACTTTCATGCCCTACTTCGAAGCAACAATACTGTTAACAATATTAGGTGACTGAGTATTATAGCAGCAGCCCACCATGATTCCTTCTTGTATCATGTCAATGTCAACCATCAACCTGGAAGACTGAATCCATTTCACCTAGAAGAACCTTGGCTATTTTGGACCCAGTTATATAACTCTTAAACCCCACCACAATCAGCTCTGGAGGGTCTCTATTGAGCAAAAACTGTGCCTGGAGAATACTGATAGCTCCGGGGTGACCCCAATGATGCACCACAGGAGAAGGAAGAAGCATACCCGTGACTAGCATGTCAAATAGTAGTTTCATATAATCCAACAATCTGGTAGCTCATCCATGCTAGTCACATGGATAGCAACATTTATAGCAGGATTCCTTAGAACCCTGTCCAGAGGTTGTCTTTTGTTAGGCAGTGCCTTGGCCACGTCCAGACTGAGAATCATACAGCTCCCATGTCCGAGATATCTAGGTCCGTGATCCAAACAAGTTACTTTACTCTTAGGTACCGCAATCGGTAGTGCAACGGCTGGTATCGGTACACACACAGTCTCCTCACAGACACCCATGCTTACACGATTCAAGCATTCCAGACAAAGTAGTTGCTGTATGCTTATTACAATCTCCAGAAGCTTACAGCAAATAATTCCCAAGCGCTCCGGTTAAAGGTTATCCGGTGTAGGATGACTAGCCACTAATTAGGATCCAGCTGCGTGAACTCGGTAAATAAATAAATAAGAGCGGTAGTTCGGCTGCATTTCCTGGTTAGTCTGATGCACAGAACGAGAGTGAGGGAAAGATAGAAACCCAAGAGTAAAGAGGAAGTTTTTAAAGACGTACCTGCATCCATTTGGCAGTGTGATAGGTTCTCCTGCCACGAGAACCTATCATTCCCCACTGGCAGTGACGACGACGGACTCCTCACTAATCGCTGAGAAGCCCATATAACCGCTGCTGGCTCCTCAGCACAGTGAAAACACGATACAAAGAAAGCTGAAGCAGTGGAAGCTTGCCAAAATCTCCAAGGACGACGAGACAGAAACAGAATGTAAGACATTTATGAAGATGGGAAATTTTTTGTGGGAATTTCACACGGCACACCACTGAAGGCCTCAAAAGGACTTGCAGGTTGCGTTCCTTCTCCTCTACTGGGGAGTCGGGACCAACTGTGATGCAAAAAGGGTCGTTTTACCCTCGAATAACATGAAGTAGGCTGCTGTCTATAGAGAGGAGAGAGTTTGTAACGTCCGAGGAAAGCTCGGATAGCCTATGCAAAACATGGATAGAGAGACTTCATAAAGTCCAAGGGGTCCCAGGGAGAGAGAAAATACCGTTCCCCTCGACTTCGGTAGCTGCACCGTCTGCTACTTGGTTGCCGGCATATTCACCAGGTTTCATCTAATTAAGTTCATAGAGTTGCCTTCATTTTGGGGGTAAGTTTGTTCTCCAGTTACCACTCTCCGGAGCAGTACACATCCATCCGACTGCTCGTAACACTAAAGTATCAGAGGGGGAGAGAGAGAGAGAGAGAGAGAGAGAGAGAGATTTGCTAGTGGTGAGCATTATTCAATTAGAATCTGGCAGTTATGAGCTGCTAAAGATTCTGTATTTTAGTGGTACTTGCATGCAGGTCAAGCAATGAGCATGGAAGGGCTCTGGCAGGATTGCTTGTCCGATCATTCACAATGTTGCGACAGAAGGTTTCTAAAGGTCTGTATCAAAGATGCCTCGGTAAATGACACGGTGCACTTTGTTCTGAAAGAGCTGCAAATTTGTCCTAGTAGTGGACATGAGTAGTGGACATGAATAGGTTCTTGTTCCATTTCAGCTGGGCATTGTGCATGGTTGTTCTCTTTGGTCTGCAAGATGCTTGCTGTGAACGTTGCATTTTTGTTGCTTGAAGCTGTCGCTGCTTAATTGCACACTGGTGTTTTGCACAGAAGGATTCCAAATATACAGACTTTGAACGAAAGTGGAGAATGGAGGCCCTATGGATGGAGATTCGGCTGAAACCTCCCTGGGTGAAAGCAGATTTAGCTGCTGTGACAAAACGTCGAGCTCAATCTGGTGATGGTTCTAATGTTGACATGCAGCCTGGATCTGTACGGCAAGAACACAACAGGTACTGTTTGTGCATGGCAATTCAAAGGTTGCAATTTCCAGTACAGGGAGTCGCCATGGTTTAGACTGGACGTTTGTAACTCTGTTAGAACTCGGTGGAAAAGCTGTTGTCTTGATATCTTTCTTTGCAACTTTGACATCTGCCTCACGCAGGGCGGCAGGGTTGAATGAGGCACAAATGTTTGTTGGACATCAGTCTTGCAACCCAGGCCGCACTCTGACTGTCGTCACCACTTCCAGAAGGTCTACAGAGGGTGTCAACAAGATCACATCTGGTTGTAGGGATGTAAGGACACTCTGTAAGCAGGGAAGATTAAAAGAGGCACTGCAAATCATGGATGAACAAGGCCTCCATGCAGACTCCAATACTTATTTCTGTCTCTTGCAGGGGTGCATCAACAACTATGCCCTTGCAGAGGGGAAGCAGGTGCATGCCCACATTATGAAAAGTAAATTGAAGCGAAACCTGTTTGTGGTCAATGCCATTGTCAACATGTATGCCAAGTGTGGGAGTATGGTAGATGCGCAACGATTGTTTGACGACATGTCTCAACGAGATATATTCACATGGACAATGATGATGGCAGGATATGCCAAGCATGGGCACGCCAAGGAAGCTTTAAAACTGTATGAGCACATGCAATGGGAGGGGATCATCCCCAACAAGGTAACGTTCATTTGCGTTCTCAATGCCTGTGCCAGCTTATTAGCCCTGGACAGGTGCAAGCAGGTCCATGCTGATATCAAAAATGCTGGAATTGTGTCATATATTAATCTGGAGAATACCCTTATTGACACTTATGCCAAATGTGGGAGCATAGAAGATGCACGCAAAGTGTTCGACAATATGGCCAAACAAGATGTGGTCTCATGTAGTGCGATGATCTCAGGATATGTTCAGCATGGGCATGGTGCAGAGGCTCTCAAAATTTATGAACAAATGCAACTGGGAGGGACGACGCCCAACAGGGTTACCTTCATTGGTGTTCTCAATGCATGTGCCAGTCTGGGTGGCTTGGAAAGGATCGAGCAGATCCACGCTGACATCATAGAGTCTGGAATCTTTTTAGATATTAAGTTGGAGAACACCCTTATCGACGCGTATGCCAAATGTGGCAGCATGGAGGATGCATGTCAAGTGTTCAACAAAATGGCTAAACGAGATGTGGTCTCATGGAGTGTGATGATCGCAGGCTATGTGCAGCATGGTCGTGGTTGGGAGGCCTTTGAAATCTATAAGAAAATGCAATGGGAGGGGGAGATGCCCAACAGGGTCACATTCATTGGTGTTCTCAATGCTTGCGCCACCATTGGGGCTCTGGAAAGGAGCAAGCAGGTTCATGCTGACATCATCAAAGCTGGAATTGAATCATATATTAATTTGGAGAATACCCTTGTCGACACATATTCCAAATGTGGGAGCATAACGGATGCACAGCAAGTGTTTGACAAAATGGCTGAACGAGATGTAGTCTCATGGAATGCAATTATTGCAGCATATGCTCAGCATGGGTGTGGGAGGGAGGCACTCGGATTATTCGAACGCATGCAACAGGAAGGCTTCAAGGCAGACGGTATCACCTTCACTTCTGTTCTTTCTGCATGCAGCCATGTTGGGCTAGTGGATGAAGGTCTTCACTATTTTGATTCCTTGAGCGGATATCACGGTCTCACACCTACAGTGGAGCATTTTGGTTGCATGGTGGATCTTCTTGGTCGTGCTGGACAATTGAATGAAGCTGAGGACTGCATCAGCAAAATGCCAATCAAACCGGATTCTTTGGTTTGGGCTGCCTTGCTTAGTGCAGGCAGAACTCATGGTGATTTAGAGGTAGCAGAACATGCTGCAAAAGGCATCCTTGAGTGTGATCCGCAGCACCCAGCATCTTATGTGCTCCTTGCAAACATCTATGCTGCGGCTGGCAGATGGGATGATAGAGCAAAGGTGAGGAAGATGATGGAGGACAGGGGTGTTAGAAAGGAGGCAGGGCGAAGCTGGATTGAGGTCAATAATCAGATGCATACCTTTGTCGTAGAAGACAAACTACATCCACAAATTGAGGAAATCCATGCTGAGTTGAGTAGATTGTCTGGACAGCTGAAGGAGGCAGGGTATGTGCCAGACATGCGCTTTGTATTGTATGATGTGGAGGAGGAGCAAAAGGAATTGTCTATCTGCTATCACAGTGAGAAGCTGGCCATTGCCTTTGCGCTCATCAGCACACCCCCTAGGATGCCTATCCATGTCATAAAAAATCTTGGGGTGTGTGGTGACTGCCACACAGCCACCAAGTTCATCTCAAAGATTGTTAGCCGAGAAATTGTTTTAAGCCGGTTTCATCACTTCCGAGATGGGATTTGTTCCTGTGGAGATTATTTGTGAAATATGGAATCCAACTACAGGTGTGGTTCCACACTGAAGGGGGAAACTCCTAATTTGTTGTAAGGGAACCGCCGATTTTTCAAAAAAAAGGTCAGAAATGGGACTGAATGCTCACCAGGTGCACCTCACCAACAGTCAGGTGCACCTGGTGAGCATTGCAACTAACATATGACTACTTGCACCAATGGAAGTCATGGAAGGCTCTTTAAGGTGAATTGCACCCACTAAGCTGAAAGGTGTAGATCTCAGGATCGAAGCAGTCAGTGTTGTGAAATATGGTCATCAGTTCTACTGGATGCGATTTTTTCTGGATCTGAGAAAGTTCGTTCATTTCAATTGTTCAGCTACCAGAACCAGTCAAGCAGCAGCAACATCCAGGTAAAAACACTGTGGAAGTCTGATATTTTTATCCTCCACCTGATTTTGCAGGTAGAAACTTCAGGAAAGGTTCAGTTAAATATCAGTACTTAAAGGTCAAGGGGGTTGCATCATATGCATCTACTGAATTCAGACCTTCATGCCACCATCATAAACACCTCCTGTTTGCTGAAGTGGTTTAAAGATTTGTAACATTTGCATTGTACAAATGTATTGATTGTTCAACTAATAAACCTCAGTGGCCAACCAGTTCGGCACATCTACATTCCACTGAGCATCTCAGAGCGGGAAATGGAGAGAATGAAGATGTGTCCAGAGCTGCAAAAAATGATCAACAACAGTGGCAGAGTGTCCAAGTTGTGCCATACATAACACCAAACGAATTTTATACCTATTCCCTTTCTCTCTCCCAACTCTACAGAAAGAATATGAAGCAATGCAGACCCCAAATGGAGAAACTCACCAGAGTACCAGATTTCAAGAAAAGCAAATTGTTGTGAGATCAGTTTCTCTACTTTGGCAAAGATGCCCAGTTATTAGAGATTGTTTTTGGGGGATGTTGCTCGGTAAGCCTGCTTTGCAAGATAGAAGGAACTTGTTCGCAAGGAAATTAAATACAGTATAGTTGGAATATTCTGTAAGCGTGTAGGTAAGGTCTTATCCCTTATCCACGTAAACGTCTTTCAAACGTGCTGAGGCACGTGTGGTTTGCAGCTTCCATCACACTACATTCAGATGCGAGATACAGCACCATAGTTTTACAAACTTCAAAGTCTGCTTATTTCAAGTCAGATGTTCCATAGTTTCCAAATCTTTCAATCTAGAATATAGTCTCAATATAGTGTAACAGTCTGCATCTGTTTCATTGTCTACTAGTTCGTAGTTGGTAGTTCACGGAGCTGTAAACTTCTATCCGCTGGCTTGAATGAAGCTGACTTCGGAAAGTGTTATTAGAGGTAGGACTGTTCAGGTCCTTGTTGCCATAGCCAAGCTGCAGTCCATATACAACAAGTCTTATCTACACCACATAATTGAACGGGAGGCCCGTTTGCACCTCCCTATATGAGTTCTACATTTCACATGTTATGCTGCTGCAGCGGGCCGATGTCACGGGCTCTCATTTGTGGCATGAGCATGACGCGCAGTTGCAGTTGGCGCCACACTTGCAATCATTCTCGGTGTTGTAGCTGTTCAAACATCAGTAAAACACAGTCAGACAGAGACTGTACTGAAAACCTGTAAGATACCAGAAATCAGATCGAAGCTAAGGAAGTTCTGACAAAACCACAAGTCTGCGTATGGAAGGCAGCACAGATCGGTCAGCAAGTAGTGGTGAAACAGGAAGTGCTGCTGGTTGAGTTGTACGCCGGCACTCATTCACAGGCCCGATCAAACTGTGACGGCAAAGACTAGTGGTCCGTATGCATCAGAGTGCTAAGATTCAGTTTATAACAGATGAACAGCGAGCACGAATTTCCACAAAGAAAAGCAGGCTTACTTGCGGAGTGGCTCGTCGATGGTCCTCTTACCGCACCTGTTCAATATTATATTAACACCGAGCCAACACCCGACCGTTAGCATAGGCGATTATCAACAATTGAGTCAGAGAACCGGTCGACACCAACCTCGGTAGTGAAAAACCACCGAGGTCGGGCTCGCAAACAAATCGACAGCCAGACTAACGAAGTCCTTGGTGGCCTCACACATGAAGCGTCACTGAAATCATGATCGGGGTGAAATTCTTTGCGCAGGAACAGATATTACTGATCTACGTTGACCACACCAAACAAAGACTAACATCCATATGAAGTTCAGAAAATCGTACATCTTCTCAGGTTAACAAATCGATAGGGGGATGGCCTACGAATGCTCTAAACACAACGCAGGACAGCACTCGCGACCGTACACCACCCGGACACATACAGCAAATTCCTACTCTTAACCACCAGAACACAACCTCCCTGCACTTAAAAACCTCCAAATCACCCCTCTCAAGCCACATCCCCAAACCAAACTCCTGATCCCACTGCGCCGGCCTAGCAATTACGCTCCAAACTCCCGATGAGAATGCGAAAAAACAGATCACACTCACTTGCAGCTTGATCCACAGTTGCAGGCGGACCCGCATGAGCAGCTTGAGTTTCCGCAGCCCGACATGATGCCTGCTTTACTTCCTTCCTCACACACAAGAGACGATCGAAAGACAAGAGGAGAAGGAAAGCTTCGATACGCAGAGAGAAGAAACCTGGCGATGATGAGACAGACTACCACCCCAGCACGTGCCCCCTATTATATCTTGGACACTCCCGACGACGTGGCCGCATCCTCATCGCTCATCAGGTACATTTCCAAGTCAAAGATTCTCTACATCTGGACCGTTCACGGATGAAATCAACGACGATCATAATTCAGCGGTTCCGACGCTGGGGCCCTCCTATTCGCTCCAGCAAACGTAAGCCAAATAGGGGTAATTTGTTGTACATTGGACGGCGCGCTGCGATTGGTGGAATGACGTGGACTGGTCAATTCAGGTGCCCAAAATTGGGGTCTGTTAGGCTACGGATCACAACCCCTTTTGGGGCGGCGTGCCCCCCTCTCATTTTTATTTATTATTTGTTATTTATTATTTATTTTTACTTTTAGCCCCACCTTGTCCCCTTCCCAATCAGTTCCATTTCGCTCCAATTACTACTTCTCCCATGGCCACGAAAAATTGGGTGTACCGCACTGCACTGCTCTGCTTCCGGCGGAAATTGCGTACGCCAAAAATATGAAAACAAACATGCATGGAATTGTTATCATCAAGAGTAAGTTACGCATGTTGTTGTAGGTCGGGGATTTGTCGAAGCTGCCATTGTTGAAGCGTCAGCCGATACTCATCAATCAATGTACGGAGAGGAGAGCAAGTCACGGAGCAGAGTAAAGCGGAGTCGAGCTTGTCACGTAGGTCCGTGTCAACGTAAAGCATCCACAGCTGGCCACAAGGGGTGACCAAGGGTTGTTATAGGGTCGTTTTCCGTCATGAGTGTCCTTTTGCAGTTCGGTGGGGGTATGTTCGTCAATTATTATGGAGAAATATTATGTAAATGGTGATGGCGTGTAGGAGGGTGTAAGGGCCGGGTTCCATGGGCACTCCCAAACCCCAAACGCCCCATGAGGGAATATATTATGTAAATGGTGATGGCGTGTAGGAGGGTGTAAGGGCCGGGTTCCATGGGCACTCCCAAACCCCAAAAGGCCCCAAGAGGGAATCGCCCCGTAAAAATGAGAAGGGGTGGTTCCATGGACACCTTTCCATTCACCCGTCTAAGGTATATGAACCTATTTTGGCTCATTTAAGAAACACAACAAAGTTGAGAGATGCATTTTTGGTACAGATTTTTTTTTTTGATATTGGCAAATGTAAATAAGAATTGTTGCATAACAAACAAAAATCAAATGTCAAAAACCGTAATATTGTTGATTATTCAAAGTGCAAATACAGAAAACACCCATTGTGGGCCAATAGAGGGCTCTATTCTGGACCAGAAATCAACCGAACACTCACACTACTGCGACCTTCAAGCGCAACAGTGTTAACGTCAGCGGGTGCCCATACTCCTGCATCTTTATAATGTAATTTACCAGTTCAACTTCTTATTTGTCTGTCAATGTCCCTTTGATTTCCCGCTTTCTGGTTCTTGTTACTCCATATAAATGGTTTCGCAGGCTTGTCACAGGGACACCCCACTGCCTACTTGCCTCTCGAATTGCCATTCCTGCCCCCACAGCATTCATCGCCAATCTCAATGAATCGTTTGTCCAGTTCCCGTTCTTCTTCAGATGAGGAGCTCCGTGTGATCGTCTAGCAGATCTGGCAACAGGTGCATCAATGGAGTCAGGTGTCACGTCTGCAATTTGTGTGCAATCTAAATTCGGAACGGGAGTGGATATGGGATCGGGCATCGGTGGATCGTTAAGCCCGCAACTGTGAACTCCCTGTGTTCCATCTTCATCAATTTCGAAACCTCCACCTTGCCGACACTGGATCTCAACACTCTCATATGGATTTTGCGCCCACTCATAATTTGCAGGATTATCTAACGAATCACTCTCTGAATCACTCAACTCACTATCGGGCTGATCAGTCGTCGTTGATCGCGATATCTGTCGATTATGAATTTCTCTCCTATGGCACTCACGATCAGAATCACAACTCACAAACTAAACATTCTCATGATTACCTCCCAAATCACTATCAGATAACAATCGAAATGCCTGGGAAGCATGGAATTCGTTCGCCATTTTGGTACCAACTGAACGTGAAAGCAAATGTGGATATTTTCCTCGAAAACTCCATTTCGAAAATGGCCCGCCTCTGCACACTACAACAGATGAGCGTTTTTATGACTTCACATATGACTATTTTTTCAGTCTTATATGCGTTCATGACTACATCACTCTGTAGTGAAAAAAGCCCTGTCATAGCGACTAGTCTTTAGGACTGCGTTTTGCAAGTCATATCCATGACTGCTTGCGTGGCACCTGGAGTCCTGCTGTTGAGAGGGTTGCAGTCACAACTATATGACTAATACATGACTACATTGTCTGTTGAGCGCTGCCTACATAGAGAGGCTTCAGCGGGACACGTGCGCCACTGCACAAGCGACACGTCATGCATTCGTCAGGGGATCATATGACTATATGTCTGCAAAGTGATGCCTACATGGAGAGGCGACGGATGGACACGTGCGCCACTGCAAATTTGACATGTCACGACTTCTTGCCATGATCATATGACTACATGTCTGCACAATGATGCCTACATGGAGAGGCGCTAGCGAGACACGTGTGCTATGGCAGATTTCACACGTGGTGACTACATGACTCGCTCATATGACTATAGGGATGTCTACATGGAGAGTTGTTAGCGGGACACCTGTTGCACTTGAGATGTGACATGTGGCACACAGACAAAATATATGACTAGCATATATGACTACGGATCTTTACACGTGGTGAAAATATGGATAAAGAATGTCGTGTCATATACTACCACGTGTTCTGGTTTGAGCAAGAGTGATACCACGTGTCATCAAGATTATTTTCCGAAATAGTTTATATTTTTAATGTTCATATTTTAATTTTTAGTTTTCATTTAATATTTAAAAGAACAGGGAGATTGCAGCCTTGGATTTTTTTTTTAATGGTATTATTTTTAATATTATTATTTAAAATGAAAGTGAATTAAATGATTTAAAATCTTCATTACATGGTGAAATTCCAACATGAAAACAGAATGGATCCCTCCTGCATACTATCAACCACAAGGAGAATGAAAATAGTCAACTACAGGGCAATACAAGCCTTATAAATCACATTACAAAAATCCAAATGAGACCAATATCCCAATGGACACCTCAAAAGCCACAAGGTCAAAAAATCCATGCCTCAAAAGGCCCAGCCAAAAACAAGCAAGCCCACACATGGGCTGAATTGTTGTAGCTAGTATGTTCTAGTGCTATTAGAATCAAGAACTCTGTTAAACAGTGCAATACTGACTATCCCTTCCGCAGCTCCATAAGTTTCAGTAACTTTAGACTCCAAGTGTTGTCTGGCCAACCACCTGCCCCAACTCGGTCTGTTTCCTAACACCATTCACATATGGTAGAGGGGTGTTACTGACACATGCCTCTTTGATGTACACACAGGCATAATCAAGGGGCACAGCAGGGTACCCGTAACCCACCACAGCACCTTGAAGAGCAACAATCAGCCCTACTCCACATTTCTTGCGTTTGGAGTTCACATCCAACAGCCGAACCTCGTCACCCACCCTGAACTGTGATCCCAACTCCACACAAAAAAGAACACAATGTGAAAACCCATGACATACACACGACTAGGACACTCAACATTTGCGAGTTAAAGATAGCCCCAAGGTTGGAAAAAATATAACAGACAAGACAACGGCCTGGACTTACTCCATTTGCAGTCTCCAGTGGTGGTGAGACCTTTTTTGGGGGGCTACTCGTCGGGTCGACACTCTTGCCCCTCGTCTGTACCGGCTTGTCGACAATATCACCTTTGTTTGTCACAAGTTCCTGTGTCACAGACCAGAGATCAACCAGGAAAGCAATGAGCAAACATGAATAGTGAATAGAAACAAAATCCAAGTATGAATCAAACAAAAAAAGCCAACATGAAAAGCTGCAAAGAAAACCTAGCATTAATCAAACAACCGAGGAGAAGCATCCAGGAAAGCAATGCAATGAATGAACCCACAAAAATTAACACTGTTCAGCCTAGTGCCAGCATCTGTACCTTCACAGTAGCAGTGTTGTATGGTTGTTGTCCGAAAACAGGCTGAAACTCCAAAAACTTGGGAATACTGGCAGCTTTCGATGCCTTCACAAGAAAGGCCACAACACCTCTGTTAGATACTCATCAGTTGGTGAATCTGGTTGCACCTTCCATGGCTCTGGAAAAATCCCACTGAAGGGAGGATTGTTTGGCGCCTTTCTTGGTGTGTCGTCAACAAGAACAGTGGTCCTCATAAGTCCATTCTGGCCAGTCTGCCCACACTGTAGACAAGTTCTTGAAATATAATGGCTTTGAATCAGACCCCTTACGGCATAGGAGGACTGGATCCTCGTCACAGTGAAGGGCATCCCACTGGAAAACCAGGTTAGTGTGGGCTGCAAAAATATAGTCCACCATTGGGAAGAAGTTGCGAGCTTGGCAACAAGACCACACCGCCACCTCAAAGTGTTCAAAACACTTTTGCAAAAAGTCATAACAGCGTGGTCTCAAAACTACCATCTTCTTGCCACCAATCTTCCCCACAAAACCTTTGGGAAGGGATGCAGGCCATTAGCAGAATGAAAAGATTCACATAACAGACCATTTAAGTCCAGAATTAGTAAATGCTTCCTCGTTGGTCCAGGAAGTAAACTGATATTTGGCTTCAACATGTGAGCAAGAGAAATTAAAGCAACCTGCTTGTTTGTTTTGTCCCCGTCAGCATCTTTCTCCCCATCTAAACTCCCCATCCATCCTGCCAACTACTGTAGAATATGCGAGACTTCCCTCCTGCCAATCCATGAAAACTTGCCCAAGTATTAATCAAACCAAAAAAACCTAGCATGAACAACCATTGGAAAGAAAACCCAGGCCAAAAGCCGTGAAAAAAACCCTAACAACCTATGATGCAGCAACCACTCTAGCAAACGGAAAATACACTTACCCGCCTGTCACTCCAGCTGACAACCGTGACACTGAACCCTCTTGAATTTCATATAATGTAGGAGGGCACCCTGATAGTGTTTCCTACAAATTAATCCATGCCACAATCAAACCCATGCCACAAGTCAGTAAGCAATGTGAGGGCTGACTATATACACATAGCAATTCAATGAGGAATAAAATACAGAGTCGTGATGATGCCACTTACCAAGCATGCTTCCACCATTGCCTTCCCACCACGGCCAGTCTTGGTAGGATTCAGAATTGCACCATTTGCCTTCTTCATGTTGCCCGACACTTTGTGGAACACCTCTGTCTGCCAGTAACTTACAAGCTTGTTCCATACCTTCAGATACAGTAATGGGTTTCCCCTTACCACCAACCCACGCAGTGTGTGCTTCATAACGCTGGCTCTTCATTATTCTGCCAATTGTTTGTTTTAGGTGGAAGTCTTTTAACTCGTGCGGCGTATATGAAAATAGCTTAGCCAGGTGATCTCTGATTTCATATACAACTTCATCAGGTTGGTTGTTTTGGCAAGGGAACAATCTAGCTTGCGATAAGCCTGTCCTTTAAGGGCAGCGTGCCATACATTCCGGGTCTGACCATACGGGGCTCCTTTGAGGTTCATACCTGCATACCAGAATCCGGTGTGCCCGGCGGCTCTGTCACCATTGCCCCCTGGACTACTACTGCCTTTGTACGTGGCAAGGGCTGAATTTCCACGTGTACCTCACAGCTGGCCTTCCCTGTATCCTGCTGCTACTCGGTCAAATTCAAAAGATCATCAGTGACAGGAAGACATAAGGGCTTAGAGTGAGCACCAGTTACCGTCTGAAATTGAGATTCCAAACATTTTGATATTGTCACAGCAGACGTATCCATCGTAGATGTCACTGATCCTGCGCCTGGTAGATTAATCCCCAATCTGGTCACAATGGCTTTCTGGTACTCAATCATACTCTGCATCTGTAATTTTAATTCTGCCATGTCACGTCCTTGTGATTCCACCAGTTTGTCCAAGCTAAAATCACCGTGGGAGGAAGACCTGCACCTATTCTCTCTTCCTTGACCTTGGCAGCTTCAATTTTGGCTGAGCTATTAGCCCTCCTTAAGCATTGGTTCTATCATTCTTTGAAACGGCACCCTCCCCTCTTCAGAGACCTCCGTGCGCTCAGGAGAATTCAAAGCAGGATCCTGCCAAGTAGGGACTGGTGGCCATGGCTGTTGGCCAGAAGGCCGAGGACCATACTGGCCATACTGTCCATAAGCAGGAGGATATTCCGGTGGCCTGCCACCCCCATAGCTATTAGGGGGTGGCAAATATGGTGGAGGAGGATACTGGCCATACTGCCCATATGGAGGAGCACCATATTGACCCTGACCATACTGAGTGCCAGACTGTGGGTACTGAGGCATACCATAAATAAGGTGGGGTACTGGTGGCACAGAACCCACAACGTTGGGAGAGTTAGGGCCACCTCTTGCGTTCTTGTGGGCGCCATCTCCATTGCTAGCAGCAGGGATCGTGGATCCAGCTTTGCGCTTGTGCTTGCCTGAAAAGAAATAGTCCCCCAGTACAATGTGGATGATTACACATACATATAGGCAGCAAGCAGCAATCCTTGAATTCAGGCAAAACAAACTGGAAGCACATATCATTTGTAAAGACAAGATTACCCAAAACTCAGTATGATCTTGGGCAGTAAATCTCCCAAATTTGATTGGCCCAATGATGTCATCCCAGTACATTTTTGAGCCCTCTTAGGTATGGGTGTTCCTGAAATCCATAGCAAGAATTCAAATGGACAAACCTGATGGGTCCCATGAGAAGTATCCCTCCAAGTTTTACTGATATTCTGGGTGCATAAGTAACCCAAGTATCTCTATAAGTAGCCATTGTAGCTTAGTACCAGGACGTTGGTTTCATGGGGCAAAAAATTTGAACACACCTGAAGTCTACATTGGCCTGACATCATGCCTTTGGCACTTCAACTTGTCTAGTGGAAATCATTTGTGTTGTGCCTTGGCTGACCCCTGCATTGTCCAACTTCCCTGTCTTGACAGACATACCCTATCTCTTCGTGATTTTACCAAAAACATACATAATTAGAATCATGGTCATTGTGAAGAACTATAACTCACAGACGGAGAAGGTGTTCGTAGTGTAGATGATGGGCGTTTTTGTCCTGCGACATGAGCATGGGCATGTTCTCCTCGGGCTTGCCGTGGCATCCGCCGACGACGCACTCGCCTCGCACTGGTGTGGGAGGAGTGGATCGTCCTCATCGTCCTCAGAAGAGCCCTCATGCAGAATCGTAGTCTTCATCGTCTTCAGTCTGGCACTTTGCCTTGCAGGACCTTGATCCCTACCTTTTTCCTTCGGAGCGCGTGGCTTGCGAGGCGATTCGCTCCCGCAAGCCTGCACAAACACTCCATGACCTCCCTCTCAAACAATCACAAACAATGTAAGCATACATACCCTAATCACTCTTAAAGTCTACGCTGAACCACAACCGCACCCTACCAGGACGTAATGCCTGCCCACGATGACGGCGGACATCTCCCGCCTAATGACACACCCCTCCTCAAACCTAATCGCATTCACTGCATGTTGTTTGCCTCTATGTTTGTACAAGTCGCAGCTACTCGCCCCCATTTGTGCTATGAAGCTTATGATCGCTGTAGGAAGGTTAGAGGATAAGGCAAATCGCAAGTTAGTGGGTGGGTATCCAAAGTCAGGAACTAAACTCACCCATCTATCGACTGCTTTGAACGTTGCTTCCACCTCCTTTATGGCAGCAATCTGGCGCTCTTGGAACTTCTCGTACTCAGTGAGAAGGGAACTGTCACTTCGAAGACCGTTCCGCTTCACCATGGACACTCAGAAACGATACTTATAATATACTATAGATATAGAAATAGCACATTGGCAGCTGGTGCAAAACTAGAGACAATGCACTGTGCGTAGCATGCAAAGAGGGAAAGGGGTGACGTCAAAGCATGATGTACAGTGCAGGTGGCGAACGGATGCGTAGGCGTAGAATAGATGACCGTCTATGGCGAATGGAAGAAGCTTATGCCACAAGGAATGGGCATACAAAAATGCTATGCAACTGCGATGAGTGTCATGGAGGAAAAGTACTCTTGTTGGAAACAGTGAGGAATCATTACATGATACACGGGAGGGATCCTCTTCTCCAACGCTGTTCTCTTCCGGTAAGATCGCCACTTTCCCTTCAGCACTTTAGTTTGAATTTTGAATGCAACGATCATCTTCTCCACATGTCGACATTTCGTTGGGTGATTGTAGTCAAGAAGTCATAAGATACAGACGTGAGTATGACTACGCCACTTCCGTTATCACTTTAATTAATGCACATGTCGTGTTTTCATTGGTCATGTGTAGTCATGTAGTCATATATGACTAAGTAAGTGACTGCAACTATGACTTCAATGGTTACAAATGTCGTGTTTTGATTGGGTGTATATTCATAAGATACATACGTAAAATATGACTGCATCACTGCAACGTCACCGTGCCTCCTATGTCATAATATGAACAAGTGTCACATCGTTGTTGGTCCACTCACAATATGACTATTGGGATGCAGGGATGTGAATATTCAGATGATGAAGACGAAGGCCCTGCGGCACAGCGGAGCCCAATGTCACAGAGAACGCAGATGAGAGTGGTGGATTGGAGGTAGAAATGCAGCGTGCATTGCAGGAAGCGTTTCTCTTTGCAATGCAAACAGAGAGGACCCCATTCATGGTGGAACCGATCACACATTTGCCATCATGACGATGATCTCGACGATTCCGGAGACAATGAATTTGATGAGAATGCTCACCTGCACGTTGATCCCGAGTATGATAAACTCTTCCGAGCGTCGCGATGTCCACTTTTTGAAGGGTGCTCCATCAGCCGGCTGCAAGCAACTTTGACGTTGCTGAACGCATGCACTACTACCACAAGTGCACCAATGCATTTGTGGATGAGCTTCTGGGATTGTTGCGTAAGAGTTTTTTGCCTAAAGAGAATTCATTGCCGAAAACTCACTATGAAGCAAAAACCATGATTGCCAAGATGGGATTGCAGTACACGATGATTCATGCATGTGAGCGTGGTTGTGTACTCTTCCGTGGGGAGTATGAGAATGTAGACATTTGCCCAGTGTGCCGCAGTTCCCGTTACATTCCAGGTCGTGGAAGTGTGCCCAAGAAAGTATTGCGACACTTCCCTGTCATTCCAAGGTTGAAACGTATGTACCGATGTAAATCGATCGCTAACCTCATGACATGGCACGACAGACATAAGAGCCAGGATGGGTTGGTTCGACATCCAGCTGATAGCAAAGCATGGAGACACATTGACACCACATTTGCGGATTTTGCTGCAGAGCCACGATCTCTGCGATTTGGATTGGCCTTAGACGGTGTAAATCCCTACGGAGCTCAATCCACAAGTTGGAGCACATGGCCCGTTCTCTTGGTCATTACAATCTGCCTCCGTGGTTAATGACCAAAAAGTTCTTTGTCATGTTAGCGCTACTGATTCCTGGTAAGGAGTCTGTTACCTCGGACAACGTAGATGTTTACCTGATGCCCCTAGTGGAAGAGCTATTGGAACTATGGAGAGGGATTGCAGCTCATGATGTTTCTCGTCCTCGTGGTCAACGCGAATTCACACTGAGGGCGGTGTTGACTACCCTGCATATGACTTGCTCTCAGGTCAAGTGACGAAAGGTTATGCTGGTTGTCCAGCTTGTGGACCCGGGGTGACTTCACAGCAGTTACACACATGTGGAAAAATTGTTTTCCTAGGCCACCGAAGATTTTTGGCCCGCAATCATCCATATAGAAGGTCAAGAATGTTCAATGGCGCTACTGAGCATGGAACTCCTCCAAAAACGCAGACTGGAACACAAATCAAGGACCTTGCAACAGCTCGCACTGCATGGGTGGAAAACGGAGGGACGCCAGATAGCAGGACAGACCGCAAAAACTCATGGAGTTAAGCGATTGTCAATTTATATGTCTTACCTTATTGGGAGGTAATTCCTTCATGACCTTTAAATTGGCTGTGTACATTTTTGCGTTTTCTGTTTAAATTGTGATGAGTAAATGCTCAATTGCTTATGTGTTCATTTTGTAGGGTCTCCTCATCCGCCACACGTTTGACGCAATGCATTGCGAGAAGAACTTGGCTGAAAATATTATTAAAACTATCTTTGGTGAGAAAGACACATTGAAAGTTCGCCGTGATTTGGAGCTACTTGGGATGCGCCCGGAATTGTGGCTACAACGTGATCCTGACAGAGCAGATATGTTAATTATGCCTCCTGCCCCTTATGTCCTCACTGAGGCTGAGTTACAAGTCTTTCTGGAGATTGTGCAGAACTTGAAAGTGCCAACAGGCTACGCATCAGCTTTCAAAAAGCATGTGGTTGAAGAAGAAGTTGTCAGGCATGAAATCACATGACTATCATGTGCTCATGCAGCAAATTATACGCTTGCTATCCGTGTGGGCTCATGCCAAGTGGTCCTCGAAGCCCATTTTGGCGAGTATGTCGTGTATTTAAGAAGTTGTTTGCAAAAGTGGTGAATCCTTTAGAGTATGAGGAATTGAGAACTGAAGCAGTTCTCACTCTGTGTCTTCTGAGAAGGAGTTCCACCATCATTTTTTGATGTGATGACACATCTGGTTTTCACCTAGTGGATGAGTTGTACTTATGTATCGGCGGGCCCGTAGCATCTCGTGGATGTACCCCATGGAGCAGGCACTGAAAGAATATGAAGGGCTACGTACGAAACATGGCAGGCCCGAGGAGGCATGGCCAGAAGAAGGATACCAATTTGAAGAATCATTGGGTTTTTGCACAGAGTATATGGCAGGATTTGACTGGAAGTGTACGAATGGTGTGGATGCCGATGAGGGCAGAATCTGTGGAACAGAATCTGTGGAAGACCTGTGTGATATTGTACATGAGTACATCATTCAGAACCATCCTCGTCTATTAGTCATGTGGGGTAAGAAATCTACTTCATTGACATTCAGATTTCCAGTTTTAGTCATTTATCATTAGTTGGCATATGGCGTCTTTTCAAATCTCCCACGCCACCTCTGTCAATCTCCTGGCTGACCCTGGGATTGTGACAGGATATATGAAGCAGAGTCCACACGGATAGAAGCCAGACGACGCTTGTTTCGTGAGGAGCAAGGGCTGGAAGGCATGAGCAATCCCACGAAATTCAGTACCCTCCTGATTTGCATCCTTGTCCTCCATTTGCTGTTTGGCTCCCTCAAGGTGTACGGGATCATCTCTCAATTCAATCAGATGGGCTTGATCCTACAACACGTGAGGAATTACTGGATCTTTCAAGGCCTCCATCATTTACTGCCCTGTCATTCAAGAGTATGACAGCGTATGGTAACCATTACAGGGTTACATCCCCCGGCATGAACACAACAAGTATGGTGTCTTTTGATTGTGGAGTCTCATCTGTTTTCCAGCACCAGCCCTTACCAACAATTCAGGCAATGACATGGAGGAACTACAAGATATGTGGGTCTTATAAGGGGATTTTGCAAATTGACTATGGCCAAACACAGCCTATAGTGTTTTGTGTTCGTGGTACGGGCGAGTCTCGGGTCGTCAACCTATGTCAATGAAGCAGGATGATGTTGGCTTCACACTTGTCAATTTTAACCGTATGCTTCCACCTTCTGAGCAACCTTTGTGTTTCCTGGCCAGGTTGATCAAGTGTTTTTTTTCTGATTGTGTGAAGGAGCCGGGGTGGAAAGTCGTCCTGGAGAAGAGCCCCCGAGCACGTAGAGTGGTCTGCGACATATCAATTGATAATGATGATGTGGCGGAAGTGGAAGGTGTTAGCCCCACAAAGATAGAGAGGAGACTGTGGTTACTGATGCCCCAACATGCAGCCGAGCGGTACCGGTTACTCCAGAGCAGGTGGCCTCCTTGTACCTCCGAGCACCCCGTATACGTGGTGATGATGTTCAGCCAACCCTTGGAGAAGATGAAGTCTGTGATGAAGACAGTGATACATGTAGTGACCCAGACATGATGATGAAGATTAGATATGCGCGATTTGTGCACTCCAGTTATAGACCATGCATGATAGTTTAAGGTGGGTAACACTCCTTCGCATTCCCATTTAAGATATCATGCTTGGACACTGGATTTATGATCAATTATGGAGTACTTTCCTTTCAGCACCTTTTATTCATTTGTTGTTGCAATTGGCTTTGGACCCAACCCGTGCTGATGTTGTACCATTGCCATGGGTTCTGCCTGCAATGTTTTCTTGCCATGGATTCGGCACACGCCACGAAAGGCCATCCAGACCATCTCTGGAAATGCTCCAATGTTGTTCAAACATCTCCACATTGCAATGGATACAACACTGACATTAGATGAGTGAAAATGAGACTAGACCTCCAGCCAGCCGGCTTTCCCACATCAAATTGAAGGGGATCTGTAGATTATAGATAACGGCTGTTGTCCTTCTCAATGTCTTTTCCAATGACCTCTGCAATGAACTGGGTATAAGATCCTTCAAATCACAAGTTTGAGCATCACGCACAAGCCACTTACGGGGATAGAGTTTCAATGCGAACCATTGGTCTTTTATTGATAGCATTGTTGTAAAATACATGGACCAACATGGTCAATTTCGGGAATGACATATAGTACGCTGTCATGTACTATGTAAGCATGCAACTATGTACCAGTGACGTGGCTTGTTCGGCCACTTAACCTGTTTTGCCCATTCAGCCACTCCACATTGTCATGGATTTGCATGCTGGAGTGAGGCCATCCACACCGTCCTCTGGAAATGCTATCATGGCAGCTATGTCCACATTTCCCTGGATTATGCTTGCACGAAGCAAAGGCCAACTGCATCAGCCCCTCCACTTATTATAGTATTGCCAGCAACATTTCAAAGCACTTCAATTTGTATCCATCGAAAACATCTAGGCTGGAAAAATACATTGTTGCAGCAGAACTTAGGAAAGTACTTCTCCCTTCCACTACACACGTGAAATGAAAGAAGAAGTACTTCTCCCTTCCACTACACACGTGAAATGAAAGAAGCCAAACCAACAGCATACCAGCCAAGAAAAAAATATGAAACCAGCCAAGAAAAGAGAAATATATGCCAGTGACAGTGAAGACGACACTAAATGAAACTTATCCAACACTTACATTAGAGGAGGGAAGCTAAGTCTTACCTCCATAAACTTGCCACATCAAATTTGAGAGCTTTAGAATTTTCTCTTTCCGGTTGAATAACTTGGCTACAAGATCCTTCAAATCGCAGGTGAGCTCACACACAATGAACTTGCAGGGATTGAGCTTCCAATGACAAACAGGAGTCTTATATTGATAGCATTGTTGTAAAACACATGGACCAACAATGACAGTCTTGAATGACATATAGTACAGTATAATGACATATAGTACAGACATGTCGCTTCCAGTTGACCATTACCCATGTAGGTTCTTGTACCTATCCTTCCACAGGGAATCATAGGTAATGTGGAGTGAAATCCAGCCCTCTTGGATGAATGTGGACCCACATCTATCCCTGCTCCTCAGCTATCCATGACTCTGACAGCCTACAATTCTACCAGCAAACACCCCAACCATACTGGTGTGAAGTTCTTCCCCAAAAACACCCCAACCCTACTTATCACAATCTGAAAGTGCATTGCTTCTCTCTGACAGTCCAACAGGCATTCGCTTTTTGTCTCCATTGTCCACCATTGGGGTCGGAAAGTGTTACACACCAAGATTCTCCTCACCCTATTATATGTTGTTGGAATTTCCCGCTGCCAACACTGGCAGTAACTTGCCAAAGTCCACTCCAAACCACCACAGAGGTACCAACGAACTAACTTACAGAATCATATGCATATGCGGCCGCCGCCCGAGTCTGATGAGGAGGGCAAACAGGCGAAATAGGGTTGACGAAAGAAGGTTTTAGCTCCACCACATGGCCATTGACCTGTCCGACAAATGTCCGACAAAACCGATGACCTCTTGTGTGTGCTGCTTGTGTCTGTAGTCAGGTAATGTCGGATTGGTCTGTCAGATCGAACCACTACGGCGTAGATGAGTAGTCAGAGATTGAAACACGCTTGCTAAGACCAAGCTGACTCTCCCAAGAACGGCGAGCTCGCTTGTCCTCGTCTCGTCTCCTCCTCCTCTTCTCCTTCGTGCATCATTTGCTCAACGCCTCCATCCCACGCCCCTGCATATCCTGCTATCATCGCGTTCCATCCTCAGCTATGTGGTGTGGCGCAGGAGACAAAAAGACGCCAAGTCCCAGCCCTCCTTTCTGTTCACGATTACACTAATGGGCAACCTTATTAGCAAAATTTTTAACTTTTTTAAACCTAATGGGCAACCTTATTTGCATTATATGTGCCTTCAAAATGACACGTGTAGTGATGTAGTCGTATAAATAGAGCTCTGAAACCATCTTCAGTCATGGAGTCATAAGATTCCATGAAACGTCGTCCACGTGTAGTCAAACATATCACACTAGTCATATAAACCATCCCTGTCATCATGGTCAACAATGTTTGACCAATGCTCCCTAACTTTCCGGAGTCATGTAGTGATATCCATTACTACAAAGTCATAAAACTAAAACTGTAATGCATTTCAGCGCTCTGTAGTCATGTAGGTGCAGTTTTTATGACTCCGCCAAACCCGTAGTCCTAAAAACGCTCATCTCTTGTAGTGGCAGTTATAGTGCCTAGTTTGAAATTCAAATTTGATCACAATCAATCAACAACTAACGTGACCATAGGTTCATGTCCAATAAGTGACGGAGGCATGCTGTGAAATCGGATCGATCGAGGCATCCTGCTTAACTGTTTGGAGGCGTTCACCCAAATCTGCATAAATACCTCACTAGAAGTGCACGCAGCAAGCAATATTTCAATATAACCGACAGTAATTAGTAAGGTTTCCACTCGTGCTGTCATCATAATCGACTTGATCTAAAAGAGGGGGTGACTGCAGTACCATTGTAGCCACCACGGATCTAGCTGGACCATATGAGCCTTTCTAGCTTTGCATGTGGGTGGTTTTGTGTATTTATCTAGGGGTCCATTTTTAAAAGTGGTTTGAATTAGGTTCATCTACCTTAGAAATCTTTGGCACCAATTGTTGTCGGCCATGACATAGTAAATGGATAATTAATAGAAGTTTTGGATGAAAATATCAAAAATCATTCCCTCTCCTAAAATTTAACTTAAGTTTGGAGGAAATAAATAGTATTTTGTAAGTCTGCAGGCCCGCTGTAGGAAAAGACAAAGGTGTCAGTTAGGGGCACCGTGAAGGGACGGCTTTTTTGCGCCCCTTAGCAAGAGGCGAATCCGTGGGGGCACCCCTTAGAGTATATGCTATTTGGACCAATAGCGCCTTACTAATCCTGGGGGCGATTCATGGGGGCGCTTGCTGCTACCCATGGAACCCCGCTCTAAAACCACTGCGGAAGCCACTTCCAGTAGCTACTTTGCTTGGTGGTGTAGTATTTTCCATTTTTGATAAAAGAAATTGAGCCAAGCTACTTGAGGGGGATAGCATTTTTATTGATCTAAGATTAGGTGTTGCCATCTGTCATGCCTCCATTTGTCAGTGATGTTAATTTATAGATATATAGATAGAATAAAATTTTGATGGCACGTACTCCTTGACAAAAAAACGAAGAGATTTTTATCACCCTTTTATCATGAAGGATTCAATGAACAAAGATATGGGCTTAGTTATCTATTGGCCTATTATCAGGTACCTCTATCTTCACCTGTTGGATATACCGGTTTTAGACCAAGATATTAATTAGGCAGTGCTAAAGATGGATGGTGTTTGATTTAGTGTCTTATCCCGGTGGGTGGTGCTTAAATTGACCATGGATTGATATGACCAATGATATACTGGGCAAGGCTAATGATGGCTTGTGGATTGATAAATCCAGCTATCTTAAGTGGTAAAGCACTGTTTAAGGTAACCAAGATGATATATATTTCAACCATGATACTATATTGGTATTGATATTGTTTGGGCGTTGATCGTCTCATGGCCCATAAATGAAAGGGGGTTAATTTTTCCCCCTCGCGACCACAATGCTGCAACAATCTACTGACATGGAATGTACATACCACTGTTGTGCTGGTATGTCCATTTTGGTATACTAGACTCGTCCTGGTAGGTCCAACTTGGCTGTTGGGTCCAACTGGTAGCTGGGCCAAGTGTAGATTAAGACTCGCCGGGATCGGTTGTAGGATGGGTATGGGTATTTCTAATTTGGAGATACCCTGGTCATAGGCAAAGGTATGGCAAAAACTCAAATGACATACTGGGGCAGCGTGTCAATGATATGGTATCCCCCACCATTCATCATACTCCATTCAAAGCTTTAAAAAAAAAACCAGATTGAGGGCAGCATACAAAAGGTAAAAACAAATTGCAATCTAGTAGTCGATCTGCTCAATCTTTTGCGCCTCCCCACATCAAAGATCACTACTGCATTTGTAGCGATGCCCCAGCGACCTCCAACCGCCGCGATTTGTGACGAAAATACTCTATGGCGCCCGGGGCGCAACATGGACGTTTTGCGACGTCGGGAAGTCACAGCGACGTCAGACTGACGTCGCTCTCGGAATGTCGCTAATTAGCGACCTCGGGGAATCGCTAAAACCCCGGACCCCCCGGCCACGATAGGCCGCGATCTGCGACACCGCGGCGCCGGCGCGACTTAATTTTTATTTATTTTTTAAACACACAAAAAATACAAAAAACAAAATCCATTTTTTCTGCGACGCCGCATTAGCAACGTCTGGTAGACGCAAAGTGCGACCCCCGGACGTCGAAGTTTAGTGGGGTACATTTGAATTTAGGTAGGAAAATTGGGAAAATTTGAATTTGAATTTCAAAAACTAGTTGACCATTGAGTCCGGTGTTGTCCAATGGCAGTTCATACAATGTTCTACATATATTAAGCAATGCATATTTGAACCTAGGACTCTACGTTATAACATTTTTAAGACACTACACACTAACCAACACATATATACGATACATCTATGTATCACAAAAAGCAGTCTAAGTATATATCTACATATCAAGATGTAACTCCTGGTGACTACCACACTATCTCAATCATATCATTATGTGATCGTAGATGGTACAGATTATGAGTACTACGTAAGAGCACTCACAGCTGGATTAATTTGCACTGAGACTTGTCCCCAGAGTTATGAAGGACAAATATATATCAAGGGCCTAAGTTCTAGCGCTAGGGGGGTTGCGATGCCTCCAGGAGGCTGCGAACGCAGGGAATTGCAACGGCGTCGCCGGGACGACACGCAGCGCCACAGCCCCAGCTCGTGGGTCACAGTCGGGCAGCCCAGCGATGCTTTACCGACGGCGGGGAGTCGCAATGCCTGGAAGAGGGGGAAAAAAAAAAAAAAAAAAAAAAAAAAAACAACCCCCTGGCCTCCCCCCGGCGACGCCGTTGCGATTCCCTAGCGTCGCAGCCTCCCGGGGGGCGTCACAACCCCTCAATACGCTGGCGGGGGACGCCTAAGTGGGAGGGGGTGTTGCGACTCCGCGACGTCGCTGCCTCCCAGGAGCTTCGCAAAGCATGGCGGCGACGCCCAAGCGTCGCAACCCCCCATCGCGGTGACGGTCACGCCCCGAATCCGGCGACGTTGTGGCACGATGCGTTGCAATTCCCCGACGTCGCAACGCTAGGGCGGGGCCCCTGTGCGACGTGTGACTAGTATGTATCAGTATGGATATGTTTGGAACCCTAAACCCTAAGCTCTACACACACCCGGGATATAGGCTGCAGAACATACCAGCCAGGTTGGTTCTAGCATACCCTTACCTTGCACATACCCCGGCCGACTATCACATACTAGTACAACACTGGTATATACCCACCACCTGCAGATTACATGCAGCAACCTACATACAAACCACAACAACAAGTCAGACATATTAACAAGCAAAAAACTAGAATCCAGGAACTCCAATCCCAAACCAATTGATCGATCCCCAAATTGTGGTCATATATTACATTGCATACTATCCAAGTGACTCTACAACCTGCAACTCTGTTCAAAACAACGTCTACCCCTTCTAGTAAGTCCTCTTCAAAGCCAGCATAAGCATGTACCAACTAACACCTAGACAATCCATACTATTTGAACACAAGTACAAACCCCATAACAGTAGAAAATAAAAGAAATGAGGGTACTCCCTCATTCAGAACAGTTGCCTCATCTCTGCAGCAGCAAACAAATATGGTCAGGTCAATAAAAGAAGGCTCACATACATCACGATCCACTGTGACGTTTGACAAAGCATGCCCCCAAGAAAATGGAGACATCTCCACATACATAGCAGAAACACTTTTGTATTGCACCACTGGAAACACACTTCATTCTCCTACTACTTTTCATGGAGAAGTGGAGTGCCCCGGTGTTCAATATACACGCCCCTTGCACATCTGTTCTCCTAGGACCAATCCACCCACCAATCAATCCATTATCCACCTCTAAACTGAAATTTAGCAGATGTGACCGAGGGGTGTGACTCCTTGCTGCCATGAATTGTTAATGGTACATGATATAGGCATGAGCACCAAACTACAAGTGTCAACAAAGTGAAAGTACACCCTGTGCCACCAATATTTGTGATCCCGGGTTTTCACACTATAATACCCATGCAATTGGTCCTGCATATCCACCCCCTCATATGTTCTTGGTAGTGCTTCCCACGGGGAGGTGGACACAAGGCGGTAAGCCACATATAAAACAATCTGGATCAACACGTCTGACAACAGTAGATCTATGCAAGTGAACACATTTCCTATCAAATCATGTCAAATCAGCTATCTTGCCAGAAATATGCATGCGCCATTGCAGCCTCGCTTTTTGCCTTTCTTTTGCCCAAATCCAGACAACTAGGAAATCCCACCCGTAACGTTTTACTGTGCCAGTTGCATAGATGTCTTTCTGTGCCAAGTCGTAGAAGAGAACACAGCTAGAGATATAGAAGAAATTGTCCATAGTGGACTACGTGCCCTTTACTTTCAAAGTCAGAAATGAGTCATGACACAACCGAATAGCCCATGCCCATGACTCAAGTCCACCCCATCATCTCTTCCTAGGTACATTTCAATTTTCTGTCATGTCAATGTGGGCTTGATGTTGAGTTGAATGGGGTTTGCAAGTTGAACTGAACGTATTTTTAGCATTTGCAAGGCAACATATTGGCTATATATTGCTGCAAATTACAATATTTTTCCTTCTACTTTACCATCATCTCGTCGATGCACAGGTTTTGTTCAAGCTGATTATACTGAGCATATAAGGCATTTTGTGCGTCAACCAACCATTTTGCAATTTTGGCCAGTTTATCGTACCCGGGATCTCCACTGTCTACAACTACAATTGCATTGTCAACAAGGTGGAGGAACCGCAAGATTGCCTCCCACCTGTTCTTGGCCATAATTATGTTGATTGTATCACACTTGAAGAAATCATGGTTAGCTTCAATATTACAACTTACTGTTAGGCAATTTCTTTATCCCCATGAAAATATGGATAGGCGGCAAAGCTCTCATCTCCTTCACATGCAAATGATACCACATCTTCATCCCCTTCCGCTTACCTAAGCGTTCACACCTTGTGCATACAAGTTTGTTTGTGTATACTAGATTTTTCTCATGAGAGCAATCAGCGGCTGGTCATAACTGCAAGTTGAAAAAATCAACTGGGGTGGTTATATCATCACCCAATTGAATTGTCTCGCTAGATGCTTCATGGTTGGGGTTTCTGGTATCCACATAGAAGTCCCATAGATGATAATCCACAACAGAGGCATGTGGTTAGTTCTTACCTCCCATTCCGCATCAAAATCGGACTCTGAATCATCATAATCTGACCTCTCAGATTTTGAAATCACAACGTTAGGTCCATACCAACCATGTCTTCTACTGAACAAGACAATTCAACATCTACGTCCACTAGTACAGATTAACGTTTTTATGACTATGTATATCACTGCATTTGCAGTGATAAGTGCTTTTATGACTACCTCACTCTGCAATGACAAACACGAAGTCAGTTCTACCATGACTGCGGAGTGATAAGTGCGAAGTCATGGTCGTCACTGAGGACGTGGCGTGGGATAGTCATAACAAAAATATCTACACGACTGTAAGTTATGACTGAGGTTACAACTACATCACTACAGCATTGCGCCTACATGGAGAAGCCTCTGCGTGACACATGGGATCCTTGGGATTTGACATGTGTATTCATCGCCTGATGGTGCAGTGTCGAGTAGTCATATCTTTATGACTACACGACTATGGGTATGACTATATCACTATAACAATACTACAAGCTACAGATGGCACGTGGTCTTCTTGGAGCAGGTGTGACTGACACCCATTGATCATGTAGATTTTATAATTTATTAAATATTATTTAATTTTAAAATACTAATTTTGATATTAAATTAAATTAAATTAATATGAAATTTAATAAACCATGTGGAACTCTCATAAGCACAACAATTGGCAAAGAGGAAAGGCCATCTATACCAAGACACAACCCCTCTGCAGGGAAAGACAACATGCATTAATCTTCCAATGACCAAAGAATCGACCCCCAACCCTGCTGGCAGATGCAAAGAGTGGCAAAGACATGATACAACATGATACAATATGACAAACATAACTACAATCAAAGATGCCATCCATAGAAACACCACAACACAACCTCAGAGGACATTGCACCTTCGAACGATATTGGATGTTAAAACATCAGACACTGACATGGTGTTCGAACCAATCTGCCTATATAGTATATATATTCCAAAAATATATTTCATTGTTCAAGCACGATGTTGCTAAGCACTACCGCAACAAGAAAATGACCATTTATCCTTCCACAGGGAATCATAGGTAATCTGGAGCTTGAAATCTGGCCCTCTTGGATGAATCTGGACCCACACTTTATCCCTGCTCCTTCAGCTATCCATGCCTCTACACAAATCATGCATACATCCTTGCCTTGCAGCTGATAATGATAGCCTAATTTGTTCTAGGAAACACCCAACTCAGCTTATTACACTAGTTCTATACTGAATTGCGTATGCTACTCTCCTGTAATCAAACAGACATTCACCTTTTTGCCTCGGTGTCCCACCATTGACTGGGGTCAGAAAGAATTCATTCCACAGTTTCTCCTCATCTTTGTTACCTGTTTGTGGATACTTTCCTGTTGTCACATTGGCAGTATCATGTCAAAGTCACTCCAAACTATCAAAGGTTCACTCAACCAGCTAACTTGCAGAATTCAACATGAAAAGTTAGGGCCGATTTTGATTAGAGGGAAAAACAGGGTGAATTGTGTTGAAGAAGGTGCCTTGATTACTAGTGCCTGATTTTATCAATAGTGCCGCTGCTGTTGCAGCTTCCAGTTGACCATTTACCCATGCAGGTTTCTTGTAGCTATCCTTCCACATGGAATCATAGGTAATCTGGAGCTTGAAATCCAGTCCTCTTGGATGAATCTGGACCCACACTCTATCCCTGCCCCTTAAGCTATTCCATGCCTCTGCACAAATCATGCATATATCCTTGCCTTGCTGCTAGCCTGCTGACAATGACAGCCTAGAATTGTTCCAACAAACACCCCAACCCTACTTATCATACTAATTCCTATGCTGACTTGCGTCTGCTTCCAACAGACATTCACATTTTTGCCTTGATTGTTCCACCATTGATTGGGGTTGGAAACGTATTCATTCCAGAGCTAATTCTCCTCAGCTTGCAGAGTTCGACATCAAATTTCAGGGTTGACTCTGATAGCAGAATATAATGGGTGTGCAAACCAACCTTCCTCTGGTGTAGTTTCATATCATTTCAGTGACAGGCAATTACCATGGAGATTGAGATCCAACAATGGAAATGAGTATTCACTATCTGTGTGATACTTCAAGCACTAAGTTTAAGGGATCTATCAGTAGATGGTGAGAACTCACTAGCATTTTTGTTATAACTAAAGCTCTCCACTTGAAGCAAGTTCTGTTTTTTTACTTCGTGTCAAGATAAGGGCATCGTATGTTACAGAGGACAATGTTAGATCACAGAGAAAAGCCCTCATAACTCTCAGACCTAGAAAAAAGGCACTGCCCTGCATTTCAATCATATCTCCCTGATATACATCATCAAATCCATTATTCTAATGTTGAAGCTTAGATCCTCTATACAGTGCAAGCAACAAGATCAGAGAAAGAGTACCTCAATTGAGATAGCACGACGCTGTGACTCAATCCTGCTAGTAAGGCAACCACATACCTGCCGGTTAAAGCACATGGCACATCAGTATGGGTAAAACAGCTCATGGAGTGTAGAAACACAAGACAAGCCCAACTTAGGAAATGAGTCGGGGAATAAACCCAAATGAAGACTATTAATTACTTTCAATAGAGCAGCAACATACCCAAGGAAAAAGCCCGTAGCATGGACTGACAACAGAGCCCCTCCAATGATTCCTAAGTGTGCCAAAACAGATGAAGCACTTTGAGCTGGTGACATAAAACACTGTTCCCCTTTTGTAATGGTGGAGAGAAGTGTTCCTGGGATTGTCCCTATGTGGAGGGAAGGAAGCAGAGCACCAAGGGAATGAACGTTTGCTGAAAAAACACTGCCCCTGGATGTACAAAGATAAGGTAAGTGCCAACAAAAAGGATGAGCTTTTAAAGGTGGTGAGGGAGTCGAGTATAACCTTACGGTATAATTTGAATGAGTTCAGGCATCCACCACTGATATGACCCTGTGGTGTGGGATGTGGGGGTGGCTGTCAGTCATCACGAGACTGTTGTAAATTAATGTGAAAGAGCAACACTACAGGTCATGGCTAGAGGGTATTGGAAGATTAAAATCTGATTTATTCCATTCCTTAAAGCTCGCATAAGAATAAAAGCAACCAGTAGAGGGAAGGAACAGATAGAGCTAAAGACAGACAGAAAGAAGTTTTAACGTCATGGGAAGACCAATAGGCATGAGGGACAAGAACAGAATGATAAGATGTTGTTTGCCGTAGCCTGAGGGAAAAGAACGGAAACAGAACCAAAGAACTATAGGGGCTGCCCCTTTTCAAAATGTAATAAGAAAAAGATACAAACTTATTACTTCCACAGCAGGCTCAAAGAGAAATGTACTCGTAGGATGTTGTTTGATGTAGCCTCAAAACAGGGTGAAATGTATTGAAGAAGGTACCTTCATTAGCAGCGTCTTGTTCTATCAATTGTGCTGCTGCCGCTGCTGTCGAGGATGAGAACAAAGACAAATGAGCAAGACTGGGAACAAGTAGGGGAGGGGAGGAACAGAGGGGGATCTTGATTCCTTTATGTCAATCAATTATGATCATTCAATGTGACACATCTATCCAATATTAAAATTATCCGTTAAGTCACCCTCCAAACCGCACCTCCATACATCCCCACAATGCCTCTTGGGGGTACTTTGCGCATATCTGTTAAGTCGGGCAGATGCAGTACCAAAAGAGGAACTAGAGATGGGCGAGCGGGCCCACGTCCAAGGTGCGCACTTGTTAGCCTCATGTCAGCATGGACCGCTTGGCCCCCACCCCAACCTTCTTGCCCAACTTCGTTCCACGCATCGTCGCGTACCGCGTACCTGGAGAGGAATGTCAAAAACCAAATATAGGATGAAACATGTTTTACGCTCATTTCTGGGAATTGTGAGTTTGGTTTTTTTTTTCCCTCCCTTGTACTTTGCTCACCTGCTCTTTTGACATTTATTACACTTTAGCTCATCTTTTGGCCAACCTAGCCTAACTCACCCTCCATAACGGATAACTCTATTGAATTTTTTTAACATTTTCAAAACTACCAATACATTCAACCACCACACTACCAATAGTTTTTACCACATTATTAATCTTTTAATGCTTTAATCTATAATACGGGTGGCAGGCACATGAGGGATGGGATCCTAAGAGCAAGCCCTGCTGAAACGTAGCTAACAAGGTTTCACGTTTGCATTCACCTCAATGGATAGGGCCGGGCCACCTTACTTGCAAGTTTAGGGAGTTGCATGCCACTGGTGAGATGTTTTTGAAAACTGTTTTTTAAGATGAAGTGAAACCATAAATTACGTCTACTTCCAGAGGAGACTTCCTTTCTCTCTAAATGAGGCGCCTCCCTTTTCGGACATAATGGATGACATACAGCTATGTGGCTTTGAACCCAATGACTTGTAAGGTATCATTGTGCCTTAGCTTCGATATCGCATTTCACTCACCAAATCCGCCCAAATCTGCATACATGGCCCCAAACTTTATTAGCATTCAATGGCAAACCCTCCCACATTGGCTGCTTGTACTATATGGGTCGTAGCCCAGTGGTAATGGCGGCACATACAACCTCTCAATCCACTGCTTGGTGTCATACATGTGTCCACCTTCCTTTTGGAAGGCAGTAGCCCTTCGGGGTCAAGAGACACTATCATTTACACTTCCTTGGGGAGGGCGTCATAATTAAAAAAAAAAAAAAAAAAAAGGGTGGAGGCCGTAGGCCCACATGGAAGGAAAATGCCCACATGGAAGGAAAATCAAAAACCTAACCTAGGGCAAGCCCAATCTGACCCTGGAAATGGCCTCAAAATGGAAGCTTGCCAATGAATGGATGTGTTTGGAAACTTAGGGATTTTGCATCCAAGAAATTCTTCCCTCCCAAAAATAAAATCCAGGAAAAATAAAATGCAGTTTATACTTTCGACCCACAAGGGGTCCTTCAAGACGAATGGGCATCAAGATCTCATCCAAATTGGACGAAACTTTATGAGTAAGTGCTGCACTAGGAAGTGTACTTTTTCCTCCAAAAATTTTGCTGAAAAAAAAAACAGTTCGATAGAAAAACCATCCAAAAAACTTTTCAGGCATATAAATATATAAATATAAATATAATATAAATATAAATAAATAAATATAAATATATTAAAATAAATATAAATATATTTAAATACTTACTATAGAAATATCTGAAACTCTTGCAAAGTGACATAGCCCCCCCCCCCCCCCCCGGGACCATTTGTGGAGATGTGGAGTTTTCATCGGTCATATGTGAGGCCCAAATTTGGCAAAATTTCGGATGGTGCGCGAAAGGATAAGTCAAGAAATTTTCACTTTAAATGATAGACTATGTACCCCAATTCATTTGGCCAGTTTGGGAAGGTTAGGCAACCCAGACACTGTGGGGAAGAGCCAATCAGTGGGACCGAGGGAGGCCTGGAGAGGAAGGATGTGGGTCGATGGAGGTAGACACATGCACTATAAGGTGGTTGGAGTGGCCAATGGGATCGCAGGTAGGAGTGCATGCAATGGTTTTTTTTTTTTCAGTGCATGATGTCCCCACCTGTACGTCTACGGTAGGATGGGCATATGATGAGGCGGTGGGCCCCCTTCTAGACAACTCCACCAAGGGACATACAATTTATTTGGTTTCTTCCACCCTTTGGTGGGCTCTGCAAGCAGGGCCCTCTTAGAAAATAAAAAGTTGGAACCTGAACCATCAACTAATTTTTTTTTCAGTGCATGATTCCCCACCTGTACGTCTACGGTAGGATGGGCATATGATGAGGCGGTGGGCCCCCTTCTAGAACACTCCACCAAGGGACATACAATTTATTTGGTTTCTTCCACCCTTTGGTGGGCTCTGCAAGCAGGGCCCTCTTAGAAAATAAAAATTTGGAACCTGAACCATCAACTAATTAAAAAATCTCTTATACTAGAAATCTATGACACGGCGGTAGGTTCCCTTTCACCTCGGATCGCTTTGCTTGAGTAGCTTACTATAGCTTTTGTTTTCGTCGCTGGTTGAGTAGCTTACTATAACTTTTGTTTTTTTCTTCTAGCTGAGTAGCTTACTATAGCTTTTTGTTTTCTTCTCTTGTTTCTTGTTCCTCCCCCCCCCCCCCCCCCCCCATTTTTGGGGAACTTCTCATCCTATGCACGTTCACCCATTGTACATGTTGTAAATAAAGTCTTTCAGGGTTTCATCATTTTGGCCTCTCACCTCATCCCACCGAGGTGAATGCTTATTTTTGTTTGTACACAGTACATACAGCCAAGTTGTAGCCCACTCTACATAATGGGCACATACCACCTTTTATTCGCCTCATTTAAATTATCCACGTACCCGGGATATGACCAAGTACCCCCCGCCGCAGTAGACGCGTCTATCGCACTACCAGCTATCTTAACAGCCTCTACAGACAGGGTTTTCCTTCGCGAAGTTACCTGTGAGTTGTTGAACAAGCTAGGTGTATCCATAAGTTTTTACTTTTATTTCATCCGGTTCTATGGCGGGATCTGGCAGAGCTACCTTGTGGGACTCCCGCTTCAGGCGATCTGCGGCCTCTGCCTTGAACAGCTTCAATATCGGATCCATAAACCGTTGATCATGGATCTCCTCCTGGAGAATCGAGACTAAGCGGTGCCGGTCGATCGTGTCATAGCACTTTCTAATGTCAAGGACCAAGGCCGGGCAAAGAATTAGGGTTTTTTGGTGTGTTAACGCAGAACAACTAAAAACTGGGTTCAAAGAAAGGATGTCATGGAAATGACCAATTAGTGCGACTACAAGCGATTTCTCATCGCCCCACGCCTCCGGAGGGGGGCACACAAGCATTGAGGAAACTGAAACTGCTTTTTGTTCTTCGTTAGGCTCAGAAAGACTAGAGTCCTATGAATCGTGTATGGCCCGACACCACAGATAAAAGGATTCCCACTATTATTGACCGTGCGGTTCAAGCCGTATATCATATGGCGGCAGTAGATCCCGTTGTGAAGTGTAATTCCGATCGCCATCATCGCACCTATAGCAAGGCTTTGTTACTGGATAAGCGATGATCACTACGATGGCTTTTTGATGTCGATATAGCGAAGTGCTTTGACAATATTTCTGGGGGGAAAGCTTGAGAAGTGGTGGTGGGTTCAATCCACCGATTGGTGTCACAAAGGTGCCCACTGCCCACCTTCCCTCCGGGAGGCAGGACCCCTTGGTGTCAAACACCATAATTTTGGGAGGCGTCATATACTATTATTATATCGTTAAGATTTACGGGACTTTTCCCTTTGTAGGGCTCAGCAAGGTCCCTTAACTTAACCCTTAAACGACCACTGGCCCGTTTTTGAACCTCTCGAATTTCGCATCGGATTCTCTGGATCCATTGCATGTGTCTCTCTCAAGTACCCCTACCGCACTTATGCGCTTCTGCAGTCTGTACTGCACCCTACTTACTTCCTTCGTCGGATAATCCTCGGCGCTAAGCTACTTCTTTTACACTTGGCGGATGAATGAGCTATGATTCCGGTGGTGCAGGCTAGGCCTGACGAAGATTCATTCCCGGCAAGGTGGCCTGCCTCACTCCTGTCGCGCACTTGCCCCAGCTTCCCGCGCACACACTCGTCATCTGTTCCTTGAGTGTGTATCATTAGCTTATCACGCCCTATCTCTTTCAGACCCGTCTAATTGCTGGATCCCATTTACTTTTAGTTTTGCGGAAACATGATTTTCCGCGTTGATGAGACTGCTGTCAGTCGTCACAGATCCAACTCGAATTTATGATTGCCTCTTGGATCCTGAAGTAATTCTCAAAATCCCGGAGAATGTCTCTGTGTGCCTAGGTCTATCAGATTTAACAAATACTTTCCAAATCTCGATTGTTCATTTTTGCAACGAAGGGATGTCGCTCTGTCTGTCTCACTGTCAGCATGCAGTTTGTGTTAGATTTTAGTGTTTCCTTCCACAGGCGAGATATACGACGTGAATGTCGACTTTCTCTCTTGTCTTTCCACTTCATCTCTGACGGTCTTTCATCACATATCGTTCCGTTGTAAGTTCCAGAGCCTAGAAACAGCCATTGTGCTATCCTTGATCGTTTCCCCTTGTTTTTTTCTACACCCTGGTCTGCTCTTTCTGTGGATTTCCTCTTGGTATTTGACATTATATAATTTTTCTTAGAGCTTGATACCTTAGCTTGTGTTTCCCAATTTCTCCAGAAGGAGAGAGTCCTCAGTTTGCCATGAGAACCCGCGCTCTAGTTAGGGACCGGCTTCTGGGCAATGGGGACATAAATACAGACTCAACGAAGACCAAGATTTTGAAAGCTACTACATCGCCTCCACATGACTCAGACAATATTGTCACGTCAAATGTTGCGACAAAACCTCAAACGAAGAGAGGTAAATCTTCTCCCAAGCTGCCTGCTCCAAAGAAGAAGCAAAAGTCAGCTGTCGCCTCTGAGGTGAGAAAGGCTGAAGAGGGAGAGACTGTGGATCTCTCCGATTCTATCTTCACTGTAGAGAGACAATGAGGATGACGAGGTTGGGCAATGTGAGGCTCCCGTGGTCATCGAGAGCCGGCAGTTAAAAATCGAGTGCAATCCAGTAAAGCAATCTCGGAGGGCGATCAGCTCCTCATTTGTGAAGAGTAATCGGATTCCTAGTCACGTGGCCACCCGTGACTTTCCGCATCGCTATCCAAACAAATCAACGACAAAGGTAATGGGAAGCTACGTGTCATGTTCCTGTGGATTTATTTTGCAAGCTATGTTACAATGCTCGGGTTGTAACTTGCTGTGTTGATAATATGTACTAGCAAGTGAGATACGCTAGACTGACTGAAAGGTAGTGTCTGGAATGTGCTTCAAATCAATGCTACGAATCTGATTTGAGCTCTGGTGCTCTCAGCTGCTCTAAAATTGAGAATGGCTGAATAATGTGGTTGCACTAAGTTATTCCTGTGAGCTCTCATAATTGTATTCTCCTCTCCATGGAAACCAGGTCCCCACATATGGTTGGCCTCAAAGTTCCCACTGTTGCATCTGTTCGATAATATATTGACCAGTTGGTTCTTGCATGATTCACATGTCTAACAAACTTAAAACTACCAGCAGTAGGTGCTATCAGCGTTGTTACCAAATCAGCTATGGAAATGATAGTTGTCACTCTGCTTTGTTTCCAAATTACTAGGCTTAACCAGGGAAGAAGTAGCATGTCAGAGACTTATCTGTCCAGCCTCATTGTCACTTGGCAGAAATCACATGAAGCCTTCTTGGGCTGTGAAAGCTTCCTGGATTGCAAAATCAGTTTATGTGGAAATGAGGAACGAAGTTTTTTCTTACCTTCCTTTTGTTTTTCCATCTCCTCCAGCATGTTAGCTTTTAAAGTTGATTAGCTTTCATCCTTTGTCATCCTCCAAAGGTTTACATCTTATTAATTAGTTTGTGTGATGTGACTGCAGTCTGGTATCACTGAGGAGAGCATCAGTTTTGACAGCAATAAGCATCGTCACATTTCAAAGCCATCTCCACATTCGAAAACGATTCTATCAAGTGCTGGCAATGTTCTGGCTGTAGATATGCATTGTGCATCAATACCATTAGAACAGGGACAAAACAGAGTTTTGGTCAACTGCATAGAGCTTTCAACCCAATGTCTGAAGAATGGGTTACTGTTTGTGACTGGGGACTTGATGGTGGCTAGTTTCAAGTGGTTGCAGTAATTTTGATCATATCCAAGTCAGCTAGCTGAATTAACACAATAAATCTTTGTTATATTGAATGTCTGAAGAAGGAATCCATTAGAGTTTAGTAAGTTTCAGTTGACTGACCTGTAATCCAAGCTCACAAGACTAGTTTCGCTTCTTTGGTTCCGGCTGTGAGAAACACAAGGAGAAAGGAGAAAGGTGATGATTCTTTCAGCCTTTGGCAACTGAGTAATGATAGCAACATACAGCACTCTTTATTATTTATTACCTCCTTAACCTGATTTGTGTGTGTAGTTGAAAAGTGTCAGTTCATTGCTTGCAGAGGAGACATTGAGACAGAGCCACAGGTGCGGGTTACTGCCCATTACAAGCAAGCAGAAGTTGATGGCCAAGTTTATCTGTTGGGGGACTGTGTCCACGTGAACGTAAGTTAGTCTCCCTCCACTCCTGATGATGGACTGTATCAACAGGTAGCCCACTTGGGCATTGGGCCACCTGTCAGTCTTGCGTCTGGATGTCCTACCCAGCCACATGTGCATCATTGCCCTCCCTAAGTGGCTTGAGCTTCTAAATCTTTAAGTATAATAAATTGGCACAAATGAAACTTGGTTGCGTGATTGATCTGCGAACTCACCTTTTAAATTGGGGGAGCCCTTACAGTCAAGGAGCATGTGTATGAGATCTGGCCCCATCTTGCTTCATTTTCTATTCAATCCTGACTTGTTCCAGGATTAAACCAGCCAGCGTAGTGTTTGTCCAGCCTCACACCTTAATCCCAGTGTGTCCTTGGCGAAGGAGCAACAAATTAATGTCTCATCTTCCTGTCAGTATGCCAATTCAACGGATGAATATGATTTTGGTTGTCTTAATGAGGCTGATGCATTCTTTCATTGCAACGAGGAATCAGGTGAAATAGTGGCACAGGTCATCATCAATTTTCCTCACTTGCGCCCATTCAGGTCATTGGCATGTCTCTCATGTGTTCTTTTTACGTCTGAATGTAGTGGTACAACAGATATCCACAACCACGCAGGTCAAATTTTGTGAGGCTGGAAAATCACTACAGAAAGAAAAGAGGGAGAATTTATCTGGGGCAAGAGCCTGATTCTAGTCTTCCAAGAAAGTGGCTACCCTGCTAACCCTTGTCATGAATCTGCTCTGAAAAATTTCAGCTGGCGTAATATGTGAAGTGTTGTTTCATTTTGCAGAATGATACTGGACATGACTATTTAGCGAGTATCACTGAGTTCTTTGAAAAAGATGATGACAGTCAGTGGTTGGCAGTAAAGTGGTTCTTCCGAGCTGAAGAAACGGTATACTCATTACATAACATGTGTTTGCTTAGAGATAACATTGAGTCCAAGGAAATGTATTTCCTCGTTTTTCCAAGATCCTGATGCTCCATTATCGCTTAGTAGCTATACTAATTGATGAGACAACTTTTAGTGATTGCCCACTTGCTTATTATGCTCGATGCTTAGCAAATGCACTTGCTCTGTTCAAAGCAATCAGTCCTATGAAATATGGAGATTCTTACATCTCTATCTACTAACTAAAACATTTTCTTCGTATTTCAACTAAAGGAGATAGTCCCTAATTGCTTGAGATAAACGAACTGGCTGCCTTTGTGCAGGTCACCTCTTTGCTCTTGTGCTGACAGACTTCAATGCTGAAATGCAGGCAATGGGTAATGAGGGGAAAGATCATGACAAAAGACGTGTATTTTATTCTGAAGAGAAAGATGATAATCTTTTGGAGTGTATCATAGAGAAGAAGAGAGTGGTTCGAGTGCCTTCTCTGGTAAGTTTCCTCTCTCCCCCTCCCCCATGTCTTTTGCCTCCATGCAGACCATGAATGCAGAGTTGTTCTATCTTAGATTGAATCCTGATTCTGGCAGCAAATTTCACCTACTTCACAATTCTTGTAGAGCCAACCTTTTGAGCTCAGCATCACAAAGTTATATTCTAGGATTTGTCTTTAAATGGTCCATCAACCTGTCCAGGTTATCTGCCTGAAATCCTCCAAGCACATCTTGGACTAAACTCATCTTGATGCAACCATGAATCCTAGTGTGGGGTGTATTCAATTTTTTTATTCCTTTGTTATGACCTATTGGAAGAAATGTTTTTTATCTTCATTGATGATCCTGTGGCTCCCTAACCTTCAGCAACATTAGGCCGTGGATTGGATATTGTTGATTTGGCTCTTTTGGCTGATTACAGACTAGATTCAACAAAGGTCCAAGGGTGATACCTCCGTGTGACTACTACTTTGATAAGGGCTACAAATATGCATACTCAACATTCTATGAGCTCCCAGAGGTCCTAGGTGGTAAGTCCTATCTAAATACTTGATTGAATTAGAAGATGGGGTGAAAAAAACCTTATGAGAGGCTGTTAAGCTGATGTTTATTTCACACTTTCGAAAACATACTAACTTGCAAATGGTTCTCTGTAACATCATCATTATTTCTCTCTCCTTTTCTGGCCATTTCATTTGCAAAGACCTGGACTGCTTCCTGATCCTTGGTTGCCAACAGAGGCTCAAATTCAAGTGGTCTTATATCCTCTGCTTGGGAAGGCCGGGGGATGGGAGAGAGTGAGGTTGAGAAAAGATTACCCGCCATGTTAGATGTATCGAGGACTTACTGAAGTATCTGGTGCTAACCGCTCTGATGATCTACTAATGATGCTTTAAATACAGATGCTGTCTGGATGAACAGAACTAGCAGTGACGTTTCAACTGTTGAGAGTGATGATGGGAGTGCTCCAATCCCAGTTTCAAAATCTTCCGTACAATCTTGTCCCAAGCCGAAGTTGGTGTGGAAGGCAAGCACTGCAAATGATAGAAGGGAGGAGTTGAAATCTGAGCTTCAGCTGCTTGATTTGTATTGCGGCTGTGGGGCCATGTCGACAGGCCTATGCTTGGGTGCAAACTTGGCAGGGGCCAACCTTGTGACGGTAACATTCATGCTTGCAGTTTTGTACACAAAGCCTGGGTTTTAATGCTGGAATGCCGAATGCATGCTTGATAGGTCTTTGATCTTTTCTTTCTTCTCTACATTTAAAAAAAATTGCTTTTTGGTGTTGTCATCCAATCTGCTTTGCTGGCTTCTATTTGCTCATGAGACTGACAGATTGACTGACACACAATTAATTGATGCATAGTAGATTGCTTAAACCATGCCAATACTTCACAATTTACAATTTGCAGGTTCTTACAAACATCGTTTCGATCACATGCTGCAGTCTCTACTAAATTCATTCCTAAATACTTGCACCCCTCATCTGATTTCTTGTTGACTATTGTATGGTATTGCAGAGGTGGGCAGTGGACTTGAATGAATATGCCTGCATATCAATCAAGCATAATCATCCCGAGACGAAGGTCACTTCTTATACCTGCAGATGTATAGAATTTTGTTGTAACCCCCTCTCTGCCCCAGATCATCGCACTTTCTTGTTTCCTCCCCTTCCTTCAGTTTTCCTGTCACGTGCACAACCAGAGCTTGTCATAGATGTCACCTTCCAAGAAGAATCATGCAGAGCTACTAAGCTTTTAGAGTGACACTCAGGTATAGGTTCCCTTCCAGAGGTTACAAAGTTCTCCCCTCACACAGAGAACACCAGGGCCCTGTCCTCCTTTGCTTGTCTTTGGTCTTTGTCCAAATCACAAGCTTTGTTTTTCCTTTCTTTCTTTCACTGCCCTTTATTCTAAGAGATCTGAGGGAGATTCAACTGTCTATTCCGGGATACCCCATCTCTCATGGAGGTCTTCCATTACAAGGATCAGAAATGCGGCTGGATGGATGGATGGACGGATTACGAGGATCAGAAATGCTTGCCTGCATGCAGTGTTGATTCTTAGACAATCCTTTGAGCTTTAGTTGCTTTTGGGCTGTTTGTGGCCCCTTTCTATTTCTTGTTTCTTCCTTAAGCTCTTTGAGCTTTTCGCAGATGTTATAAAGTACCATTCCTTTTCACCCAATAACATAGAGATGCGGGCACTGTTGGATGTATAGGTCCGTAAGGAGGCTGCTGAGGACTTCTTGTCCTTGCTAAAAGAGTGGAAGAATCTATGCGATAAGTACCCTGAGCCTGCTGACTACGAACCTGAGAAAAGTCAGGAGAATGATGATGATGATGGTGACAGTCCCCTTCCAGAGGGAGAATATGCAGTTGACAGGCTCATTGGAATTCGATTGGTTGGTAACGTAGACAACAAGGGACGTGTGATCAGATCAAAGGAAGAGGATGATAAGTCAGCATGTTCTGACAAATTAACCAGTCACAGGGGAATTGTGAAGCATGAGGATCAACCTTTTAATAAGGGCATTGAATACAAGGTTTGTCTTTTTTGGCCTGTCTGCCTCAGAGTTCAGAATCAGACCCTTCACACCTCATTCCAACCAGCAACTTTAATATAATGCAATTAGCGTGAAACCTTGACATCTCATTATGACTGATGCTTGGATATTTCCTCCTGGCAAGATTGCTGAGTTGGCTTGTAACACTTGTCTGAGGTGGTTTCTATGCTTGGCAAGACTCTTACTGTAGATCAAAATATCATCTAAAGAATATAGGGTGGTGAGTCTATGCAAGGCAAGACCACCTATTGCTGACTGACTCTATTATTATCTTGCCATCCTGCTCAAACTACTATAGACTCCTGCTTTAATCTGGCCTTGTTGGCAGTACTTTGCTGCAGCCTGGGTTTGGGCACATCTTGTCCCTTGTTTAGTTTTAAATCTGTTCCCTGTATTTCGATTAATAAACCTTCTGAGTGTTGACACTATCATGCACAGGTAAAGTGGAAGGGCTACTCTGACGAGCATAACACATGGGAGCCTGCTGCAAGCATGGTGTATGTTTTCTACACCATGTGAAATGTCTTCCTTTGCTGACTGACAAGGGTACATCAGGGGGACCCTTCAATGTGTTTGAAGGCTGAAGTTTAAATGTGTCTTACAATGCACCTCAGAGGCCTTAGATTATTGAATATATTTTCGATAAAGCTGTCATAGACTAGAACGAACCTTTCTCTAGTTGATACCCATTCTATTTTTGTCCCACATGTCAGTTGGTGCTGCCAATCTTGCTGTGCAACCTGCTGCAGAAAGTCAATATCATCCCCACTTCATTGGAGAGATTTGTTGACATAACCATCTGCTACATCCAGATAGTTTATCAAACTGTCTGCATGGATGGGAACTCGACTTAATTGAGGACAATTTTGGAGCTCTTCAGTTGTTGGTACATTTGAATGTAGGGATGGACTCTAGCATCAGGAAATTTCACTATCATTGTGGATTGATGGATATCTGACAATGTATGAGCAATCAAAAGTTGAACAGTGCTCATCTCTCTAGAGCCAGTTTTTTTCTCACTTTGCAGACATCATGGCTTCCAGGGGATGCCCAGAGCTTGTCCAACAATTTGTGCTTGAAGGAAGGAGATGCAAGATTCTGCCGCTACGTGTATAGCTTCTCTCTCTCAATTTTAATGTTTTATTAATGTATGACAGTTGGAACATAGCAAGCACATGGCAGGTGGCAAATCTGACTTTCGATCATTCCTTTATGACTTTCCTATTGCTGAGCAGAAATTTGTGGATGATTTTGGCAGGGTGATGTGGATGTCATCTGTGGGGGGCCCCCATGCCAGGGTGCCAGTGGATTCAATCGGTTTAGGAACAGTGTGGAGCCGCTGGAAGATCCCCGGAACAAGCAGATAGTGGTGTACATGGACATTGTCGACTTTTTGCGTCCACGGTTCATTCTAATGGAGAATGTTGTTGACATCCTGAAGTTTTGCGGAGGCATTCTGGGCCGCTATGCTCTTGCCAGGGCTGTGTGTATGAATTATCAGGCGAGAGTTTCCTTGTTTTTTTTTAAACTTCCAGATGTCTGCTGTTAGCATTTGTTACACCAGATGCATTGGCTTTGACTGAAAGATTGCTCTGTCACAGGTGCAGCTTTGTCATTGTCCATTCTCAAGCCTCACGTCCTTCTGTGGATGTACAATGTTTCTATTTTTCTATTTTTCTTCATAGGTTCTTTGCTTCCCATAGCTCCTATCTTTTCTTCTTTGTTGATCGTACGCTGTCAATATCTCATACACTTTCATTTTCAACTGGTTCTGTTTCTTTCTCCTGCTAAACTAAGCTGGCCACATGAGTAGTCATCTACATCTTGTGTGACATCTGGTGCCATATTCCTCTAGGGCATGTCCCCTGTCTGAGAATGCTCAGCCCCGCTCTTTCACTCTGCTGCCTCTGGTGAACATCCTTCTACAATTCAACAAACGAAACAAGGGAAGTAAAATTTTTTGTAGGTGTGTCATCCGAGTCTTGGTTTGATATTGTATTTCAGTTCTGATTGTGAATTTACTTGCAGGCTAAAATTGGGCTTATGGTCGCTGGCTGTTATGGCCTGCCCCAATTTCGTATGCGTTGTTTCCTGTATGGAGCCTGTTCTGATGAGGTACTACAATGGCCATGTTGCCAGCTGAAAGAGAATGAAACCAAATGATACTTTATAATGAGAAAGAAATTTTAATCTCAGTGATGGCATCTGAGTTCCCTAGGCTGTAGTTCTTATGTCAAATTTTCTATTCAAGGTACTTGAAACCAAGTGACATGGTTTATGTCCATTGTGATATGTATCAAGCTACGATACTAATGGTTCAGATCTCCAGTGGTTGAAGGTCAAGTGCTGGGTACCAGAGGCTTAAAATCACCTTCCAACCTCTGTTTTATTTCAGATCTTTCTATACATATCTAACTCCACATGTCTCTTGAATATGAGTTTTGGCTGATTTCTGCTTAGTTCAGTCCAAAAAGGATTGATGGTCACTGTGATTTTTGCAGATGCTGCCACCATTTCCCCTCCCTACACACAGTGTCATTGTCCGTGGCGGCGTTCCAAATCAGTGGGAGGTACTGTCACCCTTCGCTTGTTTCTATTTTTGAAGAGCAAAGACCGTCTGATTAATTTCCCTGCTGAGATGGTGATAATACAGATCGTCCTTCCCACCCACTAACCCTCCTGATGGTCTGCGACTTCATAGAACTTGTCATAGCACTCAACTATAATTCTGGACTGACACATACGTCAATGTTGATATAGGTTATTGCCTCTTCACGCACCTTCAAAGATCAACAATGGCGATACTTATGGACATCTCTTTATGCATGTGGTGATGTTGGATGTCTACGGCTTTTTCACTTTTAAACTGCAACTAACCACAAGTGAATATGGGAAGATGTTGTGGTTGACAAGGAGTTGGAATGTTCTTGGGTGTGCAGCGATGTCTAGTTGCCTATAATGAAAGTCACGCTCCTGAATGGCTCCAAAGACCTCTTGTTCTTAAGGATGCAATTTCTGATTTGCCCCCTGTAAGCCCTCGTCTCCCTCCATGCACCTCATGTCTATGTTGTCTTGATATGTTGTCTTGTTCATTGACTTTGGCTTGATGTGTTGGTGGTCATTTGAGAATATGTTTGGACATAGGCTGTACTGTCTGGTATCTCAGAAAATGCCAGCTTCAGAGATTATGTAAGAACTTGAGAGTGTTTTGCAGATGCAGTTTTATCTCTTGCCAATTAAACTGGAAATGAAAGTCTTGTCCTGTCACTGTTGGCAACTGGATTAGGTGGATAACTTTCAAGAAAAGGATGACATTACGTACAAGGATGGCCCTCGCACATCATTCCAGCGCTTCGTACGCCTACCAAAGCAAGGTATGTACTGTCTTTCTCAATATTACATCGTACTGTCCATGGCCTATGTACTCGTATAAGCATCACCATCGTAAGTAGTTTAGTAGCTGGGAACATCGTGATGACCTTATCATCAGATTGTGTGGTAATTCTTCGGAGGTCCTCATGAAGATATTTGCTGATTGACCAAAGCTAGCCGATGAACAACGATCAAAACTAAAGAGGTTCAGGTGTAGCGTTCAAAAATAAATGTTCAAATTTCCTATGGCTGGAGATTATGCTCTGTCATTCATCTAGGCATGTTTCCACCTGGTGATAGGCCCATACAATTCTATTAAGTGGGGAGGAAGAGAGACAAATTCTAAGTCTTTTGAACTGCCATTTTGGCTGTAGGATCTGGAGGTCTCGGAGGCCCCCCTTCAAAAAAGCAGAAAGTCATATTGACCGATCACCAGCCACTATGTTTGAACACCGATGACTACATGCGAGTATGTCAAATTCCTAAGAGAAAGGTAATTCTAGCAACCATGTGTTCTTCATTGATGCTGGTCTATGCCAGGGATTTCAAATGCTTTAACTCAGCCCTAGGCCCTGTGGCTAGCTTGGCGACAATCCTGGGAGAGCTGCTTTTGCTGTTCAAGATTGAGCTTTCCTGTACATGTTCCTGTACCCTAAAAGTGAGCTCAATTGGCAGTACTTGACAGTACCAGGATACAGCACAAAACTGATTTTGTGCTTTTGACAATATGCTCACTTTCATAGCCAAGTATGTGTGAGTAGGTTCTATAACTTCCGGTGATAGGGGCTGATGAGGTGATGGACAATGACTTGTAGGGGGCAAATTTCAGAGATCTTAAGGGAATCCTCACCAAGGAGGATGGAATCACAGTGGATGTGGTCAGAGAACCTCGTGAACTGCTGCCTTCTGGGAAACCCTTGGTAAGATGGAGTCTGTTCATTTGCTCTTCATCTCTTGTCTGAATTGAAAGAGCCATCACTCAATTTCCTCCTAACAGTAGCTCAATGCCTGCAGGTTCCAGACTATGCCGTTACTTACATGAAAGGTCGATCTCAAAAGTAAGTGCCTTACCCTTATGAAACTGACCATTTAATTAGAAAGGCCAATTCTAATGGCCAAGATACTTCTGCTTGACTGTGTACTTTTTCATGTCTTCACATTTATCTCTGGCCCAATACAAGTGCAGGCCTTTTGGAAGACTCTGGTGGGATGAAACTGTCCCAACAGTCATTACCAGGGCTGAGCCCCATAACCAGGTGAGCAGCTTCCCTCTTTCTTAGAAGTAGGTCACATATAATAGCTACTGGAGGTTCTGTGATGGAGGCCTTAGTTAATTACCTGGTGAACCAGGTCTATCTGTCAATGGCACATAACTCTGATACAACACCTCAACAGATCCTTCAAGTGATGATCTTCGAGGGAGGATACTCCAAATCAATTTTTGTTGTAGCTCAGAGAATGTCTTTTAAGAATTATTGGTTTCTTTCTAAGCTTGATGCCTTGGAAACATCAGACTATTCTTCACCCAGTGCAAGACCGGGTGCTTTCAATCAGAGAGAATGCACGACTGCAGGGCTTCCCTGACTACTACAAGCTCTTCGGCTCTGTCAAGGAAAGGTTTGCTTCTTCTGTTTTCATCATTCGCATAGTTTATGCATTATACCTTGGACATTGTAAACACAAACATGAAACTAAAAAGATTTCGAGACCTAGAGGAGGAAAAGATGTGACTCATGCACATCATGCTAGGCACCCCAACATGTGTGTTTACTGAAATATTTCCCAAGATGTTGGCGAAGAAATTCGTTCATCTCGAGAATGCAATCATTCAAAGTAATTGGTACTGTCGAAGTAGTAATTATTATCTTTGATTTTCTTATTCCGCTTGGTTTATCACTTTTGCATGTTGATCATTTTTAGCTAGCCAGGCAATCGAAAGTTTTTTTCAAAAAGTTATAGGCATTAAATTGCAAGTTATCATGGTGATTTTAAATCATGGTATGTTGAATGTAAAGAACAGTCGGAAGTTCAAGCATATTTTTAGATGCTCTTAGCTGGTAGAACAGAACATGGCAGTTGTTTCAAGGAGGCCTTATGTGAGGGGGAACGCCCGGATCCAAGGGCCTTCACAGGCATGAGGTCTGGCATGAGGGCTGGAGCTCGAGAGCTGGGCCGAACGCCGGTGAAGACCCGCAAGTCCAGGCATTCCTTGGCATGCTACCTTGTTCTGTGCAAGTACGACTTCTGGTGCATGAATTTCAATAGGTGCAAATCGGGCAAATCAATGGGCTCCAACAGATGGCACTTTCCTTCTGCCCACACCTTCTGTTTCATAGAGCAGAAATAGAAGGTAGTACCTGCACCCTCAGGAAGGTTGAAGGAAGCCATATTGACGATCATGAGGTGTGGTCAAAACACAGCCTAAAACCCCAAAGGGCATTACTGAAATTGTTGGCACGCCCGAGAAGAACCTTATGGATTCACAAGGCTCCCCCTAAAATCCTTACAGGGTTCATTTTCCAACTATTTTATGTAGTGTAAGGTTTGGACGCACAGTCTCTGCTTGGTTTGAGACCAACGAAGGACCTTGGGTTGTTTACTCGGAGCGTGTTAATAAGAGTGCCATGTTGGGGGAGAACTAATTAGTCTGCTAAGAAATGGTAGCCAACTTTATGTCGGTTTACAACTGTTGAGTTTGGCTAGTACAGTTGGTTACAAACTCTAATATTTTCTCCTTTGCTTTTGCCTCAAGCTAAGTAGAAGTCTCTACCCTTCTTGTTGACAGATACATGCAAGTTGGGAATGCGGTCGCTGTACCTGTGGCAACAGCACTTGGGTACTCCTTGGGGAGGTGCATTCTTCGAAAGACTTCACCAGAAGATGAAACTATAGAACTTCCTCGCCACTTTCCACATAGCCTCACCATCCCAGAAGGTGTACCAGACCTACCCGATAATGAGGAGGATTGAGATTTGAGATTTGAGATTTTCAATTTGCTTTGTTTTCCATGATCGAATCATGGAAAGTGGCAATTAGTACAAGGCCAATTGAGCTCAATGGGTATGGTGCGTTCGAGGTTCAATTGAGCTCATTGAGCTGGTGTGGTAAGTTTAGGGTAGTACTGAAGAATCAGTTTTGAAAGATTGAATCGAACATTATCTTGCTTATGCGAAGTAAGAAAGACCAGCTTTGATGATGTCAGCATGGACCTCCTTGCCCTTTTCCAGCAGGGCTGCAAGAATGACATGGGCCTTGAGAACACAAATGAACATAACCTTGTTGTGGCAACTCCAGCTTCGATGATGTCAGCATGGACCTCCTTGCCCTTTTCCAGCAGGGCTGCAAGAATGACATGGGCCTTGAGAACACAAATGAACATAACCTTGTTGTGGCAACTCCAGCTTCGATGATGTCAGCATGGACCTCCTTGCCCTCTTCCAGAGCCGTTTTGCTCCCGCACTTGGCATACATGTCAACGAGCGAAGTCTCCAGAATGATATCCGACGATATACCAGCTTTGATAATGTCAGCATGGACATCTGTGGACTTTTCCAGGGAACCTAGGTTGGCGCACGCATTGAGAATGCAATTGAATGTGACCCTGTTGGGCGCCACCCCTTCCCTGTTGGAGTATTATTGCTGGGCAGCTCACACAGAGTAAGCCGATGTTTGTGTGAAGGGATATCTTGAAAACCCGAACTAATTATCTTATCAAGGTAAGTCACGCCACTAGAGTGGGCCCTTCACAGACCATAATCAGAGGACTCAACACCAAAGTTGTTCTGGTATTCAGGTTTAGGACATACCAGACTGGTCCTGGTACTAGACGTATTCATACCAGTTTGGTCTATATGATGGTGGATGTATTTTTTTCCAGATATTGGTATAAGTATGAGTATCATGACCGCACCACCAGCTGGTATGAGATATCAATTCTGGTATCAGATCGGAAGCCATCTTGAATTACAAGTTTATCAAATAGCAAGTATCAAATGAAAACAAATGCAATGCACATAAAGAAATAAATAAATATAAGTACACGCATGTGAGCATATGTACACATAAATTAACATAGTACACATACCAAAGTAAATGAGGAAGATGGGCCGAGAATATTGGTATTGTAGGTGGTATGAGAAAACTGATACCAGCCTGCATATGACCGAGTATTTTCCCAAATGATACCAGACTGGTTTGGTATTTAATACCAGTGCATGTACCAATATTTTATACCAATTTATACCAGACCAACATTGCTTGTCACCTCCATGAACATCCATTGAGCCCGTTCCAAAAGCTTCAGACAGTTCGAGAACTTATTTTTTGGTATTTCCGGGCAATATAGGCAGCTTCAAAATTGACGACAACGTAATGTGGCACATAATATATAGAAAGGAAATGTAGGAGCGACTGCTCACATAACAAGTGGCTACTCGCATATGGCTCCTCTTTGTGAATAGCGAAATCTACTTTCATCCTTAATAAACTTGAAATTTCATGTATTTATTCTTGTTAAATTGTTCAATAAGAGAGATGTGATGTTACCTGAGGGAGGTGTTACCTTGATGAAATGAATAGTTTTCAACAAAGGAGAGGAGGTAACCCCTGGGGAAGGCACAACATAGGCTTAGCCATTTTTGACCGATGCGTAGTCTCCCTCTCTAGAACAAAGATGAGCCAATAAAATTTCATAGGGCCTCCGTCCCCTCTTTCCCAAAAAAAAAGAAGGGCAAAAAATCTATGGGGCCCTCTGAATCTCCGCTACAGCAAATGGTTATTTACTGGCGATAAAGACAGTAGATAAAAGATAAAGATAAAGTTTCTTCACAATGGACGACATGAAGGCACATGTTGAAGGATCGACCCACTGGGCTACCTGCTCAAGTGTAGAAAGTAAAGAGAAAAGTACGATGCAATCAGTTTCAAACGTATGGCAACCGTATGAATGAGGAGACAAAGGGACTGCAGAAGACAGCACGCTTAGAAGCACCCAAGCTTCGCTGCCATGGCATATACCCACCTAGTACACCCACCGATTGTACCTAGGTGTTTTATGCCTGCTTCCTCCCTACTCTCGGCATTCTTCTCTCTCACTTGTTCAGATCATTGAATTGGCATTCACGTCTTTGTAATTTGCCTTGTAGCTTTGCAACCTTTCCTGATCAGCGTGGTTCAAATTGTTACCTCCCTCGTAGAATGCAGGAGCTAAAGTGGATTCCCTGAACTCTCCTCCTCTTCCTACGGTCTCTCCCTCTCCCTGTCCACTCCTTCACTGCTGGCAAGTTGCTAAGCTGGGGTGCTTGCCCCACTTGCAGTTAGTGTCAGTTATTGCTAAATAAAGGGGTTGATGCCCCACTTACAGTTAGCTTAGCTATTGAGTTGTTGTTCTTTCATCTATATCTGCAGACTAGCTGCCGGGGGTCCTGAATTTGCAAGCTCCAGAGGTACTAGGGTTTCTCGCAAACATTGATGAATGTGTTGACGTTGGAATCTCTTCCCTACCGTAGTTACGCACGTAGCATTTAGAACTTTTATTCTAATATATAGTCCAGTCTCAATCAAGGAGTGTGGGACACCCGTACTTGGTTGGAATCAGCCTCTCGATTCATCTAAGCTTTTTACCTTCAAATGAACAGGGCTTTCTTCGTCACCAGGCCAAGAATTTGCGGAGGGGGGGCATTTGCACCCGACGTGTCCCAGTAGGAAACTGCCGACTCACATTAATCAAATCTAAAAGGCTCATACTCAAAAGCTTGCTTGTCCGGTTGTCCGTATTCAGACATGCAGTGTCGGGGTTTTAAGTAGAATTTCGGGAATCCTCAGTTGTGGATTATGGGGAACCGTGTCTTGCAATTCAGTGAATCTAGGTTTGATGAGGGCATTGAGGAGCCCAAGAAATGTTTTGGTTGACTGGGCTGATCTCAGTGTTGAGGGGGACAAGTGAATCTTCTAGTAGTTACCATGGAAGACTACAATGCCATAATCTGTTTCGAAGTTTGATCACGATTTTTACCAATCTGAGGGACCGTGTGCACTCTTCCTATTGGTTAAGAAGCTGCCCCGGGGACCAAGCTCCAATTACTGGCCTAACCGTTTACAAGCCTCATGCTGCAAATCGACCTAAGTTCTGTACTAGTCTACTAATATTTTGAATACCTTCTGTTTGATCAGGTTCATCACTGCAAATTGATCCATCTGAAACATGAAATTAAATATCTCAAGGGTTTCTGGGGCTAGGACAAGGCAAAACACTTGAAATTACCCTGTGTGCTGGCAATTATTGTACTCACCGTCCACTAGGCTCCACAGTAGACCAGGCAGCCTGCAATGGCCAAGTACAGGCATAATGATTTTGACATCAGACCACACATGCTGATTTTTCCCAATGTATACAGCATAGTAGTTCAATCCTTAGTAGCAAGGTCTCAACCACTTCTCTATTCACACTATCCTATCCACTACAATGAGAGAGGGGTAGAATGGGCTGATATTCAAAGCCATTTGCCACCGCTTTTAGAGCCTGCCAGAGTCCAACTCAGATCCTATTGTCACTGAGGCTAGCAACAGATGTGACACCACTTCTAACTTCTGTGTTGTATCCCTCCTGCAGGTCTCGTCTCTGGTGCAAGTGCCCGTTGCAAGGATGGCAGAGGAGGATAAAAAGACCAATCCTTTGTTCTCATTTGGAGTGATTGCTGATGTGCAATATGCTGAGAAAGAGAATGGCGGTGAGATTTCTGTCCTCTGTTTTAAATTTGTAATAATAATGTAGCATGCAGTTTTTGAAAATATCCCATAAAACAAGGTGACATATCGATGGGTACTACATATGTGCACATTACATCAACAGCATAGATCAAGACAGCGAAGGAAAGCATTATGATCTTCAGAGAAGATTGAGAAAAAGGGAGTGAGGTCAGATTGACACACAGATAAAGACAGACAAGCAACAGCTGCAAAGGGGTGACTACAAGAGGAAAATGGGAGTGAATGAGAGAGGGAGAGGGAAATAATGTCCACAGGAAGGTCAATCAGCTTATGGGACAAGGAAAGCACGATACAGGTAATAAAAATTTGGGGCCCACCCGAGTTTCTCTTTTACCTGTTCCATCTGGACAGATTTCTCAACACAACAACGGGATCTGGCAATGCGGGAGTGGTGTTAATAGGATTTAACACATTCAAGGAAGAGAGAAAGAATGTACTCATAAGACAATTGTTTGCCGTAGCCTGTGGCCTTAGACCCTGCCCAAAAGGGAACAGACCTACGTTTGTGAGGGGCTCACTCCAGTAAGTGGGACTTACCTTCATATAAACAATTTGTTTGGGCTTTCCGGATTTCTTCTAGAAAGCCGTTCGCACAAGCATAAATCGGCTGTGTGAACAGCAGTTAAACCCCAACAGGGCCAAGGTTTAGGCTCAGCCTTGGGATTTTGAAAGTTGGTGAAACAGAGGTGCAGGGACTATGTTCTTCATGTCCTTGAAAAGGGTCACTCTCTGGTGAAAATTTCCTGGACAATTGTATCAGAAAATGGATTTTGTCTTCAGGCTAGAGAGAATGTACTCATGAGACGTTATTGTGCCGTAGCCTTGTGGCCATGGACCCCGTGACCAGTTTGGGTGGAACAAGAGGAAACAGACACTACCTTTGTGAGGGGCTCACTCCAGCTGTGGCACTTACCCTTGGTAGAAGCAATTGGTTCGGGCTTTCCAGATGTGGTGTGGTCATACCAAGGCTAGTACACCAGATCCCATCAGAACAACCCTGGCCCTCCCCATTGCTGTGTGAACAAAGTGGTCTTGTACCCCAACAAGACCCCGTCTCGCAAGGGTGCGCATCCTGCCATGGCATGGCCCTTCTTAGCCTTAATCGGTTTTGCAGAGAGATTTCTACCACCCTTGACAAACACCTCAGCTGCGGTGCCGCCTAGTCGAAATTTAGCTCTGAAGTTAAGCGCCTTTGGGCCGGAATAGTACTGGATTGGTGACCTCCCAGGAGATCCTGGTGCTGCACCCACTATTAAGTCTAGAGAATGTACTCATTAAGGCTAGAGAGAGAGTGGACAGAGAGTGATGCAGGGAGGGGTCTTGGCAGACACAGAAGGCCGGGTGCAGCGGTATAAGGAGGCGCCCGAGAAGCTGGATGCTGCAGTAGCTGCCTTTAATTCTCACAAGTCCTGTCTCTCGTACGTCATTGATCCACACCCTAATAAAGGTCATAGTGGAGGTTGTTGTTTGAAGGGCGCAATTGGTATCCTTCACTTTGATGATGGGACCTATTTTCCAGGTTACTGTCGTCTTTGGTGATTATATCTTGTTAGTTGCATCTGCATCCTATCTGGGTGCTAGACAATGAGCTCTCCATAAAAGAGCTGCGGGTCGGGGAATTCTCAGGATGGGTGGCTTAAGGAAGGTCTAGGTGGTTGCTCTTTGGTGAAAGGCTTTTCATGGGACACAATGTCTTTAATTTGTACTTAGACATACTGGTGTATAGGGTGAACTAGGAATATTGAGATTGTGAGAGACAGGCAGAAGTAGTTTTTTGGTTCTTTGAGGTGGGGAGAGAGGAGACTGAGAGAAGACACGTACAAAGACATAGGCATAGAGTCTTGGATCACTAAATCAACTTTGTTTTATATTGAATGATGGTGTTGTCAAGCCCTCGATTTCATTGCAGGTTGGGGTAGGGTACAGATTTGTGCTTACCTTGGGTGACATCATTGATGGAAACACTACTGCGGAGACAACATCAGCTGACTTTGATGTTGTCTTGAAGGGGCTTGCAAAGGTGTCTGTCTCTGTGCCTTCTAGTATGCTGCCAATTTCAGCCCTTTATTCAACATGTATTTCCTGTAGATTGTTCTTGACCTGGTGACCACTCTTTGGAGTCTGAGTCCTGTATACCCTGGGGCCACAAGTGGGCAGTCAATAAGTAGTTTTCTGTTCTTGTTGCCAAAAATTGGTCTCCATGCCATCTGAAATGCTAAGCATGTTTGATCCAAACATTGGTGCTATCTGTCGTTTTACATGATCTGAAAAGTTATGTTTGATTTGCAGTTGGAGGTCCCAGCTTACCATCTGTTGGGAAACCACTGCTTGTCGTTACCAAGAGAGCTCGTGCTTGAAAAGCTAAGCATGCCAGCCCGCTACTACCGCATTGACCTCCATCCTGGCTGGGCATTGGTAACTTCCATGTCCTCCGGTAATGCTTCTTGAGACATTTTGGTTCTGGGGTAGCAGAGTTCCCTTATGTAACATAATGCAAATACGAGTAGAGATATCTTCTAATGATGTATTTCCTCTTGTTGATTGATAGCCCTGAAACACTGAGATATTAGTATTGTTGAAACTTTTTTCCTCTAACAGTAGTTACCACCAACCTCGCGCACTCTGACATTGGTGGAATCAGGAGCACATGCACCAAACCCGTGAGGTGAACAGATTTGTAGAACAACATTATTCTATTTTGTGACACTGCAGATATAATGGTTAAATTCTTGTGGATGTTCAGGTGGTGCTTGACTCAATGGATATGAGTGTCAAATGGCCTGAAGAAACAAACAAATACAAGGTAGTGTGTTATTTATTATAAAATTCTTCTTTTGATAGTCATGCCTCACCCTTCTGTTGAAAAACGACATTCCTGCGGAATCTTGAAGAAGAATGTTTGTACACAGGAGGCAGCAGCATTCTTGGATGAACATCCTTTGGGAGAGGGGAGGCCCCAAATGAGTACATGGAATGGCGGGATTGGAGCTGAGGAAAAAGCTTGGCTTGCATGTGTCCTCTCTGATGCTGAAAGGTGGGTTGCCCTTCAGTTATTCCAGGTTTGAATTCTTAAATATTCCTCAGCATATCTTGGACCTTCAGCTGTCAACTTCTGGGCTTTGTTTGAGCAGGCATTGTCGTAGGCAGGGAACAGAATGTTCACGAGATGCAAAATATTGTATGTAGGGATGGGACTCGCTTGATAGTGGCTGCACATCACCCCCTCGTGGCTGGCTCAGCTCAAGCAACCCACCTTATGTGGAACGGCGCGGAGGTATGTCTTTGGAAGTGGTATAGTGTAAGACTCTAGTGGGCTTTCCTCATAGCCTCCAGAAGAACCAAACACAAGACGAGGAACAGAGGTTGTATAGCTTGGTCCTTGGTGGTGCAGTGTAGACTTTTCAACCTTCCACTGTGATTGGCGTGAGTCATTGTCTTCATCTGATTGTGCATCCCTCTTCCCCACCTCCCAGTTCCATCCCCTGAGAATTGCATACCGAATGCGTGCTATGGCAGGTGGCAAAGATGCTGCAGGAGAGCTCTGCTGTGGCTCTATTTCTAAACGGTAAGGTCCTCTCTCTAACTGCAGTCTTAGTTGTTATGCCCATCTTCAGATATCTGCAGTTTTGTGTTACTTGTAGTGATGGAAATGCACAGCTCCTTATCGAATCATTTGATTTGCAGGACATTACCACCCAGGCGGACATGCTTATGTAGGTAATAAGCACTTTGTCACTGTAGAGGCAATTCTGGAGGCTCCAACGGACTCCTTGGCTCACGCTTTTGTACATGTTAATGACAAGAACATTGAAATTCAAGGCTTTGGCTCTGTCACAAGCAGGACTCTGAACATAGACTGAAATGTCAGACACAAGTGCCTGACAATGTTAAGGTCTAGTGCTGTATATCTAAAATGATTTGTGACTTAAATGATATCAATTCTTCAAAGCAATTCTTTAAAGCGACACTTTTCCCATAACTGAGTGGTTCATTGCTCAGGATGTTTTTCCTTGTGTTTGGCATCCTCCACCCCACCTCGAAGGGACTTTTTCACTCCATGAGAGAGAGATCTGCAACACAAATCACAGAAAGCATGCTTCCCCCTCAAGCTGGACAATCATCAGACACATACTAGTCTTTGTCAATATGACTGACTAAACATTTCAGGCCTCTGCATTCACATGAATTGCAGAAGGAGAGTAAAGTGAAAGCTTTTTGACGATGGCTGACCTTGCTGACTGGCAAATAGGACCATGACAAAGATCTGTTCCAGCTTTGGAAGTCCTCCTACCAGTTCACAATTTCAATGGAATGTAAGTACTACAACTGCGCAGCGAAGTATTTTGCCAGAGAATCTACTACTCCAGCAAAGCTGTTGAACTCTTTGCCTACAATGTCAATCTGAACACCCAGTCGAGCTGCCCCCGCAGCAGTGACAGGCCCATGAGCAGCAAGTACCAACTGTCCCCCACCTTTCCGAAGGAAGTCAACACCAAGTCCTAGCGCATTCAGGCTGTTGATGAGCCCCTCAATTTCAGCTGTGCTTGTGAATACGAGGGCATCAACTCCCAATGGACAAGAGCTTCTGTTCCTGTCACTGAGTAACACACTCCTGCAACTTGCATTTTCTGAAGGTACTGTAAGATCTATGGAGGATAGAAGCTGCCTGAGGTTAGTGTCAGGTATTACATTCTGTACAAGACGTTGGGCACAGTTTCTGCCAGCCCACCGAGTAACGTATGCATTCAGCCGAACGGGATCCCATCCCTTCTTCTTCAGTCCTTCTAAGAAATCTGGAACTACTGGAGGCTCCTCCAGACCAACCACCCTTGGTACAGGACAAAGAAGACGTCGTCCCCTTCCCTCTCCAAGTTCTTCGATCAGCGCTTGAGGAGTGGCCGTGGATGGCACTACAGTCTTCACCCGACCATTTCCTTGGAACAGGTCTAGCTCTTGCAATAGCTCCGCATCTCGCCCAAGCGCAGCAACAAGGAACGGCTCTCCTTCTTCTCGAAGAGATGGATGTCTCCCTCTAAGTGCTTCCGAGAATGCCTGAATTCCTGCACGGGACGTGAAGGCGATGCCCTTGAAGTCATCCAAACCTTTAAAACAACTAGCGGGCTCTCTTCCTTCCCCGAAAATCTGAGCTCCAACTTCCTGGCGGCTGGAATCTGTGGTTTCTGTGACAATCGTGGGACACCAAAGAGGGCAAGCTCCTTCATGTTCCAAAAGAGTGGCGAGGCGAGCCGCGTACTGTGCCGGTGTTGTGAAGGCCACCACACGACCTTTCAATCTGTCTCTTCTCTCTTGTTCTTCATTCCGGTCCCTCCACACCTCCTCCTTCTCACTCTTTCCGTTACTTTCAAGCTTCGTATATACCTTCACTACCCTCGCGAAGCCCTTACCTTCTTGTTTGAACAGCCTATACATCCTCCACCAAGAATGTACTGGCAAAAAGGACCCTCCTCGCCATCTTCTTCCATTTTCAAGCTCATACATATGTGCTGATGCCACCATAGCTGCCGTAACCCTTTCAGGTCTTTCAACTGCATTTTGTCTTGCAAGATCTGAAGAGAGCATTTGCACTTCCACCCCTGGTCCACACCTTAATTCCACCAGATATAGCTCTCCAATCCTGACCCACTACACCATGTCTCTCTCACATGCCCCCCTATTACCTTGTGGCTTTGCATTTTGAAGCACTTTTCAAGACATAATTCTAGCTTCTTGCCCACTGCCAACTCTAGTCTTGCTTTGAACATGCACACAAGATGGCTCCTCTTAAAATTTGCCAGAGGAAACTTATGTGCAGCAATATGTAACACTCCTGAGCATGGTCCATGCTGGGCTTGCATGGTGATGAAACACAGTGGGTGACACAGAAGACCAGTTTCCTGTACTTTGATGATGCAACAGACTCTGACCAAGAAACCACACTACGATGCACAGGAAAATTTTGACCTGAGCTGGGAAGTGCAGTGGCAAGGCTACGAGAGCGGCCAGCCTCTCCTTTTGTGACGTTTGGGGGACGGGAGGAGAGAGAGAGAGACGATGTGTCTTTGGAAAGGACAGAAGGGAAGAGACCACGCGGCAGCGAACGATGGTTCACACCTATGCGTGATCCTTTGAAGCTTGATAATCGTTTCCCATGTAAGCTTATAGAGGAGCCTGCTGTTGCAATTTCTTGCATCGAGGTTGCAAGTATACGGACAAAAACATATCTTTGTGCCTCGCTCTCAGTCACCGGCGGGGGTGGGAGCGTCATCCCGCGTTCTCCAGCACGGGCATGCCCACTCCATACCCAAAGCCCTGTCCTCTCGCAGCGGATTAAAGGGCTGGGCTGTGGAGCTGATAGCGGCATTTTCCTTGGCAATTCGCAGACGACGGAGTCCCTTGCATTCGGTGGCTATGGCGCCTCCAGGGATGGCATTCAAATTAGGTGATTACACGAAACACTTCGCGGTTTTCTTTCCTGGGGTCGCTGTGTTGGATGTATGCGTCACCGGATCCAGGCTCCGGATTCTCTTTTGAGCAATTCAGTAAAAGCGAATGTACTCTGGGCAAGGACGCAAGAAAGCGCACTGGATGGTTAGACAAGGCCGATAATTGGGTATATGTGGGTGTAGGTCAACGCTGGAGCATGGAACAGCGCTGGCAAGAGTTCCTTAAAGATCCTTCACAATGGTGTGGCAGTAGCGATGACAAGGTGAGCTTTCTTCATGTAGGAGGTGAAGGAGTCTGAGGGAGTTTGACTGGACTCCGGTGTGATCATATTGTGTGGATTGGATTGTACCCCTAGTTGTTTAGTGAAGTCAGAGTCAAGCTTTGCTCTGCAAAAACTGCTTTTACTGCCGGTAGTGGAGGCACAGACCACTCCAAAATCTCCAGATTAGAGACATAAGCTTGTTTAGCATCTGTGTGAGTTTGGACATGTTTGTATGTTCCTGATTGTGTAGAGTTGAATGGAGCCCAAAGTGACTTGTTGAAACCTACACTAGTACTCCTCCATAAAGGAACCTGTAAAGGTGTTGACACTCGGAATCACGGGCACGAAGGTCTACTGTGGAGCCTGGAGCAGCGCTGGCATGAGTTTCTTAAGGATCCTTCACAATGGTGGGACAACTACAATGGCAAGGTGTGGCTCTCTTAGTGTACGATGTGAAGAAGTATGCCCCTTCTACCGGAAGTGGCCCCTTCCTGTCAGGATCATGATTTGGTATTTTTCCTGGTGTTTACATGGTACTTGGGAGGGTCAGCTTTGTCTTAGGAGGCAGTGTTTAAATCTGTGGCTGCTCAGCTGGACCATGGTGGTTCTCACAGACCAATCCGAGATCACCCGACTGTAGACACAAGTAGCACACACAAGACGTCCATTTGGGTTGATGGTCAGTTGAATCCTCCGTGGGTGAAAGAAAAGCTAGCTGCTTTCATGACACAAGGTCAAGGACAATGTGGTGAGTGCACCTTCTTCAACACATTTCAGCTTGTTTTTCCCTCCTATCAGAATCCTCCCCAGGTTCTCATGTTGAATTCTGCAAGTTAGCTCATTGGATGGATCTATGGTACTTTGGAGTGATTTTGACATGTTACTGCCAATGTGCAACAGGAAAGTATCCAAAAACAGATAACAGAGACGAGGAGAATCTTTGGAAGAAATGTTTTTCAGACCCCAGTCAATGGTGGGACGATCGAGGCACAAAGGTGAATGTCTGTTAGATTTACGTAGTGAAGCAGACAACAAGATGCAATGCAAAGCTATGTTGGAAATTGTCATCTTCTCTCTCCCCAGCACATTTTTGAAGTCTTGGGAGGTAATTCAGCATAGGAACTAGTGTGTGATAGGTAGGGTTGGGGTGTTTGCTAGAAGAGATCTAGGCTGTCATTGTCAGCTGCTAGCAGCAAGGCAAGGATCTATACATAATTGGTGCAGAGGCAGGGACAGCTGAAGGAGCAGGGATGGAGTGTGGGTCCAGATTCATCCAATAGCCAGATTTCAAGCACAAGGATTCCCTGTGGATCAATAGCTACAAGAAACCTGAATGGGTAGATGTTCAACTGGCAGCAGCAGCAGCAGTGGCACAATTGATAAAATCCGGCACTGCTAATGAGGGCACATATTTAAGCCCGTTTTGCCCTCTTATTAGAGTCATCCATAGTTTCTCATGTTGAATTCTGCAAGTTAGCTCGCTGGGTGGATCTATTGTGCTTTGGAGTGATTTTGACATGTTACTGCCAATGTGGCAACAGGAAAGTATCCAAAACTGGATAACAGAGACGAGGAGAAGCTTTGGAAGGAATGTGTTTCAGACCCCAGTCAATGGTGGGATAATCAAGGCAAAAAGGTGAATGTCTGTTAGATTACAGAGAGAAGCAGACAACAAGATGCAATGCAAAGCTATGTTGGAAAATGTCATCCTCTCTCTCACCAGCACAAAGTCTTGGGAGCAATTCAGCATAGTAGATATTGTGTGATAGGTAGGGTTGGGGTGTTTGCCAGGACAAATCTAGGTTGTCATTGTCAGCTGCTAGCAGCAATGCAAGGATCTCTACATGATTTGTGCAGAGGCAGGGATAGCTGAAGGAGCAGGATTAGAGTGTGGGTCCAGATTCATCCAAGAGGGCCGGACTGTGATTCCCTGTGGACCGATAGCTACATGAAACCTGCATGGGTAGATGGTCAACTGGAAGCAGCAGCGGTGGCACAGTTGATAAAATCAGGCACCTCGACCATGACCACAGCTTCCAAAAGAGGACCAAGAGAGGGAGTCCACAGTGCCCCTTCTTGCACTTCTCGACGTGATGTGAGGATGCTATGTGACGCAGGGCGACTGAAAGAGGCTCTACAGACTTTAATTGAAGGAAGCATTTCAGCAGATTCAGATACATACATCCGTCTCTTGCATAAGTGCATCAAGATGAAAGGCCTGGAAGCTGGAAAGCAGGTGCACGCTCACATTATCCAAAGTGGATTCAAGCCAAACGTTTTTCTATACAACACCCTTGTCAACATGTATGTTAAGTGCGGGAGCATTGTGGATGCTTGCCAAGTGTTCAACAGGATGCCTCAACGATGCTTGATCACGTGGAATACAATGATGGCAGGATTTACCAAGCATCGGTGTGGTAGGAATGCTTTGGAGACATATGAACAAATGATGCGGGAAGGGGTAAAGCCCAACCACATCACGTTTGTTTGCGTTTGCAATGCGTGTGCGAGCCTGGCAGCCCTGGAAAAGGGCAAAGAGGTCCATGGTGACATCGTCAAAGCTGGAATTGTACCAGATGTTGTTCTGAACACTGCCCTGATGAACATGTATGCCAAATGTGGGAGCATTGACAATGCAAAGCAAGTGTTTGACCATATGGCTGAACGAGATGTGGTGTCCTGGAGTGCTATGATTGCAGGATATGCGCAGCATGGGTGTGGGATGGAGGCTTTGGAAACCTATGAGCAAATGATGCAGGAAGGAGTGAAGCCCAACCACATCACATTTGTTTGCGTTTGCAATGCGTGTGCGAGCCTGGCAGCCCTGGAAAAGGGCAAAGAGGCCCATGATCACATCATCAAAGCTGGAATTGTACCAGATGTCATTCTGAACAATTCCCTGGTGGACATGTATGCCAAATGCGGGAGCATTGACGATGCAAAGGGAGTGTTCGTCCATATGGCCGAACGAGATGTGGTGTCCTGGAGTGCTATGATTGCAGGATATGTGCAGCATGGGTGTGGGATGGAGGCTTTGGAGACCTATGAGCAAATGATGCAGGAAGGAGTGAAGCCCAACAACATCACGTTTGTTTGCGTTTGCAAAGCATGTGCGAGCCTGGCAGCCCTGGAAAAGGGCAAAGAGGTCCATGGTGATATCGTCAAAGCAGGAATTGTACCAGATGTCAATCTGAACAATACCCTTGTGGACATGTATGCCAAATGTGGGTGCATCGAGGATGCACAGGTAGTGTTCGACAATATGGTTGAACAAGATGTGGTGTCCTGGAACACAATGATCGCAGGATATGCACAGCATGGACACGGGATGGAGGCTTGGGACTCCTATGAGCAAATGATGCGGGAAGGGGTGAAGCCTGACCACATCACGTTTGTTTGCGTTTGCAATGCATGTGCGAGCCTGGCAGCCCTGGAAAGGGGCAAAGAGATCCATGGTGACATCATCAAAGCAGGAATTGTACCAGATGTCATTCTGAACAATACCCTGGTGGACATGTATGCCAAATGCGGTAGCATCGAGGATGCAAAGGGAGTGTTCGACAGTATGGCTGAACGAAATGTAGTGTCCTGGAATGTGATGATCGCAGGACATGCCAAATATGGGTGCATCAAGGACGCAAAGGGATTGTTCGACAATATGGCTGAACGAAATGTGGTGTCCTGGAACGCGATAATTGCAGGATATGCCCAGCATGGTTGTGGGATTGAGGCTTTGCAGATGTATGAGCAAATGATACAGGAAGGGGTGAAGCCAACCCAGGTCACATTCGTTTCTGTTTGTCATGCGTGTGCGAGCCTGGCAGCCCTGGAAAAGGGCAAAGAGGTCCATGGTCACATCATCAAAGCTGGAATTGTACCAGATGTCATTCTAAACAATACCCTGGTGGACATGTATGCCAAATGTGGGAGCATCGAGGATGCAAAGGGAGTGTTTGGCCATATGGCTGAGCGAGATGTGGTGTCCTGGAGCGCTATGATTGCAGGATATGCGGGGCATGGGTGTGGGATGGAAGCTTTGGAGACCTATGAGCAAATGATGCAAGAAGGAGTGAAGCCCAACCACATCACATTCGTTTGTGTTTGCAATGCATGTGCGAGACTGGCAGCCCTGGAAAAGGGCAAAGAGGTCCATGGCCACATTGTCAAAGCTGGAATTGTACCAGATGTCAATCTGAACAATACACTCGTAGACATGTATGCCAAATGTGGCAGCATTGAGGATGCAAAGGGGGTGTTTGACAATATGGCTGACCGAGATGTTGTGTCATGGAATGCGATGATTGCAGGATATGCACAGCAGGGGCGCGGGATGGAGGCTTTGGAGACCTATAAGCGAATGATGCGGGAAGGGGTAAAACCCGACCACATCACATTTGTTTGTGTTTGCAATGCATGTGCGAGCCTGGCAGCCCTGGAAAGGGCCAAAAAGGTCCATGGTGACATCATCAAAACAGGAATTGTACCATCCGTCATTCTGAACAATACCCTGGTGGACATGTATGCCAAATGCGGTAGCATCGAGGATGCAAAGGGAGTGTTCGACAATATGGCTGAACGAAATGTGGTGTCCTGGAACACGATGATCGCAGGATATGCGCAGCATGGTTGTCATAGGGAGGTCCTGCAACTATTTGAAGGAATGCAAAAGGAAGGCTTGAAGCCGGACGGTATCACATTTATATGTGTTCTCTCTGCATGCAGCCACGTTGGCCTAATGGATGAAGGAAGACGCTACTTTGATTCCCTCAGTCAAGATCATGGTGTCACTCCGACAGTAAAGCACTTTGGCTGCATGGTGGACCTTCTTGGACGTGGAGGACGATTGGATGAGGCAGAGGACCTCATTAATAAAATGCCAATCAAACCAGATGCTGTGGTGTGGAAGGCCTTGCTTGGTGCCTGCAGAATCCATGGCAATGTGGAGATGGCTGAACGTGCAGCAACTTCTATTCTCAAGTGGGATGAACAGGATGCCACGACTTATGTGTTGCTATCAAACATCTATGCTGCAGCCGGCATGTGGGATGTTAGTGCAAGGGTGAGAAAAATGATGAAGGTCAGAGGGGTTAGAAAGGAGCCAGGTCGCTGCTGCATTGAGGTTGGCAACAGGGTGCACACCTTTGTTGTAGATGACAAATTGCATCCCAAAATTAAGGAAATCTATGCTGAGCTGAGAAGATTGTCTGGGCAGATGAAGGAGGCAGGGTATGTGCCTGACACGCGCTTTGTATTGCATGATGTGGGGGAGGAGCAGAAGGAATTTGCTCTTTGCCACCACAGTGAGAAGCTGGCCATTGTTTTTGGGCTGATCAGTACAGCCCCTAGGACACCTCTCTGTCTCGTCAAGAATCTTCGGGTGTGTGGTGACTGCCACACCTCCACCAAGTTCATCTCAAAGATTGTTGCCGCGCCATTGTTGTACGGGATGCTAACCGCTTTCACCACTTTGAAGATGGGGCTTGTTCTTGTGGTGATTACTGGTGAAATGCTGGTGTGAGTGTCTTGCTTCATTCATTTATCTGCGGAGCTACTCATCCACCATTTCCTAAGAATGTTGACCTTGATGTACTTTATAGGGCATTTCCTATGGCATATCCACAGGAAATAGGGAGTCGGGTCTACCAGCATTAGGTGAGAGGTCAGCCCATAATCGCAATTAACCCTTAAGTGCCTGGTGCCTGGTGCCTGGTGTCTACAGTTCCCATCCTTTTCCTCCTTCCTTACCACACTTCTCGCGGGAGAGCATTTACTTCCCTGTGCATGCAACGATGGATTGGTCTTCAGGATGGGTCCCCAGAGAAAATTGGAGGAACAAGCTCCACCTTTGGACTTCCAGTCAAAGGGTCGAGCTTGTTTCTCCACTTTCTCTTGAGACCCACACCGGGAAGAGGTTCTCTCATTCAAGCTAACTCCAGTTTGCGGCATCTCTCTCGCTCAGCCCTCTTTCTCAAGGCCCTTTGGCCAACTTATGTGTACAGTCGAACCTCCTTAATGGTTACCTGATTATAAGTGCAAACAGGTCTTCTAGTTATCTTTTTGCTATTCCCACTAAAAATACAGAGGAAATAGTTAAATGTTTAGTAGTTACGTTTTCACTACTCCCTCTAGTGTTAGGTGTGTATGGATACTAGTTAACTTTTGTCATCTTATCTGTAATCCAGAAGAGTGATCTATCTTATCTGATGGTAGCTGATTACAACCAAGTAGATAACAAAATTCAGCCAATCAGTATTAAGCTTATTGGTAGGTTAGGGCATGCCTGTCGCATAGTCTTGAAGCAGCTGCATAGTCGAGCAAGGAAACATGAATGATTCTGGTAGGTGGAGAGAGGTGTGTGTTGCTGTTGTAGAAAAGGAGGGTAGAATAGCTAAGGACTTTGAGCATATATGTGTTTGTAATTGCATAAAGATAAAGATAAAGTTTCTTTAACGTGTTTATAACTCGTTTATAATTGCATAGAATGTGTAGCATTGAGGTGGATTAGACTCCTGCAAGGTGTACTTGTAAATTGTAATAACTCGGGTGGGTCCTGTCTGGGCATAGAATGCTTATGTAATAGTTAACTTAGAAATGATCTAGACTGGATACGGTAGTACCTAACACTCTTATGTCGAATTATTTATTTTATTTTGAGAATTCGTTTCGAAATATGGAATATTCCCAAAGATACTTTATTATCATTCACGAAATTATTTAATTTCATAAAACTAATTTCCAGAACTTTCAACTGTCTTTAAAATATTAAAATTTGTGTCGAACTTGCCAAGGTACTACGATAGTCGTTATATTTATAAAGGTGTTACTGGTTACATTATCTCTACTGGTTAACTTTTCTCTACTCCCAACTGATAACCATAAAAGAGGTACGACTGTACGTATCTACATCTTGTCAGTGCTACATAGTCTGAGAACGCTGTTTCTGTCCACTAGGTGTCTGCATCTTGTCAGCGCTAATAGTGAAAAACGCTACTGTAGTTTGTAGGGACAAAAAGTTTGTCCGGTCGCCAGTCTGAAACCTATCTTAGGTTATTACAATCCTCGTTTGGCAAGTTTGTGATGAAGGGTGCCAAAGTTAGAGGAGGATCTGAAGGCGTTTGAGCAGATGTATGTACCAACGCAACACTTGCCACCGACTTCCGAGTTTGCCAGAATCGTCTCGTCTCTGTACTCTTACAAGCCATCAATTGCAACTACTACACACGAGTGCAAGTTGGTTCAATGTCAGGGGCCCCACTGTAACGTATGATGGTGGGCCGGGTACCGTTGCGACATGATTTAAGATTGTATTAACTTGAATAGACTCGTGCAATGTACACTTGCATCGATGTATAAACTTCAATACAGTTTTCCCACCACTCACACTCAGATTCCATCGTCGTGAGGAAGAGGAGTAAGTTCCAGAACTGGCTGTGGTAAGTTAAGTAACTTATTGAGTGATTAGACAGCCGAAGCAGCGAGGGCTCGGGTAGAGTGTAGGGTAAGACCCAATACCTGATAACACATTCTCAGAAATTTTCAGTTTTTTCTGAAATGTTCTCAAGTGGGCTCCTTTGTAGTGACAAATTGGGGGGTCAAAATCTGCCATTTTCTCTGGGCAGACCAAAATCTCTCTTCATAAAATCATACAAAACAATTTTCCGTTCAATTCCTAATCCATCCGGTAGAAATGTCATGGGCATCCATATGAAGTCCCCAAAAAATTTGAGGCCAATCAGGCAATGCCCTCGCATCTTTAGGTTCCCTGCCCAAGACTTCCAATGCAACACCTATGTTATAGCCTGCAGGCCTAGGATATTTGGAGCCATAGGCCAGAAGGGCACGGGGGTTGGGAGCTCCTCTGGCTACCCGGCCCTGCTTTCATGGGGGCCACTCCACACCCTCAACCCCATCAACCCCCTGGCCGAGGTGTGGCCCACCCCTCATGGCAGTTTTTCTCGAGCCCCTAGCTCTGCCGCCATCCCCTTGGCACTCTCTCCAGCCCGCTGCTATGGGCCCAAGGTGTTGGCCGGAGCTTCCATCGCCATCGATTTCAGGTTAGGGAATGGCCAGACCTGCGCTGGCCGCCATGCCCCCACCGGGCAATCAAGGGGATTGGCTTGGGGAAGCGTGCCGCCCGCTCCTTTATGGGGTATCTTTCATTCACCCTAACCTGACCGCAGTTGCCATGTCAGCAACTTGGGCAGGTTAGGGTGGCCAAAATGGCCTCAAAAAGCCCCTTCCCATTCGTCCAGACCCATACCCCTTCAGGCATTGACCAATTGGCCAATGCCATCTGAAGGGGGACTCGATTTTCTATCGATTGAGCCCAAAAAAAAGGCCCCAATCAGCCTTAACCACAGGAAGTTATGGTTGGTTAAGCAAACCCAAAATGGGTCGCTTAGGCACTTAAGGGTTAACTGGAGCAGGTAAAGTGTGAAGGGCAAAGTTGTAATTGTATAGCAGTATCTGGAAACATGTCTTGAGGACGTCCCGAAGCACTCATAGTATCATTATGCCATATTCAAACCGAAGCTATGGACCTAGAAAGATACAAGCTCAGTTAGGGTGTGATATTATTGCATCACGGTGTTGAAGAACAAATCTAATAAATTGTTGTATTGAGTTGTTGGATCGTAATCTCTTACCATGAAAATAACTGCATGTGCAACAGCTCCGACTATGGGAAAGTGATTTTCAGTGGAAGGAATAATTCTGGTGTAGATGGTGGAGCTTCTCAAAGTTGAAGATGAAAGTAAATATGATTAGTAATGAGCTTGATTAAGCTCCGACCACACCTAGAGTTAACTCAATGTTAAAAGGAAGTTATAAAAAAAATAAAATCGCTCTGGATCCACACCTGCCGGTGGTAGCTAACATCAGATTGGGGCGGAGACAAGTTGATGTTAAGAAAATGATAATTAACACTCAATGTTAAGTATTTATTTCATATACATTGAAATGACACTGTTAAGCTATCACCACAGAAACAGGCCAAATAACATGGTGTTATGTAGCATTCCCTACGTTCCCCCCCTTTTGGCATTCCCCTATGTTCCCCTAAGTCCCCCCTTGATCACCCGGACCTCCTTCCCCCGCATCACCTTCGCTCTACTACTCTGTCTGTGCTCTACACGGTACAGTCGCAGGCTCTACATGGTACAATCCTGCCATGGAGGCAATGGAGGCGTGTCCATTTCTATGCAAGAACAGCTAGCGAAATGAGAGCATCCAGAGAGCAAAAACAAACAAAGAAACAACGCTGGAAGAGCGAGGTAGAGGACCAGATGGGAACGGGAGAGACGACGTAACACTGAGTTGCCATCCCGCCGCCATCATACCAGTGTGAATGAGTAGACATGATGGTAGGGCCACCAGGGAGAGCCATGTACCACCAACACTCAAGTGTGAACGGGGAAGGAGTTTTACATGAATTAACTCAATGTTAAAGGACAGCTAAATTAGGGTTTTGTACGACGTGCGGGTAACTTGGTGTTAACTCTGGTCTTAACATTTTTCCTAACTCGAGGTGTGGCCGGAGCTTTAGAGGGGCAGCCTGTGCTCAAGTTCGTTCATCATTTTAAAGGTGGACATGTTTGTATGTTTCTCATGGTGCTGTTTAGAGAGCCCTTGACTAAAACCAGCCTTAACCCACCTTGAGGCAAATTAACCTCATAGAATGGTGGCCAAGGGGAAAAATATTTATAGGTACACAAAATCCTCCAATCCCAAAATGGCCACTTCAGTAAGCAATCTACACGCCATCATAACACATTGTCACTGTCAAAATTTCCTAAAGATTTGAGGCCTACACTAACAAAACCTTGAGTCAATGTAAATCACATCCTTGTACCACTAGCTTGCACATTCACTGGCATCTCCACCCTCCTTCCTTTGAGGTTAAGACGAGTGTTGGGAGGTTCTCTAGTTTTGGGTAGAACCGGCATGGTAGGTTCTATATTGTGGAAGGTGAATAGAAACCTCTGGGGCTGGGTACTTCCAAATATGGAGAGTCACATAACCTCTGGTGCAGGGCATCTCTGATTTGGATTCTCGCCGGTATGTTTTATACTGGTTCTTTCATGCAATTACCCGCCAGATCTGGACCTCCGGTATAGGGGTAGAGAACCATGTTAGGAACCGAGAGATGACCCGGTTTTTAATTCAAAAAGTTGACATGGTCGGAGCTTACAATGCTATAAATCAAGCAAAACAAATGGTCTCTTGCCTAGGCAATTGCAAATTATAGTGTCATTTGAACCCAAAGGGCTATTGCTTTCGGATGAGAAGGGGTACACATTTATGACATCCAACACACAAGTGGTTTTGAACCCACAACCTCTAATGAAATGGTATGATGCTCCCCATTACACTTTAATTCTACCATAATACATAATAACAACTCAAAAAGGGTATAAAAATAAGTAGGGCTAAACGAACACATTACTTGTCACCTCCCGAAGGTAGCGTAACTTATGGTGTCACTTCACCACAAGGGCTACTTCCTTCCAGCTGAAAGGTGGACACCTTCATGACACACCAGACCGTGGTTTGAACCCACAACCACATCCAACATGGTATGTGCCCATTACCACTGGGCTACATGCTGGTTGTCTACAAGTGACAATATATAAATGGGAAGTATGAGAAGTGACCCCAAAGCATAGCTCCCTCCATATCCTAAGCCTCTCTCCTTTCTCATACCTATGGTTTCAATTACCCTCTATACTATATTGGAAAGTAATTACTGTTTTTAATGTTGTGGGTTCTTTTTTTTCCCCTAAAATTGTCGTGTTTTCTGGAATTGTCATGTCGGCAACAAAAATATTCATAACTGCTAATGGCCCCTATGGTTGTCTACACTAAACCAGCTCCGACCCAACGGTCATCATTGAAATTAAGTCCCTCTACCATCATATAACTACAACATATAGACTGTAGGAACAACCTCGTTTTTTCTTAAGAAATCTGCGCCTCTATTGCACTTAAACTTGATAGACCAAAAGGTTGGCTACAAAGGTAGCCCCATCAATAGTTATTACCAATATGTGAACTTGAGCAAGGTGTCTTATGTATCAGCCTTCCAGTAATTTGGCCTCGTGTTTCTTGTCAGCCTCCCATGGCTCTATCTACTATCACTATCCAATGCAACCTGAACATAGCCAGTCACAAAGAGAGGACTGATACATGATACCTACAGGAGGACACTTGGCCCTTCAAAATCATGAGCTGCCAAACTTATGATGTGAAAAAGGCAAAGCAAACTTCACAGATGGGAAATGAAATACCATATGAGTGAGAAGGTTAATTGAGACATTGTACAACTCAGAATGTCTAAAGGAACTGGACATTGCACAGACCCAAGAATCAATGTAAGAGACTTGCAAGCCTCAACTCCTTAAATATACATATAGAGGGTTACCAAAATACCTTCAATACACTGAGACACCCTTTATACTCTCTAGGCAGATACATTTGAGTCCTCAAGTGAACTAAAACTGATCATCTTCTATTGTTCAGGGCCTCAAAATTCATTGGTACATTCCACATCAGGGCCTGGTCAAACTAGTGAGCTCTCAGACTCAATGCTGGGCGACATGTATACTGGTCATATGCCAGCTCCCTAAGATGACAAGACCAGTACCATTTCCAGAAACCCACAAAATGAACACCTGCCTGCACCCTCTTGGCACCCAAAGCCAGTGGTAGTCTTGAAGAAGCCAGATTGTCTGCAAAAAGAGCCTGCTGCACACTCCTTGTGATGAAACAGCATGCTTGATAGCCTGTCCTTTGGCCGGCCACCTCCCCATTCATGAACTTCCCTCCGGACGTTGCACCACAGCACGAAGAATGAGGTCAATGAGACAACAACGGAATCATTGCAGACAATTCTGCTCCCAATGGCCGATTTATCACAAATTAATATGTTTCTTAGCTACGTGCTCTGCACACTAAGCGAACTCGCCAGCCTTTGAAGGTGGGAACTAGAAGGTCCCAAGACATGTTCAGGGTCAACCAGCTTCTGATTAGCCGCCTCATGTGCAATCTCCCTGCGAGATAACTCCCACAGCTGCTCCTCTATCCCCAGCTTTCGTAACTCCATCAAGCCCCGCACCACTGTAAATGATCAATCAGCTCATAAATCTACACGCACACACTTGCTATGGTGCATTTCAAACTCTAAGACTTTCTTCAGTAGATAATGGTTGGATAAGTACCAAGTAAGAACTCCATACAGAAGTAAAACATAACCACACAGATGTTGAACCAGTCTAAGTTTAAACCAAAAATAGTGCAGTCTAAACATTGTGCTGTCAATCACTTAAGTCTTGGACCACTGACTTCATCCTCTGTGGCAGTGAAAAGCTGCCACTACTCCCCAGACTTCATCAGCTCCCAAGAGTTGTGTGGATCACGTATCATACTACGGTCAAATCCATGGGCACACCATTATACAAGTCTCAGCCACCGATGTTGGCTAGCACTAAGCAGGAAGGTTAGTTAGTATCATCTATTTCAAGCTCTATTCAAAGACACTGGGAAACATAAAACAAGGACTGATGAAGCAGAAAATCTGCAATGGGATCCCATTACTCACTACTGATCTTACACATCTAGTGCAGATTTGCAATGCAAGTCATCCAATATTCAAGTCTGCATCCAAAAGGAATCTTGAACAACACTCAAGAGTGACCCACAAACCCAGAAAAGGCAGGCAGTTCATGAGTAGCAGATGACGAACCGTCAACCTTGTCCTGAGAAGTGGGTTGTTGGTTGCTTTGGCTAACCCAAAATTGCAGCCGCTCATCAGCAATGTCGTCCTCCACCCCGTTGTTCTTTGCCCGGCGCCAGAAGTAGATCAACCATGCCTGCAAACAATCACAACACTCTCCTCTGGTCAGTGTGGATGCTTGGAGATTCATCCCAGCATCCAATGCCTATGCTGCATAAGGGTTCAGCATTATTTCTTACACCTTCACACACTGATCTGACTGTCATGTTGTACTGCCAAAACTCTTAAGGTGGGCACTCCAGAGGGAGGCAGTCTCAGTAAGATTTGATTTTTTCTTTCAATATCCTAGAAGGAAAAGACAACAAAGAGCCACTGACAATTCCACCTTGCAGACAAATTACCCTTCCTTCCTCATCACAAACTAGTTAGATCCATATCACTGAACCTACCCCAAGAATAAGCCACAACAGATCACGATGCTGCGATGTAAGTACGTGACCAAATGTTTCTGTGAATACTCACGAGTCTTGAAGCACTAAGAACTCCATCTAACATCCACATCTAACGCTACCAATAACAGATCGGGTCAGTCAGTGGGGGAAAATACCTGCTTAAACTGGACGTCTTCCACCTCCTCTGCACTTAAATCTGTCTCAATTAGCACGATACACATTTCTACATCAGTCTCCATCCAAACTGGGCCAAACATGGCTACACTCTTGCACACAACAACATGACTTCACACACACATTGTCAATTTCCATCTCCTAAATGGCTCATACAGGATATACATTGATATCTTCTTGCAAAAACAAACAAGGACTGAAGGTCTTTGGTGAGTTCTTTGTGAGAGGAATATGAGGATGTTACAGATGCTTCAGCAAAAGCACTCATGTGTGCAATGAGTATCAAGATTGTAGAGGACACAAAAGGTGTACATCCAAGTATCTCACAAAAAGCCAGTCACCAACCAGCAATATAGACAAAAAAAATTGCAGAGTGACCTTGACGAGAAAAGAAACCAACCAACACAGGTCGAAGAGGCCTCACCCAGAGCATCCATCATCTTTGACCCATCTGCGGACTGGTCAGAATCTGCAATCACATGACACCAACACAATTGACAGGTTGTATTCATCAACTTCAATCCATGTAAAGCAACCTGTTACACTGAACAGAACTTGACCTATATGCTTTTGCCCAGAAGCTGGAGGGAAGGAGGGAAAAGTTGGGTGAAAGGGTGAGAAGGGAGCCAGCGGAGAGACTGACCAACCCGAACCGAAGATGGACGTCGACGCTGAGCTATTGCGAGCATGACAGCATCATCAACCTGTAATGACCCCACCACCCACAACAAACACATCTAAATGTCACATTAAGCTCCTTACAAACCACTGAATTCGCAGGCATAGTAAGGATATGGTGCATAGTACATGTGAAGATGTTTATAAACACCTTTCAGTGAGCACAATCATAACTTGTGCTGCACAAGATGTTTGCAAACTAGGAGCCAATCCTTATCGTTGAGTCTGTTTCAGGTCCTTCACAAAGGTGAGCACAAGACTGCCATAGCAGCTGATCTTCAATTTCTATAGCTCAGGAGATTTGGGGCAAGTCACAACTTGGTTTGGCAGAGTCAGCTTTCATGGTCAACACTGCTGTTTTCCCTCCCTCAGTACACCAGGGGCCCATCTCTAACCTTCAATGAAGCCAGCTCACGCAGACCTTTCTCCACAGACAGCATGCTCTCTATGTTGCCTTCCCCAGTAATGTCATTCACATCTCGTGTTGCTTTCGCCTTTCTTCGACCCCCATACACCTGATTGGCTGCACAATATGCCACACCAGATCTGGGCTCTTCGGTGGGAGAGGAAGAGTAAATGGGAATGTTGCAAGCCACCAACTCAAATTACAAAACAGGCAACAGCAAATGAAAATCTCCCTCAAAATTTACCACTCCCATTTACACTTGCCATAAACTCCTCAAAAAGTCAAAGTAGAGGATGTGCATCCGTCCACATACCCATTGGCAAGAATGAAGTTCAAGTTAGAGCTTCTGAGGTGGAATAGACAAAGCAATTGCAAGAGAACAAGCGCTAACAAACACAAAGCGTGCCAGTCAGTGAGACTAGCTGTGATCTTAACCTCAATTACAGAATCCTCAGGTAAGACTTTCTTCTAATTGAGAAAGAAATCAACCCTCATCAGATGCCCCATTCTCCATATGTGGGGATGGTTCCTCCTTCGCTTTCTGACCCGCTGACAAAACCACCTCCAATGGCAGTGGCGCCAGTGATGACCAGTGCTCATACTTACCATGTGCTATCTCAGGATGCACACCTGGAAGAAAAATTGACACATGCACACATCACATCAGGACGAGTTACCTCTTCTGTCCCACCCACTGATTATATATATTGCACAAACCATAGACAGGCACAGTTTTCAACTGAAGATCCTTGACATGAGGCTTCAGCAGTTTCAGTTCTAAGCAGTTCCTGCGGATGCCAAACATGTTGCAACAAATGGCTTGCCAATAAAGTGTGGAATATCAACAGACAGGGATGTTCTAAAACTCCTTCAAAACAACCTTCTCCTGAAGGCGATTTGCAGGAGAGGTCACATACCATGGCGGGCAGCCAATGCCCAATACCGAGCAAGCCAGCAGCGCTTCAACACCACTTCTTCCTGCACACATCCATGTAGAATCCTTAAGCTCACGTCACCTTCCATACATAAACTACACAGGTCTTGTCTTCTGATTGTGTGCCTTGATTTCACACAATAATTGAGTCACATGGAGACATAGGACTAGAGATCTCACTCATCTTTCACATGAAGCGTCAGGACCCAAGGTTTCTTTACCTGCTGAAGGAAATCCACTTAAATTATGATATGGAAAACAAGAAATTGGAAAGATTCAGCACCGAAAGGTACTGGAGAAGCACATATGAGATGCTCATGAAGTCCTGCAAACAGTCCTGTGGAACAGGACAAAAAGAGTACCATTTCCTCCTGTGTAAGAATCATCCGGTGCGTCATGGTCCGTAGAGCCTTTACTTCAATTTCTGCTTCCCGTGCTGCCTCCGATGCTGCCATTGCTTCATCCCTTGCAGCCTAGAAAAACCCGCTGAGGTCTCACTGTCAAAAACCATTCTTATCCATGCCTATCTTATTCATGCCTCACACAGGCCAGAGCCTGTGTCCAAAACCCTACAGCAAGCACACACAAGTGATTACATCCACAGTGTTATTCTAGTGTGTACCATAGCCCCTCTGGATCTCCTGCTGACATATCAAGTTTCATTCTTTCGTTCTTCCTTCCTTTCTCTCTACTAACCCTCAAGCTCAACCATCTGCTGGTAAGAAAACTAGGGGAGGTCTAATACCTCAGCCTCAAGCCGCAGGGCTGCAATTTCGTCATCCTTCACATCTTTGCTCTGCTCTTTGGCAGCTTTCAATGCTGCCTGCCACAACAGCAACCACATCATCCCTCCTCATACCCTCAAAAAATTTACACAGGCAGCTCTGCACCATATGCAATACCAGCCCCATTTCCATATGAGTTACACAAGCCAATTCTAATCTAGACAAGAAAGTGAATGGAACTGAGCACAAAACATCCATAAACCTTCTAAAGCTCCCCTTACATTTTTTTGAAAGAGGAAAGGGGGTGAGAACCGCCTCTCTCTTCAGGCCTCCTGTGTGTTAATTTGAGCGGGGGTTGTTCTACTTTGTCCCACTGGCCTTTGGGTTCCTAACCATGTTTCAAAGTATCTTTCTTCCTTGTTCTTTTCTTTGTTTCTTGTGGGAGAAAAATCTGGAAAACCTTCCAGGCATGCTTGGGGCTAGATGTACAACACCATCTCAAATTTTATACACTGAATTTGCTTGCATACAACTTGAACTTGAAGCCATAATTCGAAAACAATCATCTTCACAAGGTTGACATCTCTCCCCCCCCAAGTGGTTGCCAGTCCATGCCCTCACAACCTCTATGAGACTCAAAGCAGCTGATGTGGAGACCTGTCATAATGCTTAGGTCTCATTTCTTTGAATAACACAGCCTATCTGTTGCATGCTAACTTCTATAAAATCTAGAAGGGCACCAAATTCTTCCAAACATTACAGCGACAACCTTATTAGTCAGTTCAGTGGACCTGGAACCAGAGAATCTTACAAGCAAGCTGTGTTCACCCACAAAATGTTCCTAGTCATACACAACAATAGGATCTTACAACTCAATTACCTTTGTCTGCAGCTCTATCACCAGTTCTTCTACCGGTATTGGGTAGGTTCAGAGTAGGCTCACACAGCCTGCGGATAGAGACTGATAGATGGGACAACCTGGACAATGCTGACCGCTTGTGCTGTGCTTGGGCTAGAGATTGACAGACCGGAGATTGAGACTGAAGAAAATTTCTTCTTTCACTGTCCTCTCTATTAGAGATTTGGGGTCGATGCTATTGTCTATTCCGGGATAATCAATACCTCCCTAAGGTCTATCACTACAAGGATCAGTTCTACTTGGCCACTCTCTACAAGGAGACTCTCCACCTCAGAACATCTCTTGACGTTAAAAGTAGTTGTTTTGGGCTGCTTGTTGCGGGCCCAACTTTCTTTGTTGAATCCTCCTTCTTTTGTCCTATAAGCGCTGTAAGCTTCCCATGGACATCATAAAGTTCCTTTCTTCATTTCTTTGTGCACTCTCTAGGCTCTCTAATCCACATGCAGCACTAGGCCTGCCTGCAACTTTTGGGTTTGCTTGTTCTTTGGTTTCTGTGGTTCTACTGTGTGTCATGGGCCCTGTCAGCCTCCCATGGACAATATTAAATTTCTTTCTTCCTCTCTCACTTATTCTCTCACAGACACATGGGGTCGATGGCCACAATTCTATGGCAAACAAAGTCTTGTGAGTACATTCTCTCTCACACACACAAACAAACCTGTGCACACTGACACAGACAGGAAATGGATATCAATCATCAGACTTATAACCCAGTTTCTGCAGATTATTTTGCCACCCTAAGGCAGAGATTGTGTTAACCATCCATAACAACGAAAGATTTCAGACAAGGTCTCCTTACCTCGCGCTGCTTTAAAAACTGTTCCTTTCTGCACAAGAGACACAACACAACATTATCGCTTTAACCTTGCTGTTTCAATCCTCGATAGATACACCTGTTATTAAGATGACAATTTCACTATACTGGAAAGGGTCTCACAAACTCCCATCTTCCATCGTGATCCCTCCCTCTGGGCTTTTGTGGGTATTACACATCTGCAATTTGCTTTATAGGCCTGCTGTGGATGTAATAAAAATTTATTCTGCTCCATCTGGTTCCAACTACAGCAGCAGGCCTCGAGACAACCTCATCCTCTATAGAGTGATTCAAAGCCAGAGCAGATATCAACATCAATGGCCTGCATCCAGTTGGCTATGCTGAAGCGCAAACGTCCGTTAGAGTCTCATGAACCCTGGTTGGCTGAAACCCTATAACCCGCTTAGGGTAGGGGATTTTTGGGCAGAGAGTTGGCCCTAAACAACGGTGGTGATTGGAAAAGCAATTGACCTTAGATTGAGCCTACTGGTCATCGTAAAATACTTTGACAAAGAGCTTGTACCCTAAAAGGTTGTCTCAAGCTCGGGCACACAAAACATCGGCTTAGAGTGGTGTGATGTAAAAGGGCACATGGAATACCTGATCAGAAGCCGGGATTCCAACGTGATGCCTTCCCCAAGTGATGCTACCTGACAATGACACCAACCCATTAACTTGTCACATCTACTTTCAAAGGCATCCCAGATGATTCTCAGGTGACTTTTCCTGGAGGTAGCTTCAATACTACAAATTTGTGAACCTTAGCATGATACAATGATCCATAAGTAATCGAAGCCTTACGATCCTTTTGTCAACCATGAGAAGGTCGGCCCTAACTCAGAATCGGGTCTTCATACATAGGTCCTCCAGTGAGAGTGCCATCAAAACTTGTAATCCTAGACCAGATCATGTCCTGACCAAGAACAGCATAAACCATACTCAGCTGGTGTGCATACCTGCTTCTCGAGCTCACGAGACCTGGTCTCCTTTCCTTCAAGTTTTTCTTCCATAAGCCGAAGCTGCAAGGCACACAAACCTTACATTCTACGTGCATACACTGCCTGCAATTCAATACCTCCATTCTTCTTATGCACCTACACTAAGATCTACTGTGTGGCCACGACGGGCTTGACAACTAGCCTGCACCTCTGCTACCAAAATACTGATTTCCAAACTTCAAGAAAAATAAGCAGTTCGCCAACAACTGCCATCCATTTTCCACAGGAGTTTTGTACTTTCACAGGCTGACCTAATCTCAGCTTTCCACTCGAGCACCACATGTTTGCTTACGAAAGAACATAACATGCAGCCATTCATGGAGGCCATCTTCACAATTGATATTACACAAAACCTGTTGCCTTGGTCCAAAGGAGGGAGGGAAGAGGTATCAAGCAAAAATTCATAATCAAAACCATGTGTGCTCCAGGCAATAAGAATAGGAATCTGTTAGACAGGTAACTGGCATTGTCATGTATATTTATCTGCCCTAAACCCTCAACATCACATGTGGTGGGCTCTCCAGAGGACCTCCTTTAATCAGGGGATCCAGTTGACCACTTTTGTTTGCATCACGGTGCTAATATCACCAGCAACATATTAGTTTGCTCGTGATGGAGTAAGACAGGAACCCACATGTCCCCTCATACCAGTAAAGAAATGCCAGAATTATGCCACCTGGCTCAAACCTCACACTACAACAAGTCAGGGCCATAGGTATTACAGCTTCCCGAGACCAATGAAGAACACACTTTGAAGCCACCTTCTCTGATGTGGCCTTCAGTTTCTCTTTTCAAACACTACAGCTGAGTTTAGTCACAGCCCTTGAGAGGATTTCATCTCGTAAGCTCTATAAATGCTCTGCACTTTGAACGCTACAGGGTTCCTGCAGGGATTCTCAAAGATAGTGAAATCTTGTTATTGCATAATTGTGGAGAGAACAAGATCATCACAAGGTTATATTGGTCCCTACGAAGATGTTGGGTTGATAAAAGAGGACACAGTCGTTGGATACCAGAATATGTAAAAAGACATTATGAGCATGCAAACCATTTGCAAACTTAATAGCACCAAGATTGCATTGTGTGAACAACATACCTTATCTAAAAGAGTTTCATTTTCCTCCTGGAGAATATCAATCTGCAACATAACCACCCTGTATTAGCAATTTGATGAGAGTATCAAACATTCTGCATGGAGACAATCAGACATTGAAGTCCATTTCACAACCACTCATGATAGTCTAATAGATTTTTTCATCTGAAGCATACGTAATTGTCTCTGTTATGCAGTTTGGTGGGCAGGTGTCTGAAAGGAAGCACCCCAGGGCACTCTTCAAGAGAAGCGAAAGTTGTCTGATTTGAGGAAAGGCACCCTACCAACTGCAGCATGTGACTTAATCTTACTTACTCAACCATGCACTTTTAGGTCTTTGGCCATCAAAGCTTTGGAACCAACTTCAACGTCTAAACCATCCAAACTACTGAGTAGAAATTTCACTTGCCAACACCATCATAGACAGCATTGCAACCTTCACCAAACGCAAAGCTAGCAGTGGTCATGCCAAAGTTGGAAAGTAATTCAGTCTCTTCATCAGTTGAAACTTCTTCTCTGTTTTCTGATCTGCCACTTATGACCCAGGGAAAACTAGAGTACAGACCTGATCATGTAATACTGCTGTTTCTCTGCGCGAATTCGGCCCTATATTGTCATGCCTTGCATTTAAATTCACCATATCTGCAGAGAATCTGTGAGTTTCCCGAGTTAAGACACTACCCAGCTTGCAGATAAAACATCAAGTTCAATGATTCCTGGTGTTATAGATGTCAAAAACCCCACCACCCTGGTCAACATACTGAAGAAAAAGCAAATAATTGTCGCACAAGTAGCTATGTCTTGTGCATGAGTGGTTCATCAGTATTTTCGAATTAAAAATCCTATCTGAATGTTTCACATTTCCTGGAGCCCCTATCGTCCCAAAAGCCAGCAACCTTCAGGAATAAAACAGACAACAAGATTGCTAACCCTTCTTTTGAAAAAGGTTGAAGACTTCTTAACAGCAGACCTCACCTTCTGCTGCGCTCAGTGATTGGCTCTGCAGCTGGATCTGGCATGCGCAAGGTTGCAGAGCCTGTGGGGAGCGCCATCCTTGGCCGGTGGATAATGGGTGCAGGTGGAACCATGGGGGTGGGCCGTTGGCTCAACGTGCTTCGACCAGTAGACACTGGGCGAATCCCCACACTTGTATCAGTGTAAGTTGTAGTTCGCCCAGGCAGAGGCTCATATGGCCTCAACAGCTGTCCATCAAAGAAGTAAAACAATCAGTGAAACCCAAGCCTTTGCAACCGTACACCTATATACAAGAGGGCAGGCGTCATGGAGAAAGTTCTATGACATGAAAAACACACAGTACAAAAACCATATTTCTCCATCATAAGTACCCACCACCTACGTCTCCTCCCGACCGTACAGGACGTGGATTCTCCAATTTGAGAGACAAGCTTACAGCCAGCTGTATCCCATTTGTGAAATTTATTTTTCTGGTGATTAAAGGTTTGATGATTTACAAGCAAGGCTTAAAATAGAGTGTGTAGGTGTCGGGTGCCTGATCATGAAGCCCTACCACATAGCAAACTTTCAATGTTTTATGAGTATTTCTTTTATGTCAAAGTTCATTTCAGAACCCCAACTAGGTGCGTATGCATCCTCCAGCATGGGCTTATGTGAAGAATCACCTAAAGGCGGCCAGAGTGCCCTACATATTGCGCTATCTGCTTGTGTGTGAGGGACCAAATCCTGGGGGAACCACCTGGGGGGAAAAGTCAAAGGAAGAAGAAGGCTTGCACATGGCCTGTGTAAACATTCTTTTCCACCATAACTTCTCAAACATAGTGAAGAGAGCTACAAACACTGCGTGGGCGGGGAAGGGCTCTCTCATCAACCAATTGAATACAGGGTTATGAAATTAGACAATACTCAAGACCCAGGCAAGGATCTGAAAAATGAAACTCGACCATCTTAACCGGCAGGAACACATTTTCAGCAGGGAACTGGCCTTTCAAGGAATTCAGATACTTTGCAAACCCCTCCTGAGCCAAACATACAGGATCACTGAGGATAGTCCAACACTCGGTCAATCGCAACAGATGGGGAAGAAAAACTAACCTTAGGAGACTGATCTCTGGAAACATTCAACCCATACGACGGAGTGTAACGTTGAAACTGCATGTCATCTTCCTCCTCGTCGTCAACAGAGTCACGGTTGGCTTGCATGACTTGAGCAAGGCGTGCCGCGGCAGCCTTGGCGGCATAATTCTGGCTTTTCCTGACTGAAGTGAGAGTCCCTGACCCCGGCTGGGAAGCTGATCGGACATGATGCGAAGGTGATTTTGCTGGAGACAAGGAGCCAGCGCTAGCAACACTCCTCTGTCGGTCCAAAATGGGGCTGCCATTGCGTTCTATCTTTTCCATACTTGACTCGCCCCTGTGATTGAAACTCTCACTATTCTTCTATACCCTCCCCGAGACCACACTTTGAAGAGTTGAATAAAATGATATTTCTAGACACCTGCAGATCAGAGCTAGTTTAGCTGATGCGCTCGGCGGAGATCAAGATGTCTACGCGACACGCAAGGGAGATTTTAATAAGCAACTCTGTCCATAGAATTACCGCACTGGCTTCAGAACCAGTAAGAAAGAATTCGAGACTCCAACGCTTCACCTTCGATGGATCCTGAGAGAGGCGCTCATCTCTCCAGCACTATAAACAGGGACGTCCACGATCCAGGCCGCCTTACCCCCGGGTACCAGACGCAGTGGCATTCTGGCATCATAGGGCATATTTCCGATCTGTTCCCGAACCTGTCGACGGAAAACAAGAAAGAAACGCTGGTACCGGGCAACACATTGCGCAATGGGAGGCCCTAAGAGGCATGATCTAACCTAAAAACCATTTGCACTCCAGTGCAATCCAGAGCAAGGTCTGCAAGATATGCAAGGTCGGAGGTCATCAAGCTCGCCTTGCTTACCCGCAGCTCATCTCTCAAGACCTTCCCGGCCGCACGTGTGGGAACATGAGCACAGGGTACATGGTAGTTGTTTGGTGGACATGATGAGATCTCTTGGAAGGCATTGTAGGTACATGCTCATGATGTGGAGTACATAGCCCAGAGCCACCTTCTTAGGCATATCTTTGTACAGTTTCAGATCTATATTAAGCAGGAACCGTTGTCTGTGTGCATGTAGGTAGCCATGGGGCCTATTGGATGAGGGAGACAATAGGTACTTTGCCCTAAATTAGACTCCCACACCGGAGCACTATTTCACCGCATGGCCCGGATTCCCTAACATAAATCTTTTATGGGCTCCAACTTGGAAGCGAACTTTGTATTAGGGCCTAAAACTTCGCAACCCTTATTGCATTTCCTAAATGGCTCATCCAATTGCCTAAAATTCACTCAGAACCTATTTCATTACGCAAAGAGCTGCCAAGAAATTTTGTTTGTATTTATTGGCCCTGCCTTTCCTAAGGCAAAACTACGCAAAGGGTTCAAGCTGCTTTAGGCTACTTTAGCACCGATACTTTTGATTAGGCTTCCAATTTGATCAAGACAGTTGCCACCAGAATATTCTGTCCATATTTCTAATGAATGACATCCCCCGGATGAACAGTTGCATGGTCACAACCAGTTTGTTTGGCCTTTAGGTCTGGAGTTCAACTTCTTGTGCATGCCATAAATGAGGATATTACCCTGTGTGCCACCCCGGTGATTTAGGGCTGAAATCCTGTTATCGCGATATTTATTAATAAATATTGTGTGATCTTCTAGATTTTTACTATCTATTCATAATTACTAGTGGGCAGGGCTTACGTGAATTGCATGCATTTGTATTTATCATGCCGTTGAAAAGTTGAAAAGCAGAATTTATCGGGTGCATTCCACTTGGCGGAATGCACCCCATCAGCCTCTCGAGTGCATTCCGAAATACAGAATGCACCGGCCATACATTGTGCACCAATTCCTATAGGCAAGTTCTTAGGGGTACCTCCTTTGTAGTGATCTACAAGGGATCTTTTAGAGATTTTGGCCATGTATCCAAACCGTTGCGGCAAGCTTTCCCCTCCTAAAATAGCATGCATGGAACCTTTCCGCATTCCATTTTGAGTTGCTTCATTTGCCACATTACTAACACAGAGTCATTTGATGTGTAAATAAGAGCCTCTTCACTGTGGATACTAGGCTAGCCTCTGCCATTGGCCCAAGTGTCAAGTGTCATCTAAGTCCAAGTACAAGCCCCTATGTATCCAAGTGCGTCTCCTATGTCGAGGCCCAAATGCGACCTCTAGGGTAGCCTGTGCTGTTGGCCCAAGTGTCCACTGTCATCTAAGCCCAAGTGTAAGATCTTCTATGTATCCCAGTGCGTCTCCTATGTCGAGGCCCAAGTGCAACCTCTAGTGTAGCCTATGTCGTTTGGCCCATATGTGAAGAATTGAAATCTAAGAAAGTGTAATTTCCTATGTATCTAAGTGCATCTCCTATGTTGAGGTCCATCTAAGCCCAAGTGCAATCTTCTATTCATGTATCCAAGTGCATCTCCCATGTAGAGCTCCAATTGTCCACTGTCATCTAAGCCCAAGTCCAATCTCCTATGTACCTAGTGCAATTACCTATGTATCCAAGTGCGTCTCCTATGTCAAGTGCAACCTCTAGGCCCTAGGGTAGCCTTTGTCGTTGGCCCAAGTGTCCAATGTCATCTAAGTAAGTTTTTTCCCACAGAGCCTACGACCAGATTTGAACCGGAGACCTTCCCCTTGATATCTCTCCCGTCGAGGTTCCAACCATTGTCCAAGGAATGCCCACTTTGCCATTTTTGCTATTTTTTGTGAATTTCCAGCGACCAAAAGTATTTGGAATTCCGTATCTCCCACACCGCAGGTCCAAAAAACATGAGACCAAACCCGTGCACCCCTCCTTGTCGAGGGCTTTCCAACCAAGGACCAGCGCTGGGGCCTCGCGGTTTGGGACATCTCAACGTGACAACGTCTTGCTTCATAGATTGATTGTTTTTTCTAGGGTGGGCTCTACATGTGTATATATATAATTATATATGGGGTCATGCCTACAAAGCAACAACTTATCCGTTTCTTATCTTACGTTTGTTGATGATGTTTGTGGTGAGGGATCTAATGGCGGCGAGGTGGAGAGAACGAAAATAAGGTATGGTTGGTATGTGAAGGCCATGACTTAACTCCTATATGCCCTTAAGGCCCTAAATTATGGTGTCTCTTGACCCTGAAGGGCTACTGCCTTCCAGCATGCAGGTGAACACCTTTAATGGTTGATTGAACCCACAACCACTTTCGAGGTGGTATGTGTCAGTGTTGGGCGGGTATGTCACTGGGGACATGACCTACGGTCCGGACTTGTCTTTATGTAAACAGATTAAAAGCCCGCCGGGCACGGGCTTCTAAGGAAATCAAGCTTTTGGTAGTTCGGCAGACATGCATAATCAAAGGTTTTGTTTTTCCTTTGCCAAACATGGATACAAAGGTCTTGGAAATATAAAATCCCATCGGTCATGTATAAGGGTAGGTCATGATATTTACATATAATAATTAAATAATTATGAACTTAATTTTAAGATGGAAAACAATCCTTCCCCAAATAATCCTAAATAAAGTTCTCATCGGGCCTCTGTCTCCTGTTTTCAAAAAAAGAAAAAAGAGAAAACTCCGATCTAAATTAATCAATCAAAATTTAGTTTGAAGTTCCAAGTTTAAACAATAAGTACACATGCGAATCAAACTACTCAAATGCCAAGTTTCCTAAATCTCAATATTCTGTCAATAGGCATCCCTACTGATTAGGGCCCACTTCCCCAATCGCACTTTTTCCCATTCCTTCCCTATGCATAGTAAGCTTTTAATTTCACTTAGTAAGAAATTTTACCATCATCAGCCCGGACCAGGCTCCACAAACCTCTAACCCGCCTGTGGAGGTCTTTTGGCGGACCCATGTGGAAACCCATACCCGCCTAGTCAGGTCTTGGGTAAGTTGGGAAGGTCATCAGCAGGTGGCGGGCCCGCATGTCATGCCTAGACATACCCGAGTTCAAACCCTGTCCGCCTCATTCTTCCGCCCAACACTGGTATGTGCCCCTTACCACTCGGCTAAAAGTTGATTGTCTAGTTTATGTACATCATTCAAGAGTTGATGATGTCGATGCCAGGTTTGGATTTACAGACTTTGCTCTTCTGAAACAAGCCTCAAATGGCAAATGGCTCTCTTGCTTTGCTTTGGCACAACATAAAAGAGGAAGGTAAGACTAGGGAGCATGACTCAGCACAACACACCAATCGGCGCCTTGACACAGTGTAAGGTACTTTGACCATATTTTCTCCATTGACTTGCAGGTCTCCGCAAAGTCTCTCTTTACAAGAGAACCAACAAATTTTGCTTAATGATTAAGACACTAATGATGTTCCTTGGTACAAAGCTTTGTTGGCTCTAGAAAGAGACTCTGCGGAGACATGCAAGTCAATGGAGAAAATGTGGTCAAAGTACCTTACACCGTGTCAAGGCGTTGATTGGTGTGTTGTGCTGAGTCATGCTCCCTAGTTTTACCTTCCTCTTATGTTGTGCCAAAGCAAAGCAAGAGAGCCAATTGCCCTGCGAGGCTTGTTGAGGGTTGTTCAACCTTCTTTGGGTACGATGTCAAGAGCATGCACTCTCATTACTTTGGTTTCTACAAAGAATGATGGGTCATGGCGGGTGAAGCGAAGGGATAGAGCTTTATATCATGGCAAGTTTATAATGGAAGGTTATGAAGAAGATAGACCTATGGATTTCTTGTTTCAAATGTCAAGGACCTTGTTTGAGTCGTAGTGCGAGAAATCGTCTCCTCATCTAACAAAGCAATATACACATTTCAAAGCACCAGTGATAATCAATATGCAAGTAATTGTTACTCTTTTTAAATTAGCAAAAAATTACATTTGATCAAGTCAAGTGAGTTTTTGGAATTGGAAAAAACACACTGTATAGAGCCGGACGTCAAGTTATTACAGGTATCAATCTTACTTTGGGACATCACTTGCAAAGGACTGCGGATGTTGTCATGCCACAAGTCATTCAATGATGTGTATGGAATGCTTGATTGTGTGGGTGCTCATATTTCCATTCCATTGTCAAATCTAATGGTGCCACCAATGTTTGAATCTAATCATGTATTTTATTGGCTCGTCCCTACGGAGAGACCACGCTGGAATGTTTTCTCTTGATGTCCCTTCCCCAGTTAATACCTACCTTTCAAGATCCTACCTTCCCCAATAAATAGCCATTTTCAATATACTCTAGATTCTCATCCCTCTATTGTGACCCATTCATTCATAACTTGGCGAGTGCTGTAATTTCAATATATTCAGTTCCTTTTAGATTTATCCCTTCAATTCTATATTAAGTTCCCTTCAGAACTATCCCTTCAGTTCTATTATATTCATTTTCTCTCAGTTTTATCAGAATGACTTCCATTATATGCTATTCCTTTCAGTTTTACCACATTGAATTATATTGTATTCAGTTCTCTTTAGATTTATCCCTCCAATTCCACATTCAATTTTATCTTTTCGCATTTGTTTCTTGCATTTAATTTATTATTATTTTCTATCGAGGTGAAAACATAGAATACTTTGAATCTAAATTTCACATTTATTTGTTAATTATTATCCTCAGGGATTAGTGTCAGTGCTGAAGGTTCCAATTTTATGTTTTAAATAATTATTTTGATTTCAAGAAAATCAAGACCACCGGTACAAGCATTTCAGTTTTGTAATTAGGGTGGAGCCATTACGCGACTAGCCGCTTGTTCAATTAAACTATGACTTGATTTTATCCATGCCCTTAGGATAAATCTTGACATTGTTATGTATTTATTATAACCAAGAAATAAATCATAATGCATTTTACCCGGACTCGAGGATCAGTTGATTTTTTTTTTCTGTTAATCGGCCCGGATCCAGATTGAATTTCAAGAGGCCAACTTATCCAGACCCGGAGGGCAAGTTAAAACCCATGTACCTGCCCAACAGTAGTACACATTTGCAAAAAATCCAATTTATCATGCATATACCAAACATATTGATATGAGACATCATTTTATTTTGTTATAAGTTAAAAATTATGAACTTGAGTTAGTTTTTGTACTTGCGAAGATATGGTCGTTTTGTATATGGCCTTATCAAAACACCAATGCAGACATGCTTAGTGCACTTTCCACCATAGTTCGATAATTTCCCTTAGTTATGCCATTTTGTCCAGGTATATATGGCTCTTGAAAGTTGCATGGTAATTCCATGAACAGAATTGGTTGAAAGCGTTTGAGATATACTTCCCACCGTTGTCACTCCGCAAGACCTTCAATAACTTTCTTATCTGGTGTTCTACCATAGTCTTATATAGTCCATAAAGCAGGAAAGTACTTCACTCTTCCACTTAACGAAATTGACCACAATTTTTTTACTGTAATCATTGGTGAAAGTACTTGGCCCCACCTCTCGACGGGTTTGAATTGGACCACACACATCTGAATGGACAAGCTCCAAGAGGTCTTTAACTGTCGTTCTTCTATGTATTGGAAACCTCCGACGGTGTTGTTTGCCTCGCAAACAACTCTCACAAACTGATGAGCCTTTTATTAGTCCGCATAAGGAGCTTCCGATGTTTTCATCTTTTGCACAAGAGAAAATATGTGTCGATCCCCTTTTCAAAACCATGTATAAAAGGAGATTTTTTTCCCTAAGTTATTCTTTTGGATTATTCCTTTTTGGAGACAGCTTACTGAAAAATAAGTGGAAATTTAATCCTTATTTCCTTTGGCTATTCTCTTTGGAGACATCTATCAAGGGAAGTAAGTGGAAATTTGATTCATGCATGTCACGGAAAATGTTCAAGAGTTATCCCTTTTGATTCATAATAATTATTGCTAACAAAAATCTTTTACAAGGATGTCCATAGGGCATTGATATATGTGCAGAGGCATATTGTATGAGATTAAAGCATGAGGTTGGCTTGTTGCTTAGCCTGTAGATTCTGCTCTATGCCACTCTACTACTATTGCTGAATGCGAATCTTGGCTTTATCAACTAGTTTGGGTGTCTTTCATGAATACTTGATAGAGTGAAGTAAGAGAGAGTGAGAGGGACCACAAGATAAACTTGTTTGTTTGTTTGTCAGTCAGTTAGGAAAATGTTAAGTTCTGAGTTCTGTCTTTTTGCTGTAGCAAGTATGCAAAGAGACAACTTTGTTCGTCATCTGGAGGAGAAAGAAGATAACAACGATGATGATCAAAATTAGACTAACCAAAGAAATGTCGTCTGCATTCTGCACCAACTATAGCAATTCATGGGAGATAGTTTTTATGGCTCATGTGGAGCCGAGAGAAGCGGGTACAAAGATTTCAAAAATTGCAGTCATACTCACACATCTGGGATATTTGGTAAGAATCTGAACAACCGACTCAAGTTGTTTCAGCAGCCTACATTTGTTATGTAAGTCCTATGTCCATAGACCAGGATGTGCATAACATCAATATAAACAAGATCTCGGAGAATATCAAAACCATAAAGGTCATGTAATCGCCACAAACTCGAATGACCAGAGATATCTGCCTCACGTCCCAATGCATCTTTCTCTCTCCCATCTGGTTATTGACGCCAATTAGCCAAAGCCATCGCAGTGCTCTCCACAATCCGTGTGGCAGGGGTACCTACATTGTTTCCTATTATCACATGATATTATTCTAAACCATTGTTATAGGTTTGTATACCTCGCCATCTCGATGCAACTATGTGACTACAACATGAATACCCACCCACCTTTAACTGTGCTGGGTGATCTCCGGTCCATATAGTCACAATGGCACGTAAGATGATTTGTTCAGTGATGGAGATGACAGGGAGTGATGGCATCTACAGGGTGTGTATAGGCTACTGAAAATCCTTTGACAAATGCAACTTCCAGGTCCATCACCAGTGGTTGCAAAAATGCAGTCAACATGCTACAATCTGTTTGTTTGATCAACTTATTGGAGCTTACAGGAATAAACAACACTAGGATCGAGCCGATAAGGTGTAATTTTCCAGCATTCAAACAAAATTTCTTGGATCACCCTGAATACAAAAGTAAGGTTTATCAATATAACGAAATTTGAACATGCTTTAGAATATCAATGTACATCTAACTTGCATTCTTTACGATGTCCCGCCTATCAAATGGACTAGTAGACTTGACTTGAAGGTCTGAAACTGAATGTCAACATATAAGCCAAAAGGAGCCATGGAATGCTTACGTTTCCCACATGCCTTGAAGCATGAATTCGAGTGGAGCATTTGGTACAGGCGAAGGAATAATGTTGGGTCTCGATATCCCAAGAATGAAGCAATTCGTGACACTTTGTAGGAAAAGCTCTGAATACACATGAACATCTTGTGTTGGGGCAGACAACATTTGACTCCGTTTCAAGGTCCCAAAATGCTTGAAGTTCCTGAAATTTACTCCCATCAAAGTGTTCCTCAATCTTGTTAGGCAACACATAAGGGTCTTTTCCTAACCACCTATCTTTGTTTCTCCAGGTTGTCAACAACTTATGACAGATGTATCTGCTTTTACACAAGCTTGCTAGCAAGGGGCCAATCGATATGTATTCAAAGGCTAAAATGCTCTTCCTCATCTTTGACCAATCCCTGAAATATGCATAAACCTCTTAACTTGACAGCCTGCAACCAACCTCTTTCCCTCTTTACGTGCCTGAGCCCCCAATCCACATGATGAGGATGTGACGTCCAACGCGCCCCAACTTGAGAACCTAATTCACAAAACAAACAAATATTGTCATTTCTAAAAAATATTGTGCATATGCTTGTAAAGAATGCTGAACAAAATGGAAAGACTAAGGACATTGACCTAGCAATGCAAGCTGTGAAGAAGTTTTGACCTGTCGGACTTGGGGCAAGATAGCCTCGGAACTTATCTTCTTTGGGTGATTACAACACCGAAGAACCACATATTTGGATTATGTGGTGTTTGCCGCATATTCTTGATCACCTGAATATTGCTTCGGAGTCTATTCTACGAGCAACATGGATGCTTTTAATAGAAATCGGACTTCTTTTCTCCAGCCATAGTAGAAAATATGGATGGACACCGAAAGGAATGCAAAATGCAAGACAACTCCTAGTAGCATGACATATCAGAATGGAGGAGAGTACTGGTTATAACTCTTCTCCACTTGAACACATTGCAGGTAGTACATCATCTTTTTAAGTACTCTGTTTTGTATATTTGTAGTCTTTGTCATAATTTTTATAAATTATGTTGTAATTTATAATTTTTGTAAGTACTTTTAAATTGTGAGATCTTTGTGCAGGGAATGGAGAGATCTTAGATGATGTGATAAGGCACGGGTGTCATGATGTTTTCTAGTGCTACCCATTCCAAAGGGAGGTATCCAATGTTGTGAATATTCCATCAAATCAATTCAACAGTGAAGTCATAATTAGTGAGTATTTTTTCACGACATTGGTTCACAACAATATGTGCAAGTAGATGGTGATGGATTATATCTTATATGTAGGGAAGTCAAAATTCACAAGTATCTTCACACACCGAGTAATGCGCAACGCATTCAACTATTGAGCTCAATCGCAGTTTATGAGCAGTGGCACGAGTTTTGTGTCATTCTTGTACTTTCTCAAGATGTTGCATGAGCCATTTGGAAGCTTATACCCACAATACGGCCGTGTTTTTGCAAGGATCTTATCAGGAAGAAGGGCATCGTTGTCGGTCACAAAAAGGGCGTGGACACCGCAATTCCAAATACTACAAGTTGTATTTGCAAAGGTATTGGAGTCTCCATGACTTCAATGATGACCTTTTGCCATTTTTCAGTACATCAATGCAAGTTTTCTCTTGCTTGTTGTTGCATGGGCAGGTGTACAGAGTAGGGGAATGTGTAGTAATCGAACCAGATGTGCCAATTGGGGGCCATTCTTGGACGTGGAAAGCGAAAGTGACACAATTCTTCATCCACGAGTTTCGAGATATGAGGCAAGTCTTTTTCAAGGAGACTATTATGCCACTGTCCACTAGTCCATATGTTGTGCACGTATCCTTAGAGCATGAACTGACAGGTATGTGTGTAATTAGAGAAAATACACAAAGGTGGCCTGGTGATGATATCAGAGTGGTCGCGCAAAAAAGAGTCTGAAGGTATTTATTGTATTATTATTTCGTCCCATCAGATTTGATGTATTTCATTTCAAATAGGTCATGAGATTAAGTATATTAATTTCGATGGCACGTGGTGAATTACATTTTCCCTAGCTCTAATATATGACTCCTCTGTGCAGTAAGTACATGATGATTTGCCCTAGAAAATAAGAGGTCTGGGCCTTGTATGGTGACTGGGAAAAGTTGGTTCACTTGGAGGAAGAGGACTTCAACTTGAAGAAACCAGCTCCTAGTTACAACCTGGTGGAAGTCTTAAGCGAGTAGCATGAACAAAGACATACGTCAAAGCTGGAGCCATTTTTTTGAAGGCACAGTTCTGTGTCAAGATAAACTGTTGAGCTTAAAATGGATTGAAGCTTGATATCTAGTGGTGATATCCTGAGATTCAATAATCTTATAGGTAAATACATCTATGAACTGCCCCCGAGGTATGCTTGAAATCCACTACCAGGATTTACATTGGTGACAGATCCATAGTTGGATTTCCGCAATGTGCCAGGCTAACTAGAGTGAACTGATCCGTTTTGGTTTGCCACCTGGGTCGACGGATTAGGGATAACGTGACTGATGTGTTACTTTTAAGGCCTGTGTGGATAGGTTATAAGGTTTCTTACACAATGGGTTTCATGTGAACCACGATTGGTGCTTATCAGTATTTTGGTGTTGAAACACAATTTTAAGTAAATCTGGACTACAGTTTGGTCTAGAAATAAGGAGAAATATCTTAATATGTATTTTTAAAATCATTTAAATGAATTTAAATGGATCATTTTAAATATAAATGTAAAGATGTAAATAATTGTTTGTCTATTAATATATAATATGAGCAATAAAGAAACATTATGTATAAACTTCAAGAGAAAAAACAATTTCTATTTGGCTCATAAAGCAAGTTCCACTGTTCACTCGATGTTTAGTAAGAGTTGTATGAGATACCAACAGTCAGTAGCTCGGTTGGTGAAGTGCACTGAGTGCCACCCATATGATTATGGGGTCAAATCTTGCTACTGACGGGTGTGGTATGTTCCTGGGTGGTGTCCCATTCGAACGCCACATGGCGGGGTTACTGTGAAAGAGGTTTTTTTCTCCTCTCACTATTAAGGGGCCTGATTTATGAGCTGTCGCTCCCAGGTGTTTCCCTTACATTAAAAAATAAATTAAAAAAACGGGTTTCGGGTGATAACTCGCTTCATGATCCGCGGCCTGATGGATGATTGGAGCACCTTATGCCTTAGTCATATTCGTAACCGCGAGTGAGGTTCCTTTGTGTCAAGTTGTGTCAACAATGTAAATGATATATGTAATGATTACTAGGAAGTTAAAAACAATAAAACAGAAGACTAAGTGAAGGAGATACTTATTACATTTGCTAGATTTACCCTTCAATTCTGAGGCGGGTTACCACTGGAGGTAGGTGAATGTTGAAGGGATAACAGAACGTCAGATGTTGTTCTTTCATCGTTGGACACGACCGCCGCTAACTGTTGTGATCTGTGACGTTTCCTTGACACAGGACCATCCGGAATTCTGGGGGGTTGGGGATGTGCAGAAATATTTGCCGGTCTTGTCGGTGTGCTGACCTCAGTCGGCGAATGAGTGAGTTCAATAACCTTCTCGCTGACAGTTGACAATGGAATTCGGTTTCTTTCTTTCTGCACATCCTGAACCGAATTCAAACGGAAAAAATGGATTACCTTGGAATACAACCCCACAGAAGTTGCCGCTTCACAGGAAGGTCATACGTTGCAGCTTTCCCGGCCTGGAGTAAAGAAAGAAAATAAGAGGATGAATACAAACACGGTAACAATAAAATGCATGGATGAAATAGAATTAAATCACATGACTTCTCAGCAATTGAGGTGTCCAGCCCTCGTGATCCGGTGACCCGCTTGGAATTACGACATGATGAGGAGGCAGTTCAACGACGGTAGCAACCAATGAAACATGTTGTTCCGTAGACTCATGTAGATGCCTTGACGGCGTCTGGTGGAAAGTGTTGGGATAAGCACGGCTCCAAAGAGGATTCCCCAAGATCTTGAGAATCCTTTTCCACTATGCAGCCAACCCCAGTAAAATCATCGACCCTGCTAACGGTGGATTCACCTTTTGACATTTTGAGCCTTGAAACAACATCCGAAACACTGATGGGATCACTCTCCATAACAGCAATGGATGCCTAATTAGACAACAAGTTGTCAAGTCCTTGGAAAGCTTCTGGCCTGGTCATTTCTACATCGTCAACAATATCAGACGAACATGTTTCGCCAATTGGAGATGCATTTGTGGCGTGGAGAACATATTGTTATGGGCATACCTGCAAATAAAATATATGTCAACAAAGTAATAAATTTGAGTTGAAAGAACGCGTGATCACGCGTGGTTCCGAAAAGAAATCAACGGACATAAAGGAACAATGAATCATTTAACCGTTGCATATGGATTGGCAATATAACAATTTCCATGCAATGCAGAAGAATATCAGAAGAAAACTGAAATTCCATGGTCTCAAGTAGTAAACTGTGTCCACAGTAGGTCGCGAATATTTACTTATCATTTACTCAGAAATCACGATATTGTGAATTGTCAATATAGTCAAGAAGAGGCCTGAACTGTGGATCGTTAACTTTGAAAGGTGGAAAACCTATTCTCCTTGCTTTCAAGAAGCTCGAAACGTTCTCAAATTTCAAGAAGCCAAGCAAAAAATCTCTAAGTTTGCGAAGGAAGAAATCGTCGACGTCAATGTTCTCAAAAGACTTGAGAAGAAGACAAGATTCAGGAGGGTTCAGCAAGCACTTCAAAGCCATATCACCAATCAGCAGAGTGTTACTCTGATTGTAATAACCTTCAGAACTCTGTCATATTTTAAGAAGTGGTTTCAAGAACACAGGAGGTTGTTCTTGTCCCGGTTGGTAATTTGGGTGCAGATTGCTTGGGCAAATGATACAATCTTCCTGCGACATGATGAATGCTGGCCATGGAAGACCACGTAGGCGCAAATCCAGAACGACATTTAAGTTTTTAAGCATCATGTAGCTCCAGATACCTAAAATGAAGTGCTTGTGTAACTCTTGCCAAACTTTCCGTTACATCTCCCGTCTAAAGATTTGCCGATACCCAACAATAGCAGGAATTCTGTAATCAGATTCCGAAAAACGTGGAGCAGGGCTTGTGTGCTCTGGCACTTCATTATTGTGCACAACACTCCATTAACATCAAAAATTATCAAACAGGGTTCCCTCGCAGGTGGATATCTAGGCTGTCGGATCTGTGAAGGAGTGATAAAGACACTTTAGTAAATCAAAGCAGAATAGAGTGGGGAAAAAAAAAACCCATGAAGAGATAATGAACTCAATGACCTCCAAATCCCAATTCATTCTCAAAATTAGTCACTTTAATATTCCATGTTCCAATTCAAGGGCCTCTAGATACTTTAGATGTGCATCCCATTCCTTCTTGTTCTTAGGCCATGGAAAGTCCCAGCGATTAATGAATTTCACTCTAGCATCCTGAAATAGATATCCTTAGGTATACCAAAAGGGTTCTGCTCATTGAAGGTCCAAGTGTCCATTTTTGAATGCCTCATCTTCTCCAGATGGGGCTTCAGATGACCAATCAAAAAATCATCTTTGTATGGATCTACAAGTGCTTCGTATTTAGGTAGGAAGATGACCATGCTCAGAGGATTGAGGAAAGACTTGTACATGTTCCCAACGACGTCTATATGTAGGGTGTTAGACCTGTAGGCTTTAGAGTCCGGGTCTACGAACAAGTCGTAAGTCGTTTGAAATAAATTGGGGCATTAGAAAGTGTAGGCCAATACGTGTTGAATGTAAGTCTATGTTCCACACATTGATCGAAACTGTAATGCATGACATTGTGGGCGTTCCTCCCGAACAAGGCTGATTTGAAATCCATGACAGTCTATTCTTTGCCAGTGTTTCATAAGATGACCCAAAACTTCCTCACGACCCATTTGAGGAAGTCTCCCACCTCATGTCGCATTGCTAACTTAAATCTTCCAGCAGAAATACAATGCTGCATTGCGGGAGAGGTTTTTGGCCCATTCTGGAGGTAGACCTCACATAGGAACCCGTCATCCAGAACCAAGACATAATATCTGGGCTGACATCTATTCGGACCCATTGGAAGAGCAAAGAAATCCCCAGGATTGACAGCTTGGGAATAGTCGTGTGGTGGATAGATCATATCATCCTGCCCATTATGAAATAATTATTAATTCATTGGAAGTTTTTCGTAATGGAAAGCAGGAAGGAAAGCTGAAGGCGGATAATGAAGTACCAGCTTTGGCGGCACTTGCTCCAAGCCGGATGAGGTTTCGCCGCGATCTCCCCCGGCGCCGGGTCTTTCGCCGTCCGGCATGTTTTTCTCGACACCTTCAATAGAAACCTCGCGCGATCACCCACGGTTTCTGAAGCTGCCACCTTGGGCGACGATATCCTCACTTTCAAGTCGTATTGTTTTTTCATTGTACGTTGTTGTGTGTCGTTTGTACTAGTATGTGTCACTTCCTCCGTATTTGACTCACGGATCTACAGAAAGTGCTGGTGATTAGACTTCCGTATAAGTTTCGATTCATTCATGAGACTATCACAAAGCAATAGGTTATTAGTTCCATTTTTAAAAGATTCTGATGTTATATCAACTTTCAAAATTTTGTTTTACAAGTGTCAGGACAACTTATAATCTGCAATACTCACGTCAACAGTATTTTTATCGCCGACCAATGCCCTAAATGCCTGACCATCAACGATGTCTCTAACCCGTTGGCTTAAACCTTGATATGGCGACATCCGTAATGACATATCCCCCTCCACAGGCCTGAATCCCACCCTTGAGTCTATTTCTGAAATCTCCTTAGCGAAGACGTCTCTAGATTCAGCGTTATCCTGTTCATTGTCTCCCCCCACTTCTTCAGTGGAGGAAGACAATATAGTTGTCTCGGGATTGTCTCCTTCACAGGTATTTGGCAGGGCATGTGGATGGTGGCCTTCTTCGGGTAGTACCCTCCCTGCTTGTTCAGCTGGTGGATTTCTCCCATGCTCAATTTGTTCCGTCTCCTCTTGCAAGAAATTGTTGACGGCATCATCGTGCTGGTAGTCGCCTTTGTCTTCCACACCTCCCTCAAGTTCTTCATTTTTGTCTAACGTTTCGTTTCTGTCACCTTCTTCCTGGTTTTCCTCTGTCTCTAGATCTATTTGTTCATCGTCTTCATCGTCATTATCATCGTCATCGTTATTTCCTTCGTCATTGTGCCTGTGGGTCTCCTGCCCTCCCCATGTGTCATCACCAACCATGGTTCCTTCGTCATTCTCCGTGTGGAGGAGTGTGAAGTTTGCGGCAAGCTTATTTGCATAAAATTTCTTTTTCAGGTTTTGGTTTATATCAAGGACTCGGACGTTCCTAGCCTGCAAAATTTGCCAACCAGTGAGTAAAAATGTTGAACGAGTGATCGCGCAAGGGTCCAAAGTTGTGTTTCGGAAATGAAAATGGAAAAGGAAATCGAACTGGAAATGGAAATGGAAATGCTTACGTGGAGAGCCGACGTTAGCATTACTCCTCCAAAGATATTGACAGCCGCCATTCCTTCGCCACAGAACAAGGACGCATGTAGTCACTCGCCTCTACCCGCAATTCATGTTCATAAGCGGCACATTCTTTCTCATGTTCCGTGAGCTTAGTATCCGGAGCCTTAATCACTGGTTTAATGGGGCTGAACATCAAAACACCCTGCAGGTGCTCCTCGTGGTTCTCAATCTGGGCAGCTGTTGCAGGAAATACGTAATCAAGGCACATCAGTGGCATTGAAAACTTTGGCCAGCTTTTGTAAGGATTGTCAAACTCTCTAGGAAGATACAACCCCTGAAGTAGAATATACCTGTTCCGACCCTCGCCAAACCTTATGTACGAAACCAGATTGGAAGAGGACCTCTGCATCGAGAAGAAGACAAATGCATTAGGGCTCAGCTGCTGTTCGAAGAACACATCAAAAATATTCTTGTAATTTCTTTGCATGAAAACAACTAAGTCATCGTCACAGACTGTGTTGACAAACACCATTGCGATGTTATCGAAATCCCTCTTTCTCACAATTTTCAATTGAATTTTGGCGTCCGTGAACGTCCGCTTCCCTCCTATGCACTGGTAATGTGACTTGAAGGTATCCTTGAGGTTGTCCATTTTCTTCTCCATGTCTTCAATCATTTTCTTGCATGAAAGCACGTATTTGATGAAAGCGTCACTCACTTTCTCAATCTTCATATTCATATTCACTTTGTTTTTCATGTATTTGGCCCCTAGTTTCAATCGGAATGTCTCGAACTCCGACTTGTTGAACTTGTACATTTTCTTCACTTCGAGCCATTGTGCTTTTGTGTATGGCTCAGGGTGTTGCTTGCTCCTGGCATCAAATCCCAATACCACCATGACATCATCGATGATAAACCGTCTGTCATTTATTCGATTGATGTAATCTGACAGGCAGATAATCTTGGGGTCTTTTCCCTTGTAAGGACCACGAACGCAGATCTTCAAGTCCAAAATCTTTTGCGCAACCTTCTTCATTTGGAGGGGGTTCAATCCTTGGAGTTTGCGAACGGCAGATTTTGTCAGCTGCAATTGTACACCCTTGTGCTTCTTTCCGTTAATGTCCAAGAGGTTTCCCTTCTCCCACTCTCTGAAAACCTCATGTCACTTCTCCCAAACATCGTGATCGCAAAGGACCAAAGTGATGGTCTCCTTAACGCTAAGCATCTCCAATATAAATTGTGATGCTTGCAAAAATTCCTGATCAACAGGAACTGCATGTCAGGCCAACACACAACGGATACACGCAATTCTGGTGAATGTACAACCGGACATTAAACAAAAATGGAAGTCCGAATGATTACCTTCCACTGAACGGTTTCAGATTTCGAAACGTTATCATTGAATTTCCTGGGCTTCCCCCTCAACTCATAGTACATCCTGGCGTGAGCAACTTTCTCTGGGAATGTTGTGTCGAATTTTTGGGTTTTATTTGGGTCGTTCAGGAGCTTAGATATCTTTAGCAGTCGATTATTGCTATCTAACCAGAGGATAATTGATGGCCATTTGGGGTAGTAGTCCCTCTGCTCCCGGTCAGTAATCTCATCCACGAGTTCCTGATTTGGAAAGTGTTACATCAGCATGGAATTGAACTAGAATGGAGCACGCGCGATCGCGCGTGCTTGTTTATCATGCTATGCATCTCATAGAAACAAGTCGTCGATGCATCTGATATAATCATCTAGTAGAAGCACGCGCGATCGCGCGTGCTTGCTTATCATGCTATGCATCTCATAGAAACAAGTCATCGATGCATCTGATATAATCATCTAGTAGAAGCACGCGCGATCGCGCGAGAATGCTAATGAAGCAACGCATAGAAATATCCGAAAGAAGATTCTCATAGAAGCAGAGAAGTATATAGAGGCACGCGCGATCGCGCGAGGTAAACGTTGATGTAATATACCTTTGCTGCCATAATTGTGTGCTGGCCTCCAATGACGAAGAATTTTGAATTGTTAATATCCTTCTGATGCCTTGGTTTCATCGTAGACACCTGGGTTGGCACCTGTTCATTCCACGGGCGCCAGATAGACGGGATGTTTCGCATCTAGAACTCTCACCTAGTAGAGACAGGTTTTTCTTCATCCTTGTGATTAATATTCAGCGGACGATACACCATGTTTCTTGGAGCAAGTTCCATCCTTGAGATGTCAATTGAGATTATGTGGTTGAACCCAAAAGGAAACATGTCTTGGTAGTCATTCTTCAGACTTTGATTCATTGCCTCGCACTTCACCTTGTCGAAAATCTCGTCAACTTTTGGCTTCTTGTTGTCATTCATAAATACAATATCGAGCTCTTCTTTCTTTGTCTTTTCCCCGGTTGGCTGCTCCTCCTCATTCTCAGTTTGAGAGGATCTCGCCGTTGACTTCCGTTTCCCTTTACCCTTTTCCCCCTTCGCTGCCGCATCGTCTAGTTGTTTTTTGTTGATATTTCCCTGCACATGGAGTACATCTTGGAAAATGCTCCAAGCTCTTACGAATCCCTGAGCAATTGGGGCTGCACCACCTTCAGGGAAAGTGAATCCCATCTTCACAGCTGGTTTCATCATTGTTTTGCGAATGCGACGAGATTCCAGAGAAAACCAAACGTTTTTTTCGCTCTACCATCCTCCAAGATGAAACCCACCATCATTGGATTCTCCACGTCGGACTCCATCTCAACATATTTAACGTAGCCATAATTAAGCTTCTTCACGTCTGTTCCAATCTTGAAGGAAAACTTCAGTTGGTGGTCAGGGGGTACACCCACAGGATTTATTCCCCACTCGGAGATTGCATGGTTAAGAGTATACAAAGCTACATGGTCTATGCTAAAGTTTGGTGTTTTTGGTGAGATGAACTCCCCACTTATCTCCTTGCATACACCAACCAGGCCCGCATATTTTAGCGGGTTTTAGTTCAACTTCTGTCTAGACAACGTGGAATTCATTTTCTGCTTCCCACTGAAGATGAAACACAGCAATATGATATCGGGATTAGATGTGTCAAGGCATTATTTCAAGATTGAGAGGAAAGACCGAAATATAAAACAAAACATAATGTAACGAATATGAGGCCAACATATAATTTGCAATTCAATTGAATTGTCGGCACACGATTCAATTGAATTGCGAATTGGCAATTCAATTGAATTGTAATCTCTAAATTTTAACTCATTTCTATATATATATATATATACATATAAATTATACATATACGCATACAAAAGTATAAGCTAAAAATACATGTTGCCCGTCTATTCTTGCTGTCCATCTGTCAATCCTTTGCCCGTGGTAAGGCTTGAGCACAAGATAAGCCTAAGGGAGAGCGAGAGAGAGATGAAGTCACGAAGTGCTTACAGTAAAAGCGGGATTGTCTCTTTTGTAGATGTTGGTGCCAATATATGGCTATGTACATATACCAAACATGATACCAATGTAAGAGTATCAACATGTAAGAGTTTGATATATTAAACTTATATGGAACACACATCCCAACTTCAACATGATACCTTTGTAAGGGTATCGAAACAATATTATTTTTGATATTTCTCAAGATGAACATATTTTTTGTTTTCTTTGTCCTGGGCCAGATACTAGTGTTAGGGGACTACATGATGATGCAGGGGAAGCCTTTCATCAATTGTCATGTTTGATTTTGTCTGTTTTTTTCGGAGCCAGCCACGTTTCTTTTGCCTGTGAATCACAGGAAGTTGCTGATCTCTCTCCGTCTCTGGCTCTCCTTTCTCGCAGAGGTTGAGGGTGGCTTCACAACTCCACAATTTCCTCAAGGGCACAAGAAAGAGGGCCAGCAAGAATAGACGGGCAACATGTATTTTTAGCTTATATTCTTATATGTGTATAAGTATAATTTGAATATATACATATACATATACATTATATATTATATACAGAAATAAGTTAAAAATTATAGATTACAATTCAATTGAATTGTAGTCAGCAATTCAATTGAATTGCTAGGAACTACCAACTAGCAATTTGTCAAGTTATTTTACCACTAGTGTGAAACTAGCTAGGAAATAGCTAGCTTTTACATATTGACATTTGGGATTGGCCCAAGTGTCAATCCAGGGGTCAAGGCAGATGAAGTGTAGGTAACCCTGTCGAAGGATGATATGGCGTCAACCAGCTGACCCAAGTCGTAGTAGGAGTATCTAAAATGCGCACAATGAGAGCATATGCACGGGCAATCCCATTCTGGTCATTAATCATTGCCCAAATTTGGCCAGGTGATAGAGGGGGAAGAGCAGCAGACGTTGGTGTCACCCTGCTGCAAGTCTCTCTCGGGCTCCCTTGGGTTTCCGTTTGCAGCCTCCCTTGTGGAGTGGTTATCTTCACGGCAAGCGCGGAAGGCTTATCTTTCTCGAGT